>OX459202.1:15219989-16466561 GCA_949775195.1 Diarsia dahlii
AAGTGCTACCAGCTTGTCTTCATGCCACTGGAGAGGCACGTCAGAAATTATACGCCACTGGCTGGGGAGCCCTGGGCCATAACAGAGAGCTAGCTGACACTTTACAGTCAGTGAGTAAAGTTTATTCAGGAAATATATTTATCGCTAGTTTCAAAAGAAATCTATTTCAACAAGACCGCCACTTAACCACGTAATCAGCCTACATTGTTCCTAGCGCTGAGATACAGGCTTCCCATCTATGAGAGGGAGTAAGTAGGCTATAATCCTCCAGACGAATACATTTATTAATAACTCTGTGTCAGTGTTTTAGGTTCTAGAATATTTGATGCCAATAAACAGCGTGCCTGTTTCACAAATATTCTATACCGCGTTCAGAGCAGTCTTTCCACATTCAGCTGTTTTTAGGGTTCCGTAGTCAACTAGGAACCCTTATAGTTTCGCCATGTCTGTCTGTCCGTCCGTCCGTCCTCGCTTAATCTCTGTGACCGTTAGCACTTGAAAGCTGAAATTTGGTACCAATATGTGTATCAATCACGCCGACAAAGTGGTAAAATAAAAATTGGAAAAAAATGTTTTATTAGGGTAGCCCCCCTATATGTAAAGTGGGAAGTGATTTTTTTTTTTATTTCAACCCAAACGTGTGATATATTGTTGGAAAGGTATTTAAAAATAAATAGGGGTTTACTAAAATCATTTTTTGATAATGTCAATAATTTCGGAAATAATCGCTCCAAAAGTAAAAAACAATGCGTCCCCCCCTCTAACTTTTGAACCATAAGTTTAGAAAATATGAAAAAAATCTGAAAAGTAGAACTTTATTAGGAATTTCTAGAAAAAATATTTTGAACTTGGATGGAAACAACAGATGGAAACAGCAGTTAACCAATATAATTTGGTCCCTGAATCGTATGAGCGCCTATACAATCCAGAGGTCAAGTTTCATGGGTCCTTTGAAGAAATTGTATAAATTATAGCATACCGTTTTGGTACGGAACCCTTCATGTGCGAGTCCGACTTGCACTTGGCCAGTTTTTTTTTTATATAATAAATGGGCTTGCTCCTGACTTCAATCTTGCCCTAAGGGCAGAGATAATGTCGACGATGGAACGAGATTACCCAGTAGAAGCCTGTTTACTCGCGACTTAAACAGATTAGGGTTTATGAACTCGGAAAAACCGACGCAGGCAGGGAATTCCACTCCTTGGCTGTGCGCATAATAAAGGACCCAGCAAAGCGCTTCGATATGTGTGGAATGTCGACTAAGTATCGGTGATACCCTGCAGTACGTCTAGTCTCCCGATGGAAGAAGGGAGATGGTGGGATCAGCTCGTAGAGCTCTTGCGCACACTCTCCGAAGTACAGTCTGTAGAAGACCGACAGACATGCGACTTTGCGATGGTGGGCCAGGCTATGTAGCTTGATAACCAGCTTATCGTCACCAATTAGCCTCTTGGCTCTGCGCTCTACAGAGTCTGAGTGTTTTACTACAAATATCATGTTATAAAGTTGAAAATTATTTATAATATAATTATAATTAATATTATAGGTCCTGATATCCAAATATACAGAAGACGAATGTTCAAAACACTATCCACCTCATAGAAACTTGAAGAACGGATATAACCACACTATCCAAATGTGTTATGGTGATGAGTCAGGAAAGGACACGTGTCAGGTAATAAAATTCATCTCCATCATCATTCGACCTCGTTTATCCCAATTTATATATTACGTCATGATTCCTGGTATTTGGGGATGACGCAGTATGTTCTTGTCTTCTTCTTCTTTACTTCTCTATTGGCTGGCCTGTTGGTCTAGTGGTTAGTGACCCTAACTGCTATGCCGGAGGTCGTGGGTTCGATTCCCACCCAGGACAAATGTTTGTGTGATGAGCACGATCATTTGTTCTGTGTCTGGGTGTAATTTATCTATATTATGTATGTATTTAGAAATATATAAGTATGTTTATCAGTTGTCTAGTACCCATAACACAAGCTCTGCTTAGCTTGGGACTAGATGGCGTTGTGTGATAGTTGTGGAATATTATTATATTATATTATTATTACTCATCATTTCAGCAGTAACTGCATTTTCAGGCAATTTCATCATTTACACAGCCCATCCAACGAGTTTTTCATCTTCCCCATTACTGATAACCGAGTGGCTATCAGTGATGGAGAATATGAAAAGCTGCTTGACTATGAATGTGAGTACATTCGTTACTCAAACATCTTAATAATAATATTGCTAGCTGGAGTGAAGTACGGTACTTGAGAAAAAATCTATGGAGAATTATTTAGTTAGAATTAGTTGGAATAATTTAATTTAAATCTTAACTTTAGTTTTTAAGTAACTAGTTAGTTTATAGTATCAATTAGTTTTTAATTGTTTTTTATTATTTTTAAATTTCCCTTTACTGTTTAGTTATTAGAAATATTCTTCTCGAGTTCACTTTTAGTTAACACGTTCGATTTTGTACACACGTTTGTTTATGTAACCTATTTTGGAAGGTGCTGGTGTCTGTGATACAATGATACTCATTAGTACAGGCACCAACGAACCTCTATTGTCTGTATTGTTTATTTTTATTTGGAAAATTGTTTTTTTGTGAACCTAAAATGTGTTTTTTCCGAAATAAAATTATTATTATTAAAAAAAAACACTCGAGATATGATATACATGTGTGCTTTGCTCTGGAAACTTCAGTGTATTTACAGGTCCCAGCGACTGTGACTGTAGCTTCATTTTTTTCATACTACTTGAGAAAGTACATTCTTTCGTTTCGTTTATGAAACAATGGTCATATTTCAACGTGTCTTTTTACTTTTTTTTTATTATACAGGGTGACAGCGGTGGACCTCTTCAAACGTTACACAACAGTTATGTTAAAAGTTTACACTGCATCTACACAGTTACTGGCGTAACATCATATGGCAGGCAGTGTGGCATAGCTGGTAGTGCCGGTGTCTACACCAGGGTCATTCATTACATACCCTGGATAGAGAGCATCGTGTGGCCATAGATTAATAAGGTGAAAGAGTGGCAAAGGACCAGCTGCGCTAACTACAACAAAACTGTGATTAGGAAAAAATAGCAACGAAATCTTCTATTGAAAGTTTCTGGCAAGACATCAAAACGCACTTATTAAAAATTAATTAGAAAGGATGATAAAAAATACTAATAACAATACTTAAATTGATGGATGAAGAGGGAAAGGAAGGCCAAAGAAAAGATGGATGGATTGTGTGAGGAATGATATGAATGAGAAAGGAGTAAATACCACTTTGACGTCTAACAGGGAAGAAGGGCAGAAGAAAATGTGTTGCGCCGACTCCAAATAGAATTGGGATAAGGGCAGAGAGATGATGATGATTATGATGAAACAATACTGTGAAAATCTCAAACTGACCTCCAATTTATCTTAAAAATTAAAAGAGAAGACCTGACTGACTGACTCATCAACGCCCAGCCCAAACCCTTAGACCTAAAAAGCTGAAATTTTGCATTTTGCAAGCTGAGGTTTCCTTTATAATGTAGACAAGGAATATGGAAGGATTTTTCGAAATTCAATTCCTAAGGTAGTTAAATATGGGATGAAAGTTTGTATGAAAAATCGTCATTTTCACGCGGGCGAAGCCGCTGGCAAAAGCTAGTAATTTTATAAAAGCTGTTTTTACGACTGTCTGTTGTTTCTTAAATTATCTGTTCCTTACGATATAATTTGTGTAAACATTCAACAAACATAATACTACTAGCTTTTTACACTAAGAGTTAGGTACCTCCTCCCTTACGGTTTTTATATTGTATTGCACCTCGTATTTAGGTGAAGTATTCTCTTGTAAGTTGCCATTATCACTAGTTCATCAGGTTAAGTTAAGGAAAAAGTAATTTGTCCAAAAAACTCAGTCGCTTTCATTTTCCACCAAATCATTTAACAAAATAAAAGGATAAGATAATATTATGTTATTAAATTACCCATGATTATGAAATTACCTAACACATGCTGTGTGGACCCCAAATAGATTAGGGTAAGTGCAAAAGAATCATTATAATGCTGATGACGACGACCACGGAAAATGCAAACCAGGCCGAACTTCAAGAAAATATTGATGTCTGTCTATATCAGTAAAGAAACAAGTGAGTTGTCCCCAGAACCTGTTTGTGAACAATTCCATCTACCAAAGAGCCATTAAGCTCTCAAAAAAATATTACGATTACATGGAATGGCGTAGGGTGACAATGCCCGGCTGAAGAATTATAGGCCCATCTCGCTCCTAAGCCATGTCGACAAGTCATCACGAATCGTCTCGCGCGCATCAATTAGACCATTATTGGCACTTTTGTATGTCAGAAAATCAAATAAAACGACACTACAGTCACAATATCACACGGCATGTGACTATGACTGCATGTGATAAGTAATTACGATGAATGTACAAGTGTGTAGTTTGTAGAGTAGTGTGGTCTAAGTAATGACATGATTTACAATCTATACATATAATAAAATGGTAGGAAAGTCAAAACTGTACATTGAATATTTTTTTGAAAGAATACTTGGGGTGTGATCTACAATCGATACCGAAGCCAAAAATATAGTTTTTAGAATATTCCCTGCTAAATAAAGTTACTCGTATCCAAATGCATAAATGAATATTATATATTACATAAATTATATTATTTATTATATTTATTATATTATATATTCAGGCAAATATGAGATGATAATTACTAAATAGTGAACTAATAAAAATAATTATAAAATTCTTTGAATTGTGTTTCTGTAAAAAATGTTTATTTGAAATAAATAGTATTTGAAACAAAAGTATTCGACTAGACTGTTTTTTGCTTCTTGGATAAAAACTATAACGAAATTATACAATATGTTTTCAACATTTACTTCAGAATAAAAAGTTCTATCTATTGATATAACTTTTATATAAATTCATGATGAAATGTCGTAGCAGTACACGTTTGAAATTGTGATTTAGAGTCATGTTTGACAAAAAAAAAGTATCGAGCCGATCATTCAAAATCGCGTTTCTATCTTTACGATTTACTAGAGAGTATGTTCAATTTTTATGTAATGATTTTTATTTAATAAAAAACTCGTATATTTAGTTCGATTTTTATAGGTTCAAAAATCATAAAAAGTACTGCAACCCCGCCTTAATACTAACTGGGTTGCGCAGGTCAGATAGGCAGTCACATCATCTAAAACTCTAATATTCAGCTGCATCCATTTAGACTGAAAGCCAACCCAAACATAGTATCCACTATGGGGAACTGGGCGAAATAATCCACAACGAAAGGACTGATCGCCCGCCTGGTGTCTGCCGGCGTCCCCGAAGATAAAAAGAATAGTATCCACTAATTGGTAGCTGGGTATTAATGTAATAAATAATTTAGTAACGATGCTTCTATTTTGTATCCACTGTTTTGTATTTACGAAACCTACACGATACCGTTCATTAACCTTTGTTTTTCTCATCAAATTAATATTCTTCCTATTACGTTAGGGTTATAGTGAGTTTTGACGTCATTAGGTAGGTAAGTGACGATGAGTATATTTTTGTTTGTTTTGGTCTTGACTGACTTGATGACTTGTGTTTCCTTTTTTTGGGAGGGTGGGAAATCATCAAATGACTCCTTTCGGACTCTGAGCAGAGCGCTAGGGAGTGTCAGAATTCTACTGACTAAAAAAATACCCATGTTCCTTCAAAATCAAAAAATCAAAATCAAAGCATTTATTTCAAGTAGGCCATTACAGGCACTTTTGAATAGTCGAATTAAACTAACTGCGGCACTCAGAGATATCCAACGATTACTCAAGCCGCCACCCAGCAAAGGCCTGACCATTGAGGTCTAACGTACTAGAGAAGCTATTTCAAACAAAAAATGTGCGCGCACTTGATGACAGCGGGGCAGGCGGGGGGTGTCATGTTCTCATAGATTACTATCAATACGTGCAGATGCGACATAATGTTATTATTCTGCCTACTTGATATTGTACGTATGTACTTAGAAAATAAATAAAAATTTACTTAAACTGTAACAATAATTTTTATTTAATCTGTGATTGAATGTTGATGGCTGATTCAGTAAATGTTGATCCAAATTTGCAAATACTTCTTTCCTAATTAAATGCTTTACGGTGTTTACGGACATATAACTAAAATCACATTTCAGGACAAGACCACTTTGCCGTATTAAATTACGTACCTATGATAGATGTGTGAACTGTGAAGTGGAAGTTTAGTATAGTCAAACTATCAATGCAATCTTCACATTTTAACTTTTTTATTAATTGTCTTGATACATAAGCAAATATTATACAACCTACTATCAATTTTGACTCGCATGTAGAGGATTCGTGGCCAAGCATTGAATACGTCGATAGTGTCTGGTCTGAGCATTTTATTCTTTGACATTCACGTAAAAATGGCCGCCGCGATGACATATTGCAATGGAAAAAATATAATTAAATTATGTGTGTTTTAAAGATAATAGTTATATTTACTGGTGAAAAGTCACTCCTTGACTTTTACTTATATTTATTGAATTATTTCTACAGTATCTAAATGCACACGAAGGCATAATTTAGACAAGAAAACTTTACTCAAATATGTCATGTCGCAGCAACCGCTCGGCATAGACTAAATGAGGTTCAGTGCACGAACCGAAACGTGTGTTACAAAAAATCTAGTTGAGGCGTCTCCTCTAGTGCGTAGTACATTATACCTCAATGGGCCTGACATACTTTTGTATGACAAAACTGCCAAAAACCTTTACCAAGCGACGTCCCAAGCAACCACTGAAGCTCTCGAAAATAGATGATATTTTATAGTAAACAAAATAGGTTGAAAAGACGAGTTATAGACAAGTAGCGTTATAGACAAGGAGCAAACTTGCTGCGTCGACCCCAAATTAATTGGAATAAAGGAAAAAGAATGATGTTGATGACGTACAAGATGATTTCCAAACATATCGCACTTCAATTCTGGTCGGCCTATAAACGAACAAGTGAGTTGTCCGCAATACCTGTTAGGATACAGTTCGATCTAACAAACATCCATTAAGGGTAAACAAGCCCCCACCGGAGTGTTCCCACGTTGCCGTCGTGGTGGGGCTTGCGTGTCTCAATGACCCTTGGGGCTCTGCCGGTAGATATACTCATGCCGGAAAGGTCCAAGGCGAGAGACCAGACAAAGAGGACACGCGGGGGGTGCGCCGCCCGGAGACGCGAACAGTGTTCGGGTCCTCGGGCGGCGCGCCTGTCGCAGGAGGAAACCCTACTCGCTGCTCTCTGGTTCGCGTCTGCTCATCAGACGTGACTGTGAGAGCAGTGAGTGGGCGGAGGGAGAGACGAGGGAGGGAGAAAGGGACCATACCCTCTAAAAGGAACAACAATATGAAAGGGACAAATGACAAGATTTTACCCCAGGGCGGTACCAGCTGCTTAGCTGCTGGAGAATCCGCCACGTCTCCACAAGAGACGTCATGCCCCACGTATTCTGGGGGGGGCATCAAATGTTCTAATCCGATTGCCAGTGGCAACAAGAGCCGAGGAGGCTCCCGGTCTGGAAGTCCTGAGACCGGTAGTGATTTCGAAGATGTTGGTGTGCCTGACAAGGTGTCGAGCGAGTGCCGGGAGAAGTCTCTCGGCAAACTCTGGCGGGGGAGCTCGCTTGAGCGGCGACGAGATTCGGGGTCGGATTCTGACTCCGGGTCGGGCGCTAGCTTGGCGGGCTCCGGACGCGAGGATTCGGGGGCTGCTAAGGAAAACGCAGAGCGTTTCCTTAAGCGGCCCAGAGCCGGAGCCGGAGCCGAGGAGTCGTCGTCCGGCGGATCGGACCGACTGACCTCGGCCCGAAAAATCCCTCGGGGAAGGCGTGCCGCTTCCCTGGAGGCTGCCCGGCGAGCCAAGGGGGACGCCGGAGAGGGGCTCCATCTCGGCCGAGGGGTCATCTCGTCGTCATCTTCTGGCGGCGAGACGGAGACTGGTGGAGAGCGCGGTGAGCCTGGTGAGCCAGAGACCGGTGTTGAGGCAAACACTGGTGGAGACCAGGTCACCGGCGGCGGCTCCGTTGGTGAGCGCCTGGCCGGGTTTGCGGAGATCGTGGGGGCCGCAATACATGGCGTCTCTTTAAAGAGGACGCATGAGTCCAAGAAGGCCGCGATCGCCGCGGCCTCGGCCTCCATTGTGGCGGCAGCGGAGGCGCTGTGTGGCGGACCTCCGTCGGACGAGGTGTCCGTTCTGCGGGCGGAGGTCACACGCCAGGCGGTCGCCATAGAGCGTCTCCAAAAGGAGAACGCGTGGCTCCAGGCGAACCTGGCCAAGCTCCGAGGAGCCTGCCCCGAGGAGGTGCCTCAAGACGGGCGCGTGCAAAGCCAGCCTCTGGCTGCCGGAGACCGGGACCTGAATCTGGTTCTGCAGAGGCTGGCTGACCTCGAGAGGGGGCACTCCCTCTTAGAGGGCATTGTTCTGCGCCCCTCTCTGGGGGCGAAGACCTACGCGGGCGCGGCAGCCGGTAACCCCAAGGCAGGGCCATCCGGCCAGCCTGAAGGCGGGGCTCAGCCAGGTGGGAAGCCGGCCCCAGCGCCACCGCGTAAGACGGCTGCCCCTCAGAAGGGCAAAGCGGGACCCCCCCCTCCGAAGGGCAAGGTGTCGGCCCAGGCGAAGGGTAAGGCGCCCGAACCGGAGAAGGGCAAGGCGCCTGCCCCTCCGAAGGACAAGGAGCCTACCCCTCCAAAGAGCAGGGCGCCTGCCCAGAAGGGGGGCAAGGCGCCTGCCCAGAAGAAGAAGGGCAAGGCACCCCCTCCACCCCCTGAGCCTTCCGAGGGCGAGTCAGGTTGGGAGGTGGCCGGGGAAAAGCGGCGGGAGCGAAAGGCGGCCCAAAAGACCAGGAGAACAGAGCGCAAGCGCCGGCAGAGGAAGCGGACCGCTGCGGCGAGGCTCCGTGCCCCGAAAAACGCGGCTGTAGTTGTAACGCTACAGCCAAACGCGGTTAATAAGGGCATGGGTTACAAAGGCGTTATCGACGGGCTGAAGGCGACGGTGAACCTCGAGGAGCTCGGGATCATCGGGGGCCTCCGAATTCGACCCACTGCTACAGGGGCTCGATTGTTGGAGATCCCCGAGGGTTCGAGCGCCTCGTCGGCGGACGCTCTAGCTGAAAAGTTCAGGGCGTCTCTAAATGCGGACGAGGTCCGGGTGTCCAGGCCCATCAAGTGCGCAAGCCTGCGCATCGTGGGTCTGGACGACTCGGTCTCCGAGGAGGAGGTGTTGGCCGCCGTCACCGCGGCTGGCGGGTGCTCTGCCGAGCAGGTCAAGGCGGGCACCCTACGCCCGGACCGCGAAGGCATGCTGACTGTAACGGTCAGCTGCCCTGTGACGGCGGCGAGGACGATTGCGGAGGGTCGCACCCTCAAGGTGGGCTGGTCGAGAGCACAGGTCAAGCTCCTGGAGCCCAGACCTCTGAGGTGCTTTCGCTGCCACGTCGGGCAGCACGTAGGGTGCCGATGCACCTCGGAGGTGGACCGCAGCGAACTATGCTTCCGCTGCGGTCAGCCCGGTCACCGGGCTGCGGCTTGCCTGGCCACGCCGCACTGCGACGCATGTGCGGCGGCTGGGAAGCCGGCCGAGCACCGGGCAGGGAGCAAGGCCTGCGCTCCACCCGCCAAGGCCAGGGGAAAAGGGAGGCCCTCCGCCACCAAACCCACCGTCGCCAACGCCGCGGCCGCTGCCACCGCCGCCGCCGCTGCCGCCGCCGCCGCTGCTGCCGCCGCCGCCGCTGCCGCCAAAGCCGCTGCTGCCAAAGCCGCTGCCGCTAAAGCCGCTGCTGCCAAAGCCGCTGCCGCCAAGCCTCAGGAGGCCCCGGAGGGGGCTGAAATGGACTGCCATTAATGGCCCCATTAAGCCTCCTCCAGGCGAATATCAACCACTGCGCCTGCGCTCAGGATCTGTTGCTCCAGAGCATGGCGCAGTGGTCGATCAACATCGCCGTGGTCGCTGAGCCCTATTTCGTCCCGCCCAGGCCAGACTGGGTGGAGGACCTCAGTGGCTCAGTGACCATCATTGCGTCGGCCGCCGCCGGCACCCCGGCCCTTGAGATGGTCAGGAAGGGTCAGGGGTGCGTAGCAGCACGGTTCGGGGAGATCGTAGTAGTGGGAGTCTACTTCTCTCCGAGCCGAACTCTCGCCGAGTTCCAAAACTCCCTCAGGGAGTTAAGTGTCGTCATCGGAGGCTATTCCCTCCCCGTACTTGTACTCGGGGACTTCAACGCCAAGAGCTTGGCCTGGGGTTCCCGCTACACGGATGTGCGGGGTGGGATGGTCGAGTGCTGGGCTCTGGAAACAGGCCTGGACATCCTGAACCGGGGTTCTGTGGCCACGTGTGTGCGGATGCGGGGCGAGTCGGTGGTGGACATTTCGTTCGCCAGCCCCGCTCTGTCACAACGCGTCGTCGACTGGCGCGTTATGGAGGGGGAGGAGACCTATTCCGACCACCGGTATATCCGGTTTGAGGTCTCCGCCCAGTCCTCGAGCGCGCCGGTCCCACAGACCCCAAGTGGTCCGCGCTGGGCGCTGAAGAAGCTGGACCGGGAGCTCCTCCTGGAAGCCGCGATCGTGCGGGCCTGGGTGTCATCACCGGTCAGGCCCGCCGACGTAAACACCGAGGCAGGCTGGTTCCAGGAGGCTATGACCGAGGTCTGTGACACGGCAATGCCCCGAGTCCGGCCAGGAAGCGCCCGGCGTCACGTGTACTGGTGGTCGCAAGAGCTGTCGCACCTGCGGCAGCAGTGTGTGGCGGCGCGGCGCCGGTACGCCAGGCATCGCAGGCGCCGCATTCGTCCTCCGAATGCGGAAGCCATCGAGGCGGAGCTTTATGAAGGGTACAGAGCGGCGAAGAAAGTCCTCTCCGAGGCTCGTCTGCGGGCCAAGGATCAGGCCCGCGAGGAGATGCTGGAGACTCTCAACAGAGATCCGTGGGGGCGCCCTTATAAGATGGTGCGGAATCAACTCCGCACCCGGGGCCCCCCGCTGACGCAGAGTCTCCGGCCCGAGCTCGTGGAGGACGTCGTGAGCGCTCTGTTCCCTTCGCGAGGGGAGCATCGTCCCCCGCCAATGGCTCCGCCACCAGCGGTGCCGGAAGCGGACGGTTCAGGAACCGATGACGACATTCCGGAGGTGACTGGGGTAGACCTGAGAGTGGCGGTACGGAGGCTTAAAGCCAAAAATACCGCCCCGGGGCCCGATGGCTTGCCTGGCAAAGCCTGGGCCCTGGCCTCAGACCCAGAGGCTCTTGGGCCCCGACTGGAGAGGCTCTTTAGCGCGTGCATGGAAAGAGGCCAGTTCCCGCTTCGTTGGAAGACGGGGAAGCTGGTCCTCATCCAGAAGCCAGGGCGCCCTGCGGACTCGCCGTCTGCATACCGGCCCATTGTGCTGCTCGACGAGGTGGGCAAGCTCTTTGAAAGAGTAATTGCAAACCGCCTCGCCGAGCACCTTGGGGGAATGGGTCCGGATCTTGCGGATCAGCAGTTCGGCTTCCGCAAGAGGCGCTCGACGGTGGACGCCATCATGCGCGTGAGAGCCCTCACGACGGGGGATGCGGTCTCTCGGGGCGGTGTGGTCTTGGCGGTGTCTCTCGACATCGCCAACGCCTTCAACACCATGCCCTGGAGCTGCATCAGGGAGGCACTCCGGTATCACCGGGTGCCGGCCTACCTTCGTCGTGTAGTCGGGGACTACCTGTCCGACAGGACGGTAATCTACCCTGGTCAAAACGGAGAATGGAACCGGCGAGAGATGTCGTGCGGTGTTCCACAGGGTTCGGTTCTGGGGCCGCCCCTGTGGAACATCGGTTACGACTGGGTGCTGCGTGCCGACCTCCCTGACGGCGTCAGCGTCGTCTGCTACGCGGACGACACGCTGGTGCTGGCACGGGGAGAGTCGCACGAGGCGGCGGCCGAAAATATGACACGCGGGGTTGAGATAGTCGTGGAGAGGATCCGGCAGCTGGGTCTCGAGGTGGCGCTTCACAAGTCCGAGGCCATGTGCTTCCATGGGCGTGGGAATGTGCCACCGTCGGGATCCCAGCTAACGGTGGGAGGGGTTCCCATCGGCGTCGAGTGTACTATAAAGTACCTCGGACTCGTCCTCGACAGCCGGTGGAACTTCGTGGAGCACTTCCGACGTTTGGCTCCCAGACTGGAGCGGGCCGCGGCTGCCTTCAGGTGGCTCTTGCCCAATCTGGGGGGGCCTAACGCCTCCTGCCGTAGGCTGTATGCGGGGATCGTGCGGTCCATGGCCCTTTACGGGGCGCCGGTGTGGGCGCGTGCCGTGAGGAAGCGGGCCGTCCACTACCTGAACGCGCCCCAAAAGGTCATGGCCGTAAGGCTAGTCCGCGGGTACCGCACGATCTCCCGCGAGGCGGCGAATCTCCTTGCCGGATTGCCGCCGTGGGATCTGGAGGCGATAGTCCTCGCGCGCCTACATGAGTGGCGCGCGGAGGCGCTACACCGGGGGGTCACTCTGCTGCCGCGGCACATTGCTGCGCGGCGGACAGACCTCCGGTGCGATCTCATGGCGGCATGGAGACAGCGACTGTCGCAACCCCGTGCAGGGCACGCCACGATAGTGGCGGTAAGTCCCCTCTTTGAGGAGTGGCTAGAGAGGAGCCACGGCGCCCTCACCTTCCGTCTGACGCAGGTCCTTACCGGACACGGATGTTTCGGGAGGTACCTGCACCGAATCAGGCGGGAGGAAACGCCCGGATGCTTCCATTGCGAGGATCGACCGGAGGACACGGTGGAGCACACTGTGGAAGTGTGCCCTGCTTGGGCGGAACCCCGCCGTGTTCTCGTAGCGGCGATCGGCGGCGGTGACCTCTCGCGTCCGGCCCTGGTGCAAGCCATGGTCCGGAGCGAGGAGGAATGGGACGCCGTCGCCTCCTTCTGCGAAGCAGTGATGCTAGCGAAGGAGGTGGCGGAACGAGAGAGGGAGCGAACCTCTCAACGTCCCAGCCGCCGCGGAAGGCGCGGAAGGCGCTCCGGGCGTCGGGGGCCACGTGATGGCTTCCGGCCACCGTAGACGCGGGCCTGTGGACGGTGAGTAATGGGCTAGCTCGCCGTCCGGCCGTCGTCATGACGGCAACAGACCGTGTCGGCGGCGCGTTCGTGTTCCACGCGCGCCTCAAAGAGATGTCAGCAAGGAGGGGCCCGCAAGGGCCGACGCCCGTCGGGGCCGCGGATTTTAGTACTAGATGACGTGGCCTCGGCACAAGGGCAAAGAAGGAACATGGGTTCGGTTTTTAGTCAGTAGAAGTCTGACACTCCCCTTCGCTCTGCCCAAGAGCGGGGGGGGTCATTCGATGATTTTCCACCCACCAAAAAAAAAAAAAAAAAAAAGGGTAAACAAGCTAACGGCACGATCTAGTTGGTGGGCGGGGGCTAAAATGCATGCTATTTCATCCGACATTACGAGCGAAATGCATAGAGCGAAAGAGACACAACTAAAACGGGCGTGCGATTGTTTCTATGCAGACCTTTGGTTGTATGGATACCATGAAAAATCCATTGAATGTATCTGTTCAAAATAAAATTATTTGAATTCTTTAATAACTAATCTATGCCTGTATGGTTTCACTTTTTTCATTTTCGTACTATATACGTAACTTATTTACGCCCAAAGAAGGTTAAAATTAGTGCTAAAATATGAAAGTTTCGACGCTCATAACTTCCAAACCAATATTTTTTTTCCAATTCTGGTTCCATAGAGGCCTAGATAATGACAAGACCAGTTGATATAATTTTTAATTTTGAACCTACACTGTCAACCAGAGAAGTAATCACCATACTACGTTTGTATGGAAGAATGACTGGCTTGTGCAACCTTAAGCTCTCACGAAACTTTTACTTCTTCTTAGTTTGTAAGTTGGAGGTTAGCCCGTTAATTTCTAATAAGATGATTTCCAGGTTAATACTTTTAGCACGTGTCTATACACTTGCCGTATCAATGGAACTACTTACCTCCTCTAATGATGACAAAAAGAGTTTTTTAATACAGCACACAAAGAAGTTCACAGTAAAAGTATGAGTAAATTCCAAAATGCGTGGAACTGATAGAGGGGACAAGACATAATAACTTGTGAATTACTTGTGGTAGGTTTTTTTTAATTTTATTTTCTTTTATTTCTTTGCATTTTATTTTTTTTAAAGAACAAAATCTTAGGTTATTCGTGCAATAACAAATACAAAATTAAAGGCACATTTTGAATTTTGATTTAAAATCTGTCGATAATGTCACCTCCATGCCGTGTGAAAGAATCATGACAACGCAATCTTGTAAATTTTTGATAGTTTGCTGTTTCTCGACTAATGATTGAGCACTGACATTTTCTTGAAATAAGCACGCTAACTCTGTTACTTTTGGGGTTTCCTGCTCAACATAATGTTTACTACTATTTAAAAACCAATCAGATAACGTAAAGTGGTGAGCAATTTTAACCCTTTTCTAGGTTTCGCAATGCATTTGATAAATAATAATTGGTTAGAGAAGCAATGAAAAAACTGTCCAAAATGTCAACTCAATAGATGTAATTTTCGTGGTTTTTCCTTTTTCATGGAGGTGACCTGAGGAGGTGATATTGTATTTATGAAAGTGTCAATATTATTTTTCGCCATATTTTCCACGTTAATAATCATTGGCTTAGTTTAAACTGATTTTAAATGACATGCTAGACACAGACAGTGCTATTGAAATGTAACGTCATATTTCCTATCGCAATAGTTATGAAGTACAAAGGGCCGTTTCGCGTTACAAGAATAGAAAGTGCCCCCACCAAAAACTTCTAAAGCATGTGCATCACTTCTCTATTTTTTTATCGATTTTATTACTTTTTTCACACATCATTTTATTTCTGTTAGTTCTTTGAAATAACATAACACATTCGCAAAAGAGGATGGAAAAATGGCCTAGGAACCAATAACAACATGATGTGATAAATATCATTGGAAAGGTTTTTTTTATTTACTTTAACTTTTTCTATGGCGGTGAGTCCCAAATCGCTGTGTGGAAAAAGTTATTGACCATAAAACCAGACTTAAACAAGAAAGTTTTTTTTAAACATTTTTAAATGTTTGTTTAACCGTAAGGCGTCGCCCTTATATAAAGTGATCGTCATGGTCATATTATGTCACTTTTAGTTCGAAAAACCAGAAGGCGCCCTCTGATGGTACGGTTACTCATTCCGGTTCACCTAACAAAATGAAAAGAGATAAAGTGACGGTTTCTTGTGTTTTTCCTTATCGCATCCGATGAGACAGCAAGTAAGGGCGGTCGACAAGAGGTGTTTGTGGAGGAAAGGGGAAAGTGAGCCACCGCGCGGCTGCTCGTCAAACGCGCGCGCGTTTAAGTTAGTCGTTATTTTGATTTGAGTGTAGCGCACAAGAAACCGTCACTTTTTATCTCTTGTCATTTTGTTTGGTGAACCGGAACGCTTAATCGTACCAACAGAGGGGCGCCTTCCGGTTTTCCGAAATAAAAGTGACATAATTATGACCGAAACGATCGCTTTATAATTATTAAGGCGACACCTTACGGTTATAAATACGTACATCTTAAAATGTTGAAAAATAATTTTTTTTTGCTCAATTCTAGTTTTATCATTCAATAACTTTTTCCACACAGCGATTTGGGACTTTTCTCCATAGAAAAAGTTGAAGTACATACAAAAATCTTTCCAATGATATATCGCATGTTGTTATTGGTTCCTAGGCCAGCTTCCATAAAATTTTGTCCATCCTCCTTTTTAACAGTAGTCAAATAGCCAATTATTCTACTTTTCTTTTCATTCTTCCACTGAAACATAATGAGGCTGGCTCGTCAAATTTATTCTTTTTGTGTCATCTAGTGGATACTTTTGTCTGCAATACATATTTGAGTGACCTCAGCGCGTAATGAGCTAGCTTGCTACGCCAGCTTATATAAACATCATTGTTTAGAACACAGTATTTTGCCCACTGTGAGTACATACTCACAGTTTACCCACTGTGAATACATACTCACAGTGGGCAAAATACTTACTAATAATTTTGATGAGCTGCCGTGTTCACTGACGATCGACCACTTTTGAACTTTATTACTTAGACCATAAGGTTGAAACTATAGAAGAAAAACTAGACTAAAAACCACCCATGTTCCTTTTTAGCCCTTTGAGTTGAGGCCGCGGTATCTTTTTCGAATAACCCGCAGCACCGACGAGAGTTCTCACGAAACACAAAATTCTCACGTTAGTTAGTATTTATATATTGGAATTATGTAAACTAGTCCGCAAAATAACCGGATTCTTACAGCACACGGGGAGACGTACAAACTAATTATTTTTTGCGACATAAGAATAGACTGAATTTGCCCCCTTCCCGTCTTAAATTACACCACTCTAGTCCATATTCCATGTCCATAAAAATATGTAATAAATTACCAGAAAACATAAAGCAACAAAAGAAAACCAATATATCTGTAAATAAATTAAAGCAATACCTAATTCAAAACAAGCTATTATACAATAAACGAATATTTAACGGATAAATCTAATAATAATACATAATTTAACTACTAATGAAATTAAAATAAAATTTTTGAAACCAAATAGGTAAACAAATAAGCAATTTAATAATATAACTAATTATATAATAAAAGAATAGATAGACTGCTACAATATTAATAGAATAAGTAAATAAATATAGATAAATAGATATAGATTAATAGGATAATAGATATAAGATAGATAAAGAAATAATACCAACTTAATATTAAAAGAAGCAAAGCGCTCTACCTCTCTCTACTTATTTTATATAAAAATGGGTTATATTTAAATGCACATCTGTTTAATTTTTCAGCACACTAGGTAACTCCACTAATTAACTGAATGCATACCAAAAAAACCAATTGATTAACTAAACATGTCCTACAAAAAAGTCTAAAAAATCACACAAAACGAGATGACCTTTTTTATCGAATTCACACCAAAAATGTAGTTAGTACATCGGATATATGATTTGTAAAACAAAAATACTAATTGCTTATCAAAAATACTAACTTGCACTCTAAATTGTACAATCTTACTACGGAATTTCTAAAACTGATATCTAATACGACCGTCTCGCGACAGTGTCCTTTATAGGCGGCATGGGCACCGGGCCGTAGGCCGACGAAGGAGGCCAGCGGAGGCCCGGCACTTCGGGGACAGAAGATATTAGTGTTATTTAATATGCGAGCGAAGCGAGCGCGCGTCATGGAGTACATGCGTTGCATGTATGAGTGACAGAGAGAACGAGAAAATGGCGCGCGGTGTTGTCAGTTAGAATAAACGATGTTCCTAAAAGTAAATCAGGTGTAGGTTTTCCTTAAAAAAGTTTTAAAATGTTTGTTAGACTAAAGAATTATTAGATATACTATTTTGATAATAGTTATTCGTTCAGTAAAAGAGTTCTGCAAATGCCATTAAAAAGGATACTAAATTTGATTTCTTTAGTGTGCATAATTTGAGATAATTTGTGTGCAAGTCAGTATTTTTGGTGTAACTTTAAAATATTTTGTTCGAAAAAAGGGAATATACAGTTATCGGTTTAAATACATGCCTATAAAAAATACTGTGCCCGACAGGATCCATAATTGTGTCTAAAAATTATTTTATATCACCTGTAACTCATGTAAGAATGTACATTATGGATGCAATAAACGATTTGAATTTGAGTTCGACGTACCTTGACCGAAGAATTTCAATAAATTAAAAAGTTTTTTGTCTAACACATTTAACTCTATTCTAGCGAGACATACATAGGGACGAGATCAAAAGCTTTACACACAACAGTGTTATCAAACACACCACAATTGCCACATGATGCGGGTTGGGTTTCGTCTACACGATCTGATAACTCCAGACACTATAGAAATAGCACTGGTACATGTCATAGTGGATTGTGGCTCTAAAGACGGAGAACTTCATAATTTACGGTTCGTGTACCTATAATTCGAACTAGCTTATGCCCGCAGCTTCGCCCGCGTAGTGTTCGGCATTGTCCCACGGGATCGTACTACCGGGATATAAAGAATTCTCTATGTTGATCCAGGTTATAAACTGCCAAATTTCATCCAAATCAAAAATTCAAAGGCATGTGACATCTACCAACCCGCACTGGGCCTGCGTGGTGGATTATCAGCCCATCCCTCTCCTAGAGAGGAAGCCTGAGTCCCTGCAGAGGGAACATTATAGGGTGATGATGATGATGTTGATCCTCGGTCAGTTAGCTTTGTCTTTTATTTATATACAGATAGTACGAGTAATAAGACATAGATAGATATTCAACCCAAGTAAAAAAATAATGGAATACTTGTGTTAGAACACGGTATTGAGTACTAAGCGTAGGTGGGTAATTATTGATCGAAGTGGGTAGCTATTAAACAATAAAAATTAAAATATCTTCCAGTACCTATTCATAAATGAAATTAATTAAAAAATAAAACAATGTAATAACACTTTTCAAAAACAAGGATTCAATACAAAAAAGAAGAGTTTAATCATTTTGTGGATCAATTTCTGCAAAGGGTTTGTGGATCAAACTTTTCTGACTCAGTAAAATAGAAATAATCTTCCTAAGAGGGATTTTATTGTTGTAGTACATAGTAGGTTTACTTGACTTCGTGTGAGGACTTAAATCTAATAAGAATAATTTAAATCTTGTTTAGACTACCTTTACGCAAATATCGGTTACATACAAGTACAACCGTATTATTTCGGTTCGTTAAACAGTATTTGTTTTGTTATATTTGCTAGCACCTTTTTTGTTCGTATGAGACTTTCTTAGAGGTTGGGCGTTTTTTTTTTTTTCCTTTGTGGTGTTATCCGTGGCAGTTATTAAATACATATAAAAAAATACATATTTTCTTTATCTAAACATAAAATAATAACATGCTTGTAATATAATAATAATAATAATAATATTCCACAACTATCACACAACGCCATCTAGTCCCAAGCTAAGCAGAGCTTGTGTTATGGGTACTAGACAACTGATAAACATATTATATATTTCTAAATACATACATATTATAGATAAATTACACCCAGACACAGAACAAATGATCGTGCTCATCACACAAACATTTGTCCTGGGTGGGAATCGAACCCACGACCTCCGGCATAGCAGTTAGGGTCACTAACCACTAGACCAACAGGCGGTCACTAGACCAACAGGCGGTCAACTAGACCAACAGGCGGTCGAATATCCAAAGGGTTAGGCAGAGATTAACCTAATATTGAATTTAATACACTCATTTCATCAGTTACGTAATGGAGGGCAATCCTAAAGCCATCAACCTTTATCTAATAAGTATAAAAACATTCAAGTTTTATAAGTATGAAAAAGTTAATTTTATTTTCAATACAGTAATGCAAAAAAAAACGTAAAAATAATTTCCCGTACCGGGAATCGAACCCGAGCCTCCTGGGTGAAAGCCAGGTATCCTAGCCACTAGACCATACGGGATATGGACAATATGAATGAAATAACTAGTAATGTACTTAACGCCTTACTAAAGTACCTATACAGTAATATAAATAGATGTCGATAAAGTTTCGATTATGTTTATTTAAACAAGTTTTTACTATTCTTTTAATTTTTTACTTTACAAGCGTATGTGGCTTGGGTGGATGTTGGTTATCTTGACAAATTTTATAAAAATGAGACCTTTAATAATTTAGTTAGCTCATTCATGATCATTCTCCTGTCCTAATCCCAATTTATTTGGGGTCTGCGCAGCATGTCTTCTTCTTCATGGCTTAGTACATCGCCCAAATTAAATATGTGCCTTCTTAGATTGATTATCTCGTAATTCAATCTAAGTCCGTTCGTATTGAATTGTTTTTTTTATACAGAAAACCACGGCAGGTAACCCAGGAAAACGAACAGTCGCGAGCAAAAATACTAAAAAAGAAAAATTCGCGAATTTCTTGTAAAATTACTATTGCTACTTTGAGATATTATGACCTACTTAATGATAATATCCCTCTCAAAGAGAGGATGCCTGTGTCCCAGCAGTGGGGACATTTATGGCTGTTGATGATGATTATGATAATATGGGTTCCAAAATACTATTTTCGTTGCGTAACATGAAAATTAAATCAATAAAGTAGGCGCAAATTGCTTCTAAACGTTGCTATGTGTAAACATATTGGCGCAGCCTGCTGACTGTACAGACGCTTGCACATCAAGCGACTACAATCTGTCTTACTTTAATAGATTTACAACTTTATCGCTGCAGCATTAGGTCACAGAATACATAATAGTACTACGTACAGAAGGGACACTCCCTTCCCCGCGCTCATATTAAATACCGCACCTCACCCCGCACTTCGAGGTAGTCGTCGCCGACTCTTGAGCAATGGCTCGCGCTCGTATTAGTCGTCGTTCGGTTTTCGCGACGCAGACCGTTGCACTTTCCGCGCCATTTTTTAGGCTACGACAACCCTACTAGAGATTACGCACACATTTGCACATGCACGTCGTGCACAAACGTTATTTGTTTATGTAGTAGTAATAGGTAATTATTTTGCGGGCGTTGTATGGAGTGTCCGAGGTGTATTCGAGTAGGTTTCCAATTAATGGCAGTTGTGATTATAATTTATTCATTCGTTAGTATTCTGTGTTCATTCGTTCTATTGTTAGACAAATACAGATATCTAGATTATTGAAAGGTCGATAAGCATCAATTAATACATCACTAGTCTATTTGCTGTTCTGGAAAATAATTATTGGTATGCTCGTTATTATGGATGAAAAAGTGAGGGACAAGTCGGGTATTATTATTATAATTTAATATCACGACTTTAATCTCTGTAGGGTTAGGTTAAGATGTACCCATTAGTACACCCACATTTTGCCAGTTATTTTTAAGTCCCATGTTAATATGGGGCGAGCCTGTTGGCTTCAACTGGCCACAAATCTAAACTTCGTGGCTGCTACTGAGAAATTCCTGATGGAAGAACTCAATAAACAACAACAGTGGCGCGCTGAGTACTTTTTGTCTAGTCAAAAAGCATACTTGACTGTGGCGGTCAAAAGGTTAATCCACCACGCGGGCCCAGTGCGAGTTGGTAGATATCACATGTCTTCGATTTTTTTGGTTTTAAGACATACCGGTTTCCTCACGATGTTTTCCTTCACCGTTTTGAGAGCAGTGGTGGTTACTTATCGTAAGTCAGAGCCGCCACCACTGGGCAATCACTGCACTCAAGTCAACATAAACAAAAAACATCATTCTCATATCAGAGATGTATCGGACAGCTAGTATACGTCAATACAGTGCAACACCAAAGCTGTTGCAGAAACAGCTCGTATCGGATCTTATCAATAGAGGCTGACGGCTGCTTTGTTTGAGCTTGTCTGTGGGTACTTGTGTGTGGAGCTGTATGTTCACGGCTATGGTTTCTGTTATTGTGACGTTTCTGTGCATTGAATAGTAGAGCAGTGGGATTATTAATTTAAAGGCCGGAGGAGTAATGAGATTGAAGAAGACATCTAAACTGCGTTGAAGAACTGTCATAAACATAATTGCTTTAAAATATTGACACTAAATGCATTTGAATGCAGAGATACCGCAGCCTCGGGAAAAAAGGGCTTTAAAAGGAACATGGGTGGGTTAACTTCTACTTACTAAAAAACATTACACTCCTTTCCGCCCCGCCCAGAGCTGGAGAAGTCATTTAATGATTTCCTATACACAAAAAAGGGGCCTACAATTTATCTTAGCATTTTACTAAAATTGTTTGCAAAAAGTAACATCAGAAATATCCATAGATAAAATACATTCATTATTTTGATAAAAATACGTTATTTTTATTTTTTCAAATCAACTGTTGGGTGCGCCAAAGTTCACCTAAAATTTCAACTCCGATAATTGGAAATCCGAAAATGTTCTTCCTAACATTTTTCATCCTAACAATCGCAATTCCTAACTACTCTGTCTCTAATGTTTTAATTCCGAAGCATTCAACTTCATAATGTCAGTAGCAATAAACATCTATTGCACTATTATTTGTTTTCCTATATTTTCTCAACATAACCATCTTTTACACTATTATTCAAAGTCATATCTTTTTTGTTTATATTACTTTTTATTCATAATAATCAGTATTATATAAGGTCCCATTAAAATAGGTGGACAAAATTTTAGAATTCATTCAGACCGCTAAAATAAGGACAATAGTAAAAAAATATATAAGAAAAAGACATTAAAATACCTACTTTTATAGGATGATTTTGTTCTAGAGTGCCGGCAATTTATTATTTTAAGTCAAAATAAAATCACTTTATATAGTGTTTTTTTTTGTTTAGATGTCTTTAGTTAGGCTTACTAAACGCTGTGTTAAAATTTGTCCACCTATTTTAATGGGACCTTATATACTATGCAAAGAAATCCATAGGTTAGGTTAGGTTAGAACTGTGACCAACTACGTCGAAATTGGTCGCGAAATTTCTCTGTTTTTTTTTTCATAGTGCCCCCAAAACGACACTCTGACCTGAGTTTAATTCATTTAAGACATAAATCAGTGAAACGACCTTTAATCATTCTAAACAGTTGTATGAGTGAAAAATGTTTAAGAATAAAAGCGTTAGGATAAAAAACAGTAGGAGTTTAAATATATTTACAACTAGCTTTTGCCAGCGGCTCCGCCCGCGTGAAAATGACGACTTTCCATACAAACTTTCAACCCGTATTTAACTCCCTTAGGGGTTGAATTTCGAAAAATCCTTCCTTATTCCTTGTCTACATTATAAAGGGAACCTCTATGCAAAATTTCAGCTTTCTAGGTCCAAAGGTTTGGGCTGGGCGTTGATGAGTCAGTCAATCAGTCAGTCAGTCAGTCAGTCAGGACTTCTCTCTTTATTTATAGAAGATAGATAGATAATGATATTATGAATTACAATTTTCGGAAACATGAGTGTTATGAACATCGACGGTAGCACTACAAATAGTATGAATGAAAACTTTAGGATGAAAAATTTTAGGAAGAGTGATCATTCGGATTACAAATCGTTATGAAGAACAATTTCGGGTAAAGAACTTTAGGTGAGCCAATATGGACCCCAACTGTTCTTATACATCTAGCGCTTTGGTTAGGGTTATGCCACATAGTTTTTCGCAAATCGTTAGGCTGTATAAGTGATGGTCACTTCGGTGAGAATTCCGTGCAAGAGTCGAAACCTTGCGTAATTCATATACATCCGCTTGTATATTTAAAAACAAACAACAGGGATTTTTTCATTTAAAAATTACAAAGACCGACCTTAATTATTATTCCTAAAAAAATACCCGAGGACAGATCATTAATAAACAAAAGGTGGACATCTTTGTTTTTTTGTATCAAATCATTCAGGTTTGTCACAGTATTTTAATTAATCCAGATGTTTATTGTAAAACCAATTTTCATATATTTTACTTATTTTCATCTAACATATATAGATGAAAATAAGTAAAATATATGAAAATTGGTTTTTATATCAACATTGTATTGAGCCCTCTCAATTAGATCGAATGTGTATATTTTATCATTTGTGTCATGTCAATAGTAAGCTGGGCGGCATAAACTACCGAAAAGCCACGCTTTTAAAAGAAGAATAATCGAACTAAAATAATAACAGTTTACAATTTTATGTACAATTTTCAGCAGGCTAGTATTGCTAGTAGGTTGTCCCAGATGAGACACCCTTTCTACAAAAAACTTAGAACACCTTGAAAGATTTTGTAAAACCTTCAAGCAGAAGGCATTACAATTTAATTATCTTTTATTCGTTTATACAAGTGGCGAAGGCTGTGCCTTACCCCTTGACATAGAAACAAATGCTCGGGGACCGTTCCTCTTTGTTATAAGTATTCTGAAATCGTTCGATAAATCAGTATGGAGTGCAAGAAAGGGGCCTCCCCGAGTGACATTTATTCTAGTCTACTACTTTCTGATACGTCCGGCGCACCCTGTACAATCGACTACTGTCGATTGGCTTATCCTTTTACCACGATGGCAAATATATCGACATACTAAGAAGAAGTACAGTTAGTTTTCCTATGTCTTTGCAATCTGCACTTCACTATCAGGTTGTATTTTTGAAATCTAGTTGGCTGTGAGTCCGTAATCAAAAATGTAGAAATGGAATAAAAAAATATGTTTTATACAGGGTGCGCCGGACGTATCAGAAAGTACGTTAAGCCGTCATTGGTGCCAGCAACTGCCAAAGTTTTCGGGACACTGCAACTCAACGCTGCAAGTCAAAACTGCAAGCAGTCTTACCAAAGGGTCTTGGAGACAGCCTTTTTTTGGGAGAATGTTGGAACCTTATTCGTTCCTTAGTTGAGATAATTATTATTTTATCTCATCATCACACACGACTGACGACTGCCACGTTGGTTGAGTGATGGAAAGCGCGGCTACTGAGCTTGGGTCCTGGCCTCGATTCCCGGGGTCAGGTAAAGTGTTGCTGATTTTTTCTGTCAGGAATTTCTCAGTATAGCAGCCACGGAGTCTGCATTTGAGCACGGCTGATGGCCATAAACTCGCCCCCAATTACATGGGACTTAAACATGACTAACAAAGTGTAAGTGTACTGTCAGGTCCACCTTTGCCTAATCCTTTGCGGATAACAAGGGGTCAAAAACCATGTTCTTATGTGAATATTTCACCTGTGGTGAACGCTAGATATGTATAACGAGTGACTTTAGAATTCAGACCAAACATGAATGGTGGCCCTTCACGACTCCCTCCTTGGCAGTCCGCCAAGAGAAATGTAGGCTGAAAAGACTCACTTCATATTGTTAACATTTACTAAATTTCATTGTACGAAGGTCATAAGGTTTAGCGTTGTAAGTGATGTAGCTTTACACCGTCTTTGACCTTGGTTGCTTTCGATGTCAATGTTGTTTGTTTTTTTAAATATTATTGTGGGTTTCTGCAAGGGTTGGTTCAAAGCGACACGTGAAAAAAGAACGGAAGGAATTGGGGGAGGCCTTTACCCAGCAATGTGACAGTACAGCAACTAAAAAAAACACAAATTATTATACAACTAGCTTTTGCCCGCGACTTCGTTCGCGTGGAATAGTGACTTTCAGCAGATTTTTGGTTTATCTCGCGAAAAAAAAAAAAAAAAAAAAAACTATCCTATGTCCTTTCTCAAGTTCCAAACTATGTCTGTACCAAATTTCATCAAAATCCGTTCAGCCGTTTAGGCGTGAAAGAGTAACAGACAGACAGACAGACAGACAGAGTTACTTTCGCATTTATAATTTATATATATATATAAATATAATATATATATATAATATATAGTATATATAGTATTAAAGTATGGATTAAATGAGCATCACACAGATACAAAAGAATTGGAAACAAAGAATAAACTAATATAACAAATGGAAACAAATCAATAATAGTTAAATCAGTAAGGTATCCAAAACTATTCCTATATGGACCTCTCTACGTAACCATTAGCCAATAGGCGTTAGTTACTATGGTGTGTTTTATTTAACCAGTTATAACATTAAATAACCCTTCTCTTGCAGTCGGGTAATAAAACCGTACCCTTTATACCTGCAATGTTCATTATGAGGACTTCCTGCTTGTTTTCACACGTTTGATAGACATATTATGACTTCACATAGTCAAAATAAAACATTCCTGTAAACCAAACTCTATAACGCAAGAATTAAGGATGAAATTTGTGAGCTCATCAAAAAGCTAATTCTCGAAAGCGTCCATTACTCCTACGTATTAAAATAATAAAATTCGCAAGCTGGTTGTGTGCTTTTCATCAAGAAATAAATTGAATTTGTTTCATCACAAAAGGGGAATGTGAAGGGAATATAATTTGGTTAAACAAAAACAAGGTTTGTCTGTTACCTTTCTCACTTCGTTTTCAGTCATTTTCTTTTGTTAATTAAGTACCTAGTCGGTTTTTCATAGTTATCTCAGTTAATCTGCTCTCAGATGACCTTTGTGAAGAATGGCGGCGGAATAAAGCGACTAATTCTAATAAAGGTTCAGCTTGGTGCTTTAGTAATTGCGATGACGATTCTGTAAGAAGAGTTTATTCTTGATTAAAAGTTGTTGAAGAATTTATGGTTAGCGGATTATAAATGCGACATCAACTTTAGTAGACCTGATTGTCGAAATAATAGACTGTCTTTAAAGATAGTTTGTTGCTCTTGGAGGAAAAAAAGAGAGTCCCAAAGATATCCAACGCAATCATTGTAACTATTAGTTTAACATAATATCATAACATCACGCTTGTGCAATTCCTGAAAGGTTAAGCAGAGGTATAACTAATGATACGCCCACATTTCGTCATTTATATTTAAGTACCATGTAATAGGGGTGGTCTCTCACCCACAACGAAAAATTTTGAAAATTTAGACTACGTGATTGCTACTAAAAAGCAAAAAAAAAAACTAAAACACTTTGCCCGACCCGGGAATCGAACCCAGAAACTCATGCTCAGCAGTTGCGTTTGCGAACACTAGACCAACAAGGCAGTCCCTCAGACTCAGGGTCATTCATACTATTCGTTTAATAGATAGTATGTGTATAATTTCCAAAACCAGGTGTAAATACTCAAAGGTCCCCGTCGCGCGTCGGGGCTGTGGATTATCGAAAGGTTAACGCGGTTCCGACACAAGGGCGAAGAAGGAACATGGGTTTGGTTTTTAGTCAGTAGAAGTCCGACACTCCCCTTCGCTCTGCCCAAGAGCGGGGGGGGGGTTATTCGATGATTTTACACCCACCAAAAAAAAAAAAAAATACTCAAAGGTCAACTACAACATAATTTCTATTACAAACTGTAATGACAATTAGAACACGTTTTCATGGGTAATGAGGCTCAGAACACGCCATTTTCCTTAAGTGTAACAGACGCGTAATCTCTGATATGGCAGAGTACCTACACTCTTGCATTACAAGACTGCGATAATGGAGAAGAAACATAGCGTTTAGCGGTTTTGTAGTTAATTACTTTACCCGAAAGCTGTGTTAATTTTTAGGGTTCCGTAGTCAACTATATAGGAACCCTTATAGTTTCGCCATGTCTGTCTGTCCGTCTATCCGTCCTCGCTTAATCTCTGTGACCGTTAGCACTAGAAAGCTGAAAGGTACCAATATGTGTATCAATCACGCCGAAAAAGTGGTAAAATAAAAATTGGAAAAAAATGTTTTATTATAGTATAAGGTCCCGGGTTAAAAACGACCTTCACCGAGATGCTTATTTAATGAAACGTATTTTATATTTAATTTAACATTTAAAATATTTTTTTTAAATTATTAATTAAACATACTCTGGACTGAAATTTGCTAGGCAACCCATATGCATTATATTTATTGACATGTTAAATTAAATATACAATACGTTTAATTAAATAAGCATCTCGGTGAAGGTCGTTTTTAACGGGATCTTAGACTATTAGGGTGGCCCCGCTATAGGTAAAGTGGGAAGTGATTTTTTTTTTAATTTCAACCCTAACGTTTGATATATTGTTGGAAAGGTATTTAAAAATGAATAGGGGTTTACTAAAATCATTTAAATTGATAATATCAAAAATTTCGGAAATAATCGCTCCAAAAGTAAAAAACAATGTGTCCTCTAACTTTTGAACCATAAGTTTAGAAAATATGAAAATAAATCTGAAAAGTAGAACTTTATAAGGTCTTTCTAGGAAAATCATTTTGAAAGTGAAAAAAAAAATATTAAAAATAAACTCTTTTGCAAAAAAAACGGGCACTTCATATTTTTTTCTCTACTTCAATGAAGAAGGACAAAGGAGGAAGGTTTTATTAATTTGACGATGTATTGGCATGTTATTTGAAGAATCCTGGCATGATTCTGTACGTTCCAAATTTAAATTTTGAAATTAACAAAAGGAAAATAATGATTATTGTAGATTATTGTAAAATTGCTTTACTAATGGCGCGAATTGCTGAAACGATTTTATTACTGATTACTAAAATTTTAAAACTTTTTGGATATTTTCTGCAAATTAAACAATTTTATCTTTCTTTTTACATTAAATACCACTTTTTGACATGAGTGTTAAAGCGATAAGGGCCGGTAAAATTATAGCCCTACTTGAAGAAGGTTGTTCGCAAACTTACGTGTCTCAGCGGCTAAATGTGAGTCGTTCAACTGTCCAGAGGACTTGGCAACGGTATCAAGAGACCGGTTCGGTCAAAAGAAGACCCGGTTCGGGAAGAAAACGACGCACAGAACCAAGAGATGACCGCTTTTTGGTGAGTCAGGCCTTACGGAATCGTAAGGCGTCAAGTGTGGACCTGAAGAAGAGCCTTGAAGAAGTAAGAGGAGTAGAAGTTAGCTTGTGGACCGTCAGGAGGAGGCTTTTGGCTGCCAATATCAGGAGTTACTGCCCGGCTCGGGGACCTAAATTACTCCGTGAGCACCGTGTTGCTCGACTTCAGTTTGCTCGAAACTGTGCTTCATGGACTCTGGAGGACTGGAATAAAGTATTGTTTTCTGATGAAGCTAGAATCTCTTTGTGTGGAGAGGACCGACGCCGGCGAGTGCTACGAAGACCACGGGAACGCTATGCGGAAGTGTGTTTCGAAGAAATCACTCCTTATGGCGGAGGCTCCGTTATGTTTTGGGCAGCAATTAATTCGACGAGGCGTACGGAGTTAGTTCTCATAGAAAATGGAACATTAAATGCACACCGGTACATAATGGAAGTTCTAATTTCATATGCACAACCCGCATTGACTGCACTTGGGGAAGATTCCATTTTTATGGACGACAATGCTCGCCCGCACCGTTCTGGCGACGTGGAAGCGTACATGCAAGAAGTTGGGATCCGTCGTTTAGATTGGCCAGCTCGAAGTCCTGACCTCAATCCAATTGAGCATGTCTGGGATGTTCTAAAGAGACGGGTAAGATCAGTGCAACATGCTCCACAAAACATCAGGGAGCTAAAAAGAGTCATTGCAGAAGAGTGGGAACGTATTCCTCAAAACGTCATTAAAAACATCGTGGAAAGCATGCCCAGAAGGATTCAAGCTGTGATTTTGGCAAGAGGAGGTCACACTCGTTATTAGGTTATTACATTTGTAACTTTATTTAATTAAACAAAGTAAAAAAATCTTCTTGTCTTTATTGCCGACCACTTCTTATTGTATGGCCGTGTACATCGGTTTTAAAGAATTCATAGATTTTTTTTTTTAATTGCCACAGTTCACTTCACGCGTATTAATTTACACGATTATAAGTATACAGACTACGTCAAACAATTAAATTTCATTGAATTAACTCAAATCGACCTTAGAACGTAAATTTCCTAAGGTGCCCGTTTTTTTTGCAAAGGAGAAAAAAAAAACATAATGGATACCCACCTTTAAACTCATAAGTGGGAACACTTATTGTGACGGACGGCCATTTCTGGTAGACATGCTATTTTAAGGGCCCCAAAAGACAGCTAAAATTCAACCAGTCCATCTGTAATGTAATCACTTCAAAGTGTAACCGCGACCTCTCACCACTATATCCTCTTCGCCAGATTTACGGCAAAGGGACGTCCTTCCAACAGCTCGCAGGATTTAATTTACTTCCACAAAGACGTCGTTTTTCTTCGTTGATGTTCTACTCGGTGTTCGTAACACAATGTTGTGACGTCTTTTACTGTTTTATTGTTCACGACATCGAAGTTATTAATTTTGTAATTTATTTTGTCTGAAACTGCGTTTTAGTGGCGTAAAAATATTTTTTTGAAAAAAAAAAAAATACAACCGACTTTCAAAAAAACACAAATCGTGCACAATACTAGTTCTAAAGTAGGGATATTAATTTTTCGTCAAAGAGTGACTGTGATTTTTGCTTTGATTCATTGTTTTAGCCATTACTGTCGAAACCAGTTATTGCTCCTGTTTCCTACTGCTGAGCACAGCGCCCCCGTGATCTCCAAATCCTTCGATCCAGGGCCAATGCGAACCACTGGCCGTTGGTTCTGTCCAGCTAGTCCAGCATGTGTTAGTTACATGACACAGGCTGCGCTGACCCCAAATGAATTAGGATAAGGGCAAGAGAATCATTATGACGATGAAGACACTCATGGAAAATGCAAACTAGGTCGAACTTCAAGTTTTGTAACGGACTTCGCACACAACGAAGATTCGACACCAACTTGTCTCACAGTCAAGCTTTGAATAGTGAGCTGTACTTAGTGTTACTCAGTTTAGAATAGGGATGCCCTTCGGGGCTGCGGGTTGGTCACAAAGATACCGCGGCCTCGACATAAAGGGCTAAGAAGGAGCTATTTTTTGGAAATCTATCTGACGGACTAATTAGATTTTTTTTGTTAACTACCCTATTTACAATATTTACTTTTTCATGTAGATAATGCCTTTAGTAACAGAGCAAAAAAAAAATGATGGTTGAAACCAGCTAGATAAAAATATGAATCAGAAAGTTATTATAGAAACAGCTAGTTATTTATGTTAAATGTGAACTAGAGGCATGAATATTTCAGTCAACTTTGATGCTATAAAACTGCTGAAGTTTGCTTCACTTAAATGAAAATGTTTCACAAACAGATTTTTAAATTCAATTTTTAAGTTTGTTTATTTGTGTTCTTCTGTGGTATAAAAAGCGTGCATTTTAAATGTTGGAAATGTCACAAATAGCTGAGAAACATTTTGCTGTTTTGATGAAATAATCTGCAATGTTACTAAATGAAATTACGAAATACTCCATAATGTGGGTAGATTAATTTTTACTTTATTTCTGCTAAAGTGTGCATTTAGCGGCAGTAGTGTTGTGTTGTTGATGATTTAAATTCTGTCCAATCAGTAACTATGTACGCAGTGACTTGGATTGGATAGTTTTGTCGTTTCCTACATTCAAGTATTGCAGCATCGTTGCAGGTGCATACATAAATAATGGGACAAACAGAAGATGTGGCGTAATATCTTATGACGGGATTAAGGCTTTTGAATATTCATTTTTCTTCAAACACCAGTACAAGTTTGAACAAAAATGTTTAGGGATGTACGAGTTTTACGCCCAAATACTCAAACGTCACTCAATTTTGAGTTGCACTTAAATCTCGTGCTGTCTTTGTTACTTTAACGCAGAGTGACAGAGATAGCAGGAGTTTTGAGGGTTGAGTGACGTTTGAGTATTTGGGCGTTATGCTTCGTTTTTGATCTCAAGCTCCGAGACTGCCACCTGAGATATTCCTGATGGAAAAACCCAATATTTGCCCGACCGGGTATCGAACCATCACGCTCAATAGTCGCGCTTGCGACCACACGCCCATTGGAGCAGTCAAAACAGTAGTACCTTATTGTAAATTGTGATTCGACTCAGTTTAAAACTGTCATCAAAACGGGTTATGGGACATCTCGCCCACGAAAAATCTGTTTTGTGTGTCCACGAAAAATTAGGTTTTCGTGGCTTTGCTGTTTTTTTTTTGTTGAAATAATTGTTATTAGATGCTATAATTTACAGATTTATTTGATATTTAATTAACAAGTATTCGATTTTGTCGAAATATCCCTTTACTTTTCATGTGGCCCGTTTTACTAAATTGGTCCGGGCGAATTTACCCATGCACATTTCAAAAAGTAGACATCTGGCCTGCGGGCCAGATTTTTGGTGGGCGAGATGTCCCATATCCCATCAAAACGCGTAGACGTAGGAGAAGATTTTTCTAAACGTACTCGTTTTAACTTTGCGTTTTCTCTATAAACCCTTTAATCAAACCAAGAATCACATAAAATAAGAAACAGACTCTCATCTTTCTTTACGATGCCGACTCAGATTTCCCCAGGAGGTTTCATGGGAATGCACCATAAAAATCTATTATAGCCTAATTAAATGGCGCGAGTCATAACTTTTAGTACTCCACATACGGACCCAATAAAGACCACTATAAATGTGGGGATTGTGAATGAAATTGGGAGCCTTTTAGAGCCGTTTTATCGGCAATAATCTAGCCGCGTCTTTAGAATAAATAATTGAATTGGATTGGTTTCTATGCATAGTGCTGATCGTAATTGGTTTAAGGTCTGATGTTTATCTCTGAGAATTTTCCACCCCCCAAATAAAAAACCACAAATGAACGTTATTAAATATTTCTACCACTAACACCGTTCTATTTATTGAAAAATAATAGGCCTTCATTTTGTGGAAAGTTCCACCGAGTAAATATGTTGTACCCTATTTCCCAGAAATAGTAACATCTGGCTGACCCGATTCTTTATCTTTAGACATAAGTACCTAACAAACTTCTCAGCTTCCACATTAATTACGAATTATATCGGCTACTCTCTTTTATTGTTACGTCTTTGTAGGTACGTTATTCGTGGTAAATGTTTTTAGCCTTTAATATTGACATCATCATCACCTAGCCTTTTTAGGAGTTCAGTTCATTGCTTAATAATAAATGCCACTAAGGTAAGCCGCGCTTGCCTAGGTTAGTCTGTGGATGGATGCCCACCCATTACATACTAAAATTCATCCGTGCCTCGCAAAGCACGTTAAACTGTTGATCCCGGTTGCCATATATAGATCCTTGGCAGTCTTTACAGGTAATTAGTGACCTGACATTCTGACAACCGTCCTTACCAAAGGGTATCTGTGAGAAGACAATATAATTTTTTAAGTCCTGTTATTTACAACAAAATTAATGAGAAATTACATATCTATCCGCTCTCGTCACGAGAGTGTAAACTAAAAATTGAAAAATGGCTCCAAAACATGACTTATGAGGAAACAGAGAACCTCATAAAAAAATAAATTATATTCGTTCACATCCTACGCATACACATACACGTACCCTTCACACACTGACGTACGCACTTTCAAACTCTCCCGTAACACACACACACTCACTCACTCTCTCACACACACTTACTCACTCACACACCCCCTTATATTGCTACAAGTATTATTAATGTTTAGTTTTAGTTTTATTATTATTAAATGTTTAACTAGTTTTTAACCTATTTAAACTCAACTCAAACTCAAACTCAAATTCTTTATTTCAATTAAGCCAATACAGGCACTTTTGAATGTCAGAAGAACATTTCACAAAAAAAAACGAAACTACGAGTGCAATACGTCATTCCGAAAGCCACCGCGCCGAACCACACGCCACCGAATGCCCGCAACAACGAACACTGCAAGCACGAAAGCACGCAGCGACGCAAACCGCAACAACGAATGCTCGAAACCCCGAATCACGGAACAACAAATGCACGCCGCAACGTGCAACCGCCGCTCCGCGACCCGGAACCCCGTGCACCCGCCGCCAAGGCACGCGCCGCCGCGCGCCCCCGCACCCACAGCACTCGCCGGCGGTAACATCCGGCGCCGCGCAGCCCGACGCAGCAACTCCCGAAACGACGCATTGCACTCCTACGCTACAGTCACAATTACAAGGCATAATAACTTGTGAAAGTACTGTAGTTGCCAGTTCCCTAACGTAGATCTCATGAAGAAGAACGGGCAAGAAACTCCATGGACACTCTTTTAAATCAGAATTTGTTACAAAATCTTGGTACAATCATTCATGTTGAGATGGTATATTATGTGAGAACTATGTAGCAAGACGTGCAAGTTAAGAGTGTCCAGAGTAAAGATATAATAAACAAATAAAAAAATAAAAAAAAACTACACCATGGCAACTAAGGAATGACCAGTCTCCACTGACAGCGCCCGTTCACGAACATGACGCATGGATCAGCACCATTCAACTCAACCATTTTGAAGGGAACTAAATGATCCGACACACCCGCCACCATCAGCGAGACATTTGAGTGAGCATGACATTCTCCCAGCCACCAGGGCAACGTCACTAAAATATAACTAAATGTAAAAAGTGGCTTTATAGTACATAGTACTCACACATGTGCCATGCAATTATACAATATTAAGACATTGAATCTATACAATGCAAAGATATTTTTACAATCTTCTGCAGCCTCTACAATAACATCACATGATAGTCGATTTATTTGCCCCTAAGGTTGTGGAGCAGGACCAGCATTGAGCCAAGCATTTTTATCATCAACTAGCTGAACCCGCGCATGCGTTGCAATGCTTTTTTCCCTACCTATCTGCCTACTAACCTTCCTACTACCCTACCTACTACCCTACCAACTACTCTACCTACCTACTACCCTACTTGCCTACTACCCTACCTACCTACTACCCTACCTACGTACTACCCTACCTACCTACTACCCTACCTACCTACTACCCTACCTACCTACTACCCTACCTACCTACTACCCTACCTACCTACTACCCTACCTACCTACTACCCTACCTACTTACTACCCTACCTACCTACTACCCTGCCTACCTACCAACCACTTTCTCACCGTATAAACCTTCTCTGGAATTCCACAAATAATTCAAGACCAAAATTAGCCAAATCGATCCAGGCGTTGTTGAGTTATGCGCTTACCAACACATTTTGCGATTCATTTTTATATAATAGAAGATGTAATCCCCCAACTTATAGTATGCTTGCCTACATAGTGTGCGTTTTACACAAGTTTTAAATTACGAGTATAAGCACCAAAATAATTGTTATGGAACTTCTATTGCCTTTCGTTCCAGGGGTGCCGCTAATAACTGCAACACAGTTACTAAACTAACGCAGTATTATCGTACACAAAAATTGTTATAATGTTTTTGTTCCAATAAAATATTTGTATTGTATTTGTATCGTACTATCCAGTAATAACTGGGTTGTGGAGGTCAGAAAGGCAGGCGCTCCATGTAAAAGACTTTTCAGCTGCACCCAGTTAGACTAGACGCCGGACCCCAGCAGAATTGAGAAACGGCTGGGCAGATAATAATGTGTGATTATGAGTCCACGTTTGACTAACCCACGATCTACACCAAGGCTTTTAGACGACACAGTAAAACAAACCTAAACAGCACACTACAATATAAAAAAATCCCCAACTTTTTAACCAACCACGGGACTGGCCAAAAACGCCACAACATTTAAAACAAAAACAAAAAAGTATTCCAGTTCTCTTTGTGTCTCCGAATCATTTTTAAAATAGAGACAAAGTTCTTCTGACGTTGAGTACAAGAGGTTTTTCATTTGTGTGAAACCTCGTTAGTACCTCTTAGAGGGCACTTCACGGAACCCTGCCTCGCGAACAAAGTGACCTAAAAAATTTTATGCATATTTTTTGTGCGATTTGGTTTTTCAAAGCTTTAATTTTAATTTGTATTTTGAAGTTGTTGAGGTTTCCTGAGCACTGATGAATGTTGAATGGATTGGATGGTTTTATTTGCATACAATCAGTCTATGCAAACGAGTTTTTTTCAACAAATATTTTATAAAATCACGCCTGTAATCCCTGTAGGGTTAGGCAGAAGTATACCTAATAATACCTCCTACATGTCACCTGCTATGATTTAACAGAAGGCAAATCTATTGCCATCAATCGGGCATACATCTAGGTTCTGTGGGGGCTACTGAAATGAGAAAATAAAACTTTATCCAACCTGGGAATCGATTCCAAGACTTCATGCTCAGCAGTCGCGCTTGCGACCACTAAACCAATGAGACAGTCTCAAATATATAATTTTTATGAATTATATCATAAAGTTTCTAGTTTCTACCGTTACTAACTTAATCCGCCCAACGGTAGGTCAAGTGAATTTATAACTGATTATGAAGTATTTATGATAAAAAAATATCGGATTCTATTACTTACCCAATTATTTTATTACTTTCTACTTCCACATCATTTACCCACAATGTAAACACTTGTGCCTCAAACTTTTGGATTTTTAATCTCTTTCGGAAAATTGAAAAATTTTCATTTCGTGAAACTAAAATACAACATGTGCCTAACCCTTTCGACCCTTTTCTCTTACCGACATTTCCCATGTCCGTAAAGAAAAGTAGCTGACACACTCGACGAACGTATTAGATGTTTATTTACCTTTACTTTAGTGGAATAATTCAGTACTTACTATAAGCGTTTATTTCTAGAACTGAAGATATCAGAAAGTAAAAATGAGGATGAGATGACTCCTTTCAATTATTGAGTGTCTGCGGTCCCTGCCACATTTATCAGACATGTTTTGGGCACGTGCGGTCCATCTCAGATCTCATCTATTGTTTGCACCAGGCATGATCGATGTTTTGAAAAATTGGAACATTTATACATCTGATCATACACGAGCAGAGCAATATAAGAAAAAAGGAAACAGTGCAAATCAACACCTATCAACAGGAAAATAATACATTTACCTTTTTTTTTTTTTTGGTGGGTGGAAAATCATCGAATAACCCCCCCCCCCTCCCCCCCCCGCTCTTGGGCAGAACGAATACATTTACCTCACGTGTGGTTTGGGACCGCAAACAATCGTTGGCACATTGTGGCGTTCAACAGATGGACAGTTAATTTATGTGAGGTGGTAAACGACATATTAATTTTTCTCTACAATCAAAAGTTGTTTTGATAAATAAACTCCTACATAATGTTGTTTAAAATAAATCTGGAACTCGTAGGATTTATTTATTTATTTATTTATTTATTTATTTATTTAAACTTCATGTACAATAGTGGTACATAGGCGGACTTAATGCCACAAGGCATTCTCTACCAGTCAACCTTAGGGTCAAATAAGACAGCACTGTGGTAGAGTACAAAAAAAATAAAAAATAATAATAATAAGGAGACAACTATTTTGTTATATAAATTGATATACATAAATAGGTACATACTAATACATATTATTATAGATACAGACAGAATAATTATAATAAACTAATATATATTATAATACATACAAAACAGTCTAAGAGATTTGATTATTAGCAATTTAGTCCGATTTTAAGAAGTACTTCCGAACTGCTCTTTTGAAAGCCATTTTGCTTTCGGCCTTTTTAATCCCAAGCGGTAGCGCGTTCCAAAGCTTTATAGTTGAGACAGCGTATGAAGAGGACATAAAGCCAGTACGGTGTGAGGGAATTTCAAGCAATAGGTTCTTGGACGCTCGAAGGTTACGACTGTGTGAACTGCCCAGCACATTGAAATATTTTTTTAGGTAATTGGGAGCACATGGATCCTTTAAAATGGTGAAGAGCGTGCAAAGAGATCTGAGGGATCTTCTGAGCCGGATAGGCAGCCATTTAAGCTGAGAACGGTATGCAGAGATGTGGTCGTATTTACGAAGGCCAAAAATGAACCGAATGCAATTATTAAGGAGACGATCCAATTTATTGAGAAGTTCTTGGGAAAGATCAGAGTAACAAACATCAGCATAGTCGATGATGGGGAGCACAAGGGACTGGACCAAAGTTATTTTAGTGCTGGATGGTAGAAAATGTTTGAATCTATAGAGAGACCGCAGCGAGTATGTGACTTTTTGGCTAACCTGAGCTACCTGTTTATTCCAGCTAAGTGTGTCGTCAATGTACAGGCCCAAGTCTTTTACGTGAGGTGAGAGAGGAATCACATTATTGTCGAACATAAGCGGCATTAGTTGGCTAGTATCTAAATTTCTCAGATAGTAGGAACTACCTAAGAGGATGGCCTGACACTTCCCGACATTGACAGCAACCCCGAACTTGCCGGACCATTCACCGATAATCTGAAGGTCAGCATTGAGTAATGTGATGCAGCTGTCAAGGTTGGCAATGTCAGACTGAGCATAAAGTTGCAGGTCGTCAGCGTATAGATGGTAAGAGCATTTATAGATGGTAAGAGCATTAGCATTTAATAGGTATGTGATTGCCAGTGGTTTGACCGTCGGACTACCAACCTCTAATTTTTTTGATTTATAAAAACGACGGCATCATCATCATCAGCCTATAATGTTCCCACTGCAGGGACTCGCCTCCTCTCTAGGAGAGGGATGGGCTATGATCTACCACGCGGGCCCAGTGCGGATTGGTAGATGTCACATATCTTAGAATTTTTTGGTTCCAAGATATGCCGGTTTCCTCACAATGTTTTCCTTCACCGTTTTGAGAGCAGTGGTGATGAAATAAATTACACAAAGTAATGCGCCTGCCTGGGTTCGAACCCACGACCAACTGTTCGTAAGTCGGGGCCGCAACCACTGGGCCACCACTGCTCACGACGGCATATAAAAACAACAAAAAAAAATGTTTGGACTGTGTCCCTGTGAAATTAAATATGTATTCTAAATTAATCTAGACCTACTTTATAGCTTTGGTAAAAGTGTAAAGTGAATGTAAGTTGTTGTGTGTGTCGAGAATTGAATTGAGTGGCGGGCTATCGAAAGTACCATCACGTCACGATTGCTTTAGGCTGGCGGTGATGATGATGAAGTTGTACAACTCATGCCTTTATAATTTGAGCCTCCGGATCTTTTTATTACTACCATAATAGTAATTGTAAAATTATTGAACCGTGATATTATTGAGTTGTTCCGGTCTGATCCCCCAAACCGATCCACTGCCAATAGTTTTCTTTTGTTTATTCCTCTCTGATCCCCTGTAATTTATCATTCCGTTCTGATCCCCTTTTTGACACAAGTACAAGTGAAGTACAGTCAACCGAAAAACAGTTGTTAATGAAAAAATAATCAGTTTTTAACCGACTTCTAAAAAAAGAAGGAGGTTCTCAATTCAGATGTTTATTTTATTTTATTTTTTTGTGTTTCTTCGGGCATAACTCCGTCACTGTCTTGCTAACCGATTTGAAAAAATATTTTTTTGTTGGAAAGGGAATATGTACTTCCGAAATGGTCCCATAATTTTATAACGAAATCGGACAAGCGGTTTTTGAAAAATCAACAAAACTCAAAAAAAAACTTCATTGACCCATGAACATGTGAACCACTAAAAAAAAACAGTTTTTGAAGTCGGTGGCAAAAAAATGAAATCAAAAAAACAAAAGTCACTGACTTCAGAAACTGATTTTTCTTGTAAAGTTTATTTTTCACTTTTTTGTGGTTTTTTTTTGAAGTCGGTTTTATTTTTTGTTAAAAAGTTTTTTATTTCTATAACTTACAATTGTACGATCATCCCACAAACTACCAGGAGAACAGAAGTAGGAAGGAGGTATTGGAATCTATAGATCAAATCTATATTATTTTTTTCTAAAACCATGCACTTTTTTTTGTTGGAGATAGGAAACCTGGACAGTAAAGTCCCACAAACTACCAGGAGGCCAGAATGGTGAATTATTAAGCAATGGTGACAACCATTGCATATAAGACACACATAAGTGTCATATATTTTTGTAATCTCCTTTTAAAACCCTTCATTTTGCTACCATAAGATTCCAATTTCCAATACCTCCTTCCTACTTCTGTTCTCCTGGTAGTTTGTGGGACTTTACTATAAAGGCATAATATAGATTTGATTTGAAGATTCCCATTTCCAATACCTCCTTCCTACTTCTGTTCTCCTGGTAGTTTGACTTGACTTTACTACCTATTCTTTTTTTTTAATCTAATAGAACCTGTACAAATATTTTGTTGCTGACTGTCCTAAAAATATGTCAGGGTATCCGATTTTTTTACGGGGGATCAGACCGGAATAGAAAATAATTTATAATAAAACGGATCCCCTAGGGTATCAGTTTTAGGGGATCAGACCGGAATAACTCATATTATTAACTGATAGTTTAAACGCTACCAAACTGAAAACAAAACAAACTCATCAAAAGTTATCAACACAGCAATTTTTTATCCATATTTTACTATCAAATTAATCATACATTACACACAAAACCTCAAACGTATTTTGTTTGATTAATATTATTATCGATATGTTTTGTTTAATTTTCATCCAGCCGTAAAATTGCAGCGCGTCAATTTTCAGTAATTAAACAAAGTAACCGTTGTATGCTGTTGCTCATTTTAATTAATGAAAACCAACTTATGTACTCGTGTGTACACTGTGGAAGTCGTACAGAAAATGCAAACAACTGCGGTTTGTTCAAAGCGTTTGGTCAGTGAATTTTCGGTGGAAAATAATAATATGTTGACATAATATTGATTGGTGTGGTTTGGGCAATTTGACACTGAATGTGATATACAGACACACATAAAGCTACCCGAAGCTGTAAAATTTTCGTAATCAACCTTGAAACTAATACTTTAGCAATAAAGTTGAAAATCTATTAAAGGAAGATAGATGGTAGTAGCGTGATGTGCTGGCGTCTATCCGTCCATAAAAGAAAAACATTTGAGTAGAAAAGTAGGTACCAAGTAAATAATATGAATGACTATGACAGACCAAAGAATTGATTTAAATTTGATGAGAGATGACTAAAAGATGGATGTCTCAAAGAAAAATCATTACGAGTATGTGCTGGTCATATTTATAGCTGAATAACAATAAAAACAGAAGGGTTATAAATGACGATATTTGCAATTTTAAATAAATAAAATGATTCATAATCAAAATAAAGGATATTTTGAAAAAGAAACACGTTTTTAACACTAAATTCATGAATTTTTTGAACGTTATTTAAAATGTACGTTATGTTTGTTTATCGTCAGTTGAAAACGGAATTGTTTTGTATGAAATATCGCTCGGAGCGATTTTCGTTGCATGTATTTATTGTTTGTCCATGCTTCCGCTGCCTCCAGCAAAACTAAGTGAACGTTTTCATTTTATTGCATTTTCTTTTGTAGCAAATAATAATTTGAGTATCTGCTGTAGGTGTAAAAATGTTATATCGTCATTAAACATTACAGCACGTTGGTTAGCCACATAGGGTAAGGCAGACGTGTACCTATCCTTTAGAACGCTCATTCGCTAGTTATGTTTAAGTCCTATGTAACAAAGGGCACGAAGGGAACGGATGGCCGATGGGGCCGAAAACTTCTGGAATGGCGACCGCGAACCGGAAGACGTTGCGTTGGAAGGCCTCCCACTAGGTCGACCGACGACCTGGTCAAGGTTGCGGGGACCCGCTGTATGAGAGACGCACGGGATCGGTCAATGTGGCGACACCTGGGGGAGGCCTATGTCAAGCAGTGGACGTCTTTTGGCTGAAATGATGATGATGAACAAAGGGCAAGCCTATTACCATCAGCCAGGCATAAATCCTGACTCCGTGGCTGTTACTGAGAAGTTCCTGATGGAATCACCCAATAACACTCTGCCCGACCTGGGAATCGCTATTTTTCTCCGAACCGTTAAAAGTCCTTTCATACTACTACGTTTGCCAAGAAAATATAATATTCGATTTGCGAAACAAGCAAAAGCTTTTCCGTACTTTCTGAACTATTACAGTTCTGTGTTTGCTGGGAACAGTATTATTGAGAGTGACTTTTATAGGCTCTTTTCAATAAACAAGTAGTTTTTCGAGGAAAATTCTATTAAAATCGGTCGTACCCAATTGAAATAATATAATAAATACGAAAAATGTAAGCAAAAAAGGACATGGTTAAAAAATTTATTTAAAAGATCATGAAACGGATTGAAAAGAAGCAATACATACATAAACTCACTCCCTTTTCCCATGGAGTAGCCAGAAACCACAGGACACAATATTTAATTTTGAAAATAAAAATAATTTATTTACACACTCCAGTACTTATTCATCATCATCATCATCATCATTTCAGCCAAAAGACGTCCACTGCTGGACATAGGCCTCCCCCAGGCATTTTGGGGGGGGGGGGGGTTTGCCATAATCGCCACGCTTGGCAGGCGGGTTGGCGATCGCAGTATGGTTGTTACAAAGACACAGAGAACGCTGCTGCCCATTCTCTGGTAAGTCCCTTAGTCGCCTCTTACGACACCCACGGGAAGATATGGGATGGTGCTATTCTTTACGTCCGACACCACACGGAACTTATTACTTATTAAAGGCAATTAAATCACGTTATAAGCACTGTTGAAAGGTCTAGAAAAAGGTAAAATGCTTAATAGAAATAGAATTGAAAGGTCTAGCGAAAAAAGTGGAATCAATGAGACCCTTGATTTGTTTAATCTTTTAACTAATGGAATTATCTCAGTGTTCCTTTTTGTTCTAGACTGGTTTTCTCTTTATTACTTAAGCGGGTAAATAATTCTTAAGTATGATTTCTTGAAGGATATTTAATAAGGAATATTGTAGAGAGGTATCAATTACGTTATCATCTGCCTAGCCTATTCCCAACGTTGACGGCACGTTTGGCGCAGTGGCTCAAGCAATGGACTGCTGCGCTGCGTGTCGCGGGTTCGATCCCTGCACGGAACAAATATTTATAAGACCTACAGACAGTTGTTCCGGATCTGGGTATTTGTACGTGAGTTTAAATGTTTGTGAACGCACCCACGATACAGGAGAAATTCCTAGTGAGGGCAACGTTTAAAAAAAAAAACTGTATTGGGAACGGCTGAATACCAGCATTGTACACGGAGTAACTGCCTATGTGATCCCCATAAACCCAGTTAGTATTGGGTAATACGATACCTCTTCTTTTAACTACTTGTAAAGACTGTCAAAGATCTAAGAGCCGGAACCAACGATTTAAGGTGTTTTCCGAGGCATGCAGGAAACTAGTCTTGGTATCATTGACTATAATAATTATTTATTATATCAATGCTTGGTATATAAAGGACTAGCTTTTGCCCACGGCTTCGCCCGCGTGGATGTCGGTTTAACTACAAAAAACCGGCCAAGTGCGAGTCGGACTCGCGCACCGAGGGTTCCGTACAAAGGTATTATAGACCTGAGTATTTGGTATGAATTTCAATTTAATACCTCTACGCGTTTATGAGGAAATGGGTAGTAAGTTTAAAATTATTAAAAAAAAATATATTATGTGATGTAACTAAAAATTTATGGTTTTCGTAATTTTTCCTTTATCTATGCTATAAGACGTTGCTTCGTACCAAATTTCAAGATTCTGAGTTCACGGGAAGCACCCTGTAGGTTTTGATTCCCTTGCAAGTGTCGAAAATTTGCGGCATAAACGGCTGTATCTTTTGATTGCGTTGGCTTAGAAGTTTGATTTTTTCACAGCATCAAGGGACAGTAGACCTGAGTAATTGATATAAATTTCAGCTTCATACCTCCACGCGTTCCTGAGAAAAAGGGTCTTGACAGACGGACGGACGGACAGACGGACAACAAAGTGATCCTATAAGGGTTCCGTTTTTTCCTTTTGAGGTACGGAACCCTAAAAATGACGATTTTCCATACAAACTTTCATCCCCTATTTAACTCCCTTAGGGGTTGAATTTCCAAAAAAGCCTTCTTAGTGCTCGCCTACATTATAATAGGAAGCCGTGTGCAAAATTTCACATTCCTAGCCGCAGTAGTTTCGGCTGTACGTTGATATGTCAGTCAGTCAGTTCTCCTTTTATATATATAGGGATGGTCATCACGGAGTTACCCAGGCAAGTACGACTTAGCCTGAAGATCGACAAAGACGAAGATCGAGTTGTTGTAATTATTTAGCTACGAACACAGTTTTACACGTGTTTGTTCTCTTGTGTGTATTCCCTTGGTGCATAATCTACTCTTTAGTGTTGCTATAACTGCTGTATATTTTTAACTCCCGACGCAAAAACGACGGGGTGTTATAAGTTTGACGTGTCTGTCTGTCTGTCTATGTGTGTGTCTGTCTGTGGCATCGTAGCTCCCGAACGCATGATCCGATTTTGTTTTAGTTTTTTTTGTTTGAAAAATATCGATCCAAGATGGCAGCCGCCACAAAATGGCGGATGACATATTATTTTTTCACAACTCCATCAATATGGGTATCAAATGAAAGGGTTTGATTGGTAGAATACTATACAGACACTATAACAAATTTCAAATCCAAGATGGCCTTCATCACAAAATGGCGGATTACATATTTTTTAGGGTTCCGTACCTCAAAAGGAAAAAACGGAACCCTTATAGGATCACTTTGTTGTCCGTCTGTCCGTCCGTCCGTCTGTCAAGACCCTTTTTCTCAGGAACGCGTGGAGGTATGAAGCTGAAATTTATATCAATTACTCAAGTCTACTGTCCCTTGAAGCTGTGAAAAAATCAAACTTCTAAGCCAACGCAATCAAAAGATACAGCCGTTTATGCCGCAAATTTTCGACACTTGCAAGGGAATCAAAACCTACAGGGTGCTTCCCGTGAACTCAGAATCTTGAAATTTGGTACGAAGCAACGTCTTATAGCATAGATAAAGGAAAAAATACGAAAACCATAAATTTTTAGTTACATCACCTAATAAAAATATTCTAAGTAATTTTAAACTTTGTTTGTACGGAACCCTCGGTGCGCGAGTCCGACTCGCACTTGGCCGGTTTTTTTACAACTCCATCAATAATATTACGTGGGTATCAAATGAAAAAACGTGAGCACAGGAAGTGGACCTGGCAGAGCCCCGATGGTGCGACTAAAAATGAGATTGACTTCATCATGTCTACCAACAAGCAAATGTTCAATAATGTCTCTGTGATCAATTCGGTGAAAACCGGAAGCGATCACCGAATGGTAAGAGGCACATTGAACATCAATATAAAGCTAGAAAGGTCACGACTGATGAAGTCTACGCTCCGTCCAGCACAGATCCAAATGCATAACTCCGAGAGCTTTCAGCTTGAACTCCAGAATCGCTTCGAATGCCTAGGACGCTCAGTGGACGATTACAACGACGGGTTCGTGGAAACTGTCCATACGACTGTGTCTAAATTTTTTAAGATACGTCGTGCAAATAAGATCAAGAAACTTTCAGATCACACTCTCAAGCTCATGAAGGAGCGGCGTGAGATGATCCTGCAGTCTTCGGACGAGGCTCGGCAATGTCGGCAGCTCAATAGACGGATCTCCAAATCCTTGAAGAGCGACCTCCGCCGCTTTAATACCGAGCGTATTAAAGACGCAATTGAACGGAACAAAGGCTCCAAGGTATTTGCAAGAGATCTGGCTATTGGGCAGAGCCAGCTCACGAAACTGAAGACCGACGATGGCAGGATCGTGTCCGCCAAACCGGAGCTTCTGAGAGAGATCGAGAGTTTTTATGGGCAGCTGTACACGTCAACTAGTTAACCCGTCGAAAATCTAGCGAAAGACCCCAGAGCTAGACTGACCTGACACTATACCGAAGACATCCCTGATGTCAGCCTGTACGAGATTAGGATGGCTCTGAAACAGCTTAAAAACAACAAGGCGCCGGGTGATGACGGAATTACAGCCGAACTGCTGAAGGCGGGGTGGCAAACCGGTCCTTAAGGCCCTTCAGAAGTTGTTTGATTCCGTCATACTCGAGGGGAAAACGCCACAGGCTTGGTGCAGGGGCGTGGTGGTGCTCTTCTTCAAAAAGAGTGACAATGCCCGGTTGAAGAACTATAGGCCCATCTCACTTCTAAGCTATAATAATAATAAATAATAATAATAATTTATTTCTACAACTTCAGTAAACATTACAGCAATGAGGTCTCAACCCTTGAACTAGGACAACCTGTATGACAAGGGTTGAGGTTAAACCGGTTACATATATCTGAATGATGAAGCTTAGACAGTGGTTACTGCAATCATAGTACCAATTGTTGACAAAAAGTGAAGATAAATTTGACTAAAACTAACACAAAATAAAAGGCAGAGAAAATAATAATAGAATAAAGGCCACTTACATTACCATAGAATAGAGGTAGCGTGTGTGTGGTGAGATGTGTGATGGTGTGTGTGTGTGTGTGTGTGTGTGTATTATGAATGTTACTGTTACTATGTTAGAGTACTAATAAGGGATTCCGTGTCATCGAAGCTATAGTTTTCCAGCCAAAGTAATATTTCCTTTTTAATTTGGAAGTTACTAATATGCTTAATTGGTTTGTATTGGCTAATTCTGAAGTAGAGACGTGGTGCTAAGCTGTTGTAATGCTTTCTGGCAAACTTGCTCCTAGCCCTAGGAAACAGGAAACCTGTACAGGAAACCTGTCTGATCTTTTATTATTTTTAGGCAAGTGGGGGACAGTGAATCGGTGATATCTACGTAGACACTCGTAGATAAATATTTTTCTTACGCTCATCACTCGTGCTTGCTCATACACCAAACTGGTAGGGGTTCTGAAGCTAAGGGACAGCATGACCTTCAGAACTGCACGCTGTGAGCGTTCTATCTGTATCATATGGGATTTAGCGGCACCACCCCATGCACAGATACCATAGCCCAAGACGCAGTGACACAATGCCTTATACGTCTGTATAAGGAGTTTCTGACTAGCAACAAATCTCAGAGTTTTAAATATAAATATAAGTTTGCGTGTTTTTTTTGCAGTGACTGAGATATGTTGACTCCACTTTAAGTTTTCGTCGATTGTAACACCGAGGTATTTTATGTTGTTCACTCTCTAAAGCTCCTGGCAAGCGCAAGTAACTTGGTAACATGACTCTCTATTACAAGGGAACGTGTGGATGGGCACATTAAAGTCTCGATTGGGGCTGCCCGACTTTGACATACTAAAGCAAAGGTATTTCGTTTTACTCGCGTTTATGGATAGCAGGCTGTCTTCGAGCCAAGCCGTTACTCGAGCAAGCCCTCGTTCACTTACCTGTGCCAAGTTTTCCCATGATGTGTCGTGGAACAAAAGCACTGTGTCATCAGCAAACATGGTTATTTCAGCTTGAGGGATTGGAAGGTCACAAAGCCGATTAATGTAAACCAGGAAAAGTGTTGGCGCTATGGTACTCCCCTGTGGCACACCGTACGTGCAAAGTGCTTCGTCACTCATCTGCCCATCAATGCGGACTCTTTGGTGCCGGCCAGACAAGTAGCTTTTGAACCAGTCCTGGGGTACACCTCTCACGCCGACGCCCTCCAATCGACTCAGTAAGATGGGAATTGACACAGTGTCGAAGGCTTTTTGAAGATCGAGGAAGATACCGACGCATTTGTCACCTCTGTCCAGGCAGTTCGTTATTGCCGTGGTAAGCCTTAGAACAGCATCATTTGTAGAGCGTCCCGCTCTGAACCCGTATTGCTTATCCGACAGCAGTTTGTTCTTTTCTAAATAATCTATGAGTCGTTTGTTAGCCAGCCTTTCCATGACTTTTGCGAGAGTGCTCAAGAGAGAAATTGGTCTGTAGTTAGTCACTTTTGTTTTGTCGCCGGCCTTGAAGATGGGAGATACAACGGCTTTTTTAAAAGCGGATGGATAGATACCCTGCCTGAAGCTCATGTTACAGAGGTGTGCAAGGGGGGGCGTAGCAAGTTTATGCTTATATTTTTTTAATATGGACACATGTACGTTATCCCACCCTGGGGCACTTCCATTCTTCAGGTCAGAGACCACCTTAATGACCTCTATCTCATCTGTTGGTCCAAGTATCATCGAGTTCAGCGAGCTATTTGACTTTGCGCTGAGTTTCACCAGATCATCATCGGTCATGTTTAGTTTTGCCAGCGTTTTGCTCGCCAGTTCTTTGCCGACTGACGTAAAGTATGTGTTAACCTCGTTTAGAGAGTCCTGTGTGTTGTCTTGTATTAGTAGCAGTTCCGAGGCACTATTAGCGTCATTCTTAGTATAGCACATTTCTTTGATGGTATTCCATGTTCCTTTGATGTTGTTTTGGTTCTTTTCCAATTCCGATTGATAATATGAGTGCTTTAGAGTTTGAATAATTTTGTTGCAAGTGTTTCTGTACTTTGTGTATTCCTTTCTTAAATTTTCGTTAGATCGTGACATTTTTTGTTTTAGGTGCATCTTGTCTCTTTTTCGTATACAATTTACGACTCCTGGGGTTATCCAGGGTTTGAGTGGCCGTTTCTTTTTAGAAATTGTTTTTGTAGTCGAGTTCCTGGTGATCAAATCTTGTAACAAGTTAATAAAGTAGTCTGTTGCGTCATTTACATTTTGAATGTCGAATAAGAGGTTCCATTTGATGTTGTCAAGGTCAGTATCTAATTGCTTGAAGTCGATTATAGTTTTGCAGTATTTCGCATCGTTTCTCACGATGTTCAACTTCTGCATGTATAACAGCACCGGGCTGTGGTCTGTGAGAGGCTCAAACACGAATGTTTTGACTCTATTTCGTGTTTTAATCATCAAGTGGTCAAGACAATTCTCAAGCCTCGTTGGCTTATCAATTCCCTGCTTTAGACCGTGTGAGGCTAGCATGTTCAAGTAATCAGAAGCATAGCCACTTGAGGTTTCGGACAGCGTATTTATGTTTATATCCCCAGCAAATATAATATTTTCACAGTGTGTTTTAAGGAGTAAATCGTTTAGAGAATTGATGTAGTTGTTTGGATTCGCGAAGCAGGGAGGTCTATACGAGGCAATAACTGTCACTTTGTTGATTTCAATTATCAGACAGTTGCCGTCAACAATCAGGTACTCCTGAACTTTCACATTGCCGAGGGTCGCTTTCACATAAACAACAACACCGTCATTCTGATTATGGCTGTGTTGGGTACTGAAATGTAAATAATTATTTATTTGTTCAATTTGCGAGCTGCTATCCGTCCAGCATTCTGTTAAAACTATAATGTCAATACTTATGTAATAAATAAAAATAATAATAATAAATAAATAATACAATTAAAGAGTCAAAGTTTTTTTTGATACTACGAATATGTACAGCCAGAACCGTGAAAACATCGTTATCTGTCGTTGGGTTGATAACTGCCTGACTAGTAGAGGGGTCTTCAATTATAGAGCACTCAATGTTGCCACTATTTTCGATATCGTTATTAATATTAACGTTGTCTGAGTGGAATTTTGTTTTTTTTTTGTTGCAGAGAATATTGTCAAGGAGTGAGGAAAAACTACTTTTACCGCTTCATACGTTAAGGAAGAGTACATGATATTACCCAGTGATAGACCGCTAGGATTAAACATTTTGGCTTGTGATTGGTGATTGTGTGTGTTTGTAAGAGAAATGTCGAGTGAAATGTGAGTGTGAATAATTTGAATTTGTGTTGAAGCTACCCTTATTGTATTGAGCTGGGGCGAATGTTTTAGAGCAAAAAAATTGAATTTTGACATAATATGCGCAGATACGATGGCCGTGGCAGTGTGAAAAAGATACAATACACATGGAATAAACACAGCATATAAGAGGCAAAGACTTAGATCTAGTCACGGTCGTTTTTCTAGATTGGCGAGGGTGTCTTCATTATGAATACGGCAGGCTGCGTCACCTTCTTTCTTCCTTATGTAGATACATCCATGGGTTGTCCAACAGAATTTGTACTCATTTATCTTTGCGTAGTCACGCGCAAGGGCGTACAGACGTTTGGTACTCGTATTTAGGTTTTCCGATATGTAAATAGGTAGCGGAGGACCATCCATGTTGATTTTCTTTGTAGTGGGTAGTTCATTGTGTTTCTTTTTGTAGAATTTTATTGAGCTTAAAATATCCTCTTTTTTAAGTACTGAGGTAAATTCGACGATAATGGTGTTATTAGATGGGCCTTTGGAATGAATACGGAAGATGTCTCTTATTTCTGCTTTAGCGATTGGCGTGCTCACACAATTACCAATGTTTTGTACAATATTTACTAGATCATTTTTGGTTTCTAATTGATTTTTGGGAATGTTGCGGACTTCAATGCTTCCTGAGCGTGCGTTCTTTTCTAGAGATTCCACCTTGCTCTCAAGTTGTCTAATATATGAGAATGTTTCTTTACGCTCCTTGTCAATCTCAGTTAGCTTGGTCTTTACTTCATCATACATTGCCGACATAAATTGAACATTCTTATTAAGTTCCTCATTCTGGGTTTTAATTTCGGATATAGTAGCATGTAGCGAGAGTAACTTTTGTTCTTGTTCCGAACTTGTTTTAGAGAGCAAGTCTTTCATTTCATCCAGCTTTACGAATACTTCATTAATGCCACCGTCCACCCATTTGCGTTTCAAACTCTGTGCCTTTAGTGATTTTTGGCGACCAGTAATATTTTTGTCACATTCATCATTAACAGGTACTGTCAGATCAGGTGTAGACACCGACGCTGGCGGGGACCGGTTAAAGGACATCGTACTAAATTAGTATGAAACAATTTTACGACTCACAAAAAGTGTTGCAGTTTGTTGGATTCGAACTTGCGCCAAACAGATTCCACCGATTTTCGACCAGTAGGCCAGGCCGTTGAGCCACCGCTACGTTAAGGTGTCTACAAGTTGTTTTCAAGAGTCATCACGAATCGTCTCGCACGCAGGTTCGACGATTTCCAGCCTCCCGAACAAGCCGGATTCCGAAAAGGCTTCAGTACCGTAGACCACATACATACGCTGCTATACAGAAGACCAAAGAGTATAACCTGCCTCTCTGTTTAGCTTTTGTGGACTACGAGAAAGCCTTCGATTCGATCGAGACTTGGGCTGTACTGCAGTCTCTCCAACGGTGCCAAATCGACTACCGGTACATCGAGGTGTTGAAGTGTTTGTACAAAAACGCCACCATGTCAGTCCGACTTCAGGACCAGACCACGGAACCTATCCTTCTGCAGCGCGGTGTGAGACAGGGAGACGTCATATCTCCGAAACTGTTCACCGCTGCATTGGAGGATGTCTTCAAGGTTCTGGATTGGAAAGGACTTGGCATCAATGTCAACGGCGAGTACATCACTCACCTTCGGTTTGCCGACGATATAGTGGTCATGGCTGAGACCATGGAAGACCTCAGTAAAATGCTCGATGACCTCAGTAGAGCTTCCGAAAGAGTGGGTCTTAAAATGAACATGGACAAAACCAAGGTTATGTCGAATGTTCATGTAACACCCACTCCTATCAAGATCGGAGACTCTACGCTCGAAGTTGTGGACGATTATGTCTACCTGGGACAAACGGTCCAGTTGGGTAGATCTAACTTCGCGAAAGAGGTCAATCGTCGAATCCGACTCGGCTGGGCAGCGTTCGGGAAGCTGCGCAGTATCTTCTCGTCCAACTTACCCCAGTGTCTCAAGACGAAAGTCTATGACCAGTGTGTGTTGCCAGTGATTACATACGGGACCGAAACGTGGTCGCTCACAATGGGCCTTATCTTCTGATAAGCTCAAAGTCACCCAAAGGGCGAGGGCTATGCACGGAGTTTCCTTGCGTGATCGAATCAGAAATGAGGACATCCGCATGAGAACCAAGGTTACCGACGTAGCCCGAAGAATCGCCAGGCTTAAGTGGCAATGGGCAGGGCACATTGCTCGCAGAACGGATGGCCGATGGGGCCGAAAAGTTCTGGAATGGCGACCGCGAACCGGAAGACGTTGCGTTGGAAGGCCTCCCACTAGGTGGACCGATGACCTGGTCAAGGTTGCAGGAACCCGCTGGATGAGAGACGCACGGGACCGGTCAATGTGGCGACGCCTGGGGGAGGCCTATGTCCAGCAGTGGACGTCTTTTGGCTGAAATGATGATCAAATGAAAAGGCTTGATTAGTAGAATACTATAATATACTATTACAAATTTCAAATCCAAGATGACTGCCATCACAAAATGGCGGATTACATATTTTTTCACAATCCATCAATATGGGTATCAAATGAAAGGAGAATATTAGAAGAGAAAGAGTAGAGAGAGAAGAGAGAGAGTATTAGAAGAATAATGTACACTATATTGAAAGGGAATGAGGAATATAAAGTAATGAAATTAAAACAAAAAAGCTTGAAAATAGTGTTTTTTAAATCAAACTTGGTCAAACGATTTAAAGAGAGTAAAAGTGGAGAACGAATGTTGTATCTTTATTGAATCGAGGTTTTTTTTATTTTTAATTAAATTACTTGTCTTTCATCTTCTTTACGTGTCAATGAACTCAAAATATGCTAGACCAGTATTTAGTCAAATACGAGAGCTATGCACCTGCACAGCTTTCATATTTGCTTCGATGAAATCCTGAAAGGTGCAAGTGCTTGTGCACGATGAGCAGGACAGAAGGTGGCGCATATCCTGCAGAGCTCCATACTGACAATTTGTCTGGGATGAGTCGAGGATACTCCATTTTTCCAGATCACATTATCTGCAGCGGTCAATTTTTTTTAAACCTATGAGTAAATTAAAACATATAAAAATGTGACGTTTGAAAGGCATTTTTAAACAAAACAAAAACGTAGTAATTAAAAACACTATTCAAAATGGACACAATACCTATCAAAACGTAGCAACGCTTTTTTTGCCGAAATACAGTCTGCGGGCTTAAAATAACAAAGGGAAATAAAATACAGAGCTTTATAATATAAATCCTGGCTTCGCTAGCACTCTATCCATTGGGTATAAAATTCAGTGCATATTTTTCGGTAATGAGAACTCCTCTATGCATTTTTATATTCGACACTTTTTTTCTGATAAAAATACGTTTTTTTTAAACGATGTAGATTTTTTTTTTTGTTTTTGCGATGGTTTATTTTTAATATAAGTTGTACTGACGCTGTTTTTGCTCAATCATTTTAATCGTAAGAAACTCCTTTCTTTTCAAAATGAAATTGTTATAAAATAACTTCAAAGAAACGATTCACTTACATTATCTTACGCTGATTGATCCTAAAAGAAAAGTTTACAATCTTTGACGGCTTTGGTTGAGCTTAAAGAAATAACTTTGAGTTCCCTTTCTTTGATTGAAGTTTCAGAAAAGTTCTCTTTAATATTCCATCAACAAAATAAATTGTAGGTAAGAAATTAAATTAATCGTCACCGGCAACCGAAAAGTTTTCTCATCGTTGCGAGACTGGGGAAGTGTCTGATTTCTTAGTGCATCTATTTCATCATCTGCCTAGCCTTTTCGCAGACATGTCGGGGTTACAGTCGAACCAATTGAATGACAGATACGTAGATGAATATCAGTATTTTGCATGGAACGATTGTCTATCTGACCTGCACAACCCAGTTTGTACTGGGTACTAATGATACCCTTTTGGTAAGACTGGTTGTCAGACTTTCCGGCCACATTACCTGTTATGACTGTCAAGATTGACAACGATGATAAGTTCATCGATTTACGATTTTGATTTCATAAGCCAACCATCGCGACTTGGGAATACCCTTTAAGTAGCTACGTTGTGGAATTTACTAAATGTATCTTTTTTTAAGAGGTTCTCAATTCGATTGGTATTTTTGTAAGTACCTATGTACACATTTTATGTGGGTATCTCCGTCATTAGTTGACTGATTTTCAAAATTATTTTTGTATTCCACAGAATATACTCCCGCGGTGGTCCCTTTGTCACCAACTTAGAATCTGATGATGGGAACCTGGGGAAATCGAGGGCAACCATCAAATTTTATAGACACTTATTACTTTTTTCATAAATTTTCTAAAGCTGTTCAAGTATTTTCGTCTGATGATCATAATTTCATGTGGATGCGCTGATAATGGAAGGTACAATTCCTCAAGGGTTAGGAGTTGTTTCTTTATAAATAAATAAAATAAAATAAAAATTATACGTACAACCTAAGGACCGAGAGTTGTAGTTGTATTTGAGAGTATTATTTCTGGCTATTAGGTTGACCTGATGATATTACAACTAAAACTGCAAAAATCTTTTAATCAAAAACGAAATGAAACATACAAAAGTCAACGACGTAAAGTTTGTCGTCGTTTTTTTTTTGCCACCAACTTCAGAAGCTGACTTTTCTTCTAAAGTTTATTTTTTACTTCTTTGTGTTTTTGAAGTTGGTTTTATTTTTTGTTAAAAAGTTTTCTATACCTGGGATGAAAAACCTGCTCTTATATACTACTAGCTGTTGCCAGCGGCTTCGCCTGCTACAACACAAAAAATATTCCACGGAAAATCGGGATAAAAACTATCCCATGTGTTAATCCAGGTTAAAAACTATCTGTGTACTTACCAATATTTATTCAAATCCATTCAGTAGTTTTTGCGTGAAAGAGTAACAAACATACACACTCACAAACTTTCGCATTTATAATATTAGTAGGATAGTGTGATTTACTATAATATTGAATAAATGAATACACTATTAAAAATAAAAATAAAACATATACTGGGGTTTATTAGTAAGAAAAATACCGTTTCTGTTAGGTCCCTAGGACACGGGGGTCCCCTATGTTGTTTCGAACGCCGCTGTTGCGACACACGCTGTTGCGAATTAATTTTCCACTGCCTCACAGGTTCGAAAGCTCATGGCCTCGAATGAAGTAGTCGCGAAAGACGCTGTTTCGAAAAACATTCTCACTGCCTCATACGCTCGAATGCTTGTGATTTCGATATTAGAAAGGGGTAAGCAGTAATTAAATAAAATCAACAAATTCGGTGTCAACATCATCATTTAATATTATTATTAACAAAGTAACAATCAAAAATATTAGTACCTCAACTGTACATTTTTTTCCATGAGTACGGTACTCACAAAATCTAACACTGATCTTTATAAAAAAAAATGTCTAGGTACCTTAGTGGTATAGGCTGTAGTAAAGTCGCACAAACTACCAGGAGAACAGATGTAGGAAGGAGGTATTGAAAACTGGAATGTTTTTTTTTAACATAACTTATTTAGTAAAGTCCCGTAAATTACCAGGAGAACAGAAGTAGGCCGGAGGTATTAGAATCTTTAAATTAAATCTATAATATGCCTTTCACCCCTTTCTAATATCGAAATCACGAGCATTCGAGCGTATGAGGCAGTGAAAATGTTTTTCGAAACAGCGTCTTTCGCGACTACTTCATTCGAGTCCATGAGCTTTCGAACCTGTGAGGCAGTGGAAAATTAATTCGCAACAGCGTGTGTCGCAACAGCGGCGTGCGAAACAACATAGGGGACCCGGACACGGCGTATATTCTACGGGCCAACGAAAGAAACCTTGTAACTTTAGCACACGGCGATCGTGAAACGCGACTCATCGGCGCGTATACGCGCGTCATCGGCGCGTTTACTCGCGTCGTCGGTGCGTATACGCGCAGATACAGCGATCCCAAACCGATCCTTTGTACGTGCTTATAACGAGTTTCGAACGCGCGTTTGTGTCGTGTTTTTCGCGCGTTTCCTTCTATAAAAACCCAAATATTGGCGCACACTGTGCTGTCCGATTGTTAAAAGTGTACGTCATAGATGCTTAGTATTTATTTCATGTTAGATTTTATTTAATTTTTTAGGTATACTTTACGATAATTTAACTTTAATGTACTGATGAAAATGTTGTGTACCCCTTTAACTGACAACTATATCAACCTAACCTGTATACATTTATTGTTGAATCTCAAATGTATGTACTTACTTATTACTTTAAATAAAAAATAAAACCTTGATATTTTTTAATCATCATCATGAGCCTATAATGTTCCCACTGCAGGGACTTAGGCCTCCTCTCTAGGAGAGGGATGGGCTATATCCTCAACGCAAGACCAGTACGGGTTGGTAGATGTCATGCATCTGTCTTCGAATTTTTTGGTTCTAAGACATACTTCCTCACGATGTTTTTTTTCACCGTTTTGGAAGCAGTATTGATGAAATGAATAATAAACAAAGTAATGCGCTTGCCTGGGTTCGAACCAACGACTGTTCGTAAGTCTGGGCCACCACCACTGTGCCAGTAATAAACATACTTATTTCAAAGGTCATGAAAATCAAAAGATAAAAATAAAACACAAGATTATAGCAAGAACACCGATTCCTCTTTTCTTCACATGTTTCATTATTTACATAATAACATTATTTAGAAAAAACACAATGTTTCGTACAACAAATATTATGTTTTTTGTTACAATTCCAGTCAACATCGATATGGTATAACATAAATTGCTGCAATGTCCGACTAAAAAATAATGAATTTGATGACTGGGTTTGAAAACCTAATCAAAACCACTACTCCACATACTTTTTCAAATTTCTAAATCGCAGAATAATCATATCTCCAGAACGAGAATTTCCAGATAATTTAATAATATCCTTAAGGAGTGACAACGCTTCGTCTGGTAAAACGTGGTGTATCGCAGAACCAAATTGTCCATCAATGGGACAAAATAGATTTAGAAAAATATGAAATACCTACCAAATAGAAATTGTCCGTACTGTTTCGCGGAATTTAATTGGTCTAATTTGTTCTTTGGCATCACAGTTCTGTTCCGTGTTTGGCATAGTATACAGTACGGTTTGTGTAGTTTCAATAAAGGAATATATAAAATCGATATTTTAAATGAGTATTAGCCCATTAACTAGGTATGGTCAACTTTTAGTCGGACACTGTAGCAATAGAAAATTTCACTTACATGAAAACTGATTTAAAATTGTTTAAAAAATTGTGAATTACCTATCTATACATTTATATTGTTAAAGACAAAAAACTCACGGTTATTTTTAATACAACAACACATGTTTATTATTATTATAATAATTCTGGCTGTGGTTCTTTAAATGATTAAGGTAATAGGTAGTTATTGAATAAATAAAAAAACCTATCTTTAAAAAAAATACGTTCATAAAAGTGGGAATTTTTTCTTAATCATATTTGCTAAATCATAACGAAACAGTACGAAGAACACTTATATAAAATATTCATGAGTAAAAAGTTTTTTTTTTAAAAAGCCAGAATTAAACAGTTATCATCTATTTTGGAAAGGGGTCATACAGACAAAGATGAATTCACACAAATCACAACAACTATTGTGCCTTTATAATGTGTTTAGATACACAGTTAATAAATATGTAGAATATTAATTATTAAAAATAAATGTTTGAGTAGCATGATCTAATACATCGAAATCAGAAAAAGTTTAAGAACTTAAAAACCATTTAACTATGACGCATCTTATTCTATTTTCAGAATTGGAATGAATAATTGCGGATTATTTAAAATTATTGTATAAAATATTTCGGATATGTTTATTCCACTGAAGACAAACATATAAGAAGATTATAATTTCAAAACTGCTATCGAAGTAACAACAAACATCTCCATCTATATACAATATTATAAAAATACTTTCACGTCAGACAATTTGTATAACATCGAAAATACATTTAGACTGTCCATTCATTATGTCAGTGTCCGTATAAAAGTACATAGCATAAGTGTAATATATTTATGAACTCCTCATACGACAGACAAAAGTTTTAAGAAGATTATGATATACACATTCATGACAAAAAGGAGACTCGTGAACATCATCGTGGTTGGAATTTATCGAAAAACATAGAAAAAGACCTATCAATATCCATATATTTTCACACAAAATATATTTTCACAAGAAGTTTTACACACTTTAACTTTATCATACACCACTCGAACGCACTCATGAATAAATCTTCATCGTGTATTATTTATTAACAACAAGTGTATGAACCATATAAATTTCAATTTTTATCTTATCATATAGTCAAAATATCCGACACACAATGTCGATACGTACCAAACAGAGGACCAGCCCCTGAATTCATAAGAATACGAAGAAGTTTCCGAAGCGTCATTGATTTTAATACAATATTCATTGGCGAGTCTTCGTCATCGCCGCTAACTAATCTATGCTAGCTGTTTCTAGAAAACGGAGAAAAGCGCGTCATTAACCTCGAGTACCCCACCGTATAACAACGGCCGCGCTTAGAGGAGGTACTCTCATTGGTCCGGTCTATCAAATGATGTATTTGGAGTGCTTTCTACTTTTTTCAGTACTATTTTGAATGCAAAAGTATGTTTCGGAGACACAGACGCTGGGCGAGGAGTCTGAGGTGAACGTGGTGGAGGTTCTGGTGGCATCTCAGATCTAGTCCTCGTGCGTCGAGGAGCTGGGAGATTCCGCATCGTAGGAGCTGAGGATGGTCCTGCGACTGGCTCCTGTGGTCTTTGCGGAGAAAGTCTATTCGGAGTCAACCGCCCAGGTGACGGTTCTGGAGTTATTGGTGGTAACATCAACGGTGGAAGGTTAGCACATGGTGATCCACGAGAACCTCGACGTTCCTTCAATCCCATCTGCGGTGGCGGCGACATAGGCGCCTCATCATCCTCAGCCGCTGCAACAACGACCACTGGCTCTGTCCTCAGCAATGAAGGTCTCGATTCAAGTGTATCTGAAGCGATAGACCTCCTAAAATAGTTAAGTCCATTTTCTATCTCAGCTAGCGCACGCCTCACGAAGGGGAAACTATCCGATATCTCTGAAGTGGACTTGCGGACTGGAAACTCTGTTTCACTGTCTCGCTTCCTCGGTCTACATCGTTCGAATGTGGGGTCTCCTGACCCTCCCACCGTTTCAGAGACCTGTCTTGTTAGAGCTGCGTGCTTGACCGAATCCGATTTCGATCGAGGCTCCCTCGTTTTCGGCGTGGGGGAACGCCGATCGCCGAACTTTTTACTAGCAGCACGCTTAATAGAAGAGAATAGTCCGAGTTTTTCAGGGGGCTTGTCCGTGGGGGGTGCGGGAATGGGTTGTACAGGAGCTGAGGAAGGGCCAGGGATGGGTTCGGGAGGAGGACGGGGGAGGTTCCCCTCGCGTTAGTTGTGCCGAGAGTCTGACGACGGAACATCGCTCGAGCCGGTGGAGGAGAGGGTGGTGTTGGATCCGTAGGGGTCGAGCGAAGACTGCACGGACATGGAGCGGCCAGCGCGTCGGACTCGCGCTGGGGAGAGTTTGCCTGGATCTATGCTGGCCGGGTCTGCCTGCAACAACAGCGGTTTCAGCGCTCTATTCAATGCACTACTACTAAAGGCAATAGCATCATAGATCAAGAAAAATAGACACAATACATTAAAATACAAGAAATGAAGAGTAGTTTATAAGCAGTTTTATAATTATATTAACTGCTCATTTAGTATAAACAGCGAGTATTGAAGGATGAGCAAAAAGAGTCCTTTCGACATAAATGTCTTGCGAAAAACTAAAGAAGATGAAAACCAGAGGAAAGCCTAAGCTCTCCCCTGTCATGGCAGACACATAAGCCCAATCTTGAACAAATAATTGAATATGTTTCGCAACAGCACCTGGTACGCCAGCGCGTTCATGATGATGGAGTATGGTACCAGGCCGAGGGGATGGACCTCCCTCATCAGCACATTGGCAGGGATCTTGTGGAACTGGATGTACTCCAGGAAGTTGCCGATGACTTCCTTCAAGATCATGTTCTGGTTCGTGTCGCAGTATTTCTTGCTCCACATCAGGGCAGCCTGGAAATGTTTGGGATGTATGGTTAGGAATATGTTATAAGATCTTCCCTTTTTATGAATTTATATTTTGGTTTTCAAAAGAATTATTTTCATCACTTATCTAGACCTTAAAATACCTCTATATCATTCTGGTAGGGTTTAAATAACTCTATAAACAAACCATTAGAAAAGATGATTGTCAATAAAGCTAAAATTCAAAGTTTTTGTTACACTGCCGAATCCATGTGACAGTTTTCAACACAACATATCAGCTGGAAGACTTTCCCACAACAGGCACTAATTTTTTTTTTTTCATTAAAGGAAAGTCTCGGATATCGAGTTAGCTTTTTAACATTCTCCATAACCCTAAAACGCCATCCTATTTGCGGGGACTGTTTTCCTACAGCCATCGGCATCGTTCTGATACACCTTGCAGGTCGCATCTTATCCCCTCCTACATACTGCTGAAAGCGTAGGAGTAGAAGTAAAAAAATTACTTCCGCCTGACTTAAGTGAATGCCAAACTGGGGGTCTAAAATAGATACTTTTGTTGCGTTAAAATTTGGAAAATGGTCAAGGAAATTCATAATATATAAGTAACTGCGTCTGTGACCATTTTACGAATTTTAACGCAATAGGTGATCGAACAAAAAAAAAACTAACTAGTTCGTCAGATAGATTTCCAAAAAATATTGATCACATGTCATAATATTTTTTCTTTTTTCACGTAAGCAAAAAATGAAGACGATACAGTGCTTCGAAAACTCGTATGACGTTATATATTATGATAGTACATTTTGTACCTTCAAGTGACGTTCCAAGCCCCACTCCATGATCTTTGACGCGCTTTATCTTCGTCAATTTTTATTGTTTTGATAAAACAAAAAACACGTACTTATCCAATAATTTTCGCTAATCTAACAGATGGACTAAACAGAATTATATTTTTTTGAATCAGTCCGATCCCCTATTATGATCCTATTATGATCTACTAAAGTGGCCATTTTAGACACCCTGTTGTAATTTTCGAAAGAATAGTAAAATAACATTATATTAATTTTCATCTTTCCATTTCGTCATAGTTGCAAATTGTATGTATATTCTTATATATTTAAATAAGTTCCTCGTTTTGCTAAAGCTCGTGGCTCAATAAGAACTGCCACTTGGGTCGATCTTAAGGTAAAGCTTTGCTTGCCTAGGTCGGTCTGTGGATGGGTGACCTACCGACATACTGAATTTCCTCCATGCCTTGGAAAGCACGTTAAGCTCTTGGTCCCGGCTGTCATTTATATAGATCTTTGGCAGTCGTTACAGGTAGTCAGTGACCTGAAATTCTGACATCCAGTCTTACCAAAGAGTATCGTATTACCTAGTATTAACTGGGTTGTGGAGGTCAGATAGACAGTCGCTCCATGTAAAATTCTGGTACTCAGCTGCATCCGGTTAGACTGGAAGCCGACCCCAACATAGTTGGGAAAAGGCTAGGCAGGCAGAAATAAGTTCCTCGATTTACGCCTTCTACTTTTCTTTTTCTTTTACACACTATGTCTACATCTCTTGAGATTTCTTTATAAAAAAGCAGTTGTATTTACCTGAAACTTGGTAAACTCATCAGCTTTAAGTTCATCCCGGGCTAGTATTAGCCTCACAACATGCTGTGGCAGCAGAGTGAAAGATCCAAGGTTCAGCACTTCATTGCCATGCTCATCCACAAACTCCAACACCTGCAATTGAAACAATTTTTCGTTAGAAGAAATATAATATTTTTTGGACAAAAACACGCTATTTTCTGTGTGCACGGTGACCAATCAAGCTATAAAAACCAGTTTATGTGGGTCTCTCAATGTATTGGAAATCTAAACGTAGTGAAGCCATGTTGTACTGAAAACCGGTATATAGCGGTATACCGTAATGTTTTTCGTTTGTCTGTAGCAGCCACGGTGACTGCATTTGTATCCGATCGATAGCGATAGGTTTGCCCCCTATTACATGGTATTTTTATTAAAAATAACTGGCAATCAATAATCCATCGGAGTTTATAGGTGTGAATGGTATGTGCTAGCAATTCTAACATTGCTGCATTTTTTGAGGTTTTCTGGAGTCTAAATCTTTTAATAGTAAAATACAATATTGTAGTCAAGTGGATTGTGACCTCAATCATTATTACCATAAGAGGCTCTGAGCACTGCTAATAAAAGCTGGAGTTTTGCAATGATTCAGTAAAATGAAACTTCGTTGCTTTCTGTTCAAAGAATGCTGTGGTAGTCAGTGTGCAATTGACTGCTCAAGTCAATAATTTTAACATCTTTGACTCTGTATTGAACCAAATACTTTTGAAGACCTTTGGTTGCTTGTACACACAGTCACATCGTATGTTGTGTGATTGTTTGTTGTTTGTAGACGCAGCGGTACAATGAGATGGCACCATAACGACACGGTGTCGTCGATGTACAATCACGGTCGTACACATAATTATTAGTTAATTATGTGTACACATAGCGAAAAAATATTCAATAGTTGCTAGATACGTGTACACATTTTAGTGCTCGTGGCAGTCCGCGTAGCCGCGCCGTTCTCGTCAATTAACTTTAAAATAAGCATAAAACTTTTATACCTTTTATGCTTTATAATATGTCTCTGTGTAGGTATAATAATAATCCTTGATTACTATACTTATTCGATGACATGTGACATCTGCCAACTCGCACTGGGCCCGCGTGATAGATTAGCCCATCGCTCTCCTAGAGAGGAGGCCTGAGTCCCTGCAGCGGGAACATTAAGGCTGATGATGATGATGACTGCTTATTAAACCCACCTTCTGCACAAGCGACTTGGTGCACTTGTACTGAATGTACCTCTCAGCTGACGCGAGGAGGGCACACACCGTGTCCACAGTGATGCAGCATTGCACGAAACCGGCGCAGGCGCGGCGGAGCTCGTCCAATCCGTAGTAGTCGGCAGCGTTCATAACTCCTAAAATTAAAGAAATAGTAACTTTATAGTAACCGAGCTATATTTATTATTATTTTATTTTTTGTTAAGCCGTTGGTCCTGCGCCTGATCTCTCTCCGGTCGTGTCGGATTGCTGTCCCATCGGACTATGAAAGAAAAGGAACAGAGAGTGCACCTGTGCCTGCGCACACACTTGTGCACTATAATATCTCCCGCGCAGTTGGCTAATCTCCACTAAGATTGGCCGCCGTGGCCGAAAAACGGTCAGGAGAACTATATTATTTTATATTTTTTGCTTATTTTTTTTTTTTTAAGATGGTAAGTATACCGATTTGTCTGCTCATAAACATTCACCCGCAATGACTTCAGTTTATCCGTGATCATGGTGCTTGTAACAGCGCTGAAATATTGGGAACTTGAAACAACAAGTAAACATGGTTAATATCCCGTTTTCAAATAGTAAATTTATTAGCTTGGTAAGTATATTTTATATCACTGAGTGGGTATATCAAATGTGAATCTAATTATCATCATTCTCTTGCGCTTATCATAATTCATTTGGGGTCAGCGCAGCATGTCTTCTTCTTCCTTACTCGTCATCTCATCAGATATCTACAGTCCATCTATCGTAACTTTGGTCTTCCTCTTTTCTTTTACCCATCCACATTCATACTTAAGACTGTCCCCACGACATTTTCCTCATTTACCGCATCACTTGCCCATATCACAGCACCAATAACCACATAACAAGTCACCGGCGCCACTTTCAGACTTTCTCTTCTCGTTTCAAAATTTTCGATGACCTCAGATATGTATTATGTAGGTATGTCATGAGAGAACTTGATACATTATCTATATCTATACTTATAATAAATCTGTAGAGAGGTCAATTCTGTACATGATATATATTTTCAAAATAACTATCAGGGGGTAATAAGTGATCGATACTGATGCCAAAAATGCAATCAGTAAAATTTTTGTCTGTCTGTCTGTCTGTCTGTCTGTATGTTCCTTATAGAAACAAAAACTACTCGACGGATTTTAACGAAACTTGGTACGATTATTCTTCATACTCCTGGGGAGGTTATAGTATACTTTTCATCACGCTACAATCAATAGGAGCAGAGCAGTGAAGGGAAATGTTGGGAAAACGGGAGAAGTTGCTCCATTTTTTAAGCTTCCGTCGCGTGTGCAGCCTTAATGGTTAAAGCAACATATAAATCATTTATGACGGAAATGTTCTACATAAAATTATCTAAAAAATATCCCACAACAGCATATGTCTATCTTTTATGGTTGACTCACAATAACACGTGTAACTCCCGATAGCTTAGCAATTCGGAGCTTTCTGATTATATTTGTTTACTCTTACGTTTATAATACTCTCACTCATCCCTAATTAAAAGTTAATATTATTACCTATTCAATAAAAAAATAATCATAGTAATCGGTATAGAAACAACAGACTTATACATGAAATACGCTAATAATAAGCCATCGCGCCGTCGCCGTCGCGCGTGAATACTGAATCATGCCATAAGGATTATTTTTGTGTAACGGTTGCCGCGCTCGACGCGGGTCGTGGCTGTTGATGCGTTCAGAGCGTTCGACCTTATTGACAGACAATAATTGATTTTAACAAACAATGCTTATCAGCGCGACTTTTAGTCTTTAAATAGTTTATTTGAATTTCTTTTGTTGATATTTTATAAAATAGGTATTAGTTGTTTTGGTAGTGTTTAAATATTCGTCCTTCAAATTACAAATTATTAATAGTTTTCATTTTATTTCCTTGGTGAAGTAGTAGTAGAAGTAGAAGTAGTACCTATGCATGGTTTTTTAGATACCGATAGGTAAGTTTTGGCTAATTTATGTTCAATTTTATTTTTGTATTATGTAGGTAAAAGCGTAGATACTTCTTTTATTAATTATAGTAGTTATAGGTATTTATTTGTAAGTGAAGTAGGTATAGGTAGATGGTATTGCACAAGCGTTTCAGCTTTATTTTCATTTCTTTTTTTGTTGTAAGTTGTACATATTTCTGGGTATAATTCTATTAGAATATTTTAGTTTAAATAGGCACTTAGATTTTAAGTGTAAGGTAGCTATAATTAGGACCTCTATCGTAGGTTATTTTGTTAGGTAACTGACAGCCTTTTCGTTACCGTCGATTAAAAATAAAATACACAATGCCACCTAAAAAACGCCACTGAACCGTGAGGAAGGACATTTATGGTAAGTACTTTTTTTCGAAAAACGACGGAAACGCGGACGAAGTCGCGGGCAAAAGCTAGTTTAAGATAAGAGAAGGTTGTAGGATTGAACAGAAAGATAAACAGAGTGGTCTGCGGGTTGTTCGAGGGCTGCGAGTTGTTCGAAAGAGATACCGCGGCCTCGGACACGAAGGACTAAGAAGGAACATGAGTGGTTTTTAGTCAGTAGAAGTCTGACACGCCCCACCGCTCGCCGCACGCCACTCCACCTAGATTGGGAGGGGTCATTTCATGATTTTCCACCCTCCAAAAAATATAAATATGAGCAGAGGTAGGTACCAGTAACATCATTGCAGAAGTATGATTACAATGAAACTATCTACTCTGTTAGTGTTACTAACTGTTTCAGGTGCAAAGTAAAGTATTAAAATTCTATTTCAAGCGTATAATTTAGGTGTATTAAAACTACTTCCACCAAAAAAATACACAATACATCTTGACTTACAGTATAAAACTGACCTACAAGTAACCCTTTGTTCCATTCATCGCATTTTTATACGTCCGAGTAAATATTGAGAGTTATTTTCAGCTGCGAAAGTGTATAGTCGGAGGGAGTATGAAGCGTAAATAAAGAACCCTCTTTTAAGCTTTCACGGTTCATAAATATATTTCAAATGTCACTTACGGGATATCTTCCGTGATTATTATTTGTTTTTAGTTCCCGATATTTCGACGCTGTTGCAAGCGCCATGATCGCGGGTTTTGAACCCGCGATCATGGCGCTTGCAACAGCCTCTTCTTCTTCTAATTCTGCTTGAGGGATTAAAAAATCCCTTCATGGCTGCGGGTTGTTCAAAAAGGATGCCTCGGCCTTGAGCCCTCGACACAAATTTCTAAGAAGGAAAATGGGTGGGTTTTAGTCAGTAAAAGTATGACACTCCGCCCAGAGCGAGAGGAAACATATTTTTTCCTGATTTCCACAAAAAAAAAAAGGTTTAAAAATCCGACAAAAGCACCGACGACGGTTCCGTACAAACTTATAGTATGTCAACGGTTTGTTCATAATGAATTTCATACCTCTGGGTAGTCGCCTGTCACTCATCCAACGTTGACCAATTGGACGATTACAAAAAGCTTCCCAAATACCATTTCAAATTCAATAAATTACGCCCCAGTTACCAAAATTACTCAAAAACATTTACAATGAAAATCATAATTACTTTCTCTAAATATTTGCATTTCATATACGAACAACGTTTTAAAAATAAACTCGAACCAAACAAGTCATCATATTTTGCGTGGGCAGTAATAATAGCTACCTACGCAAAATGTGAAATACACGGCTATTCATAGTTCAGATTGCTTTCAGGAAAAAAGTAATCTGAACCAAGAATGCAGTAGGCGGTAACTCATATAGCATAATTAGATGGATGAAACCGTATTCGAACTGAATTCAATATTGAATTAGCCTATTAATAGATCAAAACCTTTGAAGGGTGAAATATGAAATCATTTACGCCATTTCGGTGTTACACTGTAATATAATACATGACATCACACCACCCATGTAAAACCAGTAAAAAAAAAGAAACTATTTATTTGTATTTCCTCAATGCATTCATAAATTAAATTAAATACAGCAACAATAATGCTCATTCTTTCTCATACAAGATTATGTGAGCTATCGATTTAATTACAATAGGGGATCGGACAAAAAAAAACTAATTAGTCCGTCAGATAGATTTTCAAAAAATATTGGACACGTATTTTTTCTTTTTTCACATAAACAAAAAATGAAGACGATACAGTGCTTCGAAAACTCGTGTGACGTCATATGATAGTACATTTTGTACCTACAACTGACGTTTCAAGCCCCACTCCATGGTCTTTGACGCGTTTTATCTTCGTCATTTTTTATTGATTTGATAAAACAAAAAACACGTATTCAATATTTTTCGATAATCTAACTTACGGACTAAACAGAATCATATTATATTGACCCAGTCCGATCCCCTATTCGCTTACAGTTTTTGGTCAGGTACTGGGTCCACACGTATGCCCCTCCCCTGTTTTATATATTTCAACGGTACACCCACATTTCGTCATTTAATATGTTTAAGTTCCATGTAATGACGAGCCTATTGCCATCAACCAGGCACAAGTCCAGACTCCGTTGCTGCTACTGAGAAATTCCTGATGGAAAACCCAATCAGGAATCGAATCCAGGACTTCGTGCTCAACAGTCGCGTTAGCGACCATTAGACCAACGAAGCAGTCAGACGAAAATACATTATTAAATAACTTGGAACATGCAAACAGAGCTTGAAAAAGATTATCCTTACAAGTAGCAGAGTGCTGTGAAGCGAATTAGTTGTCATATATCTCAGTCGTGTTTGTAGTCCGCAGCTTATAACTGACTGCAAAACTAAGATAAACTCAAACAAAAAACTTTGTAGACTGCGTGTGACAAAGGCAAAAAACAAAAGCAAAATGCGGCAAAAGTATCCGATGTTTTCCTTTTCGCAAGTATCATATTTTGCTAAGGTAGACTCGTGTATTTAGGTCTAAATTTATTATGAGTTAGTACAAAAAGTATAGCATAATTATTTTCGTAAGGATACTATGATTCCAAGATTCCAGATTGCCAGGGTTGCGGATTTTTCTTGTAAGAGTCACCGCGGACGGGTGTGAGTCAGTAAGTGTCACTCCCTTCTACTGCGCCCTGAAAGGGAGTTATTTGATGATTTCCCATCCGTAAAAAAAGGGATATTAAGATTTGTATATTAAATGGGGAATTTGAATTACTAAAATAGAGTAGAATGCTTAATAAATCATAGATTAACAATTTATCAGCATCAGATATTATTCAGAAACCGCATGTTAAAGTAATTAATGTGTAAACTCCCACTGGTATAAGTTAATTCATCATATTAATGTAACATTGCTGATCAACCAACATCCGATGTTTCGTAGCTAACATTATTAAATCTTAAGTATGTCATGTATAATTTGGAAATTACGCTTTATGTAATTAATTAATTGCGTTATTTAAATAATTAAATTATTTAATCACATGACATACCAATTTTGCTCCATTTTACCTGATTACTTCTTAGTGTATCGGTTGAGATGTCAAGAAGTAATCAGCTGAAATGGAGCAAAATTGACGCAATCATATTGATATCCTAGAGACGAGAAAAGGAAAAGACAACACAGAAGATGACCAAAAATTAACAGTGGGTCCCAATTGAAGAAGGGTCGCTTGTAATAGAAATCAATGGAAAATGCTAGAGAAGACCTTTGCAACATGCACACTGAGCTCAAAAATAATACTCTAAACATGAAATGAATTGCTGTATGTCAAGTTCATTATGTCAACATTCTCTTGCCGTCATCCTAATTCGATTCGTTTAGTCCACTCTCGACCCCTCGACCCCCAATAAATATTGTGTCCACTGGACCACTAACTATAGTTCATACTCGACCCCTGGGGGTCAAAAGTGGATTTTATTTTCCAGCCAAGTTTGGGTTTGCGCTCGACCCCCAAAGTACAGTTACGATGATAAATCATCAGTCCTATAGTTGCATACTATTTAGCTAAAATACCCTCAATATAATTTTTCAATACACTTTCTCGAAAACTGGTTCATAACACACTACGATTAGGTTCAACATGCAATGTATCTCACACGCGTGGATTTTTAATATTTTTCCGCACCCGTGCGGAAATAAAAAAATCCACAGTTAACAGACTCTGCTTATACATACTATGTCCAAATGGGTTCAATGATTACAGTCGCCGGAGATTGCTTTTTTTTAAATCTCGGCAAAGCGATGCCTCTTTACGTCATATATATTTTTTGAGTATTTAAATTTTCTTTTTTTCATGTGTGTACTGTTTAATAATTAATTATTGAGGGCTTACAACAAAATATATACAAGAACAAAGAAAATTGTGTTTATAAATAGAATATCATAGATAAACATGATTATTTTAAACAAATCGAATTTTGTTTCCAATTTCAAGGGTTTTCATTTTTTTGTACGGCACCTTAATTATTTTAGTAAAAGTCCCGTCGTTTTTGATAAGTGCCGTATACATTTTCAAGCATTCAGTGAAAAGCTGTTATTTTGATATTACAAACAGACACTTCAATTTTATTTATTTCTATAGATAGACAAAAAAAAAAAAAAAAAAAACCGGAACGGGCAGCGGCCCGTTCCGGTTTTTTTTTTTTTTTTTCCGCTCCCATTATTTATAATAAGTTACCTAAAAGTTGGAGAGAGCTTAATAATGTACAATTGAAAAACCAACTCAAATCATTTCTAACTGACAAAGCGAATACGAAAATGGTGGATAGGTGGGGTCATCTGCTACTTACTCAGCCCTAATTTATTTGGCTCTAGCCCAAATTTTTTTTTTAATGCAAGTTGAAATTAGTATAGGAGAACGTAAAAAAAATCTTTCAACGGAAATTGGTTTGAATAAGATTTGATGTTTACTTTTTGAGATGTGGGACTTGTTCATCAAACTGCGTTTTCAAATATATTAAAAACCGTCTAGCCGTTTGGGGTGCAGGGCGTGCCAAAGAAATGGACACACACGCTCGAAAAACATTAACCTCCTTCTGACTAAGATTAAGAAAAAACAATTTCTGAATGTTGTCTTTAGTTTGTACCTCACTGTACCAAAATATTAATTTTAGGTACTTACCGAACTAGGGGTTGAAAGTGGACGAGGTATGTTGTCCTTTGTATGAAAATTCAGACTCACCCCCTGGGGGTCGAGTGTGAACTACGTTTAGGGGTCGAGACCTTCACACAGTCCATCCATCGTTTTTTTGGTCTTCCCCTACATGCATACATACATCACACTAAGAAAACTGGTACTAGACAACTCTGCATGGAGTAAGCAGAGTTGTCCGTTGTAGTTGTTTGGTAAATAAAGACGTAATGTTATATGATTAAAATCTGATATTTTGTAAAGTATTTCTCTGCTAAGAAGCTCTAAGTATCCCGTATCGAAAGTTGCAAACTTCGATAATTAAACAAGGGAGCCTTGTTTGCGAGTTATTGAGAGAATTTGCGCGAAAATTATTACAAAATATCTTGGAATATTTGTTTCAGCCAGCGAGTTCATTAATCCTCCAAGTAATTTGAATCTCTTTAATAAAGGTTCAATTATTTTCATATTTTGTTCGAAGATATAACAACAGTTTTTCATCAACGTTTTTAAAAATGAAATTGTGATTGGATATTGTGTTCGCGTTTATTGTTAAAATATTGAGAGAGAAAATACTGTTCCAATTAATTGTGAATCAGAGTATCACAATTCAAAGTAAAATAGTAAAGCATTTTATACCTGAATAACTAGAATCAATGAGTGGTAAAACAGATATCGTCAACAAGCGAGAAGGTCTTTGTTATGCAGTGGAGAAACAACAGGGTCCTCTTATTAAGGCAAAAGCGATCCCAAGAGATACATAAGCGGCTTCGACATAAAGGGTCAAGAAGGAACATGGGTGGTTTTTAGTCAGTAGAAGTCTGACATTCCCTTTCGCTCTGCCCAAGAGCGGGACCCAAAAAAAAAGAAAAATCAGAGATAGGTACATAAGTATAGAAAACACTACTATTTCTAAAACATGAAAGACTACTTTGCTCCACTTCAAAGAAGTGGGTGTATAAAAAGCATTGCCTTGTAAAATGGAAAACAGAACAAACTTCAATATCTCACAGACAACAAATAAAAGCGTGGGTGCAGACATTCCTGTTCCTCTAAATAAAGACAGACGGAAATTCACTACGCCCACTTCCTGTGCGAAATAAAACACAGTTAGTGGCAACAGATTACTTGTAAATTACATTTTCACTTCTCTCGCTCTAAAATTCGTCTTTACGTCGTGCGTAGGCGACATAAAGTCGCGTTTTATGCTCTAGAGCATAAAGTAAAATCTTCGTCGAAGACCAAGGTAATCGGCACAGGTAATCGGCCCAACAGCCACAGGAACAACTTCAACTTCATAGAATAACCTCTTTAATTTAATTCGTTTCGCTAGTATTCTAAGAACAAGGGATTACTGCTTTTCATTACGAATACAAGGAAAGTTGATGGGAATAGGCTTCCCCCAATTACCTAAATCGCTTGATGGCAATAGGCTTGCTCTTAATTAGGTTGGTTGATGGCAATTGGCTTGCTCCTAATTACATCATTTGATGGGAATAGGCTTGCTCCTAATTACATTGATTGATGGCAATAGGCTTGCTCTCAATTACCTAAATCAGTGGATGGCAATAGGCTTGCTCCTAACTACATCGGTTGATGGCAATAGGCTTGCTCCTAATAAGATTGGTTGATGGCAATAGGCTTTTCCTAATTACATCAGTTGATGGCAATAGGCTTGCTCCTAATTACATTGGTTGATGGCAATAGACTTGGTCCCAATTACATCAGTTGATGGCAATAGGCTTGCTCCTAATAACATTGGTTGATGGCAATAGGCTTGCTCAAAATGTTTTTATAACTGAGCAGTATGAGTAACGACATAAGTCAGGTGTTACGTCAAGTTTCGTACTGAAAAAAAAAAAAGTTACTTGGCGGGAACCATAATTATTTTTACAATATTTACAAGTTGCTGTTGCATTTCCTCGCAATCGAAGTGAAAAGTAGAGTGTAAAACTCGTCCATAAAACCCATTTTACTCTCTACTTTATATCCATCCTCGCTCGCAAGCTCGCATCGGATGGATAAACGTCTCGCGCAAAATGGTGCGTTTTATGCACTTGGTGTACAATCTACTATTGGCGTTGTCAAAGGATGTGTGTTGTTTCCGACAATAAGTCACCAAGGAAAAATACTTTCATCTTACATGTTTTTGTTTGTAGTGTTTAAATAAAATAAGTAATGATGGTGATGGAATACAAAAAATGAAAAGGACTGTCCAATCCCTATAATCCTCTGATTTTCATAACAAACGATCGAGTAGGTCGTCACATTGTGACAAAATACAAACATCTCCGTTATTATCGCCATTAACAACGCCTGAAGGAATTCTGTACGTCTGAATGAATTCTGTATTCCTAGTATCATCAAAGAAATTTATGTCTTAAGAACGATCACAGTCAAAAATACTCCATCTCTGCCTAATCCTTCGGGGAAAAACGTGTTACATATGTTATTTAACACTGCTTAGAGAAAAGGCAGAAGCTTTCATCTTACATCATCATCATTCTTTTGTCCATATCCAATGATGTATAAAACTATAGATACGTTGTCCGCACTCTAAAATGGCAACATGAAATGAAGCCAATTGGCCACATTGCGCTCAGTCACGCACCAATCTGTCGCGCGCCGCTATGTTTGTTTTAATTTATATCGTGTGTGAAAACCTGTGCAAAACATAAAGAAAACATGCCGTCGTGCGTTTTCAGAGGATGTACAAATTATACCCCAAAAGTTAAAGATAAAAATGTGTCATTTCACGCGTAAGTTTACAAAACTACATTATTTTATTTTATTTTGTACAACGCTGCGTCTAATGGCGGCCGGCGCATGAAGTTAGTAGTCACGTGACGTTAGGGGAGGTTGGGACACTATATTTATCTCCCTCTAGCAACAGGCATCCCGCCGTATGGTGTCATATATTCTTTCCCTTTCTTTACGCGTATAAGTAGTTATCCAGTATTTTCGCCGTTTTTAAGCGCCGAGATGTTAGTTGATAACGTGTCTATATATAATACGTCATTGTCCATATCCCTATTATTATCCTGTCCACCCTTATTTCACGAATATCAAAGGTTTCACCTCCTTAATTATCCACAAAAGGTATTTGAAAGCCAAGCCTCGAATTAATCAGTATCTAATCCCTCCACATAATATTCATCCGCTTATTAATTCCGCTATCAAATAGTGACCTTTCCGAGTTAATAAATAGATAATATCAGAACAACAGCTGATAAAGGTATGGCTTATCATATTCCTGATTAATTTCCGTGATTTTGTATTACTTGTTATTTTGTCTGTTGCCATGGCAACGGCCTTGGTTTTGGGTATCAGGATACTTTACACGAGGATAAGAGGTTACGTTATGATGGAGTGTCTTGAATATTATTTTAGGTTTGCTCATAATTTTTAACAAGTGGCAATGTTTTCTGAGCCCTCAACCACGGGCGCTAATTCTATTAAAACAAATTGAACGGAATGACTATATCGTCCCCGTAGAACGAAAAGTCACTAAGTCCAAAAATGGTCAAAATGGTTTTAAATGCCATCAAACTCACCGAATTTTTCTGCATATTTCTATGTAACTATAATTTCAATAAGTTATATAGTTTTTGTTTTAGCTTGTGCGAAAACACATCATGTTTACATGTTGAACCTTAAAATTGGGGGAACAAATACCTAAGTTACTTCATTATTTTATGACTACCTAAAATCAGCAAGACACAATACCTAAGTAAACTTAGTTATTTTTTCTTTAAAAAAATAAAGTTGTAATAAAAGCTTTATTTGTTTCCAAATTCACCAAAACAATTTAGTTAATTTTAGAATAAACCGTTAGTTACAAAATATGAAAGCGAAAACTAACTATGTATACTTAGTGATTTCTCGATCGACACAACAATAATGTTTAGCATTAATCTACATACGCAAAAAATAATTAAATCATATTATGGAGTTTTTCTATACCTTGAGACAACGAAATCATAGTTTTCGTAATATCACTAAAAGGTTTTAATGATTTTTTAAACAACTTTTACGTACATTTATACAGATAAGTATATTTCGCGCGCGATTTAGTGAGTTTACCGCCTTCGTTGGCTGCCGAATAAGGAGTTAGTTATCTTTCTTGTGTCGCGCACAGCCAGTCGCGACGCGTGCAAACAGCAACAGCTGCAAAAGTTTATTAACATTGCCCAAAAACCACCTAAAAGTCCGTTTTCTGACATAAGCGGAATTAAGCCTTTGGATAGTTCCCCCGAACCTGATTTCTCTGATTCCGGAGATTCTTGGTATCCAGATAGTGAGAAAGATTCAAGAAAGAAAAAACAGGTGGTTATCAGATCATCCTCAAGTTATAGCAGTGACTTTTGTGACTATCCTGAACGGAAAAAACACAACAGTACCCAGATAGAAAGCCCAAGACCAGGATATTCTAATGATGGCTACGGTTGTATTTCAAATAATATTGTAGAAGATGTGGAAACAGAACCCAATCAGCAGCAAAACACTACGACATCACTTATCACCGTGGAACAGAACCCAGGATCTCTAGAAGCTGATGAACAACAAAGTTCTTCAACAGCCAGCATTTTAAATAACGAAAAGCAATTAAAACGCTGGAAGAAAAGTGATCCTAGCAAATGGAAGAAGAATGTAGCAAAACTTAATAGACAGAAGTGTTTGCCATATCATGGGAAAAAGGGTAATATTATGCCAGCAAAGAAACCTAAGCATGTAAATTGTATTGAAAAATGCCGATTTCAATGCATGGATCACTTTTCTGCGGATGACAGAGTTAAATTGTGCGAGGACTACTGGAAGATAAATGATTACGTATCTCAAAAACAGTTCTTACTGCACCAGATTGTTGCCAAACCAATAAAAACTATGAAAGCTGGTATTCCAAATGAAAAACATCGGTCTGCCACTTAAGAATATTATTTCAGTAAAGATGATCAGCAGCATCGAGTCTGCAAAGACTTTTTCCTGAAAACGTTATGCATATCAAATGGTCCCGTAAATGAAGCCATTATATACAAAAACGAATTTGGTAACTACAAAGGACAAGATAGACGCGGTTCTCGTGCTCCCGTTAATAAGACTGATGCCGAATCTGAACAAAAAATAATCGATCATATTAACTCTTTTCCTCGGCTTGAATCTCATTACTGTAGAAAAAAATCTAAACGACAATACCTGGACAGCAAATTGATTATTTCAAAAATGTATGAATTATACTATAAAGAAGAACTAGTCACCACTGGTGAACAACCGTGTACTTTATATGTGTACTAGCGGACGTCCCGCGGTTTCACCCGCGTAGATCCCGTTCCCGTGGGAATGCAGGGATAAAAAGTAGCCTATGTTACTCAGGGTGAATGTAGCTTTCCAAGGGTGATAGAATTTTTGAAATCGGCCCAGTACTTTTTGAGCCTTTTCATTACAAACATACAAAAATAGGTACAAATCTTTCCTCTTTATAATATTAGTGTAGAAGTGTAGATAAGAGAATATTTGGATCACAATTTAATTTGTCATTTTTTAAGCCCAAAAAGGATTTGTGTATTATATGTACTCGCTATGATAGTAGTGGTCGACCTGAGTCTCTGAAAGAAGAATATGATGCACATATTGCCAGAAAAAATGCAGCACAGGATGCAAAAGAATCTGATAAACAGCGGTCTATGAATGACGACACTTATCTCGTAGTAACTGCAGATATGCAATCAACCCTTCATATACCTGTCAGCGGAGTTGGAATATTATATTATACGAGAAAGCTGAATGTGCAAAATTATACTATTCACACAGCAAATCCTCCGAATGAAGCGTTTTGCATAACGTGGAATGAAATAAATGGCAAGAAAGGCAGTATTGAAATCGCAAGTGCGATGAACTGGTGGATACATCAAATACCAACATGTGTATAAGAAGTAACTATTTATAGTGACACGTGCGCAGGCCAGAATAGAAACAAATTTATTACAGCTTTTCTGTGCCACCTGATCGTCAGGCCCGATGTGCACGTTGAAATCCTTGAGCAAAAATATTTAGAGAGTGGCCATACGCACATGGAGGTAGACTCTATGCACAGTGCAATAGAAAAGTGTCAAAGGCATACGCCAGTTTTCTCTATGATAGATTGGAAATCTATTATGGTTCGTGCTCGTTCAAAAAGACACAGGAGTTCGGCACCACCATACATCGTTAAAGAAATGACCTATGATGATATGATAGACGTAAAAGCTCTAATTGAACACTTCCTTATAAATACAAGGAGACAAAGGACAGGACAAGGAGGACAGGTTTTGCAAGGACAGGGAGGGTAAAAAAATAATGTGGCTAAAAATTAAGTGTCTTAGATTCGAAAAACAACATCCTGGTCTGGTCAAATTCCGTTACACACACGCTGGCCCGTATTCCGAATTTGATGTATTTCAAACCCTAGGTGAAGTTGCTCCTCGTGTTACAAGACGGAAGAAAAAAGCTCTAGATGATCATGCAATTGAGGACAATGATAGTGAAGGCAGAAAAGAAGACAAGATTGACAAATTAAAAGAATATGTAATTCCAAAGGCCTATTCTAACCCAATTCCAATATCCGAAGCTAAGAAAAAGGACCTGTTGAATCTTTGCACCAAAGGGATTATACCTCAAGAGCTTCATTCTTGGTATGAAACTCCGCCTACTGGTAAAGATGTTGTAGACAGATTGTGTGAACCAGATGTAACAGAAGAAGCTGAAAACGATTTAGATTTTTGAACTTTTGATGTCTTGATTCGTGTATTTTGTATTAATTGAATGTTTTTTTTTAGGTTTCATGTAACTTTTGATGTCTTGATTCGTGTATTTTGTATTACTTGAATGTTTTGTTTTTTTTTAGGTTTCATGTAACTGTTCTTTCCTATATTTTTAATAAAGATTAATGATTGTACTATCAATTATATTTTAATGATTTTCTTACCCTCAATTATAGGAGTGATAAAATACTTAGTCATTATTTTCAGAATATTATGTTGCTCTCGTAAAGAAGTTACAATATAACTAAATCAAGTTAATTTCTATCAAATTCGTTTAAAGATGGGCGTAAAATGACTAACTCAGATCGAAAAATCACTAACTTAGTCCGAAACCAAATAATTCAAGGGTAAAAATTAATTACTTTCGTTTTTCTTAATTATCTTTAAAACAAATGATTTTCTTTTAATATTTTTTATTAAAAAATAAGCCTGAATTAAATACCAATGAGATAAGACCATAAATTTAGAAATATCTATTGTCAAATGAAAGTTATGTTTTTTTATCTTTTTTTTTTTTTTGAAGCCTCGTTTCTCATATTGGTCATTTTCCACTTAATGACTTTTCGCTCTACGGGGACGATATAGTTGTAATTAGTACAGTACCGCAGTTATTCATCTTAGTGACATAACCTTTCAAGTTTTTTTTTTTTTTTTTGATTTTATGGGAGTGTAGTCTTTGGCAGAATGAACGTAATATTATGTTAAATAGTGTACAGGTTACATCCGGAGTTATTTACTATACGGACCTTGTAGAAACTAGAACAAATTTCCGTGCGTTCAAGCATTTTTGTCATACCTATTATTGGAATCAAATATAACAGCTCACAACTTAGGACCCAGTAATATTAATGACAATAATATCCGTGGTGCTAGGCAACTGGGCTTATCCCAGTTGTATACGTCCCTGTGTGCCTATTGGCCTTGTTCTGTTCTGTCTCCTGCTGATATGGAGGGAAGTGGAAATTATGTTTTTTCCTACTCCTCCGCTATTCTTTTCTGATTAATTTCGTTGCGGGATCCAAGACAGTTAAATCGCTTCTCTGGGACTTCGTCGAGCTTCATTGTCTCGGCGCTTTTCTTGTGGTCGCCACTGTTGATTCTGGCTAACAGGAGTTACAGTGGTTTGGGAATAGTGTGGCGGGCTTGTCCCAAAAAAAAAAAAAAAACCTTTCAAGATTTATTTTCCGCCCACAGGGATAATGGATTTCTCCGCAAGCACCCACTTTTATTCTAGACTGTATTTGTATTATTCGGCTCCACTCTGGTTTATTTTATACACTTAGACATATATAAATACAAACAGAAACAGCTGTTGTTACCTCATATTGAACAATTTCCGAGACCTATGGTTACATTATCCTAAAGGTAAGTGGAAGTAAGGTTCAAAAGCCATAAAAAAACAACCTAACACTTTTATGAAACTAGTAATAATCTAATATCGGGCTCTCTAGGACGCAATTTCACATTATTGAAAATATAAAGGAACGATTACTAACACTATATTTTTAGTCTAGCAAAATTTATGTTTGGTGGATTATTCATAATCAGTGGTTGAGGGGTGATAAAACATTTCGTCACGTTTTTCATTAGGTACTTCTCAAATATTCCTTAGCTTCTTACTCGTATCACATACATATATGTATTATGGTTCTCGGATAATAGTGTTGTAAACAACACTATTATCCGAGAACCATCAGATTAAAAAAAAAAGTAGAGTTTCGGAAACTATCTCCTACATCCAAAAGTTTTATTGTTTTTTCAGTTTCATCAAGTTCCTAATCCCAAAACTCCCCCGTTAGTCCATTTCAATCCGGGTTCAGGCCCGGGCACAGTACCGTTCGGTTTTAGTGTTGATCGATTTCTCAAATGCTTTTAATACCGTCAGTCACGAAGAAAAGGACTTCGTCCATCCTCTCTTATTGCTTGGTCTCTCAGGAGGTTCTAGCGTGGTTTTCTTCCTATTATCGGGAGCGTCAGCAATCAGTTCTTGCTGGTGACTCTAACTTCAGCTGGTGTGATCTGGAAACTGGCGTCCCTCAAGGCGGCATTTTATACCCACTTTTGTTTTCTATCTTTCATCATCATTTCAGCCAAAAGACGTCCACTGCTGGACATAGGCCTCCCCCAGGCATTTTTGGGGTGGTTTGCCATAATCGCCACGCTTGGCAGGCGGGTTGGCGATCGCAGTATGGTTGTTACAAAGACACAGAGAACGCTGCTGCCCATTCTCTGGTAAGTCTCTTAGTCGCCTCTTACGACACCCACGGGAAGATATGGGATGGTGCTATTCTTTACGTCCGACACCACACGGAACTTTGTTTCTATCTTTATTGATTTGATATTACTGCCGAGTTTCAGTGTCTGTATTTTTACGCTGACGATTTATAGCTTTACTGTTAGGCGGGCGTTGAAGGCTTATCTGGTGCTTTGATATCCCTTCCCCTTTTTTTCACTAAGACTCTTCGTTCCGCCAATAATCGTCTTCTACGTTATCCTTCCCATCGCTCTGGCTTTATAAAATATTCTTCTTATAAAAACAAACATCTTTCTTCTTCGTCCAGGTGGTCTTCATTTGGAATGAACTCCCTCAGGATATCAGGACAGTAAACAATCGGTTTACATTCAAAATGAAAACTCGTGAGCACATTCACAAGCAGGTGGCAGCATCGTCTCAAAAATATATTTTTTGTATAACATAACATAAACTCACGCCCTTTTTCCAGGCAGAAACCACAGAACGCCACCTGCTACGATCCTTACATACGCCTTTTGCCAGTTGCGAGTACTACGCACCTGTCCTTTCTGAAGAACATCACCAATAAGGTCAGTGTATGGACTTTCTAGGGCGTCCCCTCTCGGCGTTGCCACTCACATGTGCCTTGTAAATACCTTTCTTCACTCATCCTCTCAACGTGACCAAACCACCGAAGCACACCCTTTTCATTTTTTGTCACTACATCTTTCTTTCTGATTGTTTTATGTATATTATTATGTTTAGGTGTATATTCTTATATTTAAACGACTTCCATAAAGGAGGAAGTTCTCAATTCGATCGGTATTTTTTTTATTGCTCTGTGTATTGTCTCTGCATCACCCTAAGGTAGACTGGTTGGTTTTATAACTACTGCATAAAATGTTAATAAATAAGTAAAATGAAGGAACAAAAAAAAAACCTATAAAACCTGACTTAAAGATGTTAGTGAAATATTTTCTTGAAAATAACTAAAGTAGCTACAAAACATGCTCAGATGCACCTGAGCTGCTAAATAGGACAATTCTATTTACAGCACGAAGAAAATAACCGAGAAAAAAGTCTATTCCAACAGGGTAATATTTAAGAATCAAACGAACTTACCTAGTGAAGTTTGATATCTAATTATACGAGTGTCTCTCCCGAAGATGATTACAGTTTACATGCAGCAGTACGAGAGTTGATGCTGTCCTTATCACACTTTTTAGAGAATTTATTTTTAAATAAATTAAAAAAATAGGATAAAAAGTAGTGTATTGACTATTTCCCCCCACTGTAGTGCAAGCCGCCATTGCGCTGCGACGACAATCCTTGACTCATTTTTTAGAGTTCGATTTTTTCGATAGGTCTCGGGATTATCAGGGAGGGAGGGAGTGTAATCATCTTCGGGAGAGACACTCGTATAATTAGATATCAAACTTCACTAGGTAAGTTCGTTTGATTCTTAATTATACTTCGTATCTCTCCCGAAGATGATTACAGTTTACATGCAGATGTTTAGAGCATCGAAAAAAATTGACAATAAAGCGATCGATAAAATATTATGCTATTTATTACGTTTTAATTACTGAAACGTAATGCTAATTATATTTGTTTGTAATAATCATAAAACTAAGGTACAACAATAATAAATAATCATCTAAAGAGTGCATCTACAAATTCAGTTTAGTTATGGGGAGGTACCTACATTCTTATTATAGTGTTTTTGGAATACATGGGAATTGGGAAAATTCACTCCAGCCTGCGGCCTTTCGAATAACTTCCAGATTGACACCTGCTCTGTGAGCAGACGCAGATGCGTGCCTTGTACTGTGTGTCCCATACAATTTTACATCTATGCCACTTTTTTCTAGAACTTGTTTTACCCAGTGAGAAAAAGTTTGAGAACCCACTTTCTTATGTGGTTTGATAACTACAAAATAAAGAATCTTCTTGACACATGACACGTAAGCAAACAGTTTTATATAGTGTTTGAAGGTTAAAGCTGGGAAAACGTTAGGGTTTTTTCTAATATATGGCAACAGAATCAATGGTACCTGGCCGGTTTATATTAAATCTTCGATTTTAATTATAATTTTGTCTGAATCAAAAGTAATATTTTTTATTTTTATTAGGCTTAAAGTTTGATTTCTCTGTGCAGATGCTAGTGCTAAAAGAGTTACAGTTTTTAATAAAATCTTTTAGTGTAATTGAATCATTAGGAAAGTACTTAATTGGTTTAATAACTTTATACAAGATTGTGATTCCAGGTGTGGAATTTTGGTTTAAACAATAGACCTCTTTGAAAAACCTTTTTAAAATTTCCTGACCTAACAATATTGATATTGCAGAACTATTAAGTGTGCTGTAACACCCGAATTAACTAGCTAAGTCAAGAATTCTATTAATTGAATAGTGTGGGAATCACAGTAATCTAAACCTTTACCATTACACCACACCATTAGCCACTATTTGAGTTTAGTGCAGTATTATATTGCTTCAGCGCGTTTATGGAGAGAGAGGCCATCAATATATTGAGAGATGCTTTGGGTTCCGCGCATTAATAGTGACTGCCGGATAAATTCCCTGCCATCAGAGTAAGATCCGAGTGGAGAGGATACTCCCCCTTGAAAGTAAAACACAGTAGATTTTTGTCAGGATTAAAATAAAGTACTTTCGAAATAAGTAATTTTAACCGCACTGGGTGCCAAGGCTGTATTGGTCAATATGGTAGTACTATAATCCCTTCTGCTTGTCATTTTTAATTTTATGAAAACTTTTGAGATAAGACTAAAAGGAGTAAAAGCATAAAAAATATACTAATCAACAATAAATATCATCTGCCTAGCCTTTTCCCAACTATATTGGGGTCGGCTTCCAGTCTAACCGGATGCAGCTGAATACCAGTATTTTACATGGAGCGACTGCCTATCTGACCTCCACAACCCAGTTAATACTAGGGAATACGATACCCTTTGGTAAGACTGGATGTCAGAATTTCAGGTCACTGACTACCTGTAACGACTGCCAAAGACTATATTATATATGGCAGCCGGGACCAACAGCTTAACGTGCTTTCCGAGGCACGGAGGAAACTCGGTATGTCGGGCGGTCACCCATCCACAGACCGCCCTAGGCAAGCAAGGCTCCTCCAACAACAATAAATAATAACAATAATTTCGGAATTTGGATCCAATTTCCAGGAAGTACATCTGTAACATTTATGATTCTGGCTATTTGCAAATAAGTCGAACTGTGGAATACCGAGTGAAAGTGTTACTTTATTAAATGCGTAATCTGCTATTCCGATTCTGTATCTATATTAGCAATTGCTATAGTATTGTCTATTCTGAGTATCTTCACACCATTGTGTGAAGTAAAGATTTTTAGACCATAAAAAGTTGCCAGTAACTCAAAAGTATTTATGATATTTATATGTGTTTATTGTAATTATTAGAATAGTTTAGTGCCAGAGATTTTGCTCTTCCTAGAACCTTTGTGTATACCCAGCCGTATTGAATGGCGGAGCATGCTGATGTTAACAGACCTATAAGTCTATCAGGTTCCCTTTTCGGTAATGTTTTGGGCATGTTGCTTGCACAGAACAGGCACTTTTTACTTGGGTAAATTTTACTTTTGTCAGTGTTGATTCAAAATCCTTATCTTTATAATAATTCTTTTGTCGCTTCGACGTTATTATGACAGGTTAACCGATGCATAAAAAATCATATTATAGTTTACTGATAAATACCCCAGTGAACGTAAATAATTCAGTACAGGTTTTGTTAATTTAGTGAATACGTAGGCACAGATATTATAATACTTCGTAGGGTACGGGTGCGGTACAGAGTCCAAGCGGTAAAACGTTAAGCTCAAATAATTGATTAGTAGGTAAATCTTTTTAAGTTCCAAGTAAGACTTAGGTACCTAAATAATCTCGCTTTGGGCAACTGCAACCAAAAATATACGCGTCTTTTAAGTCTATATTTGCCATAAAACAATTTTGATTTATAACTGTGCGGTAGTCTTCCATTTTAAAGTGGTCAACATGAACGGATTTAGTTAATCCTTTTAAATTAAGGAAATGTTTCCCGTTAGGCTTAGGTACTGTAAACAAAGGTGAAGGTGAAATACATCACACTAATATTATAAAGGCGAAAGTTTGTAAGTGTGTATGTTTGTTAGTTCCTCACGCAAAAAATACTGAACGCATTTCGATAAAATTTGGTACACAGATAGTTTATAACCTGAATTAACACATAAGATAGTTTTAATCCCGATTTTATCTTCCCGTGGGATAATTTTTGAGTTTGAGGTGGCGAAGCCGCTGGCAACAGCTAGTCATTGAGAAATAAAACCTGATTATAGCTCAGAATAACAATTATCAATTATGTTATTTTCTGTGACCATGAATAACCTTTTTGGTATGTCAGGCTGATGTGGTTCACAAATTAATAAAAGGTATTTTATATCCTTTAATTCAAGAAAGGATAGTTTTATCCTTTGTAATGAGTATGTATTCATTAAAGTAATGCTGTAACCAGCCAGCTATTGGAATATTGTTGTCTACCTGTGCCGAGGTGATTAGCGGCGTCAGGCTGCGTGGTTGGCCACCCGTGCACGCGTGGCCGTCTGTGCGCGGTGCGGCGGCGGCGGTGATCCCGCGGCGGCGGAGGCGGCTCGCGACTCGGCGGCTGGTGCCCGCACGCGGCACCCCCCATGCGTTTAAAGGACCGTTTAGACGATACGTAGTACTCGACTGATTGCGCTGCTGATTGAATCTCGCATTATTTGCGGTGAATCTTAATAAAATTCTGAGGTAGGTAGTCGTTTTGTAGCCTGGGTAGATTTTAGATGATCAGGCAAATTAGAACCGAATAGATAATCGTCTTTTGTAGCGTTTTTTACTACATCCCTTTTTCGTTTACTCGGATTGTAACAGTGAATCTTCTAGACAGAGATTCTCTGTGGTTTGCGTTGCGCGTTAGTCGCCCTGCATTATCACCGAGTGTCTTAATAATGTCTTGTGGTATGTTTACGATTAGAGTTAAAGCTGTGCTTTGCAGATTGCTGAGAAACAGCTGGCCATTTGATTTTGTTTTTACTCACTGTGTGCTTAGCATGGGTGCTTTCATGTGAATACAATTTTCAGCAGCCAGATATTGTTTTAGGATAACAACGTTTTCCTTTTTACCCGACTACGGCGAAGCCAAAAGGAAGGGTAATGATTTTGGCAGTATAAGTATGTATGTATTTATGTATGTATGTATGTTCCACCGTAGCGCCTAAACTACTGAACGGATTTTTTAGTCAGACCGTTAATTAAGATGTGTTTCCACCGCGTTGTCAAATCTTTGTGTAAATTGTCTCCAAATGCTTTATTTAGTGTAGGGTCTGAGCCCAACAATTGTAAAATATCCGGGTCTAGTTCATCAGGATTTTCACCAACCGTTTATTTTCCTTCTTATGGTGCCTCATTATTTGGGATCTCACCTACCAAGGAGTAAAATATAATCATAAGTCACCCGCCATAAATAGGTAGGTAGGTAGGTACTTGACTTTATCCACACACGCTTGACGTCGGCGTAACACAAAGAATAAAATCATTATAAGGTACTTGCAACTTGGCGTTAGACACATAATGGTCATACATACAATGCACACACGATAAACGTCGGCATAACACAATGAATTTATTTTTTGAGAACAATCTTAAAGGCGGGAAATTAAATCAACATTTGTGGGTATTTCTCCATTTACTTACGTTGGTGGGTGCAGGTATCAACACATTCGGCGGCCATAGTATCCACACACGATAAACGTCGGGATATCACAATGAATAAAATCATTTTATGGCATTTGTAACTTTGGCATGCATCCACACACGATATACGTCGGGATATATAAGTTGGTGGGTGCCGGTATCAACACATTCGGCGGCCATAGTATCCACACACGATACACGTCGGGATATATAAGTTGGTGGGTGCAGGTATCAACACATTCGGCGCCCGGCGGCCATAGTATCCACACACGATAAACGTCGGGATATCACAATGAATAAAATCATTTTATGGCATTTGTAACTTTGGCATGCATCCACACACGATATACGTCGGGATATATAAGTTGGTGGGTGCCGGTATCAACACATTCGGCGGCCATAGTATCCACACACGATATACGTCGGGATATATAAGTTGGTGGGTGCAGACCAGGTATCAACACATTCGGCGGCCATAGTAGTTAAATCCTCCGACAGAGAATGCGAAGAAGATACCGCTGGTTCACTTTCCGATGACGATGAGGAGATTCTTCTTCGTTTTTTCACTTTTTTTAGTAAATTTTCGACACTGTCACTATCGTCCCGACAAGATCGCTTTATTTTTCCCATCGTGTAACGAAATTACAGTTATTTCCGGACGAAACAAAGTTTTGTGTGAGTCGGACAACACGAAATCACGTAATGAGTCAAGGATTGTCGTCGCAGCGCAATGGCGGCTTGCACTACAGTGGGGGGAAATAGTCAATACACTACTTTTTATCCTATTTTTTTAATTTATTTAAAAATAAATTCTCTAAAAAGTGTGATAAGGACAGCATCAACTCTCGTACTGCTGCATGTAAACTGTAATCATCTTCGGGAGAGATACGAAGTATAATATTAATTACTATCAGTGCCCCGCGAGTCGACCATCTTTGCGTGAAATTATTATAAAATGTTACTTCCATTTTTGAGTTGGTTATTTTTACCAATTTCAACGGAATTCCAATTTTTAAATGCTATAACAGGGACACTGTCCCTGACAAGACATTTAAAAAGGCAAGATAATGATTTTATCCAGATGACCTATAAAATCAATTCAATTCACTTGCACACAAAGCTACATCCTACCTAAGCTGAGGCGTCATCACGTTAATATTAATTACAATAATAAAAGTTGGAAAATCACTAAAGCTTCTTCTAAAGCTTTTATTTACTCTTACTAAAAAGCAAAATCCATTTACATACCATTTTTACGCAAATGCATCTCTAATAGAATATCTAACATAGTTTGTACATAAAGCAATTGTGTTTGGTGCGTATCCTGTGCCTTATAATGAATTGAATTTAGGGAGGGAGTATGTTTTAATGCAATTTCCGTCCCGGTTGCGGTAGAAGCAAATGTACTTACATTAATGTCTCATTTATACGCAGAAAGATTCTGGTCTTACAGGTAAACATATTGTAAACTAGCTCTTGCTTGTGGCTTTGCTCCTATTAAGAACAGAATTTAAAACATGCGAACATTAAATGTGACCATATCTCACTTTAGTGAAAACGTATTAGTTGTTTCGAGTATTATTACCCCCTGCATTCTAACTGACAAACATATTTTACCTTATAATAGCAGTACAGATAAAATTATAGGTACAGATGCCAGCTACCCGAAACTATTGTCGTAATCATCCTTGAACGCGATACAGTTAAAAATCTATTACCGTTATTTGACAGATAATGTAGCCCGATATGCTGGCATCTATTCAAGAACTTTTAGACGCATCTGAACTCCTCCATCTATTTTTTGGATACAAATTCACAATCACAAATTGACCAACAACGCACCCCTGACAGATCACGAGAGCTCTGAATGGCAACAACACTTTCGAAATTTAATTGGGCACGTCCGCTAAAAAAATCGCAATTCAAGTCACAGTTCGCCAGAAGAGTTTGATCTGGCATTTTTTTGCACTAAAGTGTATTAATAAATAATCAACAATTTTACACACATACTACGATAAATCCGTGGATGGCGTGAATATGTTGACAAGTCTAAAACTGCAATGTATCAGGACGGCCATTTAAAGAGTTTGACGTCTTTTGGTAAATCGGTAAATTAGTTTTACATAAATGTTGTAAATGTTTAAAAGGTTATTTTATGCTCCCTTTTAAATGATGACAGTAAATAATCGAAATTCCCCATAGATTGCATAATAAAAGACTTGTCAACTCGTTCACCAACGACTTATGAACTTATTCACCAACCTGTCAACTTATTCACCGCGTTATTGGCGTATTCACCAACAGTTATCAACTTATTCACCTACTGAATGGGGAGTATTAATAGGTAAACAATGTTATTTTAATAACAAACATATTATTATTATTGGACTTGCTTTTGCCCGCAACTTTGCCCACGTGGATGACAGCTAAACTACAAAAATATTACGATTTTCCATACAAACTTTCATCCCCTATATAATTCATTTAGGGCTATAATTTTCATAAATCCTTCCATATTCCTAGTCTACATTACAAAAGAAACCTCTGTGCAAAAAATCAGCATTCTAGGTCCAAGGGTTTGGGCATTGATGAGTCAGTCAGTCAGTCAGAACTTTTCTTTTTATTTATTTGTCATCTTTTTGCTAAATATCTATATTTAGCAAAAAGATGACGAACAAAAAAAAAACTGGCCATGTGCAAGCTGGACTTGCACATGAAGGGTTTCGTACTATCGGTAGTAGGGAAGCCCCCCCTTTTTTTTTTTGGTGGGTGGAGTTTATCGCGAAGGTTTAAAATATGTAGTGATTACTTTTTACAGAAGTTTGTTGACAAATCGATTATTTTTTAATACAACTTTGGTTAATAAGTTGCCAACTAAACAAAATATTCATATATTGTTAACTTTTTTTGTAACGTAAATTGTAGTGCTAACAATATTCGGAACTTTGTTGGCCGTAACTGGACATCTCAAATACCACAATTTAAACTGAAATACTTCGGTTGTCCATAACTTGATATCTCAACTATTCACAATACACACAGAAAACTTTGGTTGGCCATAACTTGATACCTCGATTTGTCAAATAACGAATATTAATTTGGGTACTGAGTATAAGTTGATATATCAACATAATTATCAATGTTTGATCACAAAAACATGAGAGTGCTTAATTGGACATGTGGACATGTAAATTTAGACACGTCAAAATGAGAGTTTTCACATTACTACCAAGGTCGATTTCTCCAAAATTTATGGATATTTGGAGCTGTCATTTTTTTTCACATAAGATCCTAATGCCGAGGATGTAATAAGCCAATAAAAAAAAAATCATGGAAGTCGACCTATCAATGTGTTCACGCCAGGAAATAATAATAAAAAATCCTGAATTTTTTCCTAAAAGAAATCGAAATGAGTATGAAATACTTTCTTACAAAATTTTTCAAGTAAAGATTTTAAGAGGTTATAACTCGCACAATTTTCGTTCGACGGGCGAGTAACTCTCCCCATATAAAAGAGCTTTCGGGAAGACGTGTTCACAACCGCACCGGCTGGCAAGCATCTGTTTCACGCAGACCTGGCTTAATTGCATACGAGAGTGCTATTATCGTTCAGACCGCATACAACTAAGTCATGGTTATCGTAAATTGTGAGTTAAATTGTTGTAACAAGAACAAGCTACAGTAAAGTAGTATCAAAGTTTCAGGAAATTGCAGTAAAATTCAAAATGCAGTGGTAATTTCATCACCACTGCTCTCAAAACCGAGAAGGAAAACATCGTGAGGAAACCGGCATGTCTTAGAACCAATAAATTCGAAGACGTGTGACATCTACCAATCCGCACTGGGTCGCGTGGTAGATTATAGCCCATCCCTCTCCTAGAGTGGAGGCCTGAGTCCCTGCAGTGGGAAGATTATAGGCTGATGATATAATACTATACTCGTATTAAATTATATACTACTACTATATACTTCAGAATATTTTGCTGTTTTAAACTGACTTATAAAAATAGGAGGTAGTAAAAGTTAGGAAAAAATAGTTTATATGTCTAAATGTTTAAAATCTATAAAATTAGGGGTGGAAGTCAAATAGACCATACTTATAAATTCTTTGTTTATCTTTACTTTATTTAGTTGTATTCATCTTTCACGGTTTCAGCTTATTTCATCACCTGCCTAGTCTTTCCCAACTTGGGGTCAGCTTCCAGTTTATCTGATGTCCACAACTCAATAAGTATTGGAAAATATGATACCCCAAAGAGTAAGACCGGTTGTCAGATTTTCGAGCTACTGACTACCTGAAGAGAATGTCAAAGATCTCGACGCCTCGTTCGATCCTTAAACCAAAAACCCTATCAGAAACAGAATTCACTGAAGGTTTCTCAAACAAAATTAAGAGTTTATTTGCAAACTGTCAACATTTGACACCCTTCTGAGGCCCTACTATGACGTCTTAAAACGATTCTTATTCCAGTGTGGAAACGTGACAGAACTATACAGAGTGTCTAGCGCCATCTCTTTTTCTCACTGGAATAAGAACTATTTTAAGACGTCATGGTAGGCCTGCTGTATCGTGTTAAACCCCTGTAGTATTCATTCAAAATCTATTTCGGGATCCTTTTAATGTTTTACGTTCACTTTTTATAAAAGGTTTGAAAATGAAATTGCATTGAGTTTGACAAGGGATGAAAAGTTTTGAATGGAAGTAATAATTATGTCTGGCCTTTACATTTCATTGTTATAATGAACGGAGCTATTACACAATGAAATTGGCTGTTTCTCGAACCAAACAATTCACTAAGGTTAGTGAGTGTGAAATTCATGAATATTGGAAATTAATTCCTGGAAATTCATGATACGCTTTAGTGATTTCCTTAGTAAGCTTATCGCTAAACCACAGTTTGGGATGAAATTTGCCAATTACCCGGTATCCAACTAACCCTGTAGTTTAATTAGTAAAATTATTAAACCTTTATTGATCTGCAACGAGCAAAAATATTTATCTACTTTGTCTTACTTTCAAAGTAGAAATGTAGCTTCATCGTATTAAAAATAGAGACTACAAGTAGAGGAAGTAAGATAGAAGTTGTCATCAAAACTTGAATTTAATTACGTATTGTGTTTTTTTTCTACAGTTATTCGCAAATATACGGGGTCACAGCAGACCGAGGAAAAATGTACGGAACTTATAAAAAATCCTTTACAGAACATCGTGGTACGTGTAGTTAAAATCCTGGTAAACACAAAATGTTCACACACTTCACACAAACACCCAAACTTGAAGCAAATATTTGTAGAAGCTGCGAAAATTTGACCCTTTGTGTCATTCGGGGTCGTCTTCAAAGTAAGATCCCTTTTAACAAAATCTACCTAAACTATGTGCTGACCTACATAGGGAGTGAGGTATATAAACGATAGTAAGTCTGTAGAATACCAATAAACTCTGAAAACAACATGGACGCACGCATTTGGTATTCTGCGTTGGAAACTAATAAAAATTCAATTTATGCCAACGTTAAACTTGATTTTCTTTTCAGCTGAAGCTTTTAATACAGGTATTGATTTTTCCGACTCGTAATAAATTCCACTCGACCACGCTTGAGTCGACTCATTGCTGATAAATCGGAAATTGAATCGAGTTCGCGTTTTTGTTTTCTTGTTGAATGGTCAGGATTAAATACTTTTTGGACCTCGCTCGATTTTTTTATTTTCATCAACGTAATGAAATTTCCAGCAGCCGGTTGCTACCAAACTAAATTGACTTTCTATGTTATGTTAATTGAGTTTTCAAACATAAATTATTCATATGAACTAATTAATTTTAGGACTGTATGGAGTTACACCCACGCACAACCTTCGAAGTATTTCATCAGAACATCAAAACTGAAGTTCGTTTACCGTATAAAACAACCAAATACTAATATTGAGAAATCCCATTTTAACTAATAACTTTTCTCAGAACTCGAGACCTACTGATTTGTGAAATTTCATCCAGTAAATACTTTGATAGACTAATAACTTCGTACTTAAATACAGACGAATCGATCGCTCGTCGTTCTTGAGATAAACAATTTATTTTCTTTCCACCCTTTGAGTACTGTTCAAATATTTTATTACAGTTTTCCCTGTTCCAATATTTGACGACGTTTTAAATCAAATTTGAATCTTTAAAGAGTTATATGGTTTGACTGATCGAGATAGAAGAGAAGCTGCACCTACTCTAAAGAATTTGGAGTAAATACAAGTGGAATAACTGTGAGAAAACTTACCAAGCAGTGTCCTAGGTTGCAGAGTCACGCATCCAGTGTGAATGTACTCAATCAGTTGGCGAAACACATCAGGCTCGAACTCTTCAATGATCAATGTCTGATGCTGCTGCGATGAAGGCTGTCACAAAATGAATACAAGTTACATTTAAAAAGGAAAATAAAAATAATATTGGCGAGGTTCTGTACCAAATAGCTATAAACGAAATAATTCGTAATCTAGAAACTCGTCGTATTCTAAGTAATATGCATTTAGATGCAAAAATGTATGAAATAAATTAAAATATGTTTCAAACTGTATTCACAAAAGTTTCAAATGAGTTTGTATCTGGTACAGAACCTACACGATGCCAGTTTGAAATTGTATACCAAATCGTATTACACATTTTGTACATTTTATACAGTGCTTTTATAAACAACTTAAGAATTAAGTGCCGTATAAAATCAATCATGAACGTAACTGAAAGTAATTTAAGAGGCACAAGAGATTGTGTTTAACATAATCGAATGTTCAATAAAATAATATTCTTGTTAATCTTGGACTTCAAGTGGAAAAAATCAGAGAAGTTAAAACCTAAACAAAAAATATTTTAATACAGATTAATTTAGACGACGTAAAAAACGACACCAAAGAATATGAAAAAATTGATTTGTGGACGTGGAAGAATGAAAACGTCAAGCATGCTGTATACACTAAATTTAGATTTATCAAAAATAACGGGTGGAAATTAAAAATGGAAATGAGACAACATCGATTTACTTACCTTGTCGAAAATGAGAAAATATCAACAGTAACATGCAACACAACATTAAATTGTGACGCAAAAACCTAATTAAATAAAAAAAAAAAATGAAAAATTTTTCATTTTCATCAGACGGAATCCTATCTACATTGTGTATTTAAAAGTGAAAATTTATACAATATGAACACCGAGTAAGTACTCAAATCGATAAAACTGAGTCCCCTAAAACACCGTTAATTTTGTTTTTACCTCTTGAATTGGTGCCAATTGCTGCGCGAAAGTCGATCTCTGAAGGGAACACAGTAAAAATTTAACGTTAACATTAATATTTCTCTATGCTGCTGCAATTTCTAGGAACATTTTCCACTTTGAAAGTACGTTTCTGTTTCGCAGATGTTTATTATGCAAAATATGATTTTGCAAAGGATTTATCTTTTGACAAAAGTTTTCCGCATTCGTGCATTTGTCATGAAGTTAGTCGGGCTCGAGTAATGAGAAGAGTCCTTTTGAATAGAGAAAATATTTTGTAGTTCACATGGGTAGGTATATGTGGGAGAGAGGATGAACCAATACGGTTCGAGGGCTTCTTTGTGCATACTGAAGTCTCATTTGCAATGGAATGTATTTATAACGAGAAAGAAGCTCAAAGGTTTCTGGGAATATTTCACGATCCACATTAAGACATGTCATTTAATGAGAGGAGCATTTATTTAAATGTACAACAAGTTGCATTTATTTGCGTTATAATAACATTACATTTAATCAATGATTTAAGATAAAGAGCAAGATAATATGCAACTCATTGAACTCAACAACGAATAATCAGGACTTTTTACATAGCTTAAGAAAAGGTCATTGACAATGATGATTTTAAGTTAGGGGACGCCAGGGGAGGTATAACATTTAACATTCTCTTGCAGTCCAACATGTATTCATAAAATATGGAAACATCTCCTTTACCTGCTGAGCGGCGTTTTGAAGGTTTAGCAGGGGTTCCGAAGATCTTTTCAAGAACAGCCGTAGTTTGTTCTCCCTGGGAGCTGGTTCCTTCTTCCGTTGAGGACTGGGAGCTTGGTAGAGCATCTTTTGGAATACTCTGCAGACAGCAAAAAATATTTAACCATACTTGCGAAATCAAATTCTAGAAATTATTCGAGTAATTAGTGGGCCCTACCCTTGTGGTACTCCTAATCTAACTTACGAGCCCGTAGAAATTGCATACGTCTTTCCTGTATCCACGGTTTGACAAAATCAGTTATCAGATACTAACTTAATCAATAGATTCTGTATACCTTTTATTCAATAGACGTTTCTATTATTTGGATTCATTCGTTTGTCTAACACTAAAAAGTCAGGCACCATTTTTAAATTTTTCAACCTGACTTTTAAAGAATTCATTACTCGACCACATTATTTACAGTTATAATACATATTTATATAAAACTTCATCAATGTTTGGTCAGATATGCAGAGTGTCCAGAGGGTAACATGGGTTACAAAGGAAAACTTAACAATAATGTCAGCTATGTGAGGAACTTCTTGTCCAAAACCTTTATGAGCAGCATTCCTTTCATTTTTTGTTTCAGAAATATTATAAGTAATAAAGTCCCGTTATTTATTTAATTTAATAAAGGAATTTGAAAAGGGTCAAAGAGAATAGTACTTCTTGAAGGTCAAGGATATCGGTCTAAACATGACCAATATGAGCATCCATCTGATAAATATTTTCTTCAATGAGAATCGTGATTTCATAGTTGTTACTTTTGCTAATATGGTTTAGTTTTGATAGAAAATAGCATGACCTAAATAAATCGTTTTTACAAAACTTTCACCCACGTGGCCTCGCTATGTTGAACACACGCATTTTATTTGAACAAAGGGACTACCAATTCCCATCGGGGCTGCGGTTTGGTCACAAAGATACCGCGGCCTCGACATAAAGGGCTAAGAAGGAACATGGGTGGTTTTTAGTCAGTAGAAGTCTGAGGACCTTTCGCTCTGCCCAAGAGCGGGAGGGGTTATTTGATGATTTTCCACCCACCCCAAAAAAGGTACTACCAATAAAGAATCCACTAATACTACTATTATAAACGAGATTCTATTTTGATCCAATTCACTAATGTACGCATATGCAAAAGTGACAGAAAATAGTAGATTGTACACCAAGTGCATAAAACGCACCATTTTGCGCGAGACGTTTATCCATCCGATGCGAGCTTGCGAGCGAGGATGGATATAAAGTAGAGAGCAAAATGGGTTTTATGGACGAGTTTTACACTCTACTTTTCACTTCGATTGCGAGGAAATTTTTTTTTCAGTAGGAAACTTGACATAACACCTGACTTATGTCGTTACTCATACTGCTCAGTTATAAAAACATTTTGAGCAAGCCTATTGCCATCAACCAATGTAATTAGGAGCAAGCCTATTGCCATCAACCAATGTAATTAGGAGCAAGCCAATTGCCATCAATTGATGTAATTGGGACCAAGCCTATTGTCATCAACCAATGTAATTAGGAGCAAGCCTATTGCCATCAACTGATGTAATTAGGGACAAGCCTATTGCCATCAACCGATGTCATTAGGAAAAGCCTATTGCCATCAACCAATCTTATTAGGAGCAAGCCTATTGCCATCAACCGATGTAATTAGGAGCAAGCCTATTGCCATCCACTGATTTAGGTATTTGAGAGCAAGCCTATTGCCATCAACCAATCTTATTAGGAGCAAGCCTATTGCCATCAACCGATGTAATTAGGAGCAAGCCTATTGCCATCCACTGATTTAGGTATTTGAGAGCAAGCCTATTGCCATCAATCAATGTAATTAAGAGTAAGCCTATTCCCATCAAATGATGTAATTAGGAGCAAGCCTATTGCCATCAAACAACCTAATTAAGAGCAAACCTATTGCCATCAAGCGATTTAGGAAATTGGGGGAAGCCTATTCCCATCAACTTTCCTTGTATTCGTAATGAAAAGCAGTAATCCCTGGTTCTTAGAATACTAACGAAACGAATTAAAGAGGTTATTCTATAAAGTTGAAGTTGTTCGTGTGGCTGTTGGGCCGATTACCTGTGCCGATTACCTTGGTCTTCGACGAAGATTTTACTTTATGCTCTAGAGCATAAAACGCGACTTTATGTCGCCTACGCACGACATAAAGACGAATTTTAGAGCGAGAGAAGTGAAAAATATATTTAATTCCTTGAAAAGATTAAAACAGATGATGTATTCTTGAATTCATGGCAAATGTCCCTACATTCAATACGAAAAAAAAAAAAACAAACCTGCTCCTTGCAGCCAGTACGGCCTTGACAGCACACACTGGCTCCCTGGTATCGCCCACCAGAAACGTGACGTCACACAGCTCGGGCATCGAGGCGAGGAACTTCATGTCCTCAGCCAGCCCTGACTTGTTCTCGAAGGTGCTGAGGTCCGGCTCTGCCTCCATGGCCGCTAGCGCCCCGCTTCGCATTGACGACTGCAGAAAAATAAAAACTGGTTATTGATGAACGTTTTGTGGAATAGGTGGAAAATCTAGGTGAGACTCGCATATGGGACAAGAAACTTGAGGTCTAGACTCAGACCGGAGACGGACAGACCAGATGGGTGAAAAAAACTATCAAAATTGTGTACCTTCAATTATTTTACCCTATATTCCCACTGCTGGGCTTATTTTATCCCCCGACTGCAATTAAAATTTTAGTTTACAGTTTTCCATTTTCGGATACAATTACGGAACCTTGCATGTGGATAAGTCTGTGAAATTACTACGATTGGTGAAAGCACGAAATGGGTGGATGCGATTTTTTTTTATTGTTTTATATAACAGAGGGTTAAACCTAGCTTGAATTATTATTCCTTGCATTACAAAGATTAGATTTGCTATGTACCTAGTTTGTTCACACAGTCTAAGTACTGATTTTGTTGTATATAATAAAAGTGGACTATTCTGTATAACTCTAAACTGACCCTAAGTATATAAGGGGTTATTTTCAAAAATCAGGAGACGTATTTCTTCATTTCTTAGGAATCAACAGAAATTCAAGTAGGTATAGTGCAAACAAGTTTCAAGTATAGTAGGTACCTACCAAGATGCTGGTACGGAACCATCGGTGACGGATCCAACTCGCACTTGCACACATAAATATTGTTTTATTACACACGCAACGCTTTATTAATTTGCGTTAGTAATGAGTTTAAAGTTTTTTCAATCTCGCACTATGACTTTTTCCTACAAAATTCAACCCTGAATATCTTTTTCCACCCTTTAAATGAGTGTTTTTGAAAAACCTATGAATGCATACATTATTATTTCCTTACATGAATATTCTTACCATGTTTTAAGTAAATTGATTCACGCTTATTGACTTTTCATACAAACTTTAAAACCATTCAGCTGCCGTCGTGGACCCGTCCACGACGGCAGCTGAATGGTTTTAAAGTTTGGGAGTTGTAACCTAGCCAGTTTTATTTCTGTCATTACAAGGAATCTATTGATATATATCCGCCTAAGTAAGTCCGCCTTTGTACGGTTTTATTACTTGTGCATAAAGTTTTAATAAATAAATAAATAAATATGTCTTATTTATATCATATCGAATCCCGGGTTTAAAATGTTAACATATCATTGAGTTGAGTAGTAGCACTAGTACACAATAGATATTGATTACTACTGTGGTATATTTTTGTAATCTACATATCAAGTTCTAGACGATGATTATATTTTTCATTAAAATTTCAATAAAAACAAATTAAAAGTTCGTTTTATTTCTAAACCATGGCCACCCTATTATGTTTTTTTAAATTTGTCTATAGTCACCCGGGATAACGCAAAAAATCTAATGATACCACACACATCAAAATCGGTTCAGGCGTTTAGAAGTTATGGTGGAATAAAGAAACTCACATACATACAAACATGAACGTTAAAAACATAACACTCTTTTTTTGGGGCAGTCGTGTAAAAAGCATATATTTAAAAGGAAGTCGGTTAACAACTGTAAATGCTAAAGTAAAAATATTTAACATAGGTATATGACTGCTTTTGCGGCGAGTACCGTATGCAGAATCACTCATTAAAATGTGTTGTAAATTAACATCCAGAAAATGAAGAGAATTTATTCAACCAAAATGCTTTTAATTGGAAACCAGGCGTTCCAGTTAAATTACATTTTAAGAGTTATATTCGGATGTCGAAATACTTTATTGGATTTTATTTTTGCTGAATGCGTGTAGTTTTCCTTTGAAAAGTAAAACTAACGAAGCAAAATGAAAGAATGAACTGTGATTTCTCTTCAAATAGGATTGCGAGCTGTAAACTAACGGCTATTGTGAGAATAACATTTTTTTTTTATTCTTAGGTTATGAAATATATTTGTTAAACAATTTCTTGAAAAATTCTTGTTTGGTCCATTATAAAAAATGTTGCTTGAAACATTATTTCACCTTTAGAACCAGAATGAAACAATTTTCAGGAAAACAAACATGTCTGCCTTTCATTTCTGAACCCTTTGAAGATGTTAAATGAAAATAATATAATTTTAATTGAGTTGAAACTAAAAGGTTCCGAAGAGTTTAATAAGGAGTTACGACGTTCAGCAATTAGTGAAGATTTCCGAACCGGTATTACGGTAGATCAAAACGAAGGTTTTGATAAAGTAGAACTACCAGGTGGAAGAAGATTAACTTTTCCGACAGATTAATTAGGATTTGCTAAGAAATGTTAAGGAAATGGTACTCGTGGATTAAAATGCCATGGTACAAGGCGCTCATAAGCCGGTAATACCATGATAACTGTAAAGATTTACGGATTAGTTCAGTATTTATGTTTCATTAAAAGTTCTCCTTTCAATGATTCCACTTGAAGATTAAATACTTCATAGTATAAATAATTTTATTTGATAATTGTGAATGTGAGAACTATTTATAAACATTATTTATTTTGCAATTATATTTTTTTTAAATATATAATTTATGTCAATTTAAGATTTCAGCTGCTTATAGATTTTCAGAACAGCAGACAAAATGGAGGATCATTAAAACATTTTGATATTCCAATCGGGAATATCAAAAGAAAATTTTGGTTCTGTAGTCAGTTTTATTTTTCCTTTGAAGTCAATAAAAAGCAGCAACTGATTATATTGTCAACATCACATTAAAAAATGAAACCAAAAGGATTTTCGGCTGTCGATGAGTTACCTAATATAATCCCGTATTTTCTGTCAATAATTTATTTTCTTATTCTATTCGAATAATTTATTTTCTTATTCTAGTCGAAGCGACTGAGTAACAAAATTATGCATGCAGCAACCGATGGTAAGACTGGTTGTCAGGTTTCTGACTTTTGAGTCACTACCCGTAATGACTGTCAAACATCCAAATTGCAACCGGCGGCAAAATGGCCTAATGCGTTGTCCAAAGAATGAAAGGAACTTTATCTAAAATGGATAGGCACCCATCCTCAAAATGACCTTGACAAGCACTGCTTAGCCTTGAATATTATCATGCGGGTGTTATTATTAAAGCCAAGAGCTTTTCAATGTACGTACGTACGGTTATGTTTTCAATATATGTTTTAGAAGTGATGCAAAAATAGACTTCCAGACCTCGTATAAGTCACGTTTCTCGTTCAGAAGGTATCATAAATAATACTCAAGTTATGATAAATTGCGAAATACGAGAGGGATGGGTATATCATTACCTACCCTTATGATTTGTAAGATGGGCGATTTCGTGCTCGTTTGCCTAAGTGGAGTTCGGTCCTTGAAATATATGGAGTTCGGATATTATAGGCAAGTTACTATATTTTTTTTTAGTTATAACTTTTCAGGATCACAGATTTTGTTGATGAAGATATCAAAGATACTGAACGTGTAACGAATTTTGCGTAAAAATTAGAGACGAAGTCGATTAATTTGAAAAGAAAGGTTCGATGAACCACATTATATAATTACCGGATCAGTAAATTAAAAATCATGCAATAATTGAACACGAAAGATAAATGTTTTTGAGGTAGATACAAATTATTTACGATATTAACTAGAGTATTTCTTAAATAGTGGAAAAGTTTTAAAAGACATAGTAGGTAATTTATGGAACTTGACGTTTGATAGAAAATTGTCATCAAACTCCATGGCCAGAAGCTAAGTGGAAACAGCAACGGCGCCACCCTCTTGGGCATGATACCTACCAGTTGACATCGTTGAAGAGAATTAGATGCAATTTTTTACTTATTGTTAGTTTTTTTTTTGAAGTTTTAATGAATCAGTATTAGTATCATGTAAGCATGCACTATTGCGGGTTTCAAAATGTCCCTCGTTTAAACTTACATACAAATGCACATGAAAACTTTTTAAGGAGATTAACGCAGTGAATGGTCTCATTAACTGCTGTGTTTAGGTAAATCAGAACTTTCATGAAAATGTGACGAAATTGTTATTTTTTTCATTGTATTTAGTTAAGCTCACCTGCAATATAGCAATATTGTAAAGCAGATGTCTTTCAATTTTACGGTACAATATAGTCAATATTAATTTTTAAACTCATCATTTAGGTACTTAGTTACTATTAAACTAAGGTCCAACTTTTATTTCATAAAGGATTATGAATTTAGTTGGAACGAACCTGTAATTAAAAATTCATTTCGCACTTTAAACTGTAAAAGCAAATTGTTGATCAGTATAAAAATATGATTTTAAATTGATTAAGTTATACGTACTCAAAGATTCAATATATTGAAACTTTTACAATCTAAAAATAGGAAATTTCTCGATGAAACTGAAAGACAGTCGAGTGATCTCGAGATTCAATTCAATGAATTTGAAACAAGACTTGAACAATAATTGAATGGATCTTGTCCTTCGTCTTGTAAGAGTTACTTAAGTGTTTGATCTTAGCCATAGGTATGTAGTGAAAAGGTTCCTTAAAGCTTGAAGTGGAGACATAATGATCAAGTCAAAAATAATTACTTTTGAAAGTCAAAGTCTCTAATTTTTTTATTGCTGATTTCTGAATTGAGCAATTTTAGTTTAGAACCTTCCTAACTCTGCTTACCTCTAAGATTCTTTTTTCTAAGTCCCACATTATGCTGAGGTAATCACTTTAATTTTAGTGCTAGTAGTAGTAACTAGTTATCTATTCAAATCAGAAACCAGCAGCAAAAGGTCTGCATAATCATCATAGCATTATAAAAAAGTTTGTAAAACATTTAATACGACTAAAAAAAATAAAACAATATGCAAATAAGTACACCGAAAAGCTTTGAAAACTTTTGGCAGCATTAATTAAAAACAAAAAATAACTACATTATTTAATAAAAAATACTCACTTCATCTAAACTAAAATGTCTGGTTATTGTGATATCCATTTTGATGACGTTCTAAAAATCTATGGCGATACTGAAAAAATATTTTAAATGTTCTGCCGGATACGGTAGCAACGACCGGTTCGCGCGGCGCCGGGACTGCGACTGACGGAAAATAGGAAATGGAAGTGACGCCTGCCTTTAAGCGGAATGAAAAGGTGTGGTCCAAGTTAAAAAGGATTTTTTCTTGTTTCCTTTTTTTTAACATAATTTAATAATATTATTCATTTTCACAATTTTTAATATTTTTTTTTCTTTGTCGGTATTCCATGTTATTAGATTTTTATGTTCATGTCTTGCTTCTCTATACAATAAAATATTTCCTAGATCAAGGAATAAGTAAAGCTATTGGTAAAGTAATAAGTTAACTTACTTGAATATAAATTTTGATCAGGTCTTGGAGTTTTACATTATATTCTTTGTGAGCAAAGGAGACGGGGATTTACTGGCTAATTGTAATAAGTTGAGATATTATTAATAAATATAGTATCTAAATCAGTAATAGCCATACTATAGCTTATTAGCCAGTACTTAGTCGTAATAATTTACCAAGATGAGGTACTGGTAGTAAATATGCAATTTCATTTCAAACATTATTATTTTAAATTATTTGTTATTTTATTGTTTTTCATTCGCCATTCTATTAATGTATTCTAAGTGGAATGAATCAAAGTCAATAATAAATTCAATAGTGAACTTATTCATTGATGTCGGGTTTCGGCACTCGATCCTTTTATAGTCATTTATTTTCCGAATGCTCCAAAATTGAAATAATCCAATGAACGTGCACTCAAGAAAAAAAGAAAGGGAACTGACTTCTGTAAAGATGCTGATATCAGCCTAGCAGTAAAATTATAAACACCAAAACGAAAGGAACTTTTAATAAAGCAAACTATATAGGTTTTGATTTTTAACCGACTTCCCAAAAGGAAGAGGTTCTCAATTCGATTGGTATGTTTTTTTTTTCTATGTATGTACACCGATTACGCTGCGATTTATGATCCGATTTACGTGATTCTTTTTTAGTTTGATGCGGAATAGTTGCCATTTGGTCCCATTAAAATTTTGTATAGTTTTGCCCAGTACTTTTCATTTTATGAAGATTTTTCTTAATTTATAAACATTTTTCGTTAATGTGTGTTCGCGAATTACTTCGTCGTTTATGAACCAATTTTGATGATTCTTTTTTAATTGTGAAGGAGATATTTTAAGAGTGCTAATATGATAATAATATGGAAACCAGGACCTGGTGATGGAATCCCAGAGAACTCGAGGGCAACCCTCAAATTTCATAGGCACGTATTACGTGTTTCGTGTTTTTATGTCGAATGTTAGGTTTCTTAGTCGAATGTTAAATGTATAGTAAATATTTATATAACTAAAAATGAAAAAATAAAAAAACTTTTTTGCAAAAAAAAACAACCGACTTCAAAAACACCAAAAAGTGAAAAATAAACTTCAGAAGAAAAATCTGCTTCTGAAGTCGGTGGCAAAAAAAAATTAAATGTAATAAACAAATGTTAAATGTTATTTATGTAAAGCAAACTATATTTTATTTTTAAATTAGACTTAAAATTAACTTAATGACATTTGGATGTATTTGTTTTTTTTTTCAATTTATTGACATTCTGGATGTAGATATTTGTTTTTTTTCATTTTATTGACATTCTGGATGTATTTGTTTTTTTAATTTTATTGACATTTTGTATGTAGGTATTTGTTTTTTTTTTTTTTCATTTTGTTGACATTTTGTATGTATTTGTTTCATTTCTCAATTTGTTAACATTGTAGTGTGGGTACTTAACTAAGGCTTTTTTTGTATTTTTTTTTAATTTAATTTATTGAAATTTTGTATGTTTTTGTAATCGGTTGACACAGGATTCGCTTGTTGACATTTGTAGTTTAATGTAATTTATTTTTATTATTTTTATTCTTGCCTAATTTCGAATTGAATCTTTTGAATAATAAGCTTTTTATTTTATTTTCCTTTTAATAATGATACTAACTAATGAATAATAATAAGATAATGTTACTAACTGAATGGAACGCTTTTTATGTTTGTTTAAGTTTCTTGTTTGTTTAGTAAATAATTTTTGAATGCCGTAAGGCAAAATGTATCGGGACACTCATCAAGATACCATCATATCTGTATTCTGTATACCTATATTGTTGGCAAATAAATGATTCTGATTTAACGTTTTACATTTTCACAAAAAAAAAAAAAAAAAACGGCATCTGTATTCCCATGTCACATTTAACCTTCAAAGCAAGAGTAACCAGGCACCTTCTAGGCACGCTCATTTCATCATAGACCTCATCCATCGGTTTCCATCAGGCGTGTGGTCAAGAGCAAGCACATTGGGTAAATAAAAAAAAAAATTGGATTCCATTCTGTTTCAAAATACAGGGTGTAAACGAACCCTCCATGAAGCCGTCAATCACGCATTATGTAACTCAAACTAAGTTCGCTTATTTATGCAATAATATTATACAGCAATAATATTATATAATTATTGCTGGGAAACTACTTTTATTTTGGGGTGAAAACGTCACATTTTACAGTAAAACTCAAAACATCAAAACATTCGTCTTTCATTTAGCGCTCTCAAAATATTGTGCTGTTGGATGCTTTAAATAGTCACGACGACACGACAAGGTTGGCGCAGTGGCTAAGCGATTGGACTGCTGCGCTCGTGTCGCGGGTTCGATCCCCGCACGGAACAAATATTTGTATAACCTGCAGATAGTTGTTCCGGGTCTGGGTATTTGTGGATGTGAGTTTATATGTTTGTGAACGCACTCACGACACAGGAGAAACTCCTAGTGTGGGGCAAACGTTTAAAAAAAAAAAAATAGTAAACGGCGGAGTCATGGAGATAATTTAAGTAAAGCTATAACCAGAATAACTAGTATTAAAAAAACAGCTGTGAACTTTGATACATTATCTCCGTAACTAGAGGGTTCCCAGGTAAGGTCTAAAACAAAAAAATATATCGCAGTGACGTGGAAAACAAGTGCCTTTCGTTATGGATACTTTTTCACCCTTTTGGTCTTACCTCGAAGCAAAAGCCGTCATTTCACAATTAAACCACTTTTGGATTCCGCTAAGCGTGCATATTAGTGCTCGTGGCTATAAGAGATTCTAAAGACTAACTTTTTGTGACAATAACTAGTATTAAAAAAAACAGCTGTGAACTTTGACCCAATAGCTCCGTAACTAGAGGGTTCCCAGGTAAGGTCTAAAACAAAAAAAAAATCACAGTGACGTGGAGAACAAGTGCCTTTCGTTAAGGATACTTTTTCACCCTTTTGGTCTTACCTCGAAGCAAAAGCCGTCATTTCACAATTAAACCACTTTTGGATTCCGCTAAGCGTGCATATTAGTGCTCGTGGCTATAAGAGATTCTAAAGACTAACTTCTTGCGACATCTACAATTTCAAAGACGCCAACAACTTCTATAATAACAAGTACATAAAGAAAAACGCGTTAAGACCAGTTCCTTTGGCAACGGAAGTAGTAGGAGCAACGGGAATTTCCTCAAAGAAAATAGGTTGTCGTTCCTCGTTGCTTTGAAGTTTGTTTCTTCGACTTTTCTCCGCTTGATTATAAAGAAAGATTCTACTGGGTTCAGCTTTTAGCTCTTTGAAAGCGCGTTTCGATATTGGTTTTGATTTATTGGAAAAATAATGAGGGAAATACATAACATCACGCTTGTAATCTGAAGGGTTAGGCAGAGGTGTATCGATTAGTACAGCCACATTTCACCCAAAAATCCTATGTTGGCCCTTATGGGCGAGCCTATCGTCATCATGCGCCGTGGCTGATGATGTTCGTCGATGAGAACGACATAAAAATTTAAAATAAAATCAGATACGTCTATTTTTCCAATGATACGCGAATGGATAAAATAAGAAATGAGTGCATAACAGGAAGTCTTAAAGTGGCGCCAGTGACTGACTGAAACGGTTGTCATGGCATGGGCATGTGATGCGGATGAATGAGGAAAATGTCGTGAGAAAGGTTTTGGATATAAATGTGGAAGTGTAGAGGAAGACCTAAAGAAACGATGAAAGATTGTGATAAGAATGATATGGCAAAAACGAGACAGTGGTTAGTCTAATTTTAGAGTTATTTTTTTATATGAAATGTGCCTTCTCTTGACCTCAATCTTGTCCTGAGAACAGAGATGAGCCCAAGATTGAACCTAAAAGAAGAAGGTTATTTAAATTTGAAACTGGAGTGTTGAAGCTCAACTTTATAACTTGTACCATGCACATTTATGCAACATTTTTGTTCCGTTCCTTCACTTTTCACATCCGATTTTCAATTCTGTGCTGACTGACGGGTACAGGATGCGCTATAGACAAGCCTTTACCAAATTAATGAACTTCCTCGTCTGTTGCCAATTTTTTTTTTTAATTTTTTTTTTTGTGACTCCTCCAGCTCTGGGTGGAGCGGAGCCATGTCCATTCCCTTTGTGTTTCGGGGCCATGGTATCGGTTTTGATCAGTCCCGCAGCCCTGGTAGGCGTCGCTATGGGCACGCTTGGAACATTAAAGCGCCGTCGACACGGCCTATCGTCTTAAGATGGACGGACGGTTAACTAGCCCAGTACCTGCCGTCCACAGGCTCAAAGTCCTGATTATGTATTCCACACATGTATGTAAGAGCAGTGGTGGCCCAGTGGTGGCGGCCCCGACTTACGATCAGTTGGTCGTGGGTTCGAACCCAGACAGGCGCATTACTTTGTGTAATTTATTTCATCACCACTGCTCTCAAAATGGTGAAGGAAAACATCGTGAGGAAACCGGCATATCTTAGAACCAAAAATTCGAAGATATGCGACATCTACCAATCCGCACTGGGCCCGCGTGGTGGATTATATATAGCCCATCCTTCTCTTAGAGAGGAGGCCTGAGTCCCTGCAGTTGGAACATTATAGGCTGATGATGACATGTATGTACACATAGCTTTGGGAACATAAGGCCAAAGCTTGCACACGTCGACTAGAATGATTCAATTATATTGAAACTCTATCAGCTAGGTGCACGCGTTCATTCAGGTCGCACTGATGTAACTTTGGACAGTCCTGACATTTGATAACGTTTCTGTGTATACTTTAATTATGATGCATTATTGAATGAAAGCAAACAAAGAGTTTTTATTTTGGTTGATTAATTCATCATAATAATATTTGTATAGAAGTGACGTTTATATTGGTCAAGTGTGGTTATCAAAGCTAACGATCGATCTGATTCGTTTAAAGTGATAATTATAATGATGTTAAATAAATAATATACAAAGTCTGACAACCAGCTTTACCAAGGGATATCATATTACGCTGTGAAACTCGATGAATGAAAGGTATTTTCAAGGCAGATATGTATGACAACGCCGGTTGGAGACGCCCTAGAAAGACATCATCATCATCATCATCATTTCAGCCAAAAGACGTCCACTGCTGGACATAGGCCTCCCCCAGGTATCGCCACATTGACCGGTCCCATGCGTCTCTCAACCAGCGTGTTCCTGCAACCTTGACCAGGTCATTGGTCCACCTAGTGGGAGACCTTTAGACGCAACGTCTTCCGGTTCGCGGTCGCCATTCCAGAACTTTCGGCCCCATCGGCCATCCGTTCTGCGAGCAATGTGCCCCGCCCATTGCTACTTAAGTTTGGCGATTCTTCGGGCTACGTCGGAAAGACATACACTGATCTTATTGGTGATGTTCTTCAGAAAGGAAAGGTGCATAGTACTCGTAACCGGTGTGCGTGTATGATCAGATGTATGTGGAAAGGAGTATGTAGGGATCGTAGCAGGTGGCGTTCTGTGGTTTCTGCCTACCCCCATGGGAAAAGAGCGTGAGTTTATGTATGTATGTACTTAGCTGGTACTTAGCTGTGTCCTGGATAAACTAGAAGGCGACTAGGAGGCTCGGCAGATGATGATGACATTTTATAGATTCTCAAAATACATAAAGTATAATTTATGGAAAACCAGTCACTACTATTCTTACTACAGAGAGCTATTCCGCAGTTATGACATTCTTTACTAATTAATCCGTCAGATCGATTTCCAATAAATATTTTTTCTTTTTTCACGTAAACAATGAATGAAGACGATACAGTGCTTCGAAAAGTCGCGCGACGTCATAGTATGGTACATTTTTTAACAGAAAGTGACGTCACCAGCCCCTACTCACGATCTTGGACACGTCTTATTTTCGCCAATTTTTATGAATTTGATTAAACAAAAAACACGTATCCAATATTTTTCCATAATCTAACTAACTTACAGACGGACTTAATTGAATCAATTTTTTTTAATTTACAATAATCTTTTCTTTGGAAAACAGCTTTTCAACTAAGAACAAAAGTGACTGAAATGCTCTATTCAAAACAGTTAAAACCCTAGCCTTGTTAGTACTCCAAGGAAACGAGATTCATTTCCTTAAAAGGTTTGCGCTGAACAAACAGCAATTTAATTTCACAGTATGCGGAACGGTTTTCAATGTAAATGAATATTTGCATAGCTGTAATCAAAAAGATTTGGAAATCAAGTCAGAGTTTATTTTTCACGCTGTTCGGGTTGCTACACTTACACAGCGGGTTGTTCTTCACAAGAGATACCGCGGCCTCGACATAAATGACCAAGAAGGACCATGGGTGGTTTTTAGTCAGTAGAAGTCTGACACTCCCTTCCGGGGAGTTATTTGATGATTTCCCACCCCCGAAAGGGTTGCTGCACTCTAGTAAGGGTATATAGGCATTCGGATCGGCAGAATAAATTTTTGAACAAGAAAGCTGATCTTAGAACTGTTACTATACTCCCAATAACTATTAATTAGGAGCCCCCGGGTCATCATCCCGTAGTAAGACAGTGACCCTTTTGTTTTATTTGCAGAGGGTGTGAAAGCGAAGGTGTAGGTACTTCCGCGGTGACATTAGCATGCTCAGATATGAAAGAAGGTTTTTACTGCACTTTTTTTTAATAGTAGGTACACATACATCTAGGGGGCACGGCAATGCCCCCGCCAAGTCGAGCAATAAAGCGGCATGGCCGTACCATCCTTTTCTCGAAACAGTTCAGGCCGTTTTCAAACTCCTATAACTTCGTTGTGGATAAAACTAGAAACCTGAATTTCCAGTAACCAATTAGGCATTATACAAACATAGTATATTTCAAATACATTGTTCAAATATCATTTAATTTAGACCAGTAGTTTAAGAATTATAACTAGTTCTTCAGGTTTCTTTATGACACCGTAGCATCTATTAATGCTGAAACTAATCGGGTCAGTTTTCAAGTTTCGTAAGTGCAAGTTTTTAATGCTTTGTTGGTTTAGTGGTGGCGAGCGCGACTGTTTTGTTGTGTTCAATTTTACCGTCCGGATGTGTTATGGGTATGTAACTATGTAATATGTATATCTGAAAACGAGATGTGTACCTAGTATATGAGGGGGCTGAACTTTATAACTCAATACCTAAAGCTATCAAGGAGTCGAAATCCCTTCCAACTTTTAAAAGGCTATTAAAGCACCACCTAGCTAATAGATAAATTGATGTTTTATGCCGTTCTTAGTGATTAATTCTAGTTTGTTATTTTATTACTTAATTTAGTTTGCCACAACAAAGCGCAACCGCCGCTTATAATTTATTGTATCTAAATTATTATGTTTTTCCTCATAGAAGTGAATAATTCTATTCTTTTTGAGCGAAATAAATTTCTTAAACTGTAAACCGTTTACGAGTTACCGATGTTCCTGTTTTCAGTATTAATAATAGTGTTAGTGACCATGTCAGTGTAAAAACTGGTACCTTTGTAATATGTTGAATATTATGTATTTATTTAAACATAATGAATATATATTATTATTATAAATGTTATAGCCCTAAATAAAGACTGTAACGATGGGGTGGAACTAAGTAAACGCGTGTGATATTAGTTTGTGTTTTATTTGTGGTTTTGCTAATGGAGGGTTGTTTGATATTTGTAATACATTAGCGTTTAGTTCTCGTTACATGGTAGGCAGACAGTTTTGTCAATTTATGGGCGCCTACTTATCTAAATATGAAATAGGTATGCATTAGTATGATATAGTTGCTGATGCCCGCGGATTCACCCGCGTGAATGTCGGTGAAATTAAATACTAAAACCATTTTTTTAAATTCAGTATTTTCCCCAAGATCTTTGTTGAAACTGAATTTACAGACGCTAACACATCAAGCTAATAATAGGTTTGAAAGTTCATTCGGAAAACTGTATTGTTACGGGTAATTTAACCATAAAGTTCGGTACGGGCCCCTTGAGGGGCTCAACACATAAACCTATGCTGGCTCGGTTTCGGCCCCTCAAGGGGCTCGGCAATCGAGTCATACGACATCCTCATTATTTATGTAAATATTTATTATTCTGTTTATCAAATACTATGTGTATGTGTTAATTAAGAGAGTTGAATAAAAAGCTCATATGTGAACGCCATTAAATATTTTGTATTTATTGCGCAAGTTTCTTAATTTACCCTAATAAAATAAAAGTACATAATATACGGTCATCGCCATTTTGACGGCAGTACTGGCCGAGGCTAAAAAGCATAAAAAAATTGGTTTCGGACATTCAAAAATTGGTTTCGGACGTTCCGTATGGTGTCGGACGCAAAGAATAGCACCATCCCATATCTTCCCGTGGGTGTCGTAAGAGGCGACTAAGGGATGTACCAGAGAATGGGCAGCAGCGTTCTCTGTGCTTTTTGTATCGACCGTACTGCGATCGCCAACCCGCCTGCCAAGCGTGGCGATTATGGCAAACCCCCCCTAAGCAAAAATTACACTTAGGGGAGGCCTATGTCCAGCAGTGGACGTCTTTCGGCTGAAATGATGATGATGATGAACTCGTCATTTAATTTTGCGACGAATTCATCCAGAATTATTTTTTAATAAGCAGTGGTAGTGATGATTTTTGTATCTTGAATCGAAGTTTTGCGCCAATCGCGTTTGTTTGCATTTTTATTTTTCAAATTATATCACTTAACGCGTTTAGATTCAATAATAAATGTGACAAATATCATTACAAATGTTATACACAACATGAAAATGCCCAGATCTTAGCATAATTTACTAATACAGGACCAATAACACGAAATAATTATTATCACTCAATTTGCATTTAAAATAATTGACGTCCATGTTCTTTATCGTTTTTTTTTAATAATTAGTCAGATGTGTGAAAGCGATTATTCTAATCGATTATTTTTGTAAATTTCGGTAAACTCGAGTAATAAAATTAAGGAATTTAAGAAATCGATAGAAAGAAATTAAAATAAAATTATTTTAAGCGTAAAATACAATAAACATTTATTATAATATTTTTTAAGCTTTTATAATGGTAATCTGAATAGTTTTAAGTACATAGGAGGAATTCAAACCGACACAATAATTAACAGAACAGTTTATCTATGGCTAAATTGGCGCCGATTATTTTTCCATATCAAAATTCAAATTCGGAATGCACTCGCTGTTCAATTTAGAGTTATTCCGGTCTGATCCCCTAAAACTGATACCCTAGGGGATCCGTTTTATTATAAATTATTTTCTATTCCGGTCTGATCCCCCGTAAAAGAATCGGGTACCCTGACACATTTTACGGTACGCGTACACCAAATCCGTCATCGGCCGAAGTATGCTCGGGCGTCATCGGCCGAACTCGGCCGATCAAATCAAACGTAAGTAAATGGAAGAGAGCGCATACACTGCTACTACCGACGTCGTCCGATGACGCCCGAAAACGGACGATCAACTGACGAGTCCGAACGTGTTTGGATTTTTTGTCAGTTTTACCGGCTTCTTTCTGCGATCGAGTCGATATTTGGATCAAGAATGGATATTGAAAAATTAATTACTTGCATTTATAACAGACCGTCACTGTGGGACAAACATTCAAAAAGTTACAATAATCGAGATATTGGGAAACGTCTATGGGATGAAGTTGCTTCAGAAATGAAAGTACCGGTGGCAGATATTTTCTAAAAAATACATTTCTTCGAAATCCTCCATTTTAAAAAACACGTCTGTACTCTGTAGTTGCACAGTTCAGACTTCATACGTTCCACCGACAACGGCCGTTATCGTCTGCAGTGTATTCAGTTGAACGTCCGAGTTACTCGTCCGAGTAGTTCTGTCCGCCATCGGCCGACAAAATCGGTTTTAGTGTACGCGTACCGTTAGGACAGTCAGCAACAAATGTTTGTACAGGTTCTATTAGATTAAAAAAAAAAAGAATAGGTAGTAAAGTCCCACAAACTATACCAGGAGAACAGAAGTAGGAAGGAGGTATTGGAAATTGGAATCTTCAAATCAAATCTATAATATGCCTTTATAGTAAAGTCTCACAAACTACCAGGAGAACAGAAGTAGGAAGGAGGTTGGAAATTGGACTTTACTGTCCTGGTTTCGTATCTCCAGAGATAGGAATATAGATTTGATTTAAAGATTCCAATACCTCCTTCCTACTTCTGTTCTCCTGGTAGTTTGTGGGATGATCGTACAATTGTAAGTTATAGAAATAAAAACTGATTTATTTTCATTAACAACTGTTTTTCGGTTGACTGTACTTCACTTGTACTTGTGTCAAAAAGGGGATCAGAACGGAATGATAAATTACAGGGGATCAGAAAGGAATAAACAAAAGAAAAATATTGGCAGTGGATCGGTTTGGGGGATCAGACCGGAACAACTCTCAATTTATATTGTCCCGTATTTAAAATTAGTAGATAATTTATTGTTTTTTTTTTCCTATTAGTTGTTTGGATATATAATGCCAAGGATCGTGATATTATGTACAGTTAGTAAAAAATTGTTTGGTTTTGGCTTGGATTGGTTGGTGTGTATTCACTAGTTACAAATACTTCTTTTTTATCAGCCTGGTCTCTCCCACTATTTTTGCCTTCTCCGACCAATAGTTTTAATCGTCAATTTTCATAACATTTTTGATTCTTAGATGAGCTTGGTCTATTGGCAACCCCAATTTTTTTAGAAAACTACAAATGTGTCACCAGGGCACGAGTTCTACACTTGTAAATGCCACGGCCCACGGCCTATGATGGATAACCTGAACTGTGCAGTTGTAAAATAAGAGATTTTAGAGTGGCCGTTGAACCATTTCGAAAGAATAAACTAATGTTTCTATAGGATACGGCTTATGACTTGCCGATTGCGAAATTAAGGACACTAAAATTTAGTGTCGGTCGTCGTTACCGAGGCAGGCTCACTAAACGGCATGACGATTTGGACTCATTCTTTATAGATTGGTCAGAAACTGAGAAACTGAGAGAATTGGAAAGGAGTGGGGTAGATCTTTGGCCAGCAGTGGGAAAGAATAGGCTCAACAAAAAAGTATGTTCCAACGTAACATGACGCCATAGGGTGTGTAGAGTCGCTAGACCTAACTACCCACACGATAAGAAGAAGATGACGCCATAAGTATCTGAAATATTAGGCAAAGGTATTAAGGTACCCTATTGCCATCAACCGAGCACAAATCCGGACTCCGTGGCTGCCACTGAAAAATCCTTGATAGAAAAACCCAACAACACTTTGCTCGGCCCTAGGTTGTTCCAACTTAATACAAAAACCCAACCTTTAAAATTCCTCATTTATTTTTGGCGGATCAAACAATTTTTTTACCATGCCTACAAAGAACCTGGGCATCCTATAACCAACCTTCTGATATTGCAAAACCAAATTCACAATAAATTATGTAGTAAATAAAAATATTATTATGTACTTTATAAATGTGAATTGAGAGCGCATTCGTAACTTAAAGGCAAAAGGCAGAATTCGTACCACATACTTTTTTTGTTGTTTTGTGATAGAATTTGTACCACTTATTAAGTCAATTAAACCATTCATTTTCATGTAACATTAGTATTTTTAGAAGTCTGGATTCATTAATTATATCAATTAAAAGATTTAAGTAATTAAACGTAATATAATCTTAAACTAAACGTAGTTATGTTTTTAGAAGTTACCATTTGTAAAATATCACGAGGTTCACAATGATAAATAATTATTATAAATAGAAATAACAGTAAATATAATTAACCAATTACACATTATACCTTACAATGAATAATTATTGCATACAATTATAATAATTAACTATTTAATGATAGGAATTATTTTCGATATCAATGTTTTTTTTGTATTGGCAATTATTTTATTGACATTTAGGAAAATCACAGATTAGCTGGGAAAATCTTTCCGAGTCTCTGTTCAGTTCTTTGCTGTTGTTTTGAATTCAAAATTGTGGTTTGTAACTGCATCTGAGCAATTTAGCAAATTATCTGGCCATTTTTACGTTGAGTCCAGCTACTGCTCCTCCGTACTGTATCTAGTAATTTCGCGAAAGGACGCTTTATTAATTGTGCTGTGTATGTACGTGCTTTTAATTAAAATGACGAGTTTGCAAGTTCGCTTGTCCCGAATATGAAGGCACGCTTCATCGGATGAGAGTGAAGATCTCGTCAATACTATTCGGCTGTGGACATATCCTAGCCTAGAGATGTAAGTAGTTTCAAACATAACATTTTGCGTACGAGTGTGCCAGTTACGAAGTGATAACTTTTACGTGTTAAAAAGTAGTCCTTACCATTTAAACTACACGATATCATACTAAAATAATATGTGTGTACAAAAACTAAACTAAACATTATTTGAAAAATATAACAAACACTATTGTGGTTGTTTACATATTTACAATTTGTCCTTTAAAATGTACAAACACATAAGTGATCGTTTTGCATGTATTGTTTACTTGCCTAACACTTGGTTGTCTAACTTGGTTTGCCTAACACTGTTATAATAGTTATTACTCTGTTAGTATGACTGTTAAAGTGTCATAGTCATATAAAGCAATGTTGAGCCGTACACAAAATCACTTCTTTATTTCCAGATAACACCTGCTGACCATGTTTGCCATGCATGCTGGCAGCTAGCTAGTCATCCCCGTTTTCTGATAATATGCCGAGGAGACGCACAGGCCATCAAAGTGTTTGTGTTGTATGTGGACGATCCATACTACGAATCAGTCAACGCAGGATTTTGATTGAAGGTGCAAATGAAGACGAACAAAGAATGGCTAACACAGTTGCTACTTGGATCCAACCACGAGAGGTATAACAACACATACCTATTATAACTTTTATCGATTAGGTGTCTTGATTTGATGTGTGTTAAAACAATGTAAATTATTTCCCACTAATACCATGCATTTTTAAACGCAACTTTTTATTTAATTATATTTTTTTATTTTAGCTTCGTTCTGAGGATGAAGCTTGTGTGCCGTGTTGGCTTTGAGCTAGAAGAACTAGGGTTGGTTCACCAAACGAAGATATTCAACCCATTGTACCTGATCATCTGGAGGGTGATCATTCTGATTTGATGTGTGCTGTATGTGGTCAGAGTCTATCCGACTCAACATCAGATCAAGAGTGGAATCCCGACAACACTGCTCGTTTGATGGAGCACCAGCAGGTATATGTATATGAAATATATTTATAGTAATTAGCTTATAATAATGTGTCATGCAAAGGGCAATTACTATTTTATGTTGCTAAATCTGGGACAATCATGATGGCTCTACTAACAACAAAAGGGTACTGGTTTTTCCATTGTCACATAGCCCTTCTCTCTATATTAACACAACATAGATATTTTTGGTAAAGATTTTCTGTATGGTGAAAACCAATCATTTTATTTATTTATTTAAACTTCATGCACAAACGTGGTACATAGGCGGACTTAATGCAACAAGGCATGGGTTTGGGTTTTTATGTCAAGAACTATTCTGTAGCTTGGTCATGTTGGGCGCAATTTATGTCTGTCAGTGTTTAATTTGTGTTTCATCAATGTTATTTATTTATAGATGTCATCCATGAATGAAGTTTGTGGAGTTTGCTGGGGCCAAGCTCGAGATTAATATTATTTTTCCATGGAGGAATTAATATTATTTGCTTGTGGTATATACCAAATTCGCCAGGCTCGTTCAAATGTGGGTGAGCATTTTCGGTTTCATGGAGTATCTATGTTATAGATAACTCGAGAGAGAATACATGGCTTAGAGGGAATAAACCCAATGTTGCTTCGTGCTGAAATAAAGTCCCACCATTCTTCTGCTAGAACTTATTTCGTTTTCATAGTTACAGAATCAAATATGAATGGTCGGGACGCAATCAAAAGTTATTGTTGTAATTGCATTGTAGGTTTAAGAAGTGGGATGCTGCTCACACGTTATGAGCATTATTTGGTACCTTAGTTACGCTCGCCATGAAGATATGACCCGACCTGCCCCTTGCTTAGATGAAGTAATATTAAGAAGCAATTAGGTAATATAAGAACAATAAAATAAATGTTAGATCCTACAAAAACAAAGTTGTTTTATTTAACCACACTCTAAAACTCCATCAGCACTTCATCATTTATCATCATCATCATCAAACTATTGCAGACCGCTGCTGGACGCAGGTCTTTCTTATAGTACCCTACTGAATTGGTACAATTCTAATGTCAATTTGCCAACTTAGTGATAAGTAAAACACTACAAAGATAGCCAACTATCTAGAACATATTATTATCCCTTATCACCAAAACAATGTTTATATGCCTACACGTAATACTTAATATTTATTGGGACATAACCTCAAAAATAAAACTGGTTATAACTTTTAGGTCCCAACTTCTAAAAATCTAAGAATTTTAAAAGGGCTTGCCTATTGTATTGACTACCAATTAAAACAAAAAATATCCCAAAACACGACATTTTATTAGGTGTACGAAACTCCCATACAACCCTGCCTTTCGCCTTTAAAGATTTTAAAATAAAATGATTATCTGAGATAAATAAAATAAAAATAAATTGAATATTTGATTTTATTACCAAGGAGTTGTAATTTCATCTCAACTCTTTTTCCCAAATTTGATTTCATTGCGAGTATCGACTAAGCTGAATGCAACTTTTTAATCGTAATGATGAAACTTGGGTTTACGGTAAGCACTATCAAAGTTTTATGTTCTATTTATTGTCTATGGTTATATTGCAACATAGTTTATAAGAATATTTTTCACGATTTTGTTCTTGTTTTTTTACGAAATTATGTATGAATAATGGCAAAAGTAAGAACGCAGTTAGAATGTTACTGTCTTTATTTAGCCCTTTCGAGTGTTATTAGTAAATAAGAAATTAGTTTATGTACTGTTAGGAATCAGAAGTGAAATACGTGATCAAAATAAACAATGTTTAATATCGTTTAGATTACACTTTTACAAAAATATCACGACAAACATTTTAAACAATAATCAAATAGAAATAGCACTAGCAAAATGGAATAATCAGTACACAAGCAAAAACATAAACCAAAAATAGCGAAGCACACGATAATAGTCGGGTAGCAAGTCCTTTCCGAGCGCCGTCCAAGCAAAAAGTGACCGTTGCAACGCCGCTCGCCTCGTTTTATGAACTTCTGTCGGTTGCCGCACGACGACCGTACGTTGACCGGACGGCTACTGGCTGATGGCGTGACTTTGAGCCAACACGGCCTCTCCTGACGCTCTGACGTCCTCGTCAGCTTCCAACAAGGCGGCTGAGTCTTCGCTGTCTCCTTGATTGCGTGTCTCACAACGCCAGTGGGGCGTGCTGGCACCGTGGAGTGCCACGCACAACTGCGCCTGCAGGGCGCGCTGGCACCGTGGAGTGCCACGCACGACTGCGCCTGTAGGGCGCGCTGGCACCGTGGAGTGCCGCACACAACTGCGCCTGTAGGGCGCGCTGGCACCGTGGAGTGCCGCACACAACTGCGCCTGTTGGGCGCGCTGGCAGCCTGGAGCGACGCGCTTAACACGTCAGTAGCGCGCTGGCAGCCCAGAGCGGCGCGCTGTACACGCCAGTAGCGTGCTGGCAGCCTGGAGCCACGCGCTGTACACGTCAGTAGCGCTCTGGCAGCCCAGAGCGGCGCGCTGTACACGCCAGTAGCGTGCTGGCAGCCTGGAGCCACGCGCTGTACACGCCAGTAGGGCGCACAGTCGGCCTGCAGCGAGGCGCTCGGCCTGCAGCGAGGCGCTCGGCCTGCAGCAGCGAGGCGCTCGGCCTGCAGCGAGGCGCTCGGCCTGCAGCGAGGCGCTCGGCCTGCAGCGAGGCGCTCGGCCTGCAGCGACGCGCTCAGCAACGCCAGTAGGGCGCGCAGTCGCCTTGCAGCGCCGTGCACGTTCATGGCATCACTGTGGCAAAGCCCTGGTAACCACTGCTAAGGCCAAGCAGCGTTGCGTTGCGTCCAAACACACGCCACACATCCTTGTGTAATGGTTAGGTACTCTGCAAACAAACAAATTTACAATTACAACAGAATTTTGTTCCGCTCGATCACTCCTGACCAAACTTTAGTTCCATTGGGTGGCACCAAATTCGACTCTCATTAATTAAATCAAATGTACTGGAAATTATCGAAAATACAACACTCAACTACCTTGAGTCATCATTATACCATAGTCGTTCACACCAACCTTAAAAATTCTATTGCAACAAAAACTGCTGAAATCATCGAGTAAAACCTTTAACACCAAGGCTCTCTAACCGAGTAGTACAACAAGAGAGTAATCTCATTCATTAGGAACATTCAAGTCGAGAATAAAATTCAAAGAAACATTCACCAAACAAAACTTGTCAGACAAGAATACCAATAGGCACATAGGGATGTATAAGCACATTGTTAGCATATCACACAGACTTCTTCCACAACACTGTAGGCATAGGCTCCAAGTTTGCATACCCCTCAGATGTCGACTTCCACACACACTGTAGGCATAGGCTCCAAGTTTGCATACCCCTCAGATGTCGACTTCCACACACACTGTAGGCATAGGCTCCAAGTTTGCATACCCCTCAGATGTCGACTTCCACACACACTGTAGGCATAGGCTCCAAGTTTGCATACCCCTCAGATGTCCACTTCCACACACACTGTAGGCATAGGCTCCAAGTTTGCATACCCCTCAGATGTCGACTTCCACACACACTGTAGGCATAGGCTCCAAGTTTGCATACCCCTCAGTGGCTGTTGACATAGACAATTGTTAGCGTATCACACAGACTTTCACACACGCAGCTGAGGCCACGCGCTTGACCAAACCACACGTTCTTATGTAATGGTTACTCCGCAAAGAGACAAATCTACGACAGAATTTTGTTCCACTCGGTCACTCCTGACCAAACATCAATTAGGTCCCACTCTCGTTGATAAAATCAAACGTGGCTAAACTGGAAATTATCGAAAATACAACAATCAACCACCCTGGGTCATGTACCATTGTCGTTTAAATCAATCTTAAAAACATTATTGCGTCAAAAAAATGCCAGGTTCACAAAAATCATCGAGTAAAACTACAGATCTCTAACTGACTAGTAAACAAGTCGATCTCCCGTGTGTATCACCATTTGACTTCACACTACGGTCTTTCCGGACCCTGACCTCAACCAGAGCTAAACGCACAAAATACAACAAACACACCCACTGTCTACTCGAGTTTCCTCAAAAACCTTCAATTTTAATCGGACTACGACTACACAATAATTACTGGTACTGTCTAATACAATACAGCCGATAGAATCTCTTGGCTTGCAACCACAACTTTACTTCATCAAAATTCTTATAAGCATCAACTGATACGTAACTCATTGGCATCCTTCTTAGCCTATCATGTGTATTAGGCAACTTACTTCTTTAATAAAGCAAAACTTATCAGACTTTACAGTGCACCTGTATACGGCCTACGTCTTCACACGAAAACAAGTCAACTGATCATATTGCGTAGGGGTTTGCATTTACGCAGACCATGATTATTTAAGTTTGATTTGCCAACAACTGCACTTTTGGGTTTCAAATATACGGAAAACAAGACTTTTGACTGTATTTTGTTTAGCATCAGATATACCACAAATCACAACGTTGCCCCACACCAGGAATTTCTCCTGTATCGTGGGTACCTTCACAAATATTTTAAACTCACTTACACAAGTACCCGACTTTGAAAAAAAACTAACTAGGTCATACAGATACTTGTACTCATAACGTCATTATAGCACAGTGACCATATCGACTTCACGCGGACACAATGACCGAAATTCGTGTTTAAAATGAGTCCACGTGCTGTTATTGGTCAACCAATCGTTAAGCGACGTATTAGCACCACCATGTAAATAACCACCAATGCGTCCGAGGCATTGCCAATCACCCCAGTGACCTTATAAACACACACATAACATCACGCCTGTAATCCCCGAAGGGTTAGGCAGAGGTACCCAGTATACTCACATTTCGCCAGCTATGTTAAGACATAAGCTTAACCATGTAAATAACCACCAATGCGTCCGAGGCATTGCCAATCACCCCAGTGACCTTATAAACACACACATAACATCACGCCTGCAATCCCCGAAGGGTTAGGCACAGGTACCCAGTATACCCACATTTCGCCAATTATGTTAAGACATAAGCTTAACCATGTAATAGGGGTGAGCCCATTGTCACCAACAGGGCACAAATCCAGAAAATAACACTTTGCCCGACCCGGGAATCGAACCCAGAACCTTCATGCTCAGTAGTCGCGCTTGCGACTAATAAATCAACGAAATATTAAAATTTAATGGTTCGATCTTACTTGTATCAGGAACGAAAGTAAACCAACAATCCTGTCCGGAGCGTCGCCTCAACCGCGAGAGCGGTTACACAGGACTTCGCGTCCTCACGCGGCTCCTACGACAATCTCGTTCGCGCTTGGAACGGCGATCGGATCCCGAAACTTGCTACGTACGTGACCTTCCACTCCGCTTATGGTGGCTACAAGATCGCTTAGAACGAGAGGCACTAGTTTTTGAACGCGAACAACTCGATCTATCCATTGCTAACTACTACCGGCTTTTATCTAAAATTAAAAGCCTGAAAACTAGTTTTTAACTTGTGGGCGAAAACGATCTTTATCCCACTTCTGATGTTAGGAATCAGAAGTGAAATACGTGATCAAAATAAACAATGTTTAATATCGTTTAGATTACACTTTTACAAAAATATCACGACAAACATTTTAAACAATAATCAAATAGAAATAGCACTAGCAAAATGGAATAATCAGTACACAAGCAAAAACATAAACCAAAAATAGCGAAGCACACGATAATAGTCGGGTAGCAAGTCCTTTCCGAGCGCCGTCCAAGCAAAAAGTGACCGTTGCAACGCCGCTCGCCTCGTTTTATGAACTTCTGTCGGTTGCCGCACGACGACCGTACGTTGACCGGACGGCTACTGGCTGATGGCGTGACTTTGAGCCAACAGTACATTATTTCCAGCACAGTCATGTACCATGCACCTATTTTTTTGAAGTGTGTAGTATTATGTATTTTATACATATTTGTCAATAGACTGGCGACGTTTTACCGACCTCAATACGATATTGGAGACATGAACCACAAACTTATCATATTATTAAAACAGCTGCCGTAACATGTTTTTCATTCTAAAATCGAATGCTGAAAGTTCACGAAAATTCTTGACATTCATGACAAATAGATTATTATATCTTAAATGTTTTTCCCTGTTTCAGTATTTCATCCATCATTCGATTCGTACGTTCTGTTGCGTTATAATAATATATAGGAAGTTTTCATTGCTGACTGAATTGTGTGTCTGGCAGAGATAACATGAGCGTTTGGGGTAATAATATGGAGTTATTGCGGCCAATATACAATTCAATGATAATAAAATTAGTTATAGGTATAAGAGTAAGAGTTAGTTCATTGATTTTGCCTTGTTACTCAAGTGGTCTCATGCGCAACTTATGAAAATGAGGTCCTTTGGTTTGATTCTTAGGTTGGAAAATTGTAATGTTGTTTTTCCATGAGGATTTTCAAAGTAGTAGCGTAGTTGATGGTAATAAGCTCGCACTTTATTACATGGGACTTAAAAAAACTTACTGTTGGTTTTGATGAATTCTGATAGTTTATAGACTCTGATAGTTTGTCTATTACCTGAATACGATGCCATAGAAACATTACCAAACTCTACGAGGGTGAAGTCGCGGGGCAAGAGCCAGTTATTTAATTAACTGATAAACTCACGCTCTAAAGTGAACGGGGTGCAACGGACGTATAGGTAGTTAATTCAGCAGGGGATCGTTAACGTGTGTCGGTATATGGGACAGGAGCATCGACCCGAAAGCGTTTGCAGAGTACCCAATAGTCAATATTGATTTTGTGAGAATTTACACCACTTTACGAGGTGTGGGTGGGTCTTGAGAGGAGATCAATTATTGTCTGATAATTGATAACGTTTTTGGATTGCTTTATGTGTTAATCAGGGTTTTAACAGGTCTTTTATTTTATTTTTGGAAGGTGGAAAATCATGAAATGACTCCTCCCGCTCTGGGCAGAGTGGTTGGGAGTGTCATACTTCTACTGACTAAAAACCACCCATGTTCCTTCTTAGCCCTTTGTTTCTCTTTCGAGCAACCCGCAGCCTCGACGGGGTCTTATAGGTCTGACATTCAGTCTTACCAAGAGGTATCATTACCCAGTATTAACTGGGTTGTGGGTGGAGGTCAGGTAGGTAGTCGCTCCTTGTAAAGTACTGGTATGTTGGGATTCTGCAGTACTATAGAATTCCAACATAGAACGAAAAGTTTTAGCACATGATGGAGATTTTACAGGTTAATTTGTCGAAGTAAATCTGTCAGAAAGTCATCATCATCATCATTTCAGCCAAAAGACGTCCGCTGCTGGACATAGGCCTCCCCCAGGTGTCGCCACATTGATCGGTCCCGTGCGTCTCTCATCCAGCGGGTTCCTGCAACCTTGACCAGGTCATCGGTCCACCTAGCGGGAGGCCTTCCAACGCAACGTCAGAAAGTAACAGAAACAAAACCAGGCAATTTTTTTACTCGTACTACTATAACAGCCTACAACTGTTTTGTCTGTTTTATTGTATTTTTGGCTTGTTGTACAAACAAGAAAGTGAATAAGATTGACCAATGTATCAATCATCATTCTATACTAATATTATAAAGCTGAAGAGTTTGTTTGTTTGTTTGTTTGTTTGTTTGAACGCGATAAACTCTGGAACTACTGGTTGGATTTGAAAAATTTTGTGTTGGATAGTTTATTTATCGAGGAAGGTTATAGGCTATATAACATTACGCTACTACCAATAGGAGCGGAGCATAAATGAGAAATGTTGCAAGAACGGGAAAAGAAAATTCCTTTCTGAGAGCTTCCGTTGCGTGCGCTGCGAAAACGGTTTAAGTTACGAGAATATCATGTATGAAGTAATTATTCGTCTTTAAAAGTTCTAAAAAAAAGTCCACCACAGCATCTGTCTATCTTTTAAGATTGACTCACTGTAACCATTTTTTACAATTAAAATGTTAGGTTAAAAAGAATTATTTTTTGCGAAGCTTATTTAACCCGTATGGTATTAATCTACATCTAAATAAATATGTTCGTTAGAACGGAAATTTAATATAGAATATTTGTGCTCTTTGCTCTATACAGTTTAAACAAATATCTTAGAAGATATCGCAATGTAAAAATACCCGCGCGGAAAAATAATTACGCGGGTTGCGTCGCAATGTACGTACGAGGGATTCTAGCTGGCCTCCGGGAAATTCAAATTCAAACAAAATAATGTTTACAAGTACAGGGTGTTATCGACATCGTATATTTAACAGTAAGAGATATTTATAGTAATTCTCATTTTAGTATAATCTTAACTAATATTATATAGAGGAAAGATAAAATTTTTTGTTTGTTACGATTTAACTTAATAATTTTGGTTGGATAGTTGATTTATCGAGGAAAGTTATAAGTTATAGACGCAAACAAAGTTGCGTGGGACAGCTAGTTAATTTATAATATTATATAATATCACGGATAGACTAACCGACGAGGCGGTTTACGGCTCGCCCCCTTTTACATGGGACTTAAACTTTACTGGTGAAATGTGGGTGTACTCTGTCAAACCATTCACGTACCTATTACAGGCGTGATGTCCTGTTATATTTATGGTAAGACTAAAATGATACTAATCATGATAATGATACTTGAAACTCGTCTATCACCAATAAAATACTTTGAAATCCTCATTTGAGGTTAAATAACCTATCGAAGATGTGGTTCGCTCTGTATATCCTACCACTTATTATAGTTACATTTATATGCAGTAGGAAAACCTGACGTCACTTGCCGTATACCTAACAAGATTCTCAACGACAATCTAAGTCATTTACATATTTATCTGCCACAAGCATCGTATTCGAATCGTTCGTGAGTTGAATTTATTTACCGTCATTCAGTCTCAGTCTACGATGAGCCAGATGTTCCACCCACGCACCTCGTCTGGAGTAACGCCCACTACCACCGTACATACGTTTGTCATCAGATAACTATAAGCAAATAAAACCTACCTGTTGATGTATCACCTTCTCAACTGAATGAAAGAGTTCTTTGAATTATTATCCTATGGTCAATCACTGAATGGAAAATGTTTTATCAATTACACTGCATTCATCAGTTCGACCAAACACACAACACTAGAACATCGTCCGGATAGACTAAACTGCAGAAAAACGAAGCTACTGAACTAAAAGTAACTACGGAATGTATTTAAAACACGTTTAGAAAGCCATTTCAGGATAATGCAGACTTATTATTGCAGCTTGACAGGTTTTGGTACATGAAGTTATACAGTATACACAACATTTAGAAGTGTGGTGGTACGCATGCGCCGTATCTAGTGCGCATGCCCCAGGACGATATCAATATGACGCCGTCGCGACGGAAGGTCGTTGCTCAATGGGTGAAGGTGATTTTCATGAATGAAACGGAGCTAGTGAAAGCTTCATTTCAATTGCCAAAATTAAATGCTGAGCTGTAATTGAATGGCTGGAATTATTGTAGCTAAACCACAGATGCTTGGAAAATAATGTTGTATTTACTTTTACATAAACTTATATCCTAAGACTCAATTAATGATCATTAGTTAATGTTAACATCTCCTGTATCATTGAGGAACTCGTGACTGGTTCATTTTAAAAGGGTAAACCGTTTTTATTAACCGACTTCCCAAAAAGGAGGAGGTTCTCAATTCAATTGGTTTTTTTTTTTTTTACGTATAAACACCGATTACGCCGAGATTTATAAACCGATTTACGTGATTATTTTTTAGTTTGATGCAGAATAGTTGCCATTTGGTCCCATAAAAATTTTAAATAGTTTGGCCGAGTACTTTTCATTTTGTGTAATTTTTTTTAAAACATTTTTCGTTTATGTGTGTTCGCGAATAACTTCGTCTATGAACCAATTTTGATGATTCTTTTTTATTGGAAAGGAGATATTTCAAGGATGGTACCATGATATGGAAACTAGGACCTGGTGATGGGATCCCAGAGAAATCGAGGGAACCCTCAAATTTCATAGACACGTATTACGTGTTTCGTGCTTTTTCTGACGCTATTCAAGTATTCGCATCTAGCAGTCATCACTTCATGTTGATGAGCTGATAATGGAAGGTATTACTCCTCAACGGTTAAGAGTTGAAAGCAAAAATAGAGGAATCTTGAAGGTTAAGGGTTAGGTTTCTTGGTTGAATGTTAAATGCATAGTAAATATTTGTATAAGATATAGGTATATAGGTATTTATTACAACTAAAAATGAAAAAATAAAAAAACTTTTTTGCAAAAAAAACAACCGACTTTTTTGTACCGAGGTTGGTCCATCGATGGGACCATCATTATATACCGAGTTTCCTCCGTCCTTTGGAAAGGCTGTCAAGCCTTTGGTCTCGGCTGTCATTTGCAGATCTTTGACGGCTGTTACGTGTAGTCAGAAACCAAAACTCTAACAATCCCGTCGCAAAGTTGCATGTCTGTCGGTTTTCTACAGACTGTACTTCGGAGAGTGTGCGCAAGAGCTCCACGAGCTTATTCCACCATCACCCTTCTTCCATCGAGAGACTAGACGTACTGCGGGTTATCACCCATACCTTATCGATGTTCCACACATTCGTACGAAGCGTTTTGCTAAGTCTTTCATTATTCGTACAGCCAAGGAGTGGAACACCCTGCCTGCGTCAGTTTTCCCGAGTTTATATAACCCCAATCTATTTAAGTCGCGAGTAAATAGGCTTCTTCTGGGTAAACTCGTTCCATCGCCGACCTAATCGCTGCCCTTAGGGCAAGATTGAAGTCAAGAGTCAGCCCATATAAAATTAAAAATTAAAAATAAAGTCTTACCAAGGGGTATCGCATTACAAAATTACTGGGTTACAGAAGCGACCTTCATGTCAAACGCTGGTATTCTGCGACATCTGGTTAGACTAAAAAATTACACAAAAATAGTTGAGAAAATGCTCTAAGTCTAATCTTCTAACCCCCGTATTTATAGTCAAGTCAAAGTAATTACTTGGACTTAAGTAATTACTTATGCAAATATTTTTATGCAATGGCCAAGAATTTAAACGAAGTTAGAACCGTCAATGAAAGCAAAACTAAGAATTCTAACGTTTGATGGTTTATTTCATTAAGGAATTACTAAATTACAGAGAAAAAATCGTATCTTAAACAATGACATTTACTCAAGTAATAGTAATGACTTGTTTATAAATACAGGTGTAAGTCTTAGATTTATATTTATCACTATTTTAGTCACATGCAATTCGTCTCTCCTCGTCACAAGAATGTCTTACAATCTAAGGTAATGGAGAAAACCATGTAGGAATTTTATTTAGTATTCTGTAAGTATAGGTAATATCAGACAGACATAGTAAGTCTAGTACAGAACATATTTAAGAATCATGCTTTATGGCGTTTCTGATACAAGTTTTTAGTTCATTTGTTTTCGACTTCATCATGATTAATCATCATCATTATATTCTCCTGCCCTTATCTCAATATATTTGGGGTCGATGCAACATCGACTGGCCTGTTGGTCTAGTGGTTAGTGACCCTAACTGCTATGCCGGAGGTCGTGGGTTCGATTCCCACCCAGGACAAATGTTTGTGTGATGAGCACGATCATTTGTTCTGTGTCTGGGTGTAATTTATCTATAATATGTATGTATTTAGAAATATATAAGTATGTTTATCAGTTGTCTAATACCCATAACACAAGCTCTGCTTAGCTTGGGACTAGATGGCGTTGTGTGATAGTTGTAGAATATTATTATTATTCTCTTTATTTATTTTCCTTACATACTAATTTACATTTTTAAATATTTGTTAAAAAAAAGATATCAAAAAACATTTAAAAATATAAAAAAATAGTAGTCCACCGGTGTCGGGAGCAGGGTCCAAGCTACCGGTGGATAGGGTTCCAGAGACAGGAACCTCCTCACAATACGGGCCGTATCGAGAAGTACTGCCTTCTGAATCAGGCCCTTGATCCAACCACCAAGCGAAAGTTTTGACAGGTGGTCGTCCATGATTTTTGCTATCAGGCCATTGGCCGTGACGACTATCGGCACAATGATAGCCGAGCTCACATGCCACATATCGACAACCTCGTGAGCTAGGTCCAGATATTTTATTTGCTTCTCTTTCTCAGCTTTCACGAGGTTCTCGTCATGTGGGATGGTAACATCGATTATCATTACGCGGCGCGCTGATCGGTCTATCACCACTATGTCAGGTTTATTGGCAACAATAGTCCTGTCAGTGATGATAGACTGATCCCAGTACAACGTGACATGGTTTTTTTCGAGAACTGGGTCGGGCACATACCTGTAGTACGGTACCTCAGACTCCACAAGTTTATATTTCAAGGCAAGTTGCTGGTGAATAATTCTGGCCACTTGATTGTGCCTGTGCAAGTACTCGCCGTTAGCTAGACGAGAACAACCAGAAATAATATGTCTGATGGACTCACCCGGACGGTGGCATGCCCGACACACGTCAACCGTCCCATCCTTCATAATATATTTCCGGTAGTTGTTCGTCAACATAACTTCGTCCATAATTGCACAGACAAAACCTTCAGTTTCCCCAAAGAGGTCGCTGAAACGTAGCCAGGACACGGACGCTAAAAAATCTACATCGGGCCCATGAAGAGCCCGGTAGAAGCGCCCGTGAAGCTCCTTGCTTTGCCATACTTCCTTGCGGTCATCAGCAGTAAGTACCACAGGTTTGCGCCAGTTCTCGTTAGCCATGGACAGCGGGGTGAGTCCCTTGTCCACTGCGACCACATCTCGGTGCATACCCACGTCGGTCTTTAAAAAATATTCTCTGAGACTGCACACCTCGCGGTTGTGGAGGGTCTTCGCGTTTAAAAAGCCTCTACCCCCGCATTTCCGCGGGATGTACAGTCTCATGACCGATGATCGTGGGTGATGCATCCGATTTGCGGTCAGCAATGTACGGACTCTCCTATCCAAGGCATCGAGTTCAGTCTGAGTCCATTTGAGTATGCCGAAAGAGTACATTAAAACTGGCATGACCCAACCGTTGAAGGCGCGCACCTTGTTCCCACCTGAAAGAAGGCTATTTAAAACCTTCTTCAGGCGTCCGAAGAAGCGCTCCCTCAACGATTGCTTCATGTCAGCTACGTTAATGCCTAACGCTTCCGACATACCCAAATATTTATAGCTTTCGGATGAGGAGAGGGATCTGAGGTGTATGGAATCCGAGAGCTGAATTCCCTCGGATTCCATAATCCCCCCTCTCTTTACATGCATGACTGCACATTTGTCCACTCCAAATTCCATCCTGATGGCGCTACTAAAAGAATCAGTTATTTTTAGTAACTCCATCAGTCGCAATCTGTTGTGGGCAAACAGTTTCAGATCATCCATGTAAAGAAGGTGAGATATGACCTGACCATCTCTCCTCAACCGGTAGCCTAGACCTGAATCCTCCAGCAATGTGCTAAGAGGATTCAGGGCTAGACAGAACCAAAGCGGGCTCAGACTGTCGCCCTGGAATATTCCCCGTTTAATCCATACAGGTTCATCGTTCCCCTGAATCTGTCGACATCCTGGATATCGAAGGACTGTCTTCCATTGCCCCATACACGACTCAAGGAAGGCGCGTAGAGTTGCATCTATCTTGTACAACTCCAGCACCCTCATCAGCCATGTATGTGGTATCGAGTCGTAGGCCTTCTTATAATCTATCCAACATGTCGACAGATCCTTGCGGGCTCGACGAACCTGTTGGCTAATGGCCATGTCGATGAGGAGTAGCTCCTTAGTACCGCGGGACCCGTTCCTACATCCATTCTGAGAAGCAGACATAATACAGTTTTGCTCAATGTGTTTATTAATTTTCGCTCTCAAAATGGATGTAAGAATTATTATTATTTATTATTATTATTATTCCACAACTATCACACAACGCCATCTAGTCCCAAGCTAAGCAGAGCTTGTGTTATGGGTACTAGACAACTGATAAATATACTTATATATTTCTAAATACATACATATTATAGATAAATTACACCCAGACACAGAACAAATGATCGTGCTCATCACACAAACATTTGTCCTGGGTGGGAATCGAACCCACGACCTCCGGCATAGCAGTTAGGGTCACTAACCACTAGACCAACAGGCCAGTCTGCTGAAGAAGTTTATAGACCGTCGACAAACACGTAATCGGTCTATAATTCTTGGGTTCCGCGGGACTACCTGACTTATGGAGCAGGTGGGTAACGCCTGTGGTTAAAAACTGCGGAAGCGACGCAGATTCTAAGGATGACTGGAATTGGGATGCCAGGCAAGTGTGTGAACTGCTGAGCCATTTCAGCCAGAAATTGTGCAGTCCGTCCGGACCAGGTGACTTCCAGTTCGGTAACGGACGAACTGCACTGGCTATATCTAGTGGTGTTATATTTATTGCTTCCATTTCTGGAATAGGTTCACACACTCGCTCGACATCGCGCAACCAGTCAGCCTCAGTATGACAGACGGGTACCGACCAGATGCTGCGCCAGAATGAACTCGTGGCAGCATCATCCGGTCGACACACGTCCGCCACAGTTTGCTCGGGTCGCTCCCAAGCTCGGTATACCCACCTCTCATCGCTCTGGAACATGCGATTCTGCGAGTATCGATCAACCCGCCGCTTATACCGCCGAATGCGGTTGGCCCATGCATAAACCTTCTGCTTCAGGAAGTCGATGCGCTCTGTGACTCTGGACATGTAATCTTGAGGACTGATTTCAGTCCCCGAGAATGCCCGTTTCACAAAGCGCATATATCACACGTGGTCGTGTATTGCCCTCCCTGAAGGAGGAGGAGGAGGTGGCGCCACCGTCGTACCGTTAACAGCTGATTCAAATCGCTCTGTATAAATAAATTCGTAAAAGTGTCTACAAAGCATTTTTCGGCCCAATTATCGTCTACCCAGTGATAAAAACCAACAATACGTGAAGTGTAGCAGAAGAATAGGACTTAAAGCAAGATTAAAGTGAAAAGTAATGTTGTAAACAGAGACAAAGAACTCAGTGTAAAATACCATCCAGACTTATTATAAAGAAAGTGTAAAATAAATCCAAAACAAAGTGTAAACAAAAACATTTAATCAAATTTAAGTGCGTAAAATAAGTGACAATATTTACAGTGGTTGTGTACAACAGTATAAACACATAAAAACATTAAAAAACCATATCCCATTGTGAATTGACATTTATCTACCCTATTGTCTAAATTAATTAACAAATTGTTTATTTACAATCTGGAACTAACTTGTGCCAATAACCCAGTGAAAGCGCATCCTAAGTCAGTGCAGTGTACTATCCATGGTGTCTGGAATCGACATAACGCCGTGATAAACACCATTAACGTTTTACACTGTAAATAGCGACATCTATTGTGTACCACGCGCACTGCGTTGCCAATCGATCGATTCAACCGAGCTCCGCCTGCGGTAAATTCCAATCACCGATAGATGGCGCTAAATGCGACATTTGCCTTAAATCATATCACCGTCGGTGCGTTAGGCTTAATCTGACTGGCATAATAACCACACCCTGGCATTGTCCTGAATGCAGTAAAAGCCAAGTGCGGGACAACCGGAACGAGACACCAGTGAGGGGACAGGCAGTAGCGCCGCTGGAAGATAGCTTGGTAAATTTGATGGACACAAGTCCCATCAATACCACGGCTATGGACACCACACAGGAAATGACTCATCACCCATCAGACATCACGGCGGAGCTAAAGAAATTTAAGGAGGAGTTTATTAGCACGATCAGGCAGGAATTTCAGTTAATGCGCGATGACCTGGCCGAATTAAGGTCAACTATAAAAAAAACTAACGACCGCATGAGCGCATTGGAAGAGAGGGTCGCTGTTATGGAGAACCGCACACAGGAACAGGAGTCAACGGGGGTGAACGACATCATCGCTCAACTCCGGAGCGATATAAACGACCGCGATCAGGAGCTCCTAGCCACGGACATACAAATCTCAAATTTGCCCGAAGCTCCCGGCGAAAACCCAGTACATACGGCCTTAATAGTTGCGTCAAAGCTAGGCGTAAAAGCCAAAGCACGCGACATTGTGAGTGCCGAGCGAGTTGGGGGCAGGCGCATTAATGCGACGCAGCCAGCACCTGTGGAGACCCGCCCGCGATTCCTCGTTGTACGTTTCGCGCGCCGCGACCTACGCGACGAGATGGTGGAGGCCGCCCGAGTGCGTCGTGGTATGACCTCTGCTGACCTCGATTTGCCTGGTCCGGCCTCGCGCATCTACCTCAATGAGCGCCTTACGAAGACCAATCGGGAGTTGTTTCGGCAGGCGCGGGAGGCCGGTGGTCGCTTTGGATGGCAGTACGTATGGTCCAGGCGAGGCCGCATACTCGCCCGCTACAAGGCCGGGGACTCTGTTCACCAGATCCGCTGCGAGGCTGATATTCGTCGCGTTTTTGCAGCCATACCCATACAGGCTACTGTTTAAAATAACCACGCGTTGCCCTGATTTTGATTCTCTAATTTTTTATTCTTTATTTTTTTATATTTTTAAACCTTTGTTTTATTGTTTTAATGCTTATAACACACAGTATGTCACTGAATTATGTAAATGTGGCGTGGTCGCTGTTTATGTTGTAATTTTCAACTGTCGTGTTTGTCTCACGGCCGCGCGTCACAGAGTGCTCAACTCGAACCGGTTATATCACAGTTATTTCTTCCTCACACACAATATTTACAAACACTTACACTTGCCTTTTATATTTACTATTCTATCTGACTTAATATTTACATACAATAATATTTACATACAAATAATATTTACATTTGACTTAATATTTATACCACGACACGACTTTTTTTTTCTATTACCTTTAATTTATCATAAATTGCGCATTTATTTCACAAATTATGAAATATTAATTAAGTTTCTACCCAAAACTATATTAAAAATTAGTGAAAGTTTTTTTACTGAACTGAAAATAATATTATTAATTATTTATGAAATGTTCATACTCGATTTAACACTTTTTAATAATGTCTAAAAAAGACAAGTATCTCAAAGTTGGATTTTTAAATGCGGGTTCTCTGGGAACAGGTCATGACGATTTTATTTGTGCAGTCGTCAAGTACGATTTCGATGTGTTAGCTATCAACGAAACTTGGTTACGTTCGGGCGAGGAGGGGCGCGCGCCTGCAGTGCCGGGCTATCGCCTGCGACACGTGCCGCGGCCGGCATGCGTGCGCGCTGGCCGCGGTGGGGGCGTCGGGTTCTACCTGCGGCGAGGTTTGAGTGCGCGAACACATACCGGACCGACTGACCCCAGGTTCGAATCCGTCGAGCAGATGTGGCTTACGTATTCCATGGCAGGTAAGAGAATTGCCATCGGTACAGCTTATCGACCACCATGGTTCGATATTGATTTATTTTTGGATGCTGTAACGAACTCCCTTGCTGCTTTAGGAAATTGCGATCACTACATTTTGCTCGGTGATTTTAACGTAAATATGATACATACCAACGAGCACAAAACTAAAAAGGTACTCGAGTTTCTGAATTGCTTAGGCCTGTCTCAGTTGGTCACTTCGCCGACACATTTCACTGATACAAGTGAAACCCTTATTGACCTTCTGTGCACGGACCTTAGCGCGAGATACACGAACGTGGAATCATTTGGAACGTGTTCTGGTCATGCCTTCATAGTCAGCGAGTTCCATTTAAAACGTGACAAATTTAAACCATTTGTAGCAAGATACAGGCCCATCAAAGATATTTGTAGGGACAGTTTTAACAGTGATTTGTCTCAGTTAAACTTGGAAAATATTGCTGACCTTACAAATGTAAATGGTATGGTGTATAGTTTCAATGAGCGTATAATATCATTATTTGACGAACATGCACCAATCAAGACCTGTACTATAAAGGAAGTATCGTATCCCTGGATCACTGACACTGTTAAGCTCATGATGCGGCTGCGGGACAAAGCATTGGCTACGTTTAGAAAAACCAAGACAGAACAAAAAAAACAGTATTATAAACAGTTAAAATCTTTAGTGGAGAGCGCCTTGTACCATGAAAAAACTGCATACTTTAGGTACAATATTAACAATAAAATAAAAAATCCTAAGTTATTATGGAAAAACATTAAATCCACATTTTCCTCCTCTAAGCGCGGCCAAGACCTACCATCACACTTTAGAGACCCAGATTTAATAAATAGTACCTTTTTAGATGTTCCTGGCAACCAGGTGGCCAGCACGTCTCTTGTAACATACTACGAGTCCCACAGATTTAACGACGCAATTTTCACCATTGTCCCTGTGGACCACGATGAAATCTCACGCATTATTTTTAATTTACAATCAAATGCGGAAGGCTGCGACCACATTACTTTAAATATGCTTAATCTAACTTTGCCGCTTACATTGGAAATTATCACATATATTATTAATTACTCAATATGGACTTCTACGTTTCCCAGCCAGTGGAAGATTGCCACTGTCAGACCCCTGCCAAAAAATTCAAACCCTACAGAAATTAAAGACTTGCGGCCTATCAGCATATTGCCCTGTCTGTCAAAGGTAATGGAGAGAGTGGTGTGCCTTCAGCTAACTCGGTTCTTGGAAGAAAATGAATTGTTACCGGACTTACAATCCGGTTTCAGAAAGCAACGCAGCACTTCTACGGCGTTATTGGATGTCACTGATAACATTTTATCAGCCCAAGACAAAGGCATGTGTACACTGATGGTGCTACTTGACTTTTCCCGCGCTTTTGACTGTTTAAATATATCGCTGTTACTGGCTAAGCTTAGCTACTACGGTTTTGATGACAATGCTATACAATGGTTCCGCAGCTACCTCAGTGACAGGAAACAATTCGTTGAACTGCGCTTGGATGACGGTACTTCTTTGACTTCAGCTCTAGCTTCATTGGAAAGGGGAGTTCCTCAAGGCTCGATTTTAGGACCAATACTGTTCATTATTTACTGTGCAGACATAATTAAGTGCCTTGAGAATTGCAAATATCACATATATGCTGATGATGTTCAAGTCTATCTATCTTTTAGACCAGAAGACTACAACTCGGCAGTTCAGCGTTTAAATAATGACTCAAATAAAATAGCCACCTGGTCAGAAGAGCACTGCTTGGCATTAAACCCGGCCAAGACCAAATATATGTTGTTTGGTTCAAAACAGCAGTTGAGGAAGGTTCCCTTAGTATTGAACCTATCCCTCATGGGAGAACCTATTGACCGGGTTAACGAAGCGCGCAACCTCGGTCTATGTATGGACTACAACCTTAGATTCGAGAAACATTATTGCCAGTTCGGTACAAAACTGTTTCTATAGGTTGAAACTATTGTACAAAATGAGGCCTTTTTTGTCTGAGCAGCTACGCGAGCAGTTGGTCGAGACCCTTGTTCTATCGAAATTAAACTACACTGACACGGTTTACGGCCCTCGCTTGCTAGCTCGTACAGACCGGCTTATACAAAGAGTCCAAAACGCGTGCGCGCGCTTCTGTTATTCGGTTCCTCCTAGAAGCCATATCACCCCCTTCCTAAACAAACACTTTGTACTAAAAATGAAGTCAAGACGAAAATTACACCTGGCATGCCTACTTTTCGGTGTAATCAAACATAAGAAACCAAAGTACTTATATGATAAGCTGTGTTGGATGACCAGTAGACGCGATTGCGCTCCTCGCCTTTGTGCACAGCAACTGACAACACAGTCTCACAAGACGGCTGCTTTCAGGGGCAGTTTTAGATATGCCGCATCGAAAGTTTGGAACAATATTCCACCACCAATAAGGGTGGTTGGCACGATACACACTTTCAGAACCCGTCTGCGGCAGTATTTGATGGATGCGCAACGAAAGTTGGATTTGGTTCAACATAATAGTTCAATAATATGATTTGTACCTACTTCACAAAATAATACTCATTGTTGCCATGCCGATTAAATTCCGATGCGTATTTACGTTGCCCTGGGAAAGCTCGTGATGACTGCTGTCGCTTGCGCGGCAAAGCGTGCTTCTTTTAGCTGCCTCTTCCGTCCCAGGCTTGGGTGCCGTCTTGAGATTACATGCCATCGCGTATAGGAGACCTAGACAAAAAAAAAGAACTATATTTTACAGCTCATCCAACCACGCCACGTCTATAGACGTGTTAAATGAGAGTTGCTGCTAATCAAATACAAATATAAATGCATACCTACTTACAAAATATTGTGTCTTGCTGCAATTTCCACTCTTTCAAAACGGGCAGAAAGTAGGTCACTGTATTATGAATCCATAAATATACCCACATTTCTTCGTTCTTGGTATTCCGTTTGTTGTTCGAATTTTTTTTTTTTACGTTATACCAGTACCATGATAATCTATTTCTATCATAATATTGATCATAATCAATGTAATGTTATAATCCTTATTAGTATAAAATACAATTCACATTAGCACTCACTACTTTCAAGTTATTCTCTAGGAATTCAATCTCATCTAATTAGTCTACTTTTCTTCATTTTATTATAATTCATTTCAATTCTGTCGTAAAAAAATATAACATGTCAAGCGCGTGATCGTCCGCTGCGCTCCGCTGCTTGCAGCGCTTTGTCGGCGGGTAACTGGCTAACTGCACTGACAGATAAAATTTTGATAAGCACCGGCATCGCACGCGCGAATTGTTATTTACTATAGGTACCTACTTATTATTATTATTATTTTTATACTTTGGATTTATTTATGATTAGACTATATGTACCTATTATTTTCTTAATTGTGACACATAAAATATCTATTTATACATATTAAGTATTAGTATTATTTAATAGACACACAATTACATAACTGGTTCGGCGTACACACCTCTCAACCAGGTCCAGTTGAAAACCAGCGTCAGGCACTTAGTTGCCTGACATTTATGCTGAACTGGGCCTGTTTGGAGCAGCCGTGGGGCAAATATTTTTTTTTTTTTTGTACCAAATAGTTTTTAAGTTATTTAAAAAAAAAACATTGTTCATTTTAATTTTTGTATGTTTATTTTTATATGTATGCCCTGTGTCTGTACCAATAAATGTTATTTCTTTCTTTCTTTCTTTCTTTCTTTCTGAAGGAGTATAGTTTGCCAATGAGCACCCTGGCCCCGTCGACACGACGCTCGATCCTGCGCTGCCAGGCCGGTACGGTTGGTTTTGATCGACTAGCTATGTCACAATTTGGGAATTAAACATTAGCTAGTCGACATGCCGCAACAGCCCCACAGTACAAGATCGAGTGTGTATCAACGAGGTCCTCGCTGCTCTCGAATATATTCTTGAGCTGCGAGTCCAGGGTACACACCAACGCCCTATTTCGCTTATGCATGGGTAACCGCGGTAATCGGGGCCTAAGTTCGGTAGGAGTGGACCGATACTCACGAAGCGCATCCTCCAGTGCGCTCCTCAATCGGTCGTTGCACTGGCTACTTACTGTGGCAACCCTATCATCCTCCTCTACAGCAACAGTATTGGACCGCGATGGGGTCGCAACAATAACAGTCGCTGGCACCGCGGTCTGTGACTGAGTCAAGATGATACGGTTGCTCAGTACCTCTGAGCGCAGCCTATCAAGCGCGGCGTCGTCCAACATGTGATTACGCTGGATGACGCGCACCTGATCCGACAGTCGTTGGCTGGAAACGTTGATGGTTGGTTCCAGTTCCTGAAACAGAGACAGCATCCTAACACGGTACGCAGTGAGGTTAGTTCCCCCCTCTGTAGACCCGTAGTATGCGCGCATGACATTCTCGTTTATTAATCGAGTCCATTTCATGCGCTGCACACAACCACCGGTAGCGAGGACCGGGCTCGGGGCCGGTTGGCCCCTAGGTCCCAAGCTGGTCGGCGGCCGGCTTCTCCCCTGCCGACGCTCAGGTGACGGTGTCGGTGTTCTTGACGTCGTCGGCGGAGAGAAATACTCGTCGCTTGAGCTCGACGCTACTGCCGTCGCCGGTGACGCAGGTGATCCGTGGTCCGGCGGCGGCGAGGCGGAGCTGAGCGACGAGTCCGGGGATGGTGGGCGTGCGCGTCGTGCTGCTCTTGCTCTTGTAATCATATTGTTTCTTCGTAATGTTCGTCGTACATTTTTATATTGTTATTTCTTGAAGTGATCTTGACATCTGTCATCTAAAAATTTGTAAATGTTCTGGCCTTTTTTCTTCATTTTGTAGTATTATTTTATATTATTATATTGCTAACGGTTGAATAGAATGGATTTATTGATATTTGTGATAAAAAACTAGGCCTAAAATAGATTTTCAGAAATAAATATTGAGAGATTTTTTGAACGACGTGTCACTGACACAAGAGCGACTTATTATTATTATTATTAACATGTCTTCTTCTTCCGTACTTATTTATTACTCGTCATAATATCAGTAGTCACTTTCTTTCTAGCCATATGATCACTTCATCATGACTAAAGTCTGCTAATAGGTAACGGTCAAAGGAAAATTCGTATAACACTATATCTTGGCTGACTTAAAAGTACTATTACTTATAATATTGTTAGTTACTTTGTATGATGTGTTTTAATATCAGTTATTGTAATTTATATTTTACTTAATTCTTCAGTTGGTCTCTAATAATTGAACAATGAGCTTTTAGCAATTAAATACTAGGTAGGTAATTAGTTCAGTTATAAAATAAGAGAAAACCAAAAATATTATCTTTGCAGGTGGATTTTATTATGATTAGGATTACGTAACTAAAAGAATTTTGTATTTAGAATTATATATAATTTCTTATCTAATCTTTGAAAAACTACGCAACTTCTTATTACTCAGCACAAATAAGTGACATCTACCTGCTTCCAAAGGAACTTGTAACTTAACCACGCTACGACAGAGCTTTGAAGGTTTGAGTTGTACCCGCCCGCCCAACAGATACTTAATAAGGGGCGGGCGCATTTCACTAGCATGCAAACCTTAAACGTTCAAAGTGATTCGCAAAGATGGCGCTCTTTTACAAAATGAAAACAAAACACAATTTTTTTTATTTTTTATAAAATGAGTCGTAAAATAATCATTGTAAAGAAATATAGTGTTATAACTATAACGCATTAATATTAATATTAAAGAGTCTATTAAAAATATATTTTAGGTAATAAAGAAGGAGAAAAACAGACTTAACAGATTAAATACTTTAAATTAATCTGCCATTTAAAACACTAAAATCAAACAACTAAAACCCAATGAAGTCCTCACAAAACTATCTTAAAGTACATAATTACTATAAAACCTTATTCAGTCTTTAAATTAACGTTCACATAAGAGGGGTAGCAGCTGAATTTAATTCCCTGTACCATTTAAGACATCTTGAAGGGACGGTTGTATGTAAGCCATTAATTAGAGGCATCAGCGTGGAATCTCATACGATTAGTAGTGTAATGGAGCAAGGAGACGCGGGAGACGTTGATATATGTACGTCTAGCAGACGTGTGTAGGTACCTACATACGTGCTTGGGGAATTATGTGTTTTCTTCCGGATATTTTTGTCGTACGATATTTTGTTTCGTAGCTGTTCTATTTTGGGATGTATTGCATAAATGTAATAGAGATGTTAGTAGTCTTACTTACCTATTTAAAAGACAGAAGTAAAGTTATCAGCGTGGAATCTAATACGATTAGTAGTGTATTGGTGCAAGGAGACGCGGGAGACGTTGATTTAGATGTACGTCTACCAGACGTGTGTAGGTACCTACATACGTGCTTGGGGAATTATGTGTTTTCTTCCGGATATTTTTGTCGTACGATGTTTTGTTTCGTAGCTGTTCTATTTCGGGGTGTTTATTGCATAAATGTTATAGAGATGATTGTAGTCTCACCTACCTATTTAAAAGACAGAAGTAAAGGCATTAGCGTGGAATCTAAGAATGTCCGTCGGGAGCTGAACATTGCAAAACTAGTTCATTTAATGACAGCCCCCGACGGACATTCTTGGGTTTTTTTAAGGTGAGTGTTTTATGTTATTTTATCCTTTTTTCAATTAATTTTTAACAGTCGTGGGTTTTTTTCAAAATTTTTAATTTTGAATCGAGATATTTTTGTCGGAGGATGTTTTGTTTAGTGGCTAGTCTATTTTTGTATGTATTTCAGAAATGTTATAGAGATGTTGGTAGTAGTCTAACCTATGTAAAAGACAAAAATAAAGGCATCAGCGTGGAATCGCATAAGATTAGTACCTAGTGTAATAGAGTAAGGAAACGCGGGAAATTTTGATATATGTACAGTCGAACAAGCTAATAAGTATACAGGGTAGAGATATTTATAATTCTATAACACTGAAAATATTGATTGTAATTTGGTTTTATCAAGTGTTTTGCATTAAGCGACTGATGTCAAACGCTGTATTGTTTGACATCAGACTCTAAATGTATCTGTATAATCTTAAAAGTAAATATAAGTTAGCTGGCTGTATACTTATTAGCTGGTTCGACTGTACGTCTAGCAGACGTATGTAAGTACCTACATATATATACCTACGTGCTTGGAGAATGATGTGTTTTCTCCGGAATATTTTTGTCGTAGTATGTTTTGTTTGGAAGCTTTAACGCAATTAATATTATGATCTGCTAAAGTTGCCATTTTAGACCCCCTGGTAACTTTAAGCAGCGCAAAGATTTGCGCTTTGAATTGTCGTATTGAAAAAAGAAGTTTGAAAATGCAACGGCACGGTTATAATTTTTTAGGCAATGCAAAATAAGACATCATAATATTGCATTTGTGACTTGTGTTTACATTCCTTTTGATATACTTTAGTATATCAAAAGGAATGAACTTTAAATTAACTTTTAAGATCAGAAATAATACTTAATCCCAAACTCAAAGTTTTGAACAGTTATTCTGAAGACAATGCCAACATTTTCTAAAACCATTTCCAACTGAGTGCACTCCAAAAGTCTATTATCATAAGAGAACTTGGCTGCAGATATATTAAATCCCTTCTCTCGGGAAGTTCCCGAACTCACAGGATAGATTTATGCAGAAGGGAAACTTGATGAGCAGGTCTGGTTTAAAACTATCAACCACTTAGCTAAATAGTCACTCAATAAACAATTGAACTACTCATATAGTAAATGGTGCCTTACGGTGGCCTATATTTTGGAGTGGAGTCCAATACAAAAATATTGTAAGGAAATCGGCATGTCCTAGAACTAAAAATTGGAAGACATGTTACATCTTTCATCAACCGGTACTGGGCCCACGATGTGGATTATAGCCCATTCCTTCTCGTAGAGAGGAGTCCTGTGTCCCAGCAGTTGGAACATTATAGGCTGATTACAATACTACGCAATGGGTTGAACGACCACACGGATATCTTTAAACACTTTTATCATAGCAGTACGTTCCCGAGGGATAATTTCCAACATTCAACCGAGTGAAACCACGGGTAGAGGCTTACTGGCCTCTACTCGTGGCTTCACTCGGTTCCGGTTTTAATGAATATTATTACAAGTATCATACGAGGTGGTTTTAAATATTGATTTTCTGTATAATATCTATAGATTCCATACTCAATGCAGTCTGCATTAGGCCTTCTGTAACATCTCGTTTTATTCCGATACGGTGCTTCAATGTCTCATGTTGATGTGACGTGACCCCGTTTCACGCTTAATGGCTCAGGAGCCTTTTTGTTTTTAAATGTAAATCGATAACGACTTGGCTTTGTAACGTTATTGATTTCGGTTCTTGTTTAAGTATTTAATTGAGGATGGTTAGATTTAATTGTGTTAATCTGAGTAGTATCAAAAATGGCTAATTTAGCAGATCATAATAATGAATTGCGTTAATGCGTAAAATTGACCTTTCATTATAGTTACTGCGTTTGTGACCATTTCAGAAAATAGATCATAATAGGAAAATTATATGAATTGCATTAACATTGGCCTGTTCGTCTAGTGGTTAGTGACCCTAACTGCTATGCCGGAGGTCGTGGGTTCGATTCCCACCCAGGACAAATGTTTGTGTGATGAGCACGATCATTTGTTCTGTGTCTGGGTGTAATTTATCTACAATATGTATGTATTTAGAAATATATAAGTATGTTTATCAGTTGTCTAGTACCCATAACACAAGCTCTGCTTAGCTTGGGACTAGATGGCGTTGTGTGATAGTTGTGGAATATTATTATTATTATTGAACGACACCCTGTTGACGATTCCCGACCCTGTTGATTGATTTGGGGTTGACGTGACATGTTTTTTTTCTAACATCTCTATTAGTCGTCACCACATAAGTAACCTTCATTCTTGCCATAATTATCATCTTTGACATTGTGCAATGCTTAGTACTGAATACTATTTATAAATAATTGTATCACCGATTTAATCTTGGTTTATCATCATTCTACCTAGAATTTTCCCCACAATACACCTGTTTGACATGAAGGAACTGGGCTGGGCTCCATAATTCATTTAGTTCTGGATTAAACTCGGTTATTTTAACATTTTTTACGTGTTTTGGATGCTTTTTCACTGGAATATTTTAAGGCTAAAACATGTTTTCTTCCTTCCTTTTTCAGATGTCTGAAATTTTCTAAAATGTTGTTCCTGATATTCCAACCCAAACATTTTGTCTATATTTTAACGTAATATGTCTTATTTTTAAGTTATTTTCTCTTATGTTTAATTTTTTTTGATCGATTTGTTTTGTCTTGTGTTAGACCAATAAATACTTATTCTTTCTTTCTTTATATCACAAAATGACATTAGGTACATGTTTTCTATCCCACATCTCAAAATTCAGAGTTCCACAATCCTGCATAAAACAGCCAACGGGAAGCGTGCCTTGTTTGGACTAGCTGATGAGTTGTTTGCGTTGTAAACGAGACCCGTATTTATTAAATATATTCCTTCCTTTTATATCTCGAGTTCAGAGATAGGGAGAGCTTCCTAGACATTTTTGTTTGGGTTATATTCTTACTTCTATATCATTTGTATCTATGTATAGGTACTGTGTATCTTCTTGTAAGCGCTTATATTATTGATAGTATTCGCTTAAAATAATATATCGTATTTAGTTTTTAAGATAAGAGTAACAACAAAACAAACTCTCGCGTTTTTTTTTATTAACAACACAACTTCACGCCTGTGATTCCCAAATCGTCAGGCAGATCGCAGTGCATCCATTAGAACACCCACATTTCTCAAGTTATGTTTGAGATCCATGTATTAGGGGACGAACGTATTGCCACCAACCGGGTACAAATCCAAACTTCGTGGCTGCTGCTGAGAAATTCCTGACGGAGAAACCCAACAACACTTTGCCCAACCTGAGAATCGAACCGCAGTCCCTTTTGCGATCACTAGACCAATAAGGCAGCCATGTTCATAGCGAGTCTGTAAGGTATAAGGTGTAGGGCCAAAGTAGCCTAAAAATTTATATTATGTTATGCTATGTTATTAAAAAGTTGTAAGATTGCTATAATAAACGCGAGTCAAACAAAAAATATAACATTAAAAACAAAAAATATTACATAACATGTCAATGCTGCCAATCTTTTCTTCATAAGTATGTCATGTCGTCCTCCATGATAACGTTTTCCACGAAAACCTAATAAATATCAACAAAGTTCTGTCACTACGCAAAATCCTCGTACTTATCATATTTTCTCATTTTTACGATTTTCCTCACTTAGGAACGGACATCTAGATTGTCACTCTGCGAGATCTATTCCAACTTACCCTAGATTTGGAACATATTTTTTTGTTATTTGTAGGAAACATCATTCTTACGGACATCACTTTAGTTTCGTCCTTTTGTCCAACTGCTACAGTATTTTATTTTTTTGATGAAACTAATCCCAAAGAACTTATAGAACAATTTCCTTTGTCATTTGTTTTATTTGCGTACACTTGTGTTGCTTCTTGACCTTTATTGACTTTTATTTCTTTATTGTTTCATGTTCCTTGTTCTTACAAGTTTTTGCATTATCAATCATTTCCAGACCGGACAAAGTGTTTTTTGGTTTTTCCATCTCGAATTTTTAATTTGGAGCTCAGAGTCTGGATTAGTCGGTTAACGTCAATAGGCTCGCACCCTATTAGATGGTATTTCGAGAAAAATAGTAAAATAACAATCCTCTGCCTACACTTCTCTACTGTTCTCTGTCTTCAGGTATGAAAGGCGTGTTGATATTTTGTTAACACAAACCATCGTAGGTTTTAGCAGTGGTATGCCTAGTGATGTGCCTGGTGGGAATATAGGGAAAATACCAAAATTGCCAGCAGCATTGGAAATATTGCCAAAGCTGCCGGTCAATGTAGATTAGGGCGTATTAATGCTAATTATAGGTGTATTACATAGTTTCCGTACTTAATTTGACTTATAATTAACAAATACTCTGCGAATATTCCCACTCACGGCAATATTCCCGGGAATTTTGGCAATTTTGCCGGCAATTTTGCCAATTTTGCCGGCAACGGCACATCTCTAGGTATGCCAGATAGGGCAACTTAGTGCCTCATAGATCGGTATAGTAGAAAGAATGAGTATAGGTACTAGAAAGATTTATTTGATAGATTGTACAATCTAGAAAGTATTTCTTTAGCACCTTCGAGCAATTCTTCACATTCATTACATTCCAGATTTCTAACCGTAAATCATTCGTAGGTAAATAGATGGGGCAGAGCGTTCCTACGTACTTGCTAAATAAACATTATTAGATTTAGCTATCTTAAATGTGGTTAGGTAAAACAAACAACGCAACGACTTAAAAGCCTTTCGCATTTTCGAATATGCACTTTATGGTTACGTATTTTTATATATATTTTTTTTTAATATTATCACAGTCTTTTCCTGTACCAACACAATCGTTTCTTTTCATGTAACCTCTAAAATAAAACCTTGAACTTCATAGCTACTTAGCACAAACGTTGTAACGTAGATCCTGGCTCTTAGTATCAGCGCAATCAATCACTTGATAAGCTACCCATACACCGGCACGCAGTCGGAAGCGCCTGTAATGAATGGCCTGAAGATATTACGCGTCTCCATATTAATTCATGACTTCGGACAAGAGGTTGCTGTTTTGTTTAAGTACAATGAGGAAATGGACTTAAGTTTATCTTGGTGATAGAATTAAGTAGTGATAAATGATGATGTATGATAGTGTGGTTTAATTAGCTCAGCCTATTGTCTAGCTAGCTGAGGAACATCTCTCCTAGCTAGACCGTCTCCAGTCTAAGACTCCATTGGCCATCGACCATTAGTCCATCTATAATAACGTTCCACACATTGTCACATAAGCTTGCTCACACTGCAAGCTCTGGCAGGAAAATCAGTATTTTTCCTTTAAATATTTCTTATTCTTTAAATATAGTTTGATCAAATTACCATGGCCCACTCCATGGTTTGACTTTATTATTATTCCCTTAAAAGATTAACCACAGCTGAAGTGTGATCATCAACTGAATATCAAAATACGCACCGTCGATCCTTAGCACCGCCACGGGTAATATTAGCCGTAATTTTCCATCCATTACCCGGTTATCTGTAGTTCCCTTCACTAAACCACCTCGGCTTATCTCTGACGTCACGTATACGGTACCTTGCATCACGCGCTCATTACGTTCCCCAAATTAAAGATAATTTGCGCTAGCCAGATTACATTATAATGCGAAGATGTAATCCGAGTCACCTGACGCCGAGATAAATTTCGGGTCGTATTAGATGAATAGTTCCGCCTCCCTTCCATCGAATCCCACTAAAAGATGGATTACCGGCCAAACTGAGATTAATTACGTCGGTCCCTATATAGACGTCCTCTATAGCTTCAATTAGGTCCAGACATTATTCAAGAGAAAGTCTAGATTAGGTTTTTGTTTAAGGTCTAGGTTTTTGTTAGCCGAATAGCCTTAATGCTCTTGAGGAAAGTTTTTCTTCAGATTTAAAACCTACTGTGTTTTATTCAGCGCTGTGAAGTTAAACAAAGGACTTATTTAAGGCTTATACTTTTTGAGAATTATTTAGTTGAATTTTTGACTATGTAGTAAGCAGATTAAAATTTCAAAAAATGGTTGCCTATTGTAAATGAAGTTGGTACCGATTTTCGTTGAACTTTATTTTTATTTAATTTGCAACGTTCGTATGTTCAAATAATTGATTTTTGAAACAGCTATCCTTACGTTATTTGCCAACCAATAGAACTGAAATACTCAATACTCAATACTTTATTGCATTCCATAATGTGTACATGTAACAGTTGGTATGTTAAAACATCAATTATGGACCCTGTCGGGCACAGCAAAGTTAATTTTTTATAGGAGAGAGGATGAAGGCGTCTTTTTAATAGAATAGGTAACAAAATAAATAATATTAGTTTAAAATAGTGTCAGTAAGATAGTTATGCATTATTTGCTATGAAGGTATTTAAATATTTAGTTTAAAGTTATATTGATGTGTAAGTTGTATTGTGTGTATTGTGTGTGTGTTGACTTTTTTAAGTTTTTTAGGTATTACCTATGTCAAAATAGTTTTTATTGTTGTTGAAATTTATCGTTAAAATATTCGTCAATAGTGTAGTAGCTTTTGGTTATTAAAAATTGTTTTAATTTATTGATAAAGACATTATGATTATTTATATTTTTGATGTATTCCGGTAACTTATTGTAAATTTTAATGGACATAACGAATGTACTAGAAGAGTGCATTTTTAATCGTGAAGTGGGTATGTTTAATCTGCTTTCATGTCTAAATGCAATTTTTGTTTGGATATCTCCTCTTTTGGTATAGAATTGCGGATATTTTCGTACAAACTTACAAATTTCAAATATGTAGAGGCAGGGCAGGGTTAACATTTTTAGGTCTTTAAAATGAGGTTTACAGGAGTCCGTATCTTTGATATTTATTAAGATTCTAATCAATTTTTTCTGCATAGTGAATAATGTAGGGGCGTCTGTACTATTTCCCCATAAGATAACTCCATACTTGAGCCAAGCAAAAGGTCTGTTGTTTTCTTGATTTCTCGGAGAGCGTATGTAAACTTGGATAATTAGTACGTTTTTGTACTCAACTGTATTCTTTCTTTTGTTTAATAAACGTTATTATTATTATTTAGGGAAAACATGTTCTGTTTCATAGCTCGTTGGCTAGTTTAAGCTACGTTAACGGGCCTTAGCCAAAGTCAGCGTAGCGTGTGTGTGTGTGTGTTGTGAAATATTTCATTTTCGTCAATCTGCATGAACTTCCTCACTATTCTGCAGGTGTTCAAAATCGCGGCTTTTTGGAGTGTAATGTAAATTGAGTCTTTGAGGTCTATTAGTTTAAGGCTATGGTGGAGGTGGTTGGGTATAACACCCGTGGTGGAGACTACTATTGGTACCACGTACACTTTTTCTTGATTCCACATTCTAGTGACCTCTTCTTTCAAATCTGCATATTTACTAATTTTCTCACCTATTGTTTTTTGCAAGTTATGCGTGTTCGGGACTGCTATATCTATGAGGTATGTGATTTTATTTACTTTGTCTTGAAGGATTATGTCCGGTCTGTTATAGTGAACAGTCCTGTCGGATAATATGCCGCGATCGTAAAAGATTTTGTGAGTGGTATTTTCTATAAATGGCTTCGGTACATACTTGTAATAAGGAGTGTTTGAGTCTTCAATGAGCTTATGTTTGAGTGCCAGATTTTGATGGATGATATTTGCTACCTGATTGTGCCTGTGGGTATAATCTGTTTGTGTGAGTGTTGTGCAAGCTCCTGTGATATGTTGGATGGTCTCTGGTTGGCTGTGACATTTTCGACATTTATCGTTAATTATCGTGGGGTCTTTTATGATAAATTTCCTATAATTTTTAGTATTTATGATCTGATCTTGTATCGCGATAATAAAACCCTCGGTTTCCGGGAATAAAGAACCAATTTTAAGCCATTTATTTGATGCTAGTGTGTCTACATGAGGTTGTTCAAGATCATGGGGATGTCGCCCATGCAAGACTTTCTTCTTCCAATCTTCTAACTTTTGTTTTTGTGGGTCTTCATTGTTAGTGTTTTGTGTATCTGTCTGTTCGTTTAGGTTAAGTGGGGTGTAGTTGTTGTCGTTCATTACTATAGTTTTATGTATATTACTTGTGTGAGATTTTTTGTAAAAGAATGTTTTCAACCTAGTTATTTGTTTCTGCCAAAGATTATGGATATCAATTAGGCCTCTCCCTCCATTTTGACGACTGATAGTTAGTCTTTCTATTGCAGACTTAGGGTGTAGGTTATTGTGTTTAGTAAGTGTGGTGCGTGTCATTCTCTCGATTTGCTGGATGTCAGTTTTTGACCATTTGATCACTCCAAACGAGTATGTTAGTATTGGGATCGCGTATGTGTTTAATGCCTTAATTAGATGTTTTCCGGAGAGTTGAGTTTTACAAACTGCGACCACTCTTCTCTTGTATTCTGTGTTCAATGTTTGTTTAATTGTTGTGTGATATAATCCTTTGAGCTGCCTGTATCCTAAATATTTATATAAATCGGTGGGTTCCATAGCTGTAATTGTGTCAGTATTGTTAATCGTATAGTCGCCAGGTTTAATTTTGCCTCTTATTATGTGTACTGTTTTACATTTATCTAGTCCAAACTGCATGTTTATGTCTTTGCTAAACTCTGTCGTGATATCTATTAGTTTTTTCATCTCTTTTTCTGTTTTTGTATATAATTTAATGTCGTCCATATAAATAAGATGAGAGATAGTGGTTTCTTCTGTTGTTTGCTTAAGGCGATATCCGGCCTTACAACGCTGTAGTAGGTGAGATAGGGGGTTTAGAGCGAGGCAAAACCATAAGGGACTCAGGGAGTCTCCCTGATAGATCCCTTTTTTAATAGCAATCTGGCGAGTTGTGACTGTGTTATCGCGGTAATTTAATTGTAGCGTAGTTTTCCATCGGGACATAATATTTTGCAAGAATTCTATTATTGTAGGATTTATTTTGTAAATATGTAATATTCGGATAAGCCAGGAGTGTGGAATGCTATCAAAAGCTTTTTTATAATCTATGTAGGTACAGTGTAAATTTCTATTTTTTGTGGCAGCATGTTTGTGTATGATTGAATCGATAACTAGTTGTTCCTTACATCCCATGTGTCCTCGCCTGCAACCCTTTTGTTCCTCTGCTATTATGTTGTGGTGTTCTACGTGTTTATTGATTTTTGTAGTGATTGCTGACGTTAAGATCTTGTATATTGTGGGTAGGCATGTAATCGGCCTGTATTGGGAAGGTTGTGGTGAGTATTGAGTTTTTGGCAACATGTAAGTTATTCCTGTAGCAATAAATTCCGGGATGTTTTGTTTTCCTAAAATTATTTCTGTTAGATTTTTAGCTAAAATTTTGTGCAATGATTCTAATTTTTTGTACCAATAATTGTGTATTTTATCAATGCCAGGAGATTTCCAATTGTGTAATCTCGCTGTAACACTGGTTATGTCAGACTCAGATAACTCGATGAATTCCATTTCTTCAAGTGAGCTCCATTTAGTTTCTTCGTCTTGAATCCATTCAGATGTTTCTTTGTGATGTACTTGTTCTTCCCATATGCCAGCCCAAAAGGTTTCTAATTGTTGCGATGTTGGTAGTTCTATGTTGTTTTCGGTTGTCGGTGTGTCGGTGTCAATTTGTGGTTGCTGTATTTTTCTGTAAAAGTTCTTTTCGTTGGCAGCAAACAAAGCGTTGTCATTTATACGTTCTTGTGCTTTCTTATATCTTCTCAACCTATGGACTTTTACTGCTAATTTCTGTTTTATTGTATCAAGGAATTCTTCCGGTTCTTTATTGAGCCTTTCGTGTCTAGTATGCACAGCCATGTTTTTGAATATTACTTCTACTCTTTTAACTACTTTATTTGATCTATTGTTGTTTATATATTGAGTTAGTCTACCGCAGTCTGCCCTAAGCTTTTCAATGTCCTTTTCTAGTCTCTGTTGCCACGCTGGCTTGTTAGTATTTGATTGTCTCCTATTGCCTCTGAATTCTGTGATTTTGAAATTGAGTTCTTCGGAAATAACTAATGCTGTACAATATATCAGAGTATGTACGTCTATGAGTTGAGTTTCTTCGCTAATATACTGAGTGAGAATATTTTGATTAAATAAATGAACGAGTTGATCAAGTTTTGGTGAGTACCTAAGCTTGGGAAGTTTCGGTCGAGATGCCGGGTCCATCCCGGAATATTGAGTGAGAGCTGTTTTAAACTTATCGTGTATATCTTGAATACGTGAATCTGTGGGCGGGTTTTGCTCTATATTTGCAAGAACCTCAATATCATTTTCTACCATTATGGTTTCATTTTCGGTTTGTGTGGATGTATGCGTGATTTGTGAATATGTCTGTGACTGATAGTGTATATACGATTGTGTGTGAGGTTCTGATTGAGTGTACGACTGTGGTTGTACTTGTTGAGTGTTATCGATTATGTTTTGAGTTACTGTGATATTGTTAGTGTCTTCATCATTTACTGATTCTTGATCTAATTGTGTGCGTACTTCTACTTTTAACCTATGTATTTCTTCTAGTGACAAAAGTTTATTCCTGACGATAGCTCTTCTTTGATCCGAAATTCTTTGTTCAGAAACAGTTATCTCTGGATATCGGCGTGTGAAGAGTTCATGCAGTTGTTGTCTGTAGGTTGTCATATCTGTTTCTAATTTAGTAATGTGTAGGTAAGTTCGCATGATAAATGTGTTAACATCCTTGCTCCATTTCAGCGAACTCTTGCTTTTCCAGCCATGGTGGACGCGGGTAAAAAGGTAGAAACCCCCCGCGCAGCATTCAAGGTCGGAGTGGGTGAAAGTGTATTTAAACTAATGATGGGGGGTGATGAAAGTGTTGGTGACGATGGTATGGATGGTGATGATCGCGCAGAAGGTGCGTACGAGACTGTGCTTGGACTATACGGTTCTACAGGGGTGTCTGTCCTGTCCGTCAGTCTGTCCCCATCGTCAATGATTTCGGCTGTAGTATCTTTGTGGGTGGGAGCCCGCCTGTTCAACTCCTCACCGCTGACGGTTCGCATGCTGTGGCACCCAGCGTCAGCTCCAGATGCGCCCCGGCGATCGCCCCCGGGTAGCGGTCCTATACGTAATCTCTTTGAACGAGTCTCCATTTTTAGTGGGTTTCCAGAGCCACGTTAGCCACGCCAGTAATTTCTCATTCGTGTGTCCGCCCCCCACGTGATTAGATGGTCAATCAGGACGTGTGGTTGTTTAGGGGGCTTATTATTATTATTATTATTATTATATTTTGCTCTTATTTTTTGAATATGTGATTTCCAATTGGTGTGTGAATCTATGTCCAGGCCTAAAAGGGTGAATTTATGTTGCTTACATGTTTAGTTTCGATCACAATTCATATAATCAGCTAAGTGACGACATCCTAAATTAAATATAGCGGACTTCCAAAACTGGCAGACTACTTATTTATTATGTACCCCCATAATAAATATGTGTACCTATTAAAAGGGTTTTGTAGACAAAATAAAAATATAATCCACGTCTCATTTATTTAGCTAATTATATTTAACAGCTTGATTTATATTTCATTTTTACCGTTCACAAAATCATCACTTTGTTTAGCTCTCCTCTCTGTTTTAAAACACATAGTAGTTTAGTGACATATTGCACAAGTGTAGTGATACTAATATAGTTGTAAGGTTATATTTACTGGGACGCCGTCGCCTCCTTCTGCGAAGCAGTGATGCTAGCGAAGGAGGTGGCGGAACGAGAGAGGGAACCTCTCAACGTCCCAGCCGCCGCGGAAGGCGCTTCGGGAGTCGGGGGTCACGCGATGACCTCCGGCCACCGTAGACGCAGGCCTGTGGACGGTGAGTAACGGGCTAGCTCGCCGTCCGGCCGTCGTCATGACGGCAACACACCGTGTCGGCGGCGCGTACGTGTTCCACGCGCGCCTCAAAGAGATGGCAGCTGTGGATTATCGAAAGGTTAACGCGGCTCCGACACCAAGGGCGAAGAAGGACCATGGGTTTGGTTTTTAGTCAGTAGAAGTCTGACACTCCCCTTCGCTCTGCCCAAGAGCAGGGGGGGTTATTCGATGATTTTCCACCCACAAAAAAAAAAAAGTTTCTATTTACTAACACAAGCTGTATTATATCGTATTGTGTATGTTAGTCTGTAAGGTAATTTATCTATGGGCCAAAGTACCCTGAAAATAAATAAATGTTTTGTTAAAACTTAACCTAGGTACTTTATTGATGAGATGTTTAGACAAGACACATCTTAATTTCATTATAATAGTACACTTTTTCACACAAAATAATATAAGTACCTAAATAGCAAAATAAAATCAAGCATTCATGGAGCATACCGGGCTTAATTACTGGGAGCCAGCAAACCGCGAGCGGGGCGGGGGCACAGAAATTATATCCCAGATAATGGTGAACATTCAGACCTAAGGCGACATCTATTGTGTGTCGCACAACATGTGCGATGCACTATGTAGTCGGGAAATGCAAATTGAGCACAAAAGATAATTATTTTGGATTCTACGGTGTTTATTATTATTTTAATGGTTATTTTCGTAGTTAAAATGTAAAGTAAATTTTAAGCTATTGCATAGCTTCTATCGCTGGCCTTGAGCGTGGAGAGCGAATCCAGAAATTCCGTAACGAAAATATTCAACCAGGTTGCTATGGTTACGGAAAATAACAAGGTTGTTAACTGAGGTTGTCACATTAAATAATTAATTATTTGCTTAGGTTGCATAAGCTAATAATAATAGCTTTACCGCGGCAGTCTCCGAGTGCCACATTTAGTTTTTTAATTGGAGCTTTGTTTTCAGTCACTATAACGAGGATTTATTTATATGGCTTTAGAAATTGGTTTTCAATTATCAACAATATTTTGTAAATTATTGTTGAACACTAGATTCGAGTGTTCTTTTAATTTTATTATTTATAAAAATGGTGTTATAAAGTAAAGTTACGTGAATGTTACCTATGTTAATGACTGGCTTAGTTCATATCTCTCTTTTCGTTTTTAACCCATTTCCGGCTTTCTCTTTTAAGACACACAGGGCCGGGAAATTTGACGGAAAAATGGTGAGGCCTATACCCAGCAGAGGGGGTTTACGGGCTGTTAAAATAATGATGATGAGATCTTTTTATCTTTAACCCAATTCATTTATGGTTCACGGTGTTGCAATAGAGGATCGGACTGACTCAAAAAAATAGGATTCTCAGTCAGTTAGATTATCTAAAAATATTGGATACGTGTTTTTTGTTTTATCAAATTAATAAAAATTTACGAAGATAAAGCTCGTCAAAGATCACAGAGTGGGGCTTGAAACGTCACTTGAAAGTACAAAATGTACTATCATATGACGTCACACGAGTTTTCGAAGCACTGTATCGTCTTCATTTTTTGTTTACGTGAAAAAAGAAAAAATATGTGGTCAATATTTTTTGAAAATCTATCTGACGGGCTAATTAGTTTTTTTTTGTCCGATCCCCTATTATGTCTACTTCTTCCTCCTTTCATCTCTATTTGCCGTTACCTTAATATTCACCATCGTAATTTCATCGTGACTGGTTTGACTTTGAGTCAAACATAATATTTTTTTTGCCACTATGGATAAAGATATGCACCACCTCCTATTCTGCTCATCTTGCACAAACACTTGCACCTTTCAGAACTTAGAAGTAAATGATACAGATGTGCAGGTGGCTATATACTTGTCTAATATTATTTGAGCTCATCGACACGTAAAGAAGAAGAAGTCGTGACCATTAAAGCTGCTTTGAGATGACCAAAATTCCCGTCGGGGCTGTGGATACCGAAAGGTTACCGCGGCTCCGACACAAGGGCGAAGAAGAAGGAACATGGGTTTGGTTTTTAGTCAGTAGAAGTCTGACACTCCCCTTCGCTCTGCCCAAGAGCGGGGGGGGGGGGGGGTTATTCGATGATTTTCCACCCACAAAAAAAAAAAAAAAGATGACCAAAATTGGTTCTGTTCTTGAATCTTAAATTTGTCGTCATCTTAGCAAAATCCAAGATTGTAATTTTCCGAAATCGTCCCAACTCACCAAAACATCATCTCAAACTTTATCCGCAACATCAAATATAACGACGAAAACATATAAAACGCGGTACACATGCACTCACAACACGATGTTCGCGAGCCGAGTCAAGATATAGCGGTTTTCTAAGGAAATATGCTCTGAAGCGTATACAGGGCTTGACGCCTTTGAATTTATGAGTGCTTGAATTTTATGCACAAAAGTGGAACTGAATACTATCCTGGTGAAGAGGCGATGGATGGTGTCGGAATTTGTAGTGTTGAGGGAAATTGAGAAGTGTTATCGTTATATCGTCTCTTTGAGCAGTTTGAGGGTAGTTTTGGGTTTATTTTTATGTAAGAGAGTCTCAACATTTTAGTAACAATGTTACATTTTTAACAACTATGTATGTTAGTAAACAAAATCTACACAAGGGATGGAAATGGACAATGGAAATGAATAATCAAGAATTCAAAAATTATGAACTTACAAAAAGTTATCAAGAACCGATGAAATGTTTTGAAAATATGTTTCTCTAATAAAACAAATAGCTTTCAAATAGCATCATTATAAGAATTTTAATGGTTATAATAATTTTATGTAACTTTTTTTGGGCTGGAAGAAATAATAAAGAGGTCGGAATTGAAAGATGTAAATTAGCTGAGAAAAGTAGTACGGCACTTAGCTAACTTCTCAGCTTACTTACATCTTTCAATTCCGACCTCTTTATTATTTCTCAGAAATACTTTTATTCACATTTTGTTCTGACTACTCCGTAACAACTATTCGAGTAAATCCCTCAAGACATCTAACGTAAGTTCTAAATATTTACATCCAGTTCAAAAAAAGTTACATAAAATTATTATAACCATTAAAATTCTTACAATGATGCTATTTGAAAGCACAAGAGTGCATTGAAATGCTTCCCGCAGTTATGAGCTTTATCTACCGCGGTGTCTTTCACAATGCTGCTGCCGGGGCCCATTCAGCATCGCAATTGTGCACTGATGTCAGTTTATTTAAACCTTTAGATAGCCCAGGGGGTCGTTAAAACTACTATAACTGCCTTCAAAATAAAAGTTGGCGCTTTTCTAAAGTTTCTGGAGTTTTTTGAAGTGAAGGTAGTGTTTATAAAATGTAGCAAGCATAATGCTCTCAGGATGGTATAGCTAGTTTTGTCTTGGACAAAGATCTTTATCGGAATTTAGAAGACAATATTGTTCGAGAAAGAGTCACGTCTCTGTCAATTCTGTCTTAAAATTCATGACTAAAGCCATAAATTTTATACAGAAAGAACTAGGAAAAATATCGGAATCAGATCAACCTTCAAATTGAAGAGACACCAAAAGAATAAGAAGAATTGATGAATTGAGATTTTTGTTTCTTGTCACATAGTCGGAGTTACATAATAGTGAAAGAAAGTGAAAGTGGGCAACCAGTGGACTGGTAGATAGGCAGATCATCTCATTAAAATCTCTTAAAGTAACTGGATGGCCAAGATACAAAACTGCCAGAAGTACAGAGATTTGGAAGAGACCTACACTTAGTATTAGGTGGTTTGACATTTGGTGTTAAAACAGTGAGTATTCGAAAATTCATTTTTATTTATTTATTTATTTTACTATTTATGTACACACAATTACTAGACAACACAGGAAAACAACATAATATAACATTAGAGTACAAAGGTACTGCTTATTTCTTTAGAAATTTCTGCCAGCAGACCTGCAAAAGGAGGGTTTATTTAATTTACTTTTTAATAATAATAACATTCCACTTTAATTCCATTTTCTCAGGCGTGAAGTAAAACTCTCAAGTAACTCTCGCCAAAAGCGATCCCACATTTCTATATAAAATTATTTACCAAAGTATGAGACCTAAAAAATCTTCAACCAACTGGTTTTTGTTTTAATTCAAAACTTCTTGCTGTTTATAAAATATAAGTTTGAGCTGTTAGAATTTCATTTTCCACGTAGTTCTGAAGTTATTTTCAACGAAACAAGAAACTAAGTTGTTGACTCGCCCCGACTTTATAAAGTTGGAATGTGGAGACTTTATTTCATAATGCTTAATATTTATGTCAATTTGCGAAGTAATTTTGAAGCAAGTAATTGAAGACTTGGTATTTCTTCCAACATTGCTGTCAAAAGGAAAAGGTACGCTTCTGTGGATATGCGAGCTCTCTTTCATCTTTGGTAACCATAGTGTCTGCTGTTTTATTAATTAGGTGTCGTTTTGAATCCGAAAGAGGTCCTATTCTCATGTTTTTTTTTTTTTATTGTTAAGTAGGACTTGAGAACGTTGATGTTTATTGTGGGAACCAGATTCTCACTAATAGCGTTAGATAGCCATCGGAACTCTCCTAAGGTTACATTTCTCCTGACATGTAATTTCAGAGCTACTAAAAAGTCTTTTTCACAATTCGTTGATATTATTATTCAGTGCAAAAATGACTTACGTTGGACTTATTTATAGAATTCATTAATCTTAACTAATAATACACTCAGGATTTTTTTTGCTGTGTCTCGTTGTGTATTTTTTTACATAGCTATAGCTGAAGGGATTTGAAGGAAGGTTAGGAATGGACCATGATCGGATTTGGGACACTTTTTAGCCCCGTAGGACATTTCCGAGAGATAATTTTCGACCTTCAAACCAGCAAATCACGGACAAAAGCTAATAGACCAATAAAATTTCAACGCATCCTTTTTATTGCACCACCGCAATTCGTCCCAAAAAAAAAATAAATAAACTCATTAGTAGCGCCAATTACCACAAAGTTGAGATTTTACCCGTTCTTAATTACCTAGGTCGCTACATTTTAGTATTTCCTCACTAATTATCTGTTCCTCTTCAGTTCAATTAAAGGTTCCTTTACGGCGTCATTCGTTTTATGAAGAAGAATTACTTTGTAAGTTATGTGAAAGTGGCAACATTTTGTTCTTTCTGGAATCTTTTGATATCTATTGAGAGATTCCAATGAGCATTTTTGTAAACAATTTCACTATAATAGTTTTGATGGTTTGGATAAAAAGCTAAATTATGATTGTTATTAGATTTAAAATTAAGGCTTTAGATTTAAATTCAATTCATTTTTTTTTTAATTTCATATATGACAATTATTGTACTTTTGTTTTATTATGTCATCATTTTTGTAAAAGTAAACGAATTTATTGATCATCATTACTAAATGATATTATTATTTACTATTTAATTATAATTTTATAAGATGATACAAACCTCCCAAAAGCATTATCGAAATTGGAAGATAAACTGATTTTGTCTCTGATGTGAAATCAAAAGTAAAATAACTGCAACGGGTAAACAAGTTGCAATTTGTAATGAAAAACATGTCCATGACCATTGGTGATTTACAATACATACCGACAGAGTCATTATTCCGAGATTTATGAAACTTTTACATCCCCCGACATTTCAGGGCTCATTTCACTGTCCCCGATCATCATTTCCGTAAGGTTGCACGCACTGAAACTAATTTTGCAGTTTTATTACTTTTTGCAGTTGCTTATTAAAGTTTTCATGTAAGCATTTTTGAAAAACTATAATAATACTATCATCACATCTATAATCCTTGACAAGTCAAGCAGAGGTGTGACAAAATAAAAATTGTACCATGTAATAGGGGGTGAGCTTATTGACATCAAAAGGACACGACTTCCAGGCTGCTACTGAGAAATTTTCGATGGGAAATCACATGAACATTTTGCCCAACTCGGGAATCGAACCCTCTAGCTCAGCAGTCGAACAGTAGAATTATTTGTAGTAGTTAATAATAATTTTTTAGTTTTCGTATTAAAAGACAATAGTGACTAGGTATACCTAATGAATAATATGTCTATAGAAGTGACAGATAAAATAATAAACATACAACGGTCTTTCGGCAAAGATTGGTATTAATGCTGACATATAGCTTTTTAAATGAACCATTTCATAAATATTCATCAACAGTGCTAATGTTAATGAAGTGAGAAACGATTCAAGTATTATAGTGTGTTTGCAATCCTTCCAATTACATTCTACTAAACTTCTAACACATCTATCCCTTTGCCACTGCTACGCCATCGAGTCGAACGCTAAGCTGCTACGATTGCTATGAACGTTCTGCGATCTACGGAGCTACGGAACAATTACTTCGAAACTATTTAAAATATTAATTTAAGTACAATTTCAAGATTAATCAATAGTGCCAATGCTATTGAAATAAGAAACGATTCAACGAGCATTCTAGTGTATTTGCAAATTGCAACCCGTACTCCTTTCTATTGAACTTGTACTGTATGCCACTGCCGCAAATGGCTGCTACGCCATCGAGTCCAACGCTACGCTGCTACGAATGCTACGAACTGACCGCGAGCTACGAATGCTACGAACTGACTACGAGCTACGGAGCTACGATTGCTACGAAACTATTAATCTGAGTGTGAATAAAAATAAGCTCAAGTGGTTATCGTTTTTTTTTCTGCTGCATGTTACAATTTGAACACATCCAAATTGTACATGTACAGTCACTAACGCAGAAAGAATTATTCATGGCAGTTTTTTTTCTATTTTGAGCCTGATGTGTCCCACAGGCCTACTTTTCATACTTCTCATTACATTTTTCTCCTACTACTGCACCCTTGACCTTTCCGAGTAACCTCACAAGTCAGCCTAACCAGCCGTAACCTTCTAAGGCGTACTCTCCCGGTGTGGCCACTCAATTCTTGTAAATATCTTTTGTTAGTCGCCTTTCACTCATCCTCTCCACATGACCAAACCATCTAAACATACTCTTTTCAATTGTACAGGTCCTCAGTACATAAACCCTTTATTATATTCCTTTTATTAACTCAGTAACAAACCGTTTAATTCCTTACACTCACTTAAAAACAATAAATACTGGGACACGCTAATCAAACTTTAAAGCACTCGTCCCTGAAACGCGAGATACTAAAACATTTCGAGTGAAATTAAAACCACCGGTTACGTTTAAATGGATACTTTGTTACCACGAAACATTAATTACTACGGACTGGGAACACGAAAGTAAATGGATAAGAATGTATGAGGCTATGTGTGAAAAATGTATTGTAGCTATAACTGCTTTTGGGTGGGCCTGAATTATTTGTCGAAAAAAAATAAAACCGACTTCAAAAAAAAAACACTCAAAAGTGAAAAATAAACTTGAGAAGAAAAATCAGTTTCTGAAGTCGGTGACTTTTGTTTCTTTGATTTCATTTTTTTGTCACCGACTTCAGAAACTGATTTTTCTTCTCAAGTTTATTTTTCACTTTTGAGTGTTTTTTTTTTGAAGTCGGTTTTATTTTTTGTAAAAACGTTTTTATTTTTCACTTTTTAGTGGTTCACATGTGCTAACCGCTTCACAGCGTACCGGCGTGATGTTATATTATGAACTGGTGTAAACAATAGACAGACAATATGAGATTTCAGCAATCCCAGTCCATTTGCTATCATTTATTGAGGAGTTCCGTTGCCTATCTCCGAAGTTCTTCATCAGATCTTCACAAAATAGTTTTTATAACCTTTGTAGTGAGTACAGGCGTGATATTATGTTGTGTGATGGCGTAAACAATGCTTAGATATGCTATAGCAACAATCGCGGTTAATCTGCTGTTATTTATTGAAGAGTTCCCCCGATTTCTACAAGATCCCATCATCAGATATTGAAATAATGACAATGGGACCACACGGGAAGCACCAGCTTTCAAATGAAAAAAGAATCATGAAAATCGGTTCACCCAGTCGCAAGTTATGAGCGAACAAACATAAAAAAAAAAATACAGTCGAATTGATAACCTCCTCCTTTTTTTTGAAGTCGGTTATAAAAGAAAACAATAAATAAAATAATAGTGGTTGCAAGCGCGACTGCTAATCTTATGGTCCTAAATTAGATTTTCGTGTCAAGCAAAGTGATATTCGGGTTTTATATCAATAATTTCTAATTATCAGCCACAAAGTCTGTATTTGTACCCGGTTAATGGCAATAAACTCACAAGTATTTCGATGCCTTTTTATAGTTTATTGTTAGTTTAGTTTATTTTATAGTTTTTAATTAATGTAATAAATAAACTTTTATACGAAAATCTATTAGGCAATAAAATAACATGGGACTTAAAATCCTGGCTAAATGTGGATGTACAATTAGCTACACCTCTTAAAGGATTAAGTTTATTATCATGGCGTGATGTCGTGTTATGTAAATTAATGAAGGTCGTAATTGATGAAAAATTTGTTACTCAGCAAGTCAGATACTTCGATCTTCGTCCTAGCTTTTTCAAAGATTCAAAGTAAGACTATGATTACTAAGTAACCATCACTAAGCAGACAAGGTTTCATTCTGTCAGCTATAAAACTGTTTAATATATAAAACGGAAAACTTCCAACTAAAAAATCGTTGTATATACAAAACACTAGGAAATCTATTTTTTCAGTATTTGATAACCTATACAAATTTACAGATTAAACAAAAGAACCGAACATACTCGTTTAACAGAAAGATTCTGAAGTCAACGTCCGCTAAAACGAAGAAGATAAGAAGATGATAATATCAAATCTACTAAATTACGACTAAAATTAGTTTTAACATTATTGTAGCTTATAAAATCCACACTAGTTAAGTTACACTATCTTAAAACTATAACAAGTTACTTCGTACATCCCCTCTGTCCAGAAGAGAAGAGAAATTATTTTTAATTAAAGTTCAAATTAACAACTACTAGTGGACGGCGCGGTCTGCAGTTAAAAGCTTACATATTTAATATTATATATTAAACCAATCCCGTTTAATGGTACCACTTGACAATCTACAAACGAGTGGAATAAAAGTACTTTAAAATAAGTGTTGGAGTTGACTGTGGGTTGTTTATATTATTTACATTGTTTTGTTCTTTTGTGACATCTGTAGTTACGAGTTTGTGGCCATTATATTAAATTCATAGTCACAGTATTTTAATTTTATACAAGTAATAGAAAACAAGCAAAACTTTGTAAATGTCGTAAATAAATAGTACACCTACTAAATATTGAAAATAATAGTAAAAGGAGCATGATACCAAAAGCTTTGCTTACTATGTTTTTCTTACATTGAAAAGTGCCTGTAATGGTCTAATTTAAATAAAAATACATTTGGGTTTTGAGTAGAGTTTGAAAAGGATAAATAAAATATAAATCCTGTTGATAATTTCAACTTAAAGCGTTTTTGTCTAACTCCGGAACTCTCCGCAGCCTACTTTTCTAATCCGTAATAATTTCTAACGTAAGCTGTTTTAACTCATGTTACAGCTAATTACAGACGGCACGGTTGGCGCAGTGGCTGAGAGATTGGACTGCTGCGCTGCGAGTAGCGGGTTCGATCCCTGCACGGAACAAATATTCGTATGGCCTACAGATAATTGTTTCGGGTCTGGGTGTGTTTATGTATGTGAGTTTAAATGTTTGTAAACGCACCCACGACACAAGAGAAATTCTTAGAGTGGGGCAACTTCTTTAAAAAAAAAAACACAACCACAAGTCAATACTGGGTAGTACTCCTTGGTTAGACAAGTAGTCAGACTTCCCTATCCATATTATTATTTCACCTGAAAAAACAAACATATGAACTTCCTTAACAAAAAACAATACATCAACCGAAATGAAAAGAAACAAAATCTAATAAATAATTCATTATATTATAATAAACATTTACGTACGTACGTGTCTCCATGAAAATTGAAATTCTTACACAGGATGTTTGGCATTCCGACCGACACAAATTTTTGAGGAAAGTATTTGGTAGAACAAAAAAGTTATTGTTTTTATTCAAGTGACAATAAGGACAAGAACATTGCGTTCTAATACAGTGAATTATAACATTATTATTATTATTGGACGTAACATTTCGTTTGTTATGTTCATATAATTATAAGTAAAAAAAAGTCGAGTAAGAGTAATTTTATTTATTTATAAATTATGAGAATGGCTGATACTATGTATTACCATATGTTTTTTTCCAAATTAATATCAAGCTCAAAATATGATAAACCTTCTCTTCCCAGGAAGTGTCGAAGGGTGGGGCGTTTTGGGGGACTGTATCTTTTTTAAATAAATTTTGACGTGTGAAACGTGCTGATTATAAATTATCAACCTAATTAGAATAAAATTAAATGACTTTTGATTAATTTTGAAGACATTAAGTGAGTTTTGCGGTTAAAAACTAAAATTTCTTTAAGAAAATTTTGTCAGTCCGTTTGCAAAACACTCTGTATTTACGTAGCGGCCTATTTTTTTATTCCCACGTACAATAATGCAAAAGGTTTTAGTTAAAATTCCGCGCCAGTCTTGCCATTACCCTATCAACCACGTGACAGACAGACAGAAGATAACATAGACGTGACAAATGTGTTTAGTGTTGCCACATTTTAGGGTAGGAAGAGGATTTTTTTGGTGACGTAGAACTTATTTATTTTTGTTCATTATTATAATTGCGAACAAATGAACAAGTTTGGGGATGAATTGTGGAGAAATACACATAATACTGGATTCTTACTACTTTTGTAGTCGATTTACATGACGATTAACTTTTTTATTATTGCGATTTAGACGATAAATGTGATTTTAGAGTGTTTTTTCCTGCATTTTTGTTTATAATTATACGAAATAAACATTACATCAAACCAGTAATCCCCAAAAGTTTAAGCAGAAGTTTTACAGTAAACCGTGGTTTAACAGTAAAGCCAAAAAAATAATAGTGTGCCAAAATAATGAGTCCAGTAAAATAAATGAATAACTACTTTAAACAGTAAAAAAACATCAATTAACCATCATAATAGCACAATTCAATTTAAACGCACCCTTTTACAGTCTGGCAACCCCAATTACAGTAAATTTCTTCTTATTCTATAAGCGTACGTCTTTGTGAACGCCCACTCGTAAGACGAATGGGTGAATAAGGCTTCCATGTTGCAAGAAAATCGTATACGAAATAAAGAAAATGTTGCGGATCATCCTAAAAATTTACAACCTTGTAATAAAATATTTTTGTACTGTCTTATTTATAGGTGTCGTTTTGTATAACAGAGTATTTTCGTAAATGATAACAATGGTCGGAAAGGAATTTTCGTTTCAGATAAAACATCTTCAATAGGGTATTTCACCAAAAAAATCTAATTAGTCCGTCAGATAGATTTCCAAAAAATAATGGACACGTATTTTTTCTTTTTTCACGTAAACAAAAAATAAAGACGATACAGTGCTTCGAAAAGTCGTGTCAAGCTGTGTGACGTCACAAGGATAGTACTTTTTTACCCACAAAGTGACGTGAAAAACCCCCACTCATGATCTTTGACAGGTTTCATCTTCGTCAATTTTTATTAATTTGAGAAAAAAAAAAACACGTATCCGATATTTTTCGATAATCTAACAGACGGACTAATTAGATTTTTTTGGTAAAATACCCTATTGAGCCATAATTGTTTTGTATAATTTACAACTAGAATAAATGTTGACAGCGCACTCCCATAGATTTTGCAGGCCTGAAACAAAGGTTTAAATAAACCTAGATCGGGCAGGACGCTACCAAACATTTGAAATAAACATTATCATTCCTTCCTTCTTCTTTCCTTATTTTCATTCATTCCTTGATCTCTGTATGAGAAATACCACCATTGCGACAAAAGTACACCCTTTGTATTAGTTTTTTTTATATAATTATATTTTTCTTAAGGAAATGCTTTAGCTGTCATAAAACATGAACCAAAAAAATGAGTTACTTCTACAAATATTAAATAAAATACAAGTCACCGGCTAAAGCCCTAAAATATTCAAAAGTATTTAAAACCAGAACGAGGGACTAACGTCCAAAAGTTTCCCCTACTGAATTTTTGAACAGGCTTTTCTTAAAAACAATTTGTTTTCGCGTCCAAGCCGGATTTGTTCGTCCATAACAAACCTGATTACGTCTTTAAAAATATTGTTTAACAAAGAAATCTGCCAAACAAATCTGGTTTTTACCGGTTCCCACCGGTTTTAAGTTAAACGAATCGGCGGAACTTTGATTCGTTCGCCGAAGTTTTGACGAGATTCGCCGAAGTTTTGCGTATTTTCGGTGGGACTTGAGTTACTGTTAGCTATTCAATTATAGATGTGTTTGGGGATATAAATATGCTAATAAGTATTTTTGTGTGATGCTAAATTGGATCATTATATTTTTCACAAGGAAATACACTATCGTTAAACTTTTCAGAAATAGTTTGAATGATTTACAACTTTATTTTAAATTAAAAGTATTGCTTAGTAAACGTATCAAAGCAGACTTAATATTTAAGCACTGAATTAACTTTAAGTCGTATTTTTTTAGGTATATTTTTTTTACATTAGGTATTTGCAAAGTACAATTTAGTATTTGTACATAATTCCCAAAAAAAGCACTGCATTTTTTTTCACAGGAAAAAAAACAAGGACACAGTTTTTTTTTTTTATTCAACATTCCCTCCATATTTCACCAAACCTCGATAGTGCAACTTCAGATAGATACGTAGCTGTTACTCACCGAAAGTATTGTCTACGTGAGATGTGTGAACAAAAACTTTGTTTATTTATTTTTATTCTGTTTTTTATTTAGGACGCCTATAAATAAATAGAGATGTATCGCTCGTTTTGGCGAAAGATTGCGAAAGGAAAACAGTTTTCTTTTTGTTTCTTTTGTTGACCTTGCAAAGTTTTCTGCCCAATATTAATGTGTTTATGTTCAAGGTTTTTACCTATTCTTCATATTTAACAGAAGTGTGTCAAATATTTTTAGACACTAAACTTCAACTTGTAGTTTATTATTTAAAAATTAGAAGGAGTTATTTAAAGTAATAATATGTATAAAATATAATAGATACCTACTACAGGTCATAAAGTCAGAGTAAGAGACAAAATTCACGTGGAGCCATTAGTCACAATAGATAATATATATTATTATATAAGGTCCCATTAAAATAGGTGGACAAATTTTAACACAGCGTTCAGTAGGTCTATGGTTACGTGGTATGGTGTGTGGTATAAATAAGTAGTAACTCACGTTGCAGAAGATGATTTATTGTCCACAAGTCCTTACACGGTTAACACAAAGTTCAGAAGGCACAATAGGCAGAAAGTTTATAGGCACAAGCACAAGCACAGTAAGAGTAGCGGAAGGATGAAAGTAGAAGAATGATAGCAGATGAAGTATGATTGAGATTAACATAAAAGCAAGCTAATTCGCGATAACGCGTGTATATAAAATTGAGGCGACAAGCGTGCGCTCTGCGTCGAGGTGTGATCCTGACTGGTTTGACCTTGCGCGGTGAAAGGATTGCGCCAGCGCAACCGTTTATGGCTATTGATAGTTATACGAATATTGGTCATTAGTGTTGCGGGTCCGATCGATAGTTTACCTGACCATCGATATCGATAGTAAATTTATCGACCAACCGGTAAGGAAGTATATACGATAGTGTTAAGTGATTATATTGTTTGTTTGTAAATATTTGTGTTTAGTTTAAGATATAGATAAATATTATATTATGTAAATAATTTAAATAAAGTGTACAGTTGCCTACAGGTCTAACCAAAGATATATAACAAAAAAAAACATCAAATAAAGTGTTTTTTTTTTGCTTAAAATTATAAATTGCCGGCACTCTAGGACAAACTCATCGTTTAGGAGTAGGTACTTAAAAGCGTTTTTCTTATTATTTTTATTACCATCGTCCTTATTTTGGTGGTCTGAATGATTTCTGAAATTTTGTCCACCTATTTTAATGGGACCTTATATATTTTCACCTTAAAATACTGTCACACTGTGATAATAAACCGATTGTTTGAATTCTTAGCCATTTTCTATTTAGTTTAAACGAAACAAAAACATTTTATTAAGAAGTTCAAGATTACAGATTTTGATAAACTTGACGTACTTTCGTTTTGCATAGCAAATCCTTAAAGTATTAAATTTTGTTTAAAAAAAATGAAGGATTTGCTTTGCTCTACAAAGCAGACCAACTCGTGTAAGTAATTAGGACAATAATGATAATCGAGTAGGTATTATTTATTTATTTATGCACACACAAAATACAGAAAAGGATAAAAACATAACAAATAGAAGAGCACAAAGGTACTGCTTATTTCAAAAGAAATTTCTTCCAGCAGACCTGCGAGAGGATAGTTGGATAAGAAATGTAGACACAGTGTGTAGACAAGATTATCAATATTTTAATTAAAATTACTATTAACAAAAGCATATCCATATAAAATACACATACATACTAATATATACACATATAAAAATAAATACTAGTATCCGAATATAAAACAGTAAACAAATACACATATACAGAATATTACAGAATAGAGGAAAGGTAATGCTCTCTGACTTGTTGTTTGAAAATAAATAAAGATTTTGAGTCTAAAATTTTATTATTTATTATTAAGAAGGAAATAGGTCTTACTATAGGTCCATAAATTCCACTTTATGCTACTAGTGTTAAAACAAATTCCGCCTTATTACAAAACGTAGTTAAACCTGGTTTAACTTAGACTTGGTTTATCTCGCATGACGTCTCACTTCAATAATATTCAAAAGAAAGTGACAGCATGCGAGATAAACCAGGTCTAAGTTAAACCAGGTTTAACTACCTTTAGTAATAAGGCGGTTTAAGTTTAAATATTCGTAGTAAATCTTTACAATAAATACAAAATAATGTCTTAAAATACGGAACTTTAAAATCAAGATCTCAAACTAACTCAGAAAGCGACTTCTACTTATTTTTAACTCACTTTGTTCACTAACGTTCGCTGTAACATAATTTTACACTCCCACAAAGTTACACAGCGGTGTAAGTGTCACTCACTTATCTCGCTGTCAGTACAGACGTATACAAAATTGTTTTCCCGGTAGTACAGTCGAGTCGTGCCGTGAATTGTGATCGTACACTTGTTTACTTGACGGTACTCTTTGTCACACGAATAGGAGTTTCTAAAGCTCGTGGGCGTAATTAATGGCTTTAAAAGTGATTCAATCAAGCTTTTATGTTTTACTTAGATCTTTTACTTTTATATGAAGAAGATTAATATGGGTAGCGTGGAAATATGTTAAGTGAGACCCTTTCAGTCTTTTATTACCTAATCAATGCGAGATGAAGGTTTCAATTTTCTTAAATAATATGCATAGTCTGATCAAGACAATTCAAAAACCTGGAAACGAAAAATAATTGGTTTTGTCAGTAAAGAAACTTCGTCCGTTTCTTTTTAACCTATGTGGTAGAGCGATCTGATTCTGACCTCCACAAGCCAATAGGTTAGTCGACAAAAAAACTAATTAGTCCGTCAGATAGATTTCTTATAACTTCTTTTCATTTGAAAGTAGAAAAAAGAAAACCAGTTTCGAAAAATAATATATTATGCATAACTTCTTAACTCTGTACGCGGGATCCGTTTCTATATATTTTTTTTTCTTGTAGCCACGGATCCCGGGATCCGTGGACAAAAAAATTAATTAATATTTTTGTAGAAACGGATCCTGGGATCCGTGGAGACAAATCGCCGGGATCGGTGGAGACAGACCCAACAAAAAATTAAGACGAAACAGTGCTTCGAAAAGTCGTGAAACGTCACAGGTTGGTCCATTTTTACCAGACTATGACGTCAAAAGCTCTCCATGGTCTTTGACAAGCTTTCTTTTCGTCAAATTTTATTAATTTGATAAAACAAAAAACACTTAACCAATATTTTTCGATAATCTAACTGAAGGACTAAACAGAATCATATTTTTTTTAGTCAGTCAACTACCTTCAGATTATAGTAGGTCCCTACACAAAAAAATTTTGGAACAAAAACAATATAACCAACACGTAATAGAGAAACATCAGGTAGTTGTCACGATTCCAGAATTTTTAAACCGATTAATTTGTTAAAATGTTATTAATATTTTTGTGTAAATAAAACCAAATATAAATTTCCGGGAACTCATTAAACGCAAAATTCCAACAAAATTCAGGACGGCTTTATGCAATAGCTAGTCACCACTTAATCCATAAAACTGTATAATCGTCATTCGTTCGCGCCCATTGCGCGCTAAATGGGCTTTAAACGATTGACGTAAAGGATGATTTGATGCATTTGTGCCGAGCATTGGTGAAACGCAAATTGGTGCGATGCGGTCGACAGAGCCAGCCTTTCTGTTAAATCAGCTTGGTTACATCGCTGATTGTACCTTTCATGTTTTGGGGGATCTAAAGCTGAATACGATACATTTTAATGTATATTCAGAATAAAAAAACACTGCCAATCGTAATTTTTTTATGAAATTGCTAAAGTCAAAATAAAAAAATATGGGTACGTTTATAATATTTTTGAGTATTTTGTGGTACAAAAACATTAGAAATCTCAATAGAAAAACAGGAAGTTATTTCCTTCGTGTATTTTAAAATTGTACGCGATCATTTCGAGCGGTTGTCGTTTGTATTTCTTCATTTTATTTTATTCATGGGTTGAAAAGGAAAAGATATTGAATGACAAGAGAAGACAAAACCAGATAAAGCAATATCACGTAATGAAGACGGTGTAATTACCCAACTACGGCAAAGCCAAAGGAAGGTTATGATTTTGACTGGCTATGTATGTATGTATGTATGTGAGTATCTTCATCTGTTCCCTCATAGCTTCCAATCTACTTATCGGAACTCGACATATGACGTATCGTTAGAACCGTCTTCATTTTCCGCTGAACATAGGCTACGTGATTTGTCACAAAAAACGATTTGGCGCCCTCTAGCGGACTAAAAGTAAGGCTTAAAAAATAAAAATGGAGATAAATACGCCGTGTTTGGTATCATTTGAAAGGGCCTCACTTGTGCATTTCCAAAATATTGCTCAAATTTAAAATCACGCCCTCTTGCGGACAAAAAGTCAAGAGTAAAAAAAAAAATGTAACACCAAAATTGTTTATATAAAAAAAAGTAGGAAACTAAAACCCGACTACGAAAAAAAAAAAACGACGCTAAAAAAGTATGAAACAAGATTTTCAGAATAGAACAAAAAGAAAAGCCGTAGTCACACGATAGGTACCAACAAAACTGAAAATCTTGTTTCATACTTTTTCAACGTCGTTTTTTTTTTGTCGTAGTCGGGTTTTAGTTTCCTACTTTAAAAAAAAAAATAACTGGGACAATATTTAAAAAAATATATCCATCGAAAAAACATTCATAACATCACGTTTGTAATCCCTGAAGAGTTTGGTAGAGGTGTACCTTCACCGTACGTATACCCACATTTTACAAGTTATGATTATGTCCCCTATAATAGGGGGCGAGCCTATTGCCACCAATGCACCCGGGCAATCCGTGGCTGAGAAATTACTGGTGAAAAAATTCAGTAACACTTAAAGTAAAAAAAGTCTAAACACACACGCACAATTACACTAAATAGTCATTGTAACTCTCATAATCCTCTCATCTCATCTCTTAGCGTAGTTTTGATCAGTGACTAAAGAAAGAAAGAAAATATTCCATTGAACGGTGACCATTCACTTTGTAAGCCAATAACGTCCATTGCGAAGGCGTTGATTGATCCCATTACTAGCCCAAAAGAAAATGGATAAGTGAATGATTTGTTAAATGTTCTAAAGGTTAGACTACAAGATTTTTCACTGTCACCAAACCATTTCGGTCAGTCTTGGAACGGAACGTGAGCGAAATTACGATGTTCTAGCGTGTGGAACTACTTTTAGGTTGGAATAAGGAAAATAGTGGTTCTGTCTTCGTTGCTTTCGAAGATTTTCCTTGAACCTTTGGTATTGTTTAATAGTATTTTTGAGTGCGAATTGCTGATTGTTAAGTTCATTTAAATCTACTTTCCTTGGGTCTAAACTTTCTCTAAATGCACACCTAAATGAACACTTTATCATTAACATCCGTATTTATAATCAATTACTTGAACTTAAGTAATTACTAATGCATAAATTGTTATGCAATGGACAAGAGTTTAAGCGAAGTTAAAACCGTCAATGAAAGCAAACCTTAGAATTCTAACTTTTGATAGTTCTAACATCTTGATGTTAGAACTATAACTACTACTACTACTACTACTACTGAATTACTAAACTATAGAGAAAAAATCGCATCTTAAACAATGACTTTTACTCAAGTAATTACTCTGACTTGTTTATAGATACGGGTGTTAGACCTGCCACATTAATCTAGTGGCTTCAAGCGCGACAGCGAAACATCAATGTAACATTATAAAAATAATGTTACATGTTACATTATAAAAATAATGTTACATTTACATGTTACATACAATTTCACAATATGAAAATAATATTACGTTGTATGTTCTCTTTGTATTTGAACTCCGCCTCTGTATCCAAGATCAGCAACGAAACGATACACCGAAATTATTTTATTTCAAATAAAGACCATTCTGCTACTATTCATCCCGTCTGCGGCAGGGCGTCACAAAATGAGTTTCATTCCATTATCTATATGTGTACGAGTAGCTATTGGCCCAATTTTGGGACAAAAACATCGTAAATTCAATCATCAATACTCGTTAAAACCCACGCTTACTGAAAATAAATGTTTTTAACTCTAACAACTGTTTTAGGCAATAACAAAGAGGTTGTAGTTCGTAAGAGTTTAACAAATTAGTTACATTTATCAACCTTGCGCTGTTCACAAAATGATCCTTTGAAAAGTACTTATTAAAGTAGAACAATTTATTTTACATTTTTTAAAAGGCTGCCTAATTTTGTTCATGAACAAAATTAGGCAACAACAGGCCGCATATTAACGCATGTCGCAAAAACGCAACCAATGCCTTAAATTTGTTCGATGAGACCAAACGCGGCATATCACGCAACTAAAATGGTCTTCCGGCTGACTGAACAAATAAACGCACTATAGCATTTTAGCGCAACCGATCGCTTTAGTTAGGATAAGACTTGAGAAAGCAGGTCTAGTCTGCAAAACCTGCTTCCTCAAGTCATCATAAGGCAGACCTTAAGGTTTTTTAGAGGATCACAATTTATCATTTTGAGAATGTATTTTTTTTTTTTTTGAATTCTCAATAGTATCACTTTTCAATGACATACAAATATATTCACTCCGCTATTACATTATTTTAAATGAAAACAAAACAATACTGCCCATAATTGTGGAATCCTTTCTAAAGCCTAGCAATTTAAGTAAATAAATAACACATTATTAATTGTACCTACGAGTATCTGTAATTACTTGTTTGTTTAAACAATATTTCTGTGTATGCTACGTAAGTATGGCTTATTATTTGCTTTTAATTGATCCTTTTGTGAGATTACATTTTAATTGCGAATTGTATGTTGGAAAGCAATAAATAAAAACGTACTTAAAGGAATGATGTTGTTTGTAATAATAAGTATGATACAACAATTTAATAAAAATATTGGTTTTTATGGGACTAGAATAAATGTTTTATAGAATTCTGACTCTGATTTTGTTTTCTGATACATTTAATATATTATTTATGAAATGAATTTTATTAAAATGGCGGGCATGAACTTCATCATCGTCATCATCCGCCTATCCTTTTCCCAACCATACTGGGGTTGGGTTTTAAGTTTTTTTGGATACATGGAGCGATTGCCTATCTGACTTCCACAACCCAGTTAGTACTGGGTAATATTTTATGGGTGTCACATTTTCGAGTCTTGGGCATGAACTATGTAATGCAGACAAAACTACATACATCACAGTTCTACTACCAAAAGACAAAATATATTCCTAAAGAAAACTTTCACATTAAAAAACGAAAAAAAGAAAAAAACTAAAAGTACATCAGCAGAACCGGAAAAAACCAGTTCCTCGACCACATCCAGTGTTGATATTTTAAATAAAGTTCACCTCTATTAAACCCTCCGCCGCTCACGTTCGCAACTTTTTTATGAGCGGACAACTTCTAAAGGCAACGCTTATTAAGGTCAAGCTAGCCCAAAGGGCAATAAGGCCATGCATAAAGCAGGCCTACAAAAACTTTTCCATTTAACTTGGCCCGTGTCATCCTGATTATATCTACTCATACTGACCCGCCCTGACTTCACTCGGGAGCAATTTTTGACTGACAAGCACCTTAGTGGTCGCATTTTAGGGGCCTTTGTGGGATATGAGAATGGAGGGTTTCATGGAAATTTTCCAAATATTTGAATTCATAGAGTACTATATTTTCAAGTGCAGCATATTTTGTTTATTTCAAAATCATCATGCTTAGAGGAAACCTGCTTGTCGCAGTCACATACAAGCTGTTTTTTTTCGTTCTATTATAATATTTATAAACTTGTTAAGCGTTTTTAATCTCTTTTATGTCATATATCTGCGAATTTTTTTTTTCTTTTAATAAGTTTTGAATACTGAAATACAGTTTTGGAGCACTTCAGTTTTTTTTACAACACAATACCAGTTTACCATCAACCATTGTTTATTTTGTTTACAAAATACGATGGTCTACTTCAGACAGACCAAAACACTTTTTTCGCTATGCAGTAATGATACTTATCTAAAATTCCGGAAGGGGATGATAAAAGTTAACAAAACGTAATAAACTTAGATTAACTACATAAAGGACGCCGATTTTGCTAAGTAAGTTAGAATCTTTGGGTCTCAGAGGCCCGAAAAGGTGTTCAAGGAAAAATATTAAAATTTAAATGCGATTTGAAAATTCTCCTGTAATTGTACTTTTTGTTTTGTCGAGGAAGTAGTCAGCATGGATTTCTTTTTCAAAAAGAAATTGTGTTTCACTTTTGAACTTCTAACTTCTTTTCTAACTTCTTTTGATCTTTACAATCCACCCGCTCAGCTTTTACGCAAATAGGTGTTTACTAACTTTTTACACATCATTTTTAATATAATAATCTTGGTACACTCACATGAGGCCTATACCGTTTATGTAGGAGAAGGTCTTTTGAAGTAAGAATCATGTAGATTTGAATGGATCTGTGCAGTCAGTGTAAACGTATTTACATCAGTTATCGTGCAGCTCGACCCATAATTTAAAGAACTCAACGTCACGTCGAACAACCACTTGGCATTGGCTTGCAGTCTATCCAGACGCAGCTAAATATCAATAGTTTACATGGAGCGACAGCCAATCCAAACTCCAGAACCCAGTTAGCACATGGTACTGGGAAATCCATCGGAATAACTTGCTATCAGACTTTCAGGCCATTGCATTGACAACTTTTAACGACTGTAAAACATCTACAATTGACTGCCGGGACCAACGGCTTAACGTGCTTCCTGCGGCACTGAGGAACGCTGCGGGTTGTTTGAAAAAGATACTGCGGCCGCAACAAAAAGGGCTAAGAAGGAACATGGATGGATTTTAGTCAAAACAAGTCTGACTTTCCCTTCCGCTCCGCCCAGAGCGGGAGGTGTCATTTGATGATTTCACTCTCCAAAAAGAAGGCACTGAGGAACCTCAGCATTTAATAACTAATACTCGGCATGTAATAATAAATTTCTCAACGCTACTCAATTCAAATCTGGCATAAAATTCATAGGATCAGACAGATGAACATTTTATCAGCGAAAACAATTATTGAAACGTTTATAATGTACAAAGTACCTACCACGCAGCCGAAGCGTATGTTAATCCTTTCAAAAGTCTTTGTACAAATAAGAACTGTTTTAAAGCTATTTCCAATTGCCTAGGTCCTTTTTTTTGGAGGTTGTAAATCATCAAATAACTCCTCCCGCTCTAGCGGAGCGGTAGGGAGTGTAAGACTTCTACTGATTAAAAATCACACATGTTCCTTCTTAGCCCTTTGTGTCGAGTACGCGGAATCTCTATCGAACTACCCGCAGCCCCGACGGATTGCCTGGGGCCTCTGATTACATAAATTCAAACACCATTTATAGAATTTCTCAAGTCTCGTAGACTCCTTTCTATTAGCAAAACCTAAAACCTTCATCCACTTTCAAAAAAGATTCAATAAGTTCAACTAAGAAACTTCTTTATAATAAAGGTTTCTCGTTGATATTATAGCCATACATTTTCTAGATGAAGTTACAGAATCCAATCTTTGACGCAGAGGGTCCTCGAAGAAAATTATTAACCCCTATATTTTATTACGTCGAAGCAATATATTATCTTGTGTAATATGTCATATTATACTGTTATTATTATGTTTATGAAGGTACATTCATGTGTACTTTTTAGGATAAAAGTGCTGACAAGAAAGAAAGAAAAAATATTTATTTGTCGCAGATACAAGAACGTGCATCCGAAATGACAAAAAAAATACACTAAACATATTATAACGCATAAGAACTAATACATCAGCTAGCTGCTGTCGTAAACACGATAGCTAATCGTAATAAAACTATCATGATCATCATTTATATTATTATCAGCCGAAACACGTACACTAGACTATAGACTTCGCGTGGACCGGTATTGTGCTTCTCGTATCCAGCAGATTCCCATCGTCTTCAACAGGTCTTCATTTCACCTCTAAGTGCTGCTCTGCGATGTTTTACTATATATCTGCATAGCTTATCGATTTATATAATTTATGGAGAAGAGCATCATCATCCTCATAATTTCAGCCAAAAAACGTCCACTACTCGACATGGTCCTCCCCCAATTTTCACCACATTAACCGGTCCTGTACGTTTCGCACTCAGTGGATCTCCGCAACCTTTACCATGTCATTGATAAACGTTTTCCGGTTCGCGGTCGCCACTCCAGAAATTTTCGAAAGAGTAGTTTAAATAAAAACTCCTTCTAAAATAATTCCCAGAACATTCTCCAATTTACTTAACCCGTACCTAACCTGTGTCCTACCTACCTAATGTCTGTTATCATCTAATCCGGTAACAGTTTCTCAAAATAACATTAATAACAATACATTAGGTTCAGCAGTGGAGAGCGGTGTTACAATTTATTATAACAAATGGTACCGGTTGCTGGATGCTTGTACGGGAAGGATCAGTGGATCTCATCATTTATCATCTCAAGTGATGGAGTTATGAATGTACAAAACACGCTGTTTGCCTTGTTGTTACAAGTGGAGGCTTTTGGAGGATTGTAGTAAGCACTATCGTTCAGTTTTGTATAATAAATCTGTGTATAATTGATTAATCAGACGAACTTACCTTAAGTGAAGTCCGATTACAATTTCATGAAGGATGAACTGAAATATAATTGATTACAGTGTAGTTCCCAATTCGCTAGTATTTGGCATCGCAGTTTTAGAGAAAATAAAACAAAACTTTTTCTCTATGATTTGGCAACACAGATTTGACACTCTTTAGAGATAGCGTTGCTCTATTAGCCCATTCGACAAGGGACTAATCCTAAAAAGGATGGGTTGGGTGGGTAATTATATTTCAGTTCATCCTTCATGAAATTGTAATCGGACTTCACTTAAGGTAAGTTCGTCTGATTAATCAATTTCATTTCATGATGAACTGAAATATAATTGATTACAGTGTAGCTGTTTAGAGTCTAAGTCGACATGGGCCACTCTTTTGGAAATATACAAGACTTACCAAATCAATCTTATTGTTACATGAATCAAATTTATTTGAGACCAATATAGTCAACCTATGCTTGTATATCTTAGGTAGGTATGATTCATAATCATCAATCTTAAGGTATTATATAATAAGTATGTATGTGTAAAAAGACAAAATAGCCATTATGTGGCTTACATAACTAGGGCGTCATTAAAGACAAACCAATGATAATTGGCTACTAGTATTTTCATGATAATAAAATACTATCAGTCCTGTCTCATAATCAGATACAATATGAAACAATAAATGCTATAAGTATGTATAGCTAATAATGCCATATTACTAAATTAAAACACTATTAATGACAGTGTACAAATAAAATAAATAATCATTAATAATAAGGAATGTTTGAATAAAACTTAAAACTGAATGTTTAAATTAAACTTATTAAGTTTGTGTAAAGATAAATAAAGGAATGTAAATATGATTTACATCTTCAAGTTGGTATTTAAGACGGTATTTGCCCCACACTAGGGATTTTCCCTGTATCGTGGGTGCGTGCACAAACATATAAAGTCACATACACAAATACCCAGACCCGAAACAACTATCTGCAGGTCATACAAATATTTGTTCCGTGCGGGAATCGAACCCGCGACACGCAGCTCAGCAGTCCAACCGCTTAGCCACTGCGCCAACCGTGCCGTCAAACAGACATAAACCATTAACATTCACTGATACATCTTATACCTTGTCAATGTAATAGAACTATCTGGCTAGCCAATAGTTTTCCTAATGACATCTAATGACACCCCTGCCTGTTTAGCAAAATATGTGTCTGCATAAAGTGTGTTATGTGTGGTACATAATATATCAGTCAATCCCACTTCCCTTCATTAATAATTTAATTCTACTAATTGTTTGTTTGGATGCCTGTTATAAAAGGAAAGCAGGTTTCAGTTTTTGATGACAGTGATATTTTTATAAGAATAGTAATGTACATAATGTATTATGTCTTGTGACATGGACATATTGTCTTTTAATAACTGATAGAGTCTGCACTCTTTGAGCAGTAGCAAGAGCTAATAAGGTGACAAGCTTTTTACTTAATTTTTTAAATTAAAATTCAGATTATCCCCAATTAGACAGTGATTACTACTACACTACTATTGTAGAATCACAAGTATTCCCATACTTGTATAAAGCGGGTTGAATTCTTTAAAGACCCATGAGAAAACGCTTGATGTGATCATCCCTGTCAATTCATTCATTTAACAGAGAAGCGAAAGTATTGATCTAGCCTAATGTAACAAGCTGTAGCCAACATTATTTTGGTTTATGTATAATGTATTTCAGTGAGGTATTGTATTAGATCTGGTATTGAATCACACTGTGATTTTGGCAGAATAAGTACCAACTCTTTAAGTGAATGCATTTTGCAAAAGATGGTCGCTGCCGGAGTAAGCTGGTTGCTTTATGGGTGTTTGGTACTGAAAGGAGATTGTAATAAATTATTATTAGAATAGAATATGATTGGTTTTATAACCATCGTCATTTTTACCAAAGGATATCTGACAAGTCCACGGTGGGTACCTACACCTACTCATATTTCCTTGCCCCCCCCCCCCCCCCTTTTTTTAATTTTTGAAGACAATTCGTAATTAATGTCAATGGTATGAATGTGTATAAAAAAAATAGGAGCTCTATTTAAATGAGAAGGCATCTATCTGAAATGCATATGGGTCTCTATATCAAGTTCATGACACATATGCTTTACAATTTGAATTAACTCCGGTAGCTAGTAAATCATAATTGATAATTCCCACTCTGTGGCAATGTTAGTATGCCTTGATTCCTCATATGACAAGTTATATTTAGATTTTATGTAAGGCTAATAAATCATAAATGATAATTCCAACTCTGTGGCAATGTTAGTATGCCTTGGTTCCTCATCTGACAAGTTATATTTAGATTTTATGTAAGATGCTTGGAGATTAATACACCTAGCTTCACACCAAACCCATATCCTTCTACTACCATCATTTAGGTTAGACATTGAACACTACCCATCTTGTTAATGCAAGCAATGGCAGTAGCGTTGTCAATCCGAAGAAGAATATCACAATTATTTTTTGAATTTACAAAGCATTTTAAACCAGAAAATATTGCCCTTAACCTGGTTTATGTGATATATTTGCTCTGATTGTGACCACAGGCCTCCAACATTTTCACCATAGCAATGAGTATCCCAACCTGTCAGGTCTGTATAAACTTGTAAATCAAATTTTCTTCACTGCTATGCTTCTAAGTTTTGCTGATAAGCATGGTGTCATTGGTGGAGGAATAACATAATTATATTCCTTCTCCATTGAAAGTCAACGGTCAATTATTGGTCATGGTCAATGTGGCGAGGGGGGCTTAGGGGAGGCCTATGTCCAGCAGTGGACGTCTTTCGTCTGAAATGATGATGATGATGACCATTGAAAAAGTAAACCATAGGTAATGTCATGGATGCATCATAATTAATAAAATAATTGATTGATTGTCTGATAAAAAGATGGTTTGATTTCAGTAATGGTATTCCATTTCCATTTGTTTTGTATGTACTATGCCATATTATGATAAAGCTGGCCATGCTGCTACTAATGTGCCTTTTAACAAGGCAAAATTCTCTTATTTTAAATTTTAGAATTTAACATACCTACTCTTCATTGTATTTCTTTTTTTCAAAAGGTATGGTTGGTAGGTAGGCACAATTATTTGGAGTTAATCATGAATCCCAGTTTACAACATTAACAAGGTACTAGGGTACTTTTGTCATAATTAATAAGGGTTCCTAGTTGACTACGGAACCCTAATAATAGCATATGAACTTTAACACACTAATTGTTGTTTTCATGTTTTGTAAACACTCCTTGTAATATGCTTGGTCAATATATAAAATATCATTAATGTAGATTATGAATAAGTGGCCTAAATTTCTTGCATAAACAACCACAGGTATTAACAATTTGATGAACAAACTAGGTGCAGTACAAATAGTCCATAAGGCAATGCTGTAAATTCATATAAGGTTCCATTGAATTCAAAACAAAGGAACTTTAAATCATAAATATGACTTCCTTAAGTCTATGCAACACACTTATTAATGATCAGCAATTAACCTTACTGCAGTGCTGACTTTTACATACTTGTTCAAAGGTTTTAGATTTAAAATTAACCTGTTTGCCATCAGGTTTTGAAACAAGGAAAATCTTTTGAGATGTATTCTCCCTTTGAATGACAACATGGTGTTATAGCTCTTAATTGTAAAAGGTGAACAATTATGAACAAAAGCTTCCTGCATATGTGTAATTTCACAATCAGGTAAATTATTTTTAGGACTGAGACATGAAAGGGACATGAAATCCTTAATCCACTGCAATATAATGGGGTCATTTGTTGATTACAACCAACAAACAAAATATGTACCTTGTTTATTTCCTGCTGTTGTGGTAGACATCCCGGGTTCTCTCGGAACGCTGTGGGTTCAAGGATGTTCTGCGGTGTGATAGCTGTGGTCGAGTCTGTGGTCCATCTCATACCATCTCCTTGGTTGGTTGATGCTTTCAACTGTTGTGGTTGACTCTTTCTGTTTCCCATATATTTGTTACTTATGTTTTAAGCAGAAATTGCTGGCTTGGTGCAGTTTTCTTAATAGAATTTGAACTCTGTTGTATTAGGCATCTTATTTACCGCAATTCTTTGATAAATTGCCACCATTTAAAATAGTTTTATGAGTAATTTCTATGAAATGCTTGTGCAGAGCCACTACAGACCTTGTTTTTAGTTTCTTAATGATAGAGTTCACACACCAACTTGTTGCTTCACCAAGTGATTTTAACATAGTTATTTTATCTAGTAGGATTTTTATTATAAGAGACCTGATTTTTCTATTATTGTAAGTGCTGTGCCCACCTGTCTTTGCTGGTAAGCGATACACTTATTTCTAGTTATTCCCATTTTAGAGATCACTAGCTTTACTTTGGTGATGATAAGGATTCAATATCTGGGATTTCAACAAAATGAGTGTCACGTTATTCATCAGGGCCTGATGTTTGACAAATTTCACACCTTTTAATGATTTTTTTCTCAAAAAATGATGAAAAAATACCTTACTTGGTCCCTTAAGGTTTCTCAATAGCATTTGACTTGCACTACACAGTATCTCGTACTGTCGCATATGCTGGTTTTGATCAAGTGGCATCACGTGCCGATATAATAGAAATCTGACATTCAAGTTGATATCTTGTAGTGTTTGTAAACACTGTATATTGTAAGGTTTCTCAACAGCATTAGAATAGCACTGAACAGTATCTCGTACTATAAGCACATGCTGGTTTAGATCAAATTGGCAGCTCGTGCCGTTTGTCATCAAAGTCGATAACTCGTATCAAAGTTGATCTTCGTGTTTGGTAACTCGTACTAACACGGTAAACAGTATTTCGTACTGTAAGCACATGTGGGGCTGGTCGGCATCGGCAACTCGTGCCGGTAACAGAAATCTGTTATAAACATCAAAGCTGATATCTCGTATCAAAGTTGATCTTCGTGTTTAAGTATCTCGTACCAACACGGTATATTATCCTCGACCATTGCTGTAGCCAGCCACGTTTTTTTTTTGACTTAGTTGCACCTAAAACAAAAAGCTTACCTTCGTTATCCGAAGTAATGACGAGCAAAGGGCTCCGGTCAAGTCCGGTCCCGGTCGACACTTTGCCGTTGATTTAAACTGAGGTTGCGTTTGGCACACCATCGGGACTCCGTATTTTGTTTCGACGTCGTCAATCCAACTTATACAAGAGTATTTCCACATTTTTCCAATAAGTTTTTCTTCAGAAACCATTTTTACTTGCGATGCCGTTCAACGCGCGAAAAAGAAGTGTCAAATCTGTGTTGCCAAATCATAGAGAAAAAGTTTTGTTTTATTTTCTCTAAAACTGCGATGCCAAATACTAGCGAATTGGGAACTACACTGTAATCAATTATATTTCAGTTCATCATGAAATGAAATAATCTGCTAGATAAACTAAATGAGTTTTATTCAGAATGATACTCACAGGTGGTATACTGCCGTGCTAAACGTAAAAGTTGTATATCGAGGTACAATTTCGAGAAAATTATAGTTTTGTAAATGTAGTTTAGTATACACGTATTATGAAATATATACTGTTATTTGGCTTAGTAGTAGTAGTTAGGTGCATATGTATTTAAGGCGTCCGATGCCATTGAAATCATTTTTGTAATTTTTTAAGATCCTTTGGAGCTTACCAGTCATAAGAAAAACAGGACTTTTTAGGACATTTAGTAGTAGTGGAACAGTTCAGTAAATAATAATAAAATGATGGAAAATATATTTATAAACATCATGTATAAACGATAGGATCAGGTCATGTCCGTTTATATAACCCTCTTTCTCTGACATTGTGATGTTTTGTATATTCCTTTCTACCGCGATAGAAAAACACACACACTCAGAATAGCTTTTGAGTAAGGTAAATATTTTGTAAGTTATTTTGAAGTGTCTAAAATATTTAGCCTATCCAAATATTATAACATCCATAACACCCAAGATTTACAAACTAATGCGGCTTGCAAAGGCCCCCGTACAAGAATATATGTAACAACGGGGTACGGCTGAACTAGGGCATTCTTAGGCCATTTGTATGGATAGGATCAATCGACCAACTTCCGACACGGGATATCGGCCCGAAAACTTTTTGTTTAATTTCACCCTACATTTTTATCGGTCGGGTGATCGTATGAGGATCGATTTGGAACAGGATTTGCGTTGGAAGTTTGTGTTTGAGTTTGGTCTGCGTACTTCTGATTCATATAGGTTAAGGCCCTATTACGTAATTAGAATCCTACCTACCTTCTATGATAGAGCAGCGGTGGCCCAGAGGTGGTAGCCCCAACTTACGAGTAAGTCGTGAGTTCGAAGTAAAAGAGTAAGTCGAGTGCATTACTTCGTGTAATTTATTCATCATAATACTCTCAAAAACGGTGAAGGAAAACATTGCAACAAAACCCGCACGTCCTAGAATCAAAACTTCGAAGCCATGTGACTTCTACCAATCCGCTCTGGAGAAAGGCGCGTGTTGGGTTTATAGCCCATGCCCTCTTATAGGGAGGCCTAGGTCCCAGCAGTGAAAACATTTCTCTTGGGAACAGTAATCTGTATAAAAACACACAAGACATAGTGTAACAACAATAATTTTGTAGGCACGTGATAGTTAGGGATCCATTTCGTCGTTTGTTTTAAAATAAATTAAATGTTTTGCATAATCTAATAGGAAATCGAGAAAGAGGTCAATCGTCGAATCCGACTCGGCTGGGCAGCGTTCGGGAAGCTGCGCAGTATCTTCTCGTCCAACATACCCCAGTGTCTCAAGACGAAAGTCTATGACCAGTGTGTGTTGCCAGTGATTACATACGGGACCGAAACGTGGTCACTCACAATGGGCCTTATCAGAAAGCTCAAAGTCACCCAAAGGGCAATGGAAAGGGCTATGCTCGGAGTTTCCTTGCGTGATCGAATCAGAAATGAGGACATCCGCATGAGAACCAAGGTTACCGACGTAGCCCGAAGAATCGCCAGACTTAAGTGGCAATGGGCAGGGCACATTGCTCGCAGAACGGATGGCCGATGGGGCCGAAAAGTTCTGGAATGGCGACCGCGAACCGGAAGACGTTGCGTTGGAAGGCCTCCCACTAGGTGGACCGATGACCTGGTCAAGGTTGCAGGAACCCGCTGGATGAGAGACGCACGGGACCGGTCAATGTGGCGACGCCTGGGGGAGGCCTATGTCCAGCAGTGGACGTCTTTTGGCTGAAATGATGATGATGATGATAATCTATTATATATATTAGATTATGCAAAACATTTAATTTATATAATATTCTCGTGTCACAGTTTTCGTTGCCATACTCCTCCGAAACGGCTTGACCGATTTTGATGAAATTTTTTGTGCTTATCCGGTATCTATGAGAATCGGCCAACATCTATTTTTCATCCCCCTAAATGTTAGTGGTAGTCCACCCCTAAATTTTTTATGGCAAAACAACAGCTAGTTATTATGTAAAAAAAATGCATTATGATATTCTTTAAATCATTTATGCGTATTCATGAACATACCGAAACAGACCGATCATAAAGACATAGTTTAGTTATATTTTAGTTTCTATAACTAAATCTTGACCAATATTATGAAATTGATGTTGACCTCTTGTAATTAACCCAATATTGACAAGTTGATTAATTTAATTTGCTTGTTAATGGAAATATTAATCCAGCTTCCATTTGTTTACAATAGATTAGCAATGGCTGATGACCAGGCTTACAGGGTAAGATAGGGTTCATTGTTAATTATTTCAATTACATTTAAATGTCTGAGATAATAATGGTCGACGGAGTTCGGACCGAATGGTGACCAAGGTTGGGCCTAAAAATTCCGGACCATCCAAAATCGCGTTGCATTGACGATATCGTCAGGAGCACAGGAAATGAATGGATGAGAGATGTACACCGCACAGAACAGAATATCCAGCCGTGGGTGATATCGGGCTGAAGTGATGACATTTAAATACTGAACTTAATGAAGCAGTTCGCAAATGAATGTATACGCAAAATAACACCCTATATCAAGTTGCCGTGGTATTAGGATTTTTAACACTGTTAAACATTTTTGTGATTCCAACATTATAAGATACACACAATATTAATTTAAGAAGAACACTTTAAGATGGGCGTCATCGAACATAATAAGAACACTTTAAGATGGTCATAATTTTTTTTTTTTTTTTTATGAGCCTGTACTGTCCCACTCCCCTCCTCCGCCTCCTCATCATATTAATTATATTTTTTTGTCTCCACAATTGGTGCCGATTTACAACCATATCTTGCATAACCGCCGAACTTTGTATTTGCATTGCACTAGTTTCATCATTTTCTTGTACAACAAATTTTTGTACGTCAAGAGGACTCTCTGATGAAAAATTAAGAAGCTAGGTACCCATTTTCTTTTCCTCCAAGTCTGGCAAAAATAACTTCTGAACACAGTTTTATTAAAGAATTACCTACTAGTCTGCCCATGCTGTTGTGACGGTCAAAAATTCAATTTGTGTCCACGTGGGCACAACTCGGCTCCATGATTTATTGTCCAGCATGGCTGTTGTCAAGCACGAAACTCCAGGACGCACGTGACGACCCAGCAAACAGCACTAAGCCTTATTTTTACTCAAAACTCTGGAAAATAAATTGAACCCTAGGGCAATAATATAAGGTATAATTTTGTATGAGATACAATTGGCACATAGGATGTTTTAGGTTGAAAAGTTCTGCATTCATGCAGCCAGAATTACTTTTCTTTTAGTTTTCTTCATAGAAGAATTTCAACCTTAACTGAAGTGAATAAGGTGCTGTTTATGATATTGTTTGGTTATATTAACAAATAAGTCTATAGTTTGCATTCAAGTAGCGTTTTTTATACGCAATCACTGCGAAAAGTGATTTCTTCGAACAGTAAGAAAAATGTTTTTGAATACAAACAGAGAAAACTTTTTAATTTAAAAAGCACTTTATATTAGGTAATTGAATTTAAACACAAGTTTATACATTAAAATTAAGTTATCTTAATCCAGAACAAAATTACATTTAAAAATATAAAATATAATTGATTTAAAAAAATTAAAAACCTCAAGTTATTTACGGCAAAAAACACATTAACTTTGATTAAAGGAGGTATTCAAAGTGAAATATACAGAAGGTACCGCATTGCCTAAAAATAGTTTCTCCAATTAATCGTCGCCATAGAAACGAAAGGTGAAGATTTCCTTAGAATATCTACTTTCCTGGAAAAATAACGATCTAACTGTGGAAAATTACTGATGCGAATATCGCCCTTAACAAAAAATAAGTACTATGATATTTTCAGAAGAGCTGTGGAAAATATTTAGTAATCTAATAAAAGCGAAAAATAACGTATCCATCAACAAAGCATTCCATAAATCAAATTAAGGCAACGATAAACGCCAACGACCTTGAGCGAAGCGCCACACACATTTATTTCTTTTACTCCAAAATCACATAAAATTTGAAAATTCCAAAACACTATGATGCTAGTAAATAATCTGTAAGTATTTTTAAAATCACTTTTCATGATTCTAGACTTGATAAATTGAGAGAATTACTGATTAAGGCCACTCTTACCTTTAATCAGTAATTCTCTTAATATAATAAGTCTGGAATCATGAAAAGTGATTAAAAGTAAAAACTATTGCTTCTTAACACATTGCGCTGGTGCATTAGTAGTAAACAGGTCATGGAAGTATTTAAACAAAAGTTATAACATTAAAAACGAGTATTAATAAAAAAGGACCTGAGAAAAACTTGGAACTTTGACCTCTAATATCTCGAAAACTAGAAGGTTCCCGAGTTCAGTACAGAAAAAATAATTGCATTGAAGGGAATATTACTTTCAGATTCGCAAAGAATCTGTTTATACCCTTTATAGAACAGAAAATTTAAAAATAAAATCGTGTTACTGGACTAAATATTCAACAACAACACTACTAAACAATCTTTTAAAATTAAAAAATTAAAACAATATTCATAACTTACAAACATCAATATGATCAAAGACGTTGCGGGCAAAACCTCACGAACTATGACAAAATATATTTCAAGCAAAACAGATATTGTAAATCACGGTAACGAAGCCATCCATTTTGCGAAATAAACCTATTTTTTCTTTCATCCCTGATTTCGCTCGCTTTTACCATCTTTTTGAAGTAGAAGTATCGCAGGCTATAATAGGGGCTCGTTATAGGATTATTTATCATCGTTATGTCGTAGAAGTACTTATCAGGAATTCAATTTATGAATTTATTTTGCACCTACTATTCCAGAAAATGAAAGGTCACCATTACCAAGTTAGGTACTTGGTTGTCTCTTACCAATGTCTCGAAACTCATACTCAAAATCCTTCAAAAGTTATGGGAATTTCAAGGTGACCAAAATATTATTGTCTACATTGTTTTCTTACTAGTTTAGAATCTTTTCTTTATTTATTTATAAAGGACCACATGGGACCACATGTTTAGCAGTAAACTATACTATACAGTACTTACCAGTTTTTTCGCGCCTGACCATAGTCGAAATAAATGCCATCTTATTTTTTTCTATTACAGTCACTTTCACTTATTAATGTTTACCGACAGTATTGTCCTAACCCCCTAACCTTGTTTAGGTGGAAACACAAAAATTCTGCATTATAAAAACTCCAGAAGAGTTTATATTCAAGCCTCCTTGCTCCATCCAATCACAAAACATATCATAACAGATAAGCACTAACGTCAAAAAGCTCGACCAAAAATTCTCCTCTAGCAAAAAGCTGGTCATTTTAAAACAACCCTGTGTGCGCCAGTTGTTACACGATAAATTAATCTTGTCAATGAACCGATCGGCTCTGCTGCGATACTATTGAAAAACGGCGCGTTCACGTTGACATATGGCTGGGGAAGGCTACGTTGCTGTTTTCCATTTTTTAAATTTTTCGTAGATAGAAAAATTTTTGGGCAACGAACGAGTTCGAAATTGTTCGTCAGTCTAACAGCTATGAATTTCTATGAAGTACGTGCTGTTTTCTTTATTGGAGCTGAAGTGAATTGTTGAACGGTTTTTGTGTCACCGATATACAAACTAGCTGCTGTCATAGATGTAGGTAAGCCTAAAAGAAAGAAAGAAGGCCAGTAGGCCTGCGTTTTTTTGCCAATCTTCTTGTTTGTACTTAGATGCCTATTGCTTTTCCGATAATAATAATAACTTCTGCTCATAGCGCCACCATGAATAATTATACTAGTTACGATTTCTAAATGAGTTAAAACCACATTCGATATAACAATCTTGCAAAACATACAAATTATTCGTAAAGAAACATAAAATTTAACAAACTTCAAAGACAGCAAAGCAAAAACAAATCATGAGACAGAAAACACGAACTCATTCGACACCAACACAGCGATAATTCAGAAAAAAAGAAAGAAGAAAAAAAGCAATACGTTTCAGGATGCAATCCCAATAAACAGGGAAACTTTTCCTCGCAACGCTTGCTAAAAAGTCGAAGCAACTTCTGCTAGTCTAGATATTACCTTCGGAAATGAAGCTCGGTACAGTCCCGTCGAAAGCTAACATTGTATTGAAATAGAAACCGACGGACAGCCTCAATGTTTTCATTGGGAAGCAAGTTGGTAACGAAGTGAGTTGTACAAGGAACACTGTTGTTTCCGTTGTTGTTTGGCTTGAAATTGGATTTAAAAGTTTTTGAAAAGTTTTGTGATGGAAACTTTAAAGTGAAGATTTAGAAGTCTACAACTATGTCCCACTGCTGGGCAACGGTATTTCCTTTCTCAGTTAACAAATCATAACTAAATCATTTTTCAGATTAAACAGTGAAAATAGAAATAGAAACCGACGGACAGCCTCAATGTTTTCATTGGGAAGCAAGTTGGTAACGAAGTGAGTTGTACAAGGAACACTGTTGTTTCCGTTGTTGTTTGGCTTGAAATTGGATTTGGAAGTTATTGAAAAGTTTTGTGATGGAAACTTTAAAGTGAAGATTTAGAAGTCTACAACTATGTCCCACTGCTGGGCAACGGTATTTCCTTTCTCAGTTAACAAATCGTAACTGAATCATTTTTCAGATTAAACGGTGAAAATATAAATAGAAAAGTTCAAACATTATAGCAAACATTGCTTGATCGAAGTACTACAGAAACTCGGTATGTAACGAATGGCCTTCATCCATAGATTGCAAGCACTGCTTTTCCTTGCTGTTCAATTATCTTGCACTTCGTCGAGCTTTATTGCTTGGCGCTTTTCTGGTGGTCGCCACTCTTGATTTTGACTTTCAAGAGTTGCAATAGTTTGCAAATGGTGTGGCGGGCCGTCCTTGCAGACCAACCCGTGTGGTTGTTACTATTTAGCCACAAGCTCCTCTATAATCAAGTTATCCACAGTCACAATAAAATAAACAAAACTTCCTAGAAAAAAGTAATTAGTACAAAGTCATCCAGCTAAGTAAAGGCAAGGTCAGTAAGCTAACTAATCTAAGTAAGATCGAAAGGCTCACACAACTTCACGAGCTCAGACAAAGTTAAGGGAGTAAGTGCCTTATGGCAGCTAGTTTGAATGAAGTAGGTTCAAAGGGGAAGTCGTTAGATGACAGCTGATGCGGCCTTGTGGTGTTAACACAATACAAGTGGGCCATTCATAATATTTATGTTGCTTAATTAATGTACAGTCACCTGCAAAAATGCATGGACGGTTCTGAACTCTATTCACAAGTAATAAAGACTAAAAGTATCCATGCAATTTTGCAGGTGACTGTACTTACAATGTAAGATGAATTTCTGAATTTTGTATTATTTTAAGGTAACCATATACAACACTGGAGCTCAGACATTGACATATTATCCAGCAGCAGTGAAGTCGGCTGCGGATGACGATGATACTATCTTTGTTTTTTCGTGCTTTATATGTCATCGATAACTATCTCTCAGTCGATAAATATCCTTCACTGAAACAAAACATACTGTAACAAATGGTACCTAAACATAAATAATGTGATTGTTTCAAAATCTAATTAGAAATCAAATTAGGATTAAAACCCTACCTATGCAGTTGCTACTGTCAGTAAAACCATAAAAATGGCACAATCTTTTTGCAAATTCCAAAAAAAAGGCAAAGAAATCAAATCAGTAATTTCCCCCAGTAAAAGTGGCACAAAAGTGAAAGGCAAAAACAAAACATTTTCTCATTCAATTTTTCCTTAGACTTGGTCGTCTCTCAAAAAAATTCATAAACTTTAATTACGACATCGATGACCAAAATAAGTACCTGCGTTAAACGTAAATGACGGGGTATTTACCTCTCAAAAGGATGGTAATTAGCGATGTCTATTTAAAAGAAAAATCTTTCTACGTAATTTATTTTGTGGACTTCTTTTTACCGGAATGGCCAGTGAGACCGGCATAATTACGGACAAGCGGGGTCGCGTTGAGAATTAAAGAATAACTTTTTTACCAAAAATGTTGAAGAAACAGAAAATTAAACAATTGAGTGTGCCAAAATAAACATTGGTCGTTTGGCGGAACGAACATTTTCGCTCGGAATTTTCCGCATTCATTTAATTTTTGGGTTAATACTGATTTTATCAAGTGCCAGTGATATTGCGTAGTTTATTTTACGGAAAAAGAATTCGATTTAAGTTTTAAGTTATAAGATTTTTATAGAATAACCTTTTTTGTCGCTGTATGGCCTCGTAGAGTGGTTATTATAATTAATGAGCTACATAAAGCTCCTTCTAGTTAAGATTGTGGGCAACACTATCACATACATCATAATTATAAATATATCTGTCAGATTTTGGTGTTCGGAGCCACAGTCGCCATTTGTCCTTACCGGCCTGATCTTACTTTAGCCTGTCTAGAGCTTATTTTTACGCTTTTCTTTTCTTTTTCATTACTTTCATGATCTTATAAAATCCCTAAACTTTTCTATAAGCCAGTGTAATCCTGTTATCATCGACATACCTAAGTCGTCAAATTTTCTTTTATCTAACACGAATCTTGCTCGGGAGCACGTAACTTGCGTACGTATTATGTCAGAACTTTAATATGGAGTCGCGAAGCAACGTAAGTGCTTTTTTGTTATTGGATGCGTTAGATATATTATCGAGTCCCAGCAGCCGCGGAAGGCGGTCCGGGCGTCGGGGGCCACGTGATGGCTTCCGGCGACCGTAGACGCGGGCCTATGGACGGTGAGTAATGGGCTAGCTCGCCATCCGTCCGTCTTATGACGACAACAGACCGTGTCGACGGCGCGTTCGTGTTCCACGCGCGCCTCAAAGAGATGTCAGCAACATGTTAGGGCCCCCACAAGGGCCGACTCCCGTCGGGGCTGCGGGATGTCGAAAGAGATAACGCGGCCTCGGCACAAAGGCGAAGAAGGAACATGGGTGGTTTTAGTCAATAGAAGTCTGACGCTCGCTTCCGCTCTGCCCAAGAGCGGGAGGAGTTATTTGATGATTACACACACCCAAAAAAAAAAGATATGTTATCAACGTAAAATAAATATTTATACGTGATTTTTCGTTTTGTTCTTAAAAGTTCGAAGAAAGTAAAACCAGTAGAGCCACAGGGTACAGTTAAAGCGCCAAGCCATGACGCGTTGAATGATTTCCTCACAAACTGGCAAGAAGAAGCGAAACAACGAAAGAAGTGAAAGGATTGGGAAATCCTTTCCCCAAGAAGCTTACCATGACGTCTTAAAGTATTATTATTTTAATCTCACTCCACAATGTTAAAGAGATGGCACTAGATGCCCTCATAGCTCTGTCACGTTCCCACATTGGACAGACCATAAAAGCAATACTGTTCGCCCCTGGACGGAAAAAAAATGCTCGTTTGTCATATCCACGATCTCACTCGTACACAATGCTCAATGTCTTCATGTATCTAGAAGTGCGAAGTTTTACCAGGTAGGACCAAAGTTTGATTGAATATTTCACGAAGGTAATCCAACTTTTTCGCTTTCTTCACCCCGATTGCATTGGATTAGATTGGCATGCGTTCCCTTTATTCCATTGACATCTTTATGTAAATAGCGCCGATTCAATTTGTCAAGTTTTTTGTTTGTTTTATTTTTGATTTTTGGTAGAATAAAAATGTGGGATGAACGATAAAGATGTTGGGATTACTTTAAAATTTGTATTTTATATATCAAGACCAGAATTCTACAAAGTTATGTTAGAAAAGATTTATGTTGTATATTACAAACTAATGTTATGGTCATATTTCCTATTAGCATTATTATTTATGTTATAATTATCTATAAAAAATAACTAGTCTGAAAACCGTATCTTAAATAAAACCGTGGGGCACGTCAATTATTGTCTACAATCGTTGATTAAAATGTTTGTTTTGTAATGTTACAAAACAAACATTTGACGTGCCCCACGGTTTTATTTTAGTCTAGTCTATGCATATGTTTATAATTCCCACGACTGTATCTATTTTATTATTTTTTGGTTTTTAGTACATTTATCTTAAACATTGCAATGTATGTTTAACATAAAACCGTTTAACTTAAAAAGTTTTTTTACCTATTTTTATTTTCTAGTTTTTAGTTTTTATTTCGCATTCTGTTTAATTTTTGCATAGTAAATTGTATTCTACTTGTTGAGACCTTTCATTTGATACCCATGTTGATGGGATTGATAAAACCTAATTTATCCGCCATTTTGTAGCGGCCGCCATCTTGTATTTCAATTTTTTATAGTATATTTTATTCTGCTTGTTGAGCCCTTTCATTTGATACCCATATTGATGGGATTGATAAAACCTACGTTATCCGCCATTTTGTAGCGGCCGCCATCTTGGATTTCAATTTTTTATAGTATATTGTATTCTGCTTGTTGAGCCCTTTCATTTGATACCCATATTGATGGGATTAATAAAACATAAATTATCCGCCATTTTGTAGCGGCGGCCATCTTGAATTTATAATGTTAATGAATAAACATAATAAATTGTATTGTCACCAAAATCCAAAGTGTATACAAAATTTCAGATTAATCGGTTGACAGGAAGAGGGTGAAATTTGAATTACTAAATTTGACCCAAGAATAATAAATAAAACAAACGGGGTGAGCTAAATAAAACCGTTTAATAAAACCGTTTAATAAAAATAACTAGTCTGAAAACCGTATCTGTAGTCAAGTTACAATAATAACTTGAGTGTAAGATATTACTTATTCAAAATTTTTTGTGCAATAGACCAGAATTTAAACGAAGTAAAAACTGTCAAAAAAACAAAGCTAAGAGCTGTTCTCACTTTTGATAATTCTAACATCAAGCAATTACTAAACTATTGTAATAACAATCGAATCCTAAATAATTACTTTTACCCAAATTAACACCTTCCCTTCGTCTTTGTTTTGTAAAAGGTAAGATTAATTAAAAATATTTCTTCAGCAAGTCATAAAAATAAAATATTATTAAACTACGTTATTTTCAACCCTCTCCAAAGAAATTGCATTTCCTTTTACAGTATTAAAAAATCCATTTACTACAACTAATAGCAAAAAAGCTGGAATTCTTTTAAAAAGATATCACAGAGCTCTCAATCCAACGTTATCAGAGAGTCTCTCGGTTCTCACCTTGCAATGTATCGGCTGATCCAACTTTGATGAAGCCTAACTTTATTCCTAACTCAATTCCACTTCGGTTTCAACTTAATACACTGTCTTCTAGTGCCCTCCGTTCAGTTTGCCCGGGTAAAATGGACTTTGGTTTCTTATTACGTTTATTTTGTTGCAGTTGGTTTAATAATGACTAGAATTAGTTTTGGTTTTATGCAGCGTTTTGAAATTAAACAAACAAACAAAATGTTATTAAGAAATCATATACTTATAGTCTTTCCGACATTTTTGTATTCTTGTGTTTCCGACATAATTTGCCTAGCATTTGCCCAACTAGGTTTGGATCGACTTTCAGTCTAACCCGATGCAGAAGTTGAACACCATCTGAAGAAAAGTGGTAGATATCCTCAAGGTGTTGGGAGGAATGAAACGCGGTGACTTCAATAATGCGGACTGTATTACATTTGATGATTTACAGGAAGTAAAAACAAACGGTTTCTTTAAATTTGAGAACGCGAGAATCGAATTAAGATAGCTAGTGCTCGGTAGCGAGGACGTTGACGCAGTGTCGAACCGGCCGATGCGCGCTCGCAGCTGGACTCCGCCCTCCGCGCCTCAGCTCCCGCCCGCGGTCGCCCGGCACGGCTGATATTCTCGACATGCTCCCGGCGTTGAAGACTGGTCTTCAATGGACTGGAAGAGGACAGATGGTGTTGTAAGCACGTCGGACTATGCCCCTTTTCGTCCTTACGTCTGCGACTCTGCTTATTCCGTCTCTCCCAGCTATGAGACGTACGATGCGACCGAGTGGCCACATCAGTGGTGGTGATTGCTGCTCTTTGAGCACCACCAAGGCTCCCTCTTCAAGCACCCCGTCGGAATCCGTCCACTTGGTTCTCTGTTGGAGGTAAAATATGTACTCGTTAGAGAATCTATTCCAGAACTGTTGCTTTAGGTGCTCAATCCGCTGGAAACGTTTCAGGCTGGATATGTTCTGGTTGACGACTTGTGGATGCGGCAAGGATGTGAGAGATCTCCCAATAAGGAAATGGGCAGGAGTTAATGGGTATAGGTCTGATGGATCAGTGGAAAGTGGAGTGAGGGGACGAGAGTTTAGAATTGCCTCGACCTGAACCAGACACGTAGACATCTCTTCGTAAGTGAGATGTGCGAGGCCTAATATACGTCTGAGATGATGTTTGGTTGATTTTACGGCCGACTCCCATAAGCCACCGAAGTGAGGGGTGTAAGCCGGAATAAAATTAAAGTTAATACCTGTATCTGCCATTTCTGAAGAAAAGTCCTGTTTTAATATGCCAGCTATTTCATTACAGGTGCCAATAAAGGTTGTACCATTATCTGAGTAAATGGTCTTTGGTTTACCACGACGAGCAATAAACCTATTCAGTGCTGCAATAAAGGCATATTTTGTTAGGTCTGAGACAAGCTCCAGATGAACCGCCCTTGTGGCTAGACAAACAAAAACACATATGTATGATTTTACTAATCTACATCCTCTACCTTTGCGGTCAGCTAGGAGGATGGGTCCGGCATAGTCTGTGCCCGTCTCTAAGAAAGGAACTCTAGTTGAACTCGTTCCTTAGGTAAGTTACCCATGATGGGTTGAACAGTTCTACCGTTAAAACGCTGACACTTGACACATTTATGAGTGGTTAATTTTGCAAGGTTTCTTCCACCCAAAGGCCAATACTCATGTCGTATTGTGGCTAAGAGTAATTGTGGACCAGCATGGAATAGGCGTAAGTGATAGGTATTGAAAATAAGCTTACTGTAGTTGTGTTTACTACAAATAATTATAGGGTGCCTGACATTATAGTCGTAGCAAGAATTGTCTAATCTGCCTCCAACTCGTATAATACCAGACTCCATAAAGGGTGATAATTTCTTAAGGCGATTCTTATTTGGTAATGGTTTACCTGATGAGAGTAACTCGTACTCTTCAGGGAACATTTCCCTTTGAACTGTTTTAATTATGAAATCGGTGCTGTAGGACAACTCTGAACTAGTGAGAGTAAGACTATGATTATGTACTTTTTTTGCACGATTAATGAATCTGAATACGTATGCTAATAGGCGTTGTAAATGTGAATAGTTTGACGAATTGTTAATTAAAGTTTGAAATGAATTAATATGTACATTATTATGATTGGAAATAAGTAATGATTAATTATGAATGTTGGTGGAATGTGATTTTAATAGTTCAGGTAATACTGTGTTCGCATCTGTGTTAGGCATTGAAGGCCAAAGAGCTGGATCTGTAAGTAAGAAAGAAGGCCCTGACCACCACATGGAAGATTGACCTATGAGGTCAGTGCTCAAACCACGGGAGACAAGATCCGCAGGGTTGTCTTTGGACGGCACATAGCGCCAGGTGTAATCACCAAAGCCTTCCCGTACCTCCGAAACTCGATTCCTAACAAACGGCTTAAGCGTGCCAGGTGAAGCAGACAGCCAACCTAAGACAATCATAGAATCACACCAAAATATGCATTTGTCAGGTTTAAGTGTTAATGATTCTAGTACTTTTGCACACAACCTGGTTCCTAATAGGGCACCACATAGCTCTAGTCTTGGGATTGTGGTCGACTTATTTGGTGCAACCTTACTTTTGGACGTGAGCAGATGTGTATGAACGGAGCCGCTACTGGCTACAGAACGAATATATATGCAGGCTCCGTATGCCTTTTCAGATGCATCTGTGAAAATGTGTACTTCCACCGATATAGGGTTGTCACACACCACCCACCGTGGTATGCTGAGAAGATTAAGCTGTGGTAAAGTCTGTATGAACTTCAGCCATAACTTTTTAATGTCTACATTGACCTCATCATCCCAAGCACACTTGTCTACCCATAATCTCTGCATTATTACCTTGACCTCGATAATACACGGACAGACAAGACCCAGCGGATCGAATACTTGCGCTATTGTGGAAAGTATGTGTCGTTTTGTGATGGCAGTATCTGTATGTTTAGGTATATGAATGGAGAATGTAAGACAGTCAGTATGACAACGCCAATTAAGACCGAGGGTTTTACTTGGTTCATCAATACTCAAACTAACTGTGTTTGGTATGTCTGAATGTGTGGATGATGTGGTATGCGTGGTTGAATCCAGTGTGTGTGTAGTGACTGCCTTAAGTATTTGTGTGTTATTAGACTGCCACTTGCGAAGATTGAGTTGAGCAGTCTTAAGTATGTTGGTGACATCCCTACAAAGTGCTATAGTGCTTTCTATTGAGTCACCTCCAGACAGGTAATCGTCGATGTAAAAGTCGTGTTGTATTGACTGTTGTGTACGTATGTGTGTTGCCTCCTTTGCTAGCTGAGATAAACATCGTGTTGTGATGAACGGAGCTGATGCTGTTCCGTAAGTAACAGTGTTTAATGTGTATGTTTTAAGAGGTAATGATGGATCAGAGCGCCACAATATCTGCTGTAGATGTCGCTGCGATTCGTCAACTACGATTTGACGAAAGAACTTTTCGATATCTGACGATATGACGTATTTATGCTGCCGAAACCTCAACAATATGGATATTAAGTCATCCTGTACTGTAGGTCCTATGCCTTGAATGTCATTGAACGACTTACCAGAAGTTGTGACCGCTGATGCGTCGAAGACAACTCGAAGCTTGGTCGTTGTACTGGACTCTCTGAAAACGCCATGATGCGGAAGATAATATGAATGGGATGAAGAAGGTTGAGATACTTCGCTCATATGACCTAATGCTTCATACTCCTGCAAGAACTCTACGTAGCGATGCTTAAGAATTGGGTCCCTATCAAGTCTACGCTCTAGAGAAAGAAAGCGACGTTTAGCCATCTCAAAGGAGTTACCTAATGCTTCAGCAGGTTCCTTTAAGGGGATGGTGACTACGAAACGACCATCAGCATTACGCCTGGTAGTGTTTATGAAGTTCTGTTCACAAGCTCGCTCCTCGGATGTGAAATTAAACTTAGGTGGAATGGAGTCAAGTTCCCAGAATCTGGAGAGATCCATTGGTTCTTGTACGTGTGGGGTGTGCCTGTCATGCGCGAACATACACACTGATGAGTAAGTGTTGTTAGGTTGAGGCATGACACCTGATAAGAGCCATCCGAGCTTGGTCTCGAAGAGCGTCGGCATATGTCTACCTAACTGAATACGATTACGACCAATCACATTCCAAAAGATGTCGGCTCCAACAAGTATGTCGATGGAGGAAGGGACATTGAAAGATGGATCGGCCAGACTTACACCTTCTGGTAGTTGCAAGTCAGTTATGTCTAAGTATGTATGAGGTATATGAGTGGTTATGTCGGGCAAGACAAAACAATCAATGTCTATGTGATGCGACCCATCACACGACTGAATATGTAAAGCACAAGATTGCGTAATGGTAGACACTTGACTGTTTATACCTGCAACGTGTGAGCTTACATTACGAATAGGTAAATGTAGCTTACCACAAAGGTCCTTGGTAACAAAGTTTGCCGTGCTCCCATTGTCAAGTAAGACTCTGGCGCTATGCGGCATCCCGGATTGGTCCGTGACTCTTACCAAAGCTGTGGAAAGCAATACATGACGAGATGAAAAATCGTTACTAGTACCAGCTAAAGTTATGTGCTCCTTACTAGAGCTAGGGTCATCATCATGCGAATGCAACATTGTGTTATGCCTCTTTGTACAATACTTGCAGTGACCAAGTGGACAAGTAGCCTCCAAGTGACCTGGGCGTAAACAATTCAAGCAAAGTTTAAAATCCTTTACTTTAGATAAGCGTGCAGCGGCTGTGAGCGCCTTAAATTGATCACAACTAAATATGTAGTGACTTTGTTTACAAAGAGGGCATGAAATATTAAATTTTCCCTTACTTGATGAGACAGCAAAGCTTTTTGGCTTACTGTGCGATGACTCTGGCTTAGGTTTTATGTTCCTAGCCTCCTCAAGTGTTTCTAGAAGATTGCAGCGGTTAGAAATAAGTCTAGTGAACATGTCTAAAGATGGATACTCATTCATAGAGTTCCTGTATTCCTCCCACTGCCTGCTAGAAACTGGGTCCAACTTAGATGCCATTAAATGAACAACCATTTCACCCCAATGCTGTACGTGTAACCCTAATGTTGCCAGTGACCGCAGGTTTTTACTTGTTACATCAATAATTTGTCGTAAACCTTGGCTGCTTTCTTTTTGAAGTGGTTCTACATTGAATAAGGCTTGCATATGATTATTAATAAGTAATTGTTTATTGTCATACCTTTCACACAACAATTGCCATGCATTGTCGTAGTTGTCTCCTCTAAAATCTAAACTTTTAATGACTAGTGCTGCGCTGCCATTAAGTGAAGAACGTAGGTAGTGGAATTTATTTATGTTGTCAATACCTTTCTCCTCATGAATTAATGAAATATAAATATCTTTAAACTCTAACCAATCCTTATAGCCGCCGCTAAAGTGAGGTAAATTTATTTTAGGAAGTCTAACATTATTATGTCTAGTAACCACAGAAAGTTGCTCATTGGAGCTTACCTTAGACGCCAGTTGAGCGCGATGTTTTGATAGTAGCGCGCGAGCAGATGCAAGTTGCTTATAGTAGCTGCTCTCGAATTGCTCACGTTCTGAAAATTGCTCGTCGGGCTTGGCAGACAGGTACTCCAACTGGCTCTGAAATTGATCATAGGTGGCATATAAGGTAACTACTTTTTCAATCCTTATCTCTAACTCGACAAGCTGCTCTTCACTAAGCTGTTCGCAAGACTTAGCGGTACTTATAAAGGTTGTGAATTGTGTTAGCTGTGCTTTCACTGAGGCACGCTTTTTTGTCAGCTCTTTAATTTTTATTTCCTCGGCCATGCTAAATAAGCAGGTAGCAGAAAGCGCCAAAGGAAAAGCAAATTAGAAAAATAAAAATACTATTAAATGAATTGCTGCTAATAACACCGAAAGGTTGTTATGTTGCGCCTGTATTAGTATTAAGACACAGCTGATTGAAGACTAAATGTTGCTACTCAAAACCAGTAGGCGGTTAGGAAAAAAAATTTGAATTCAAACTGAACAGCTGTCAAAGTGTCAAACTGTGAAGACAAAGGAAAAAAAACGAATATGCCTACGGAACTAGGTTAGTAGTTGCTATAACTAGATTAATAAGCACTAATTACCAACTATTAATGGGTAGGGTTCTACTATGAATGAAGGGAAACACTAAACTACATACACTATGAAAGGAAATAAATCGGACTAGTATGATTGTTTCTACTACGTTAACTAATGGATTGGGATCACTAATACGGATAGATACTACTAATGTACGATTCACTGGTCTAAAGCACTATCTAATACTCTAGTGGAATGAAAGTTAGTATGTGATTTATAAACAATGTTAGTTAGAATATGGAAAGATCTCACGAAATCCGATGACTGCGTGTCCAAATTCAAACGTTTTCTTGTTTCTTATGATGCGATGGATTGCGATGTTCTTGGGCACTGCTTGGGCTGCTACGCTGCGATGACCCAGCTAGGATGACCACTGAAGAACTCCTTGCTCCAACGAATACGCCTCTTCACAAGGGCGACGATGATGCTGACCGAAGACTTGAACCAGGCTCACACGAAGGGCGAGAGAAGTCGTCTTGATCTCGATGTTTCCAACGGCCGTTTTCAAATTTTGAAATTCTTCTGTTAGTTACTCCCAGTAACTGGTCTTTTCACGTCGAAGGACCATGAAGAAAAGTGGTAGATATCCTCAAGGTGTTGGGAGGAATGAAACGCGGTGACTTCAATAATGCGGACTGTATTACATTTGATGATTTACAGGAAGTAAAAACAAACGGTTTCTTTAAATTTGAGAACGCGAGAATCGAATTAAGATAGCTAGTGCTCGGTAGCGAGGACGTTGACGCAGTGTCGAACCGGCCGATGCGCGCTCGCAGCTGGACTCCGCCCTCCGCGCCTCAGCTCCCGCCCGCGGTCGCCCGGCACGGCTGATATTCTCGACACCATCTGACCTCGATAACCATGTTAGTACCTACTGGGTTGGTAAGACAATCTGTAGGAAATCATTTCAGTCTGTGCTTCTATTAGAATTTAAAAGTTATAGAGAAAAAAAAACACCTGAAAGATGTTATCACCAAATCCAATGTTAATCCAAATTACCTGTATCATTTTCTAATTTAAGTTTCGGCATCCAATTTCATCTAACTTCTTCAACTTAAAATACTCTAGGTACCTATTCAAAGTTCGCAAATTTGTAAAATATAAGTTGTAAAACTCTAGCGATTCGGGCGATACCATCAAATTGACATCGTCGACCGTCATCGAATTTCAGAATAATTCAGTTACGTTAGTTTACTCATTTATACAGTCTCTCGAAAACACATGCATCAGTTTACGCTGCAAATAAATCGATTTTTAACTCGATTTTTATCCAAAATAGCGTCAATGTTATTTTTGCGAATCGGGGTCAATTTCTTGGTATTATTTTCAATGTTTTTTGACACATTCAAGCAGTGCTGTATACTAGATAGAATATTGTGGTCTCTTACAACGCCCCTATAATATAGCATTTTACTTGAGTTGTTTGTTTGTATACCTCCTTCATCATCTTCCTGCCCTTATCCCATTCTATTTCTGGTCGGCGCAATACGTTTTCTTCTCCTCTGTTAGACGTCCCGCTGGCATTTACTCCTTTCTCTCTTTATTTTTATACCTCCTTAGTAGTCATTAAACATTTCTCATGTTATGTGCACGAGGTTACCTATATTTATAATTTTTGAACTCAAGTAGAGGTCCTAAATTTCATATAATAATATAATATAATAAATAAAACTGTTCCCTTACCTTACACAATAATTTGCCGTAATAATTTCCGAATGAAAAAGGAAAAGATTTCCGTGGAAAAAAAAAGAAATTATGCCGTGAACATTGTAGGAATGACGTGAACGCAATTTAATAATTCTTTATAAGGGCTGTTACATAACGTACCGATGGGTATCTGGTTTTAAATGAAAATTGCGGAAGGTGCCGCTTTTTATTTAATTTTAATTTTTGTGTACAGTTTAAGAGAAATATATTGTAGAAAACTTGGTGCTGGAACATTATAAACAAAATTCTTGTTTTAACAACAATATTGTGAAGAAATTGCTCATCTCTAGTCAGTTTAAATACCGTAGTTAATTTACTGAACTAAACAAGAATGGTGCAAAATTTCTCGCTAGATACGTTGAAAAACAGCATAATGTGGAGACTTATGGGTGTGGTATACCAAATATTGGCGACATCCCGATGCAACACCGAACAATGGCATTTTATACCACAAAACTAAAGAAACTTCTAAAATCATTTTCTTTGACTTAAAAATGTCTACTCACAACATAATTCTGAGAAGCATAGAATCTATTAATATAGAAAGAAACGAATGTGTTTAATAAAGAAACTAGTTCTTAAAATATTTACCTCTTTTGAATTTTATTACTCTCGCAAATACAGAACACATTCCGTCAGGTCTTTTCATACGGAGACCACATTTATCCAAAAAATACGAATAAAATATTCACGAAAAATTATTTTTACGAACGCGTAAAGCCGGGGACTATTTTGTAAAGGTATCTTCTCGTATTATTGCGCTGACACTTCCCCTTGGGGGTCGACAGGCCATATCATTTTTATGACCTCTCTTTACGGTCCAGCAGTTAATGTGGTTCTATTTTGATGACTTTTATGTGGATTAAAAACACGTAATGCTCACTTTATTATGCATTAGCAACGACATTTAAGTTGAAAGTAAGAGATGTTTTAGTAAGGATATAAATGGATAAGTTGTTGTCGTTCTAATAATGTTCATCTTTGCTCTGAACAATTTTTATTGGAAGCTCAGATGACTGTATTAATTGTTAATTAGCAAATCTTTTTACCACTGCATTTTGATAGACGTCATCTATGTTCTGCTGTATATGCGCACGAGATAGACACTAAACATTTTGTGTAAGCTGTAGTATAAAGGGTGTAAGGGACAGACTCGATGGGAATAATATTTCCGAATTGGATTTGTTTTATTTTTAACCCCCGACGCAATTTAAACGACGGAGTGTTGACGTTGAATTTGACGTGTCTGTCTGTCTGTCTGTGTGTGTCTGTGGCATCGTAGCTCCCGAACGCATGAACCGATTTTGATTTTGTTTCTTTTGTGTGAATTATTATCTCATACGTGATGTATCGTTACTGTGTGTGAATGTCAAGCGTGACGACGAGTTACATGAACTCTGCAGCTAGGCAAAAAGTGAACAGTTGATCTCACGCGTTCCTTGTTAGAGTATTTCAACATACCTCATTATTTTTTTGATGTTGGTCGTATTTATGTAAATAAATGGAATGCGTATTAAGCTGGGAGAGGGAGGCCAAAGAAAAGATGGATGGATTGTGTGAGGAATGCTATGAAAGCGAAAGGAGTAAATGCCACCGTAACGTCTAATAGGGAAGATTGGAAAAAGAAAACGTGTTGCGCCGACCCCAAATAGAATGGGATAAGGGTAGGAAGATGACGAAATGGAATGCTGCATACAGATAATGTAATATTACTTTGAATAAAGATCCACTCGTCTGTCCAATCGACGGATCGGTCCGCGAACATAAAATGGCCGCCTCCGTCCCGGCCATTTTGTGTTCGAGGACCGTTTCGGCGCGCCTCATTAAAACGACGATATCTCCGAAATTACGTTAGTTAACTCGCTACCAGTTATATAATTGGAATCATCTTTAAATTAGCTAACAGGTTATGTATGGTTTAGTATAGTTTTGCCTTGTGATGTATTAGTAATAAAGTAATAGGTAAGTAATTCAGTGTTAGGAATTTTTTACCGGTTTTGTATTTTTAATAATAAAAGTAAACCATTGCTTCAAAATGTTATTGTTTTATATCCACTGGTACATATTAAGTCACATAAATGAAACAACATAATTAGGCCGCAATTTATGGTTTTCATCTCACAAGCAAATTATACTTTACAAAATGTCACTCGAAAGAAAACCGAGGACCGTGGCGTCGTTTGGACAGTTGAGGGGTGTTTATTTTTGACATCACGTGACATCTTTGACAGCTGAGTAACTGAATAACTATAGAAGACGAAGGAGAAAATATCCGTTTCAATATGCTTCAGAATAAGGACTATTGCGCGTGTTGATGAAATTATAGGTCTACTTCTAAGGTCTATGCACAAGGAACTCAAGAAATAAAAGTTGCAAGAAGTCCACATAAACCTACAACTTTGCTGGACATGGATTTACGAGCTCATGTAAACCTTCTAGTTACTTTAAGTGCAACATAATATGTTGTTGCTGAATATTCATAGGTGTTTCGTAGTTTGCTAGAAGTTCTTGGGTATACCGCTGTAGGGAATACTAAGTGATCCTTTACCAACATATTTGATATGTTAATAACATAATGTCTGGTTTCGTAGGGTCTTCGGTACTTTTGAATCTATACTATCCTTACTATATTGTTCATATTATAAATGCGAAAGCAACTCTATCTAACTGTCTGCCACGCTTTCATGCCAAAACTACTGAACCGATTTAAAGTAAATTTGATACACAGATAGTCTAGAGCAAGAAAATTTTGTATGAGGTTGAAAGGGGGGATGAAAAGATTACTTTTGGTCACGATAACGACATCGGTCGCAATAACCGACATCCGCGGGCGAAGCCGCGGGCATCAGTTAGTCATATTATAAAGAGCTAAAAAGGTTGTTTGTACGTTTGTATGTAGGTGGTAATCTTTTTGAAATCCTGATACGATTTCGAAAATTCTTTTACTAACAGGAAACTACAATAACCCCGATTGTCATAAGCTAACTTAAGAAACGTCATAAGCTAACTCGAACCCATTACCTCAAGCTTAGCCAGTAGTCGCGCCTGCGACCACTAGACCAACGAGGTAGTTACATAATATAGAATATTAAAACTTAATTTCAATTGCACACAAATTTTAAATGCAGTCTTATGTAATATGATGGGGTATATTTTATACATCCGTGTCACAATATCATGGTTTTGTGGCATCCATCCCTTAAAAATAAGTAGTTAATTCTTGCTCGGAATTAACATGACGAATTATCGCGTAAAATTATGTAGGTAGATTCACAAAAATAAAAGAACAAATACACTATATCACAAAACCAGGTGCCTAGCATAGCAATAGACGCGAAAATCGTCCGTTCATAAATTGTGAGAGCCCGTAACATATTTGTTAACCCTCATTCTCCTCTTAATTTAAGCTGAAGCAGCCAATCAATTTTCAACTCTACTCCTTTGGAATAGAAGTGATATGTAACATGTAAATTAAAGGTTCCAGTTTTCAGGGCGCGATGCTGAAGCAATTTTTCTTCATCCCTCCCTTCAATATGTTGGGAAGCCCGTGGAAAACGCCGTATATCTTCCTATGTGCCCATTATGCAAATCAGCGTGAGGCAAATATATGTGGCTGGACATATATTTTAGATTCAATGTGAGCTGTAAAAGTTTTTCGTTTAACTGAATTACTTTTGTGGGCGATTAGGTGCAGTTTATTTCTTGGAAGTGAGTTAAAGTATTGATTTAAAAGACAAATTTATTTTAAAAAGTATATTTTCTGTATCTTCTGAAAAAGATTTTTCTTCTTCTCCTTCACCTAATGCTGAGTGTAATCACTTTTGTCGGTTTTGTGTGTAAATCAAATATTTATTACGTAAGTATGTGTACCTACAAGTGGTGTATTTTGGATCAATTTGTTGCAAATCTGCTGAGTAGGTACTCAAGTCTATTACATGACCTACTCATACAAGTATCTTAAACGCAAACAGCTTTTACGAGCATAATTTAAATAATAAAATGAACATTGAATTGTCTAGCTGGTTTACGGGTCACAAACACGACTGGTGAGCATAAGTTTTTATTGATTTTTCCCATTGAGAATCGTAGTTCGTCTCAAATCTGGCTTCGTGCCTTGTCGAAGGCAATATGGTCGCCCCCTTTGATTTGGGGCTTAAACATAATATATCTGGAATCGGGTGAATCGTACTCAAGGTTAAACGCCTGGTTCAGGAGAAGCCGGCGAGAGGTGATATAAACATCGCTCATTGTACATAATATACAAACTTCAAACACGTAGTATATAAAAGATAAAACCATCTGTATTAATACTATAAAGAGGTAAAGTTTGTTTTATAAGTTTTTTTTTTTTTTTTTTTTTTTTTCATTATGAAGTACTCGCTAATAAACGGTTACTCATACAATTACAATCTAGACCTTGAGGCTAATAAGTAATTTAAATTTAACTTAATTTGCTAAAGCTTATACAAAATTAAGAATGTGTCCATTGGCACTTTTCTTATAGTCTCTATTAAGTTGAAAGACACTTTGTTCACGTGTTCTTTAAACGTAGCGAAGCACTCACTGCACTGCACTGCATTACACTAACTTTACTAAACTAACTCAAATGGTTTAGTTCTTTTTAGTCTTCTCACTATGTCTGTGGTGTCAAGTAGCTGGATAGCCTCGACGTTCACATGATGAAGAAGCCTCTGCTCGTGTGCTTCGGCGTGTTTTTTTATAACTTCAGTTACAAGATCCACTCCAAGGTCTCGGTGGATGTCATCATTTCTGACGTACCAGGGAGCATTTACTATAGCCCGAAGTACCTTATTTTGGAATCTTTGTATGATATCAACGTTAGTCCGTTTTGTACATCCCCAAAGTTGAATGCCGTATGTCCATACTGGCATGAGTACTTGCTTGTATAAAAGTACTTTGTTATACACTGACAAGTTAGAATGTCTGCTAAGTAGCCAGTACATATTTTTATAGCGAAGGTCTAACGCCTGGCGTTTCTTTTTGACATGAGCCTTCCAGCGAAGTTTTGCGTCTAGCGTCATGCCCAAGTACTTTGCCGTATTTTCGTGTGGTATTACACGATTGTTAATATATACTGGTGTATAATTAGGTCTTTGGTTTGTGAAGTCGATATGTGTCGATTTAGATTCATTTAATTTGATTTTCCATGTTTTTGTCCAATCGGTGATGGCATTAACGGCAGTTTGTACCTTCTCCACTGCTTCTGTGTGAGTGACACCTGTAGCCATGATAGCCGTGTCGTCTGCAAAAGTAGCAATGACGCTGTTATTGGTTTCAGGGATATCGCAGGTGTACAATAGGTACAGGATAGGTCCAAGAACACTTCCTTGCGGTACACCAGCTTTTATTTGTTTGATATCTGAATAAGCATCCTCATGTCTCACTCTAAATGTCCTCTCAGTTAAATAGGATTCCAAAATATCCACAAATTGTTTTCCAATACTTCGGCCGATGACGGATTTGGTGTACGCGTACCGAAATCCGTCATCGGCCGAAGTATGCTCGGGCGTCATCGGCCGAACACGGCCGATCAAATCAAACGTAAGTAAATGGAAGAGAGCGCATACACTGCTACCGACGTCGTCCGATGACGCCCGAAAACGGACGATCAACTGACGAGTCCGAACGTGTTTGGATTTTTTGTCAGTTTTACCGGCTTCTTTCTGCGATCGAGTCGTTATTTGGATCAAGAATGGATATTGAAAAATTAATTACTTGCATTTATAACAGACCGTCACTGTGGGACAAACATTCAAAAAGTTACAATAATCGAGATATTGGGAAACGTCTATGGGATGAAGTTGCTTCTGAAATGAAAGTACCGGTGGCAGATATTTCCTAAAAAATACATTTCTTCGAAATCCTCCATTTTAAAAAACACGTCTGTACTCTAGAGTTGCACGGTTCAGACTTCATAAGTTCCACCGACAACGGCCGTTATCGTCTGCAGTGTATTCAGTTGAACGTCCGAGTTACTCGTCCGAGTCGTTCTGGCCGCCATCGGCCGACAAAATCGGTTTTAGTGTACATACAATTTCCGGGTCGGGAAAACGTCATTGGGTTTTCCATTAACTTCTCAGTGGTTTAAACTTAAAGATCGACCCGTGTGGCAGTTATTATTTAGCCACGTGGTCTTTTAAAAATAATTTAAATATGTATTCTGAATTCAATTTATTAAAAAACAAGAGCGAAAATTGCAACGCTTATAACTGCAACTCCAGATTATTTTAGCAATCTCCCGTCGGGGCTTCGGGTGGTTCGATAAAGATACTGCAGCCTCGACACAAAGAGCTAAGAAGGAACATGGGTGGTTTTTAGCCAGTAGAAGTCTGACATTCCCTGCTGCTCTTCGCAGAGCGGGAGGAGTCATTTGATGATTTCCCACCCTCCAAAAAAATATTCAGCAATCTCTCTACACTTTTTTTCTCCGTATTTCAATACCACCACTTACTTTAATACTAACACCATACTACACCGCAAAACAAACCCCACAGTGTTCGAACACTGCGCCCTGAACTCATTCACTCTGTGGTTATCGGCGAGCGCTGGATCCATCGCTCAGGTTAAATGGAAAGCATTAAACAGCTCAGTTGCCTATAATGCTGCTACTTTGAAAAACAGCTATTTGTTAAATTAAAAGTGAGGTGAATCGAAGTAATGGGAAACATATCAGGGTCTTTCGTATCTTTTGTGGTATTTTATAGATAGCAAAGTGTTATTGGGTTTTTCAATCAGGATTTTTTAGTAGCAGCTACGGAATCTGGATTTGTGCCCGGTTGATTTCAATAGCCCCCCAACGCCCCCTATAAATGGGACTTTGATATAACTGGCAAAATGAGGGTGTACTATTGCGTACACCTCTGACTAACTTTTTGGGGATTATTATAGACGTGTTACTGTTTAAGTTAAAAAATTCTATTATGCAATACAGAAACACAACAAAATTGACTTCATGACATGAAAATCCCTACCAAATAAACCCTTTGCCCTAAATCTTCAGGCCACAATTATTACGCCTTTACTAGCAACTATTTCAAAGTTCCCTAAATCCTTTATACTGCCTTTTAAGTATTTTAAAACATCTCCCATGAGCCCTGCTTAGAGAATTAATCCTTCCTCTCTGACCACATGAGTTGGTATCTGTTTCTGCCCCTAGTTTACTTTAGTGGTCATTATTTGTCGAGATTTTGGAGAACCAAAATTGTGACTATTTCGGGATAGTTTTTCCTAGAAGGTCGGTCTAACTAATACCGACTAACTACGGATAGGTTGCGATTTGTCATCAAACCTTAAATTGTGCTGGTATAAATCATAGATATTTACAAGTTTTGTTTTACCAAGTTTATTTAAGTGGATCTCTAATTGTACGATTTTTTTTTTACAAAGCAATGTCCTTTTTATGGTACTGGAAGTATATAGCTTTATGTGTCGCCCTGTGTACAACCAATTTTTGATTTAGAGTTTTTTCATTGATTTTAAGGCTGAAGCTGCCATATGAAAATGGTGACAACATGTTGTTTAAAATACTTAACGTATTTTAAAAGTGACGGGCAAATACATAAATATTACATATTTACATTAAAAAAACCCACATTAGAAGTCAGCCACAAACTAGCCAGTTAACCTTAAATTTAAAAAAAAAACAGCAAAACACCCAAACCCTTGCTCGAAGCAGACCGCACCACTTTCTCTTCCAAAATTCGCTCCAAACTGTGGACCTTGTAATTTATTTTGGCTGGCCAAAAACAACAACTAAAATCCGACATAATCTCCACTAAGGTTAAAACAAAAAACCTTCCCTGAAAATTTTGTTTCGGCGAAATATTTTATTTTATAGCCACAATTAAGTTAATCCGTAGATAACGCCTACTTTAGCAAAAAAAGTACATTATAAATTACCAACTTCGTGTTTTCATTTCTCGTTTACTAAAAAGACTAGTCTCTTTTTGTAGATTAAGGGAGTCGGTCTAGAACACGTGTGAACAGAGCTTCTTTTTTGTTTTTTAAGGACTGTCAGCGCTTTTAGCGCTTTAAGTTAAGCGGTTTATCATGAACACAGTAGACACTGAGTCACTGACTTGTAGATAGTTGATGAGTTATTTTTCAGAACTGAATCATTTATTTCTGCGTTAGTTCCAATTAGTTCCCTGAATTAATGGTAAGAAAAATGCGTAAAATGTAATTGATCATGCCAAAACTTAAACCTTTAATTTATTATGTATTTACTAGAAGTATGATAAGTTTTTTTTTATTTAGTGCGTGTGTTGTTATTGTGTAGATTAAACAGTTTATCCTTCTTTGTTTTTTTTCTTCAGCCCTAAATTTCAGCACCGTATATAAATGGAATCTCTTAAACCTTAAATCCCAACAAACAGTGCATTTCTTAAACTGTATAAATTATCTCATTGTGTTAGGAAGCAAGCTATAATAATTGTATTTAACTCTTAGAAGCGAGAGGTAGACAGATAATGACCGTATTTATCATTAAAAACAAACATCCAGCACGACGCTGAGTAAAATTAATTAGTGTTTGTTAAAAGATAATAAGTTTTAATTAATGCGTTCGCTTAGTGTACCTTAGTCTGTTTTAAATCTTAATAAATTCTTCCAAGTTCCTTGGCCATTCTTTGGCTGTTCTTCGCGCTTAAGGATTTTGAACGCTTTTACGTAAATATTTTAAGTACAATTTTAATTAGAACACAAATCCAACGAAATTTATATTGGCATAATTGGTTTATTACACAAAAACAGTATTATACTTCTCTAACACTGGTATCGTTAGTCGTGAACTGAACTTAAGCCGGAGATTTCGCTAGACATATTGACAGCTACAGTTTGTCTTGACTTAAACGCCCACTTTTTAATACAGAATTACATTATAGACATCTTTAACATTGATAACAGTGACGTATGACATAATTAGCATTGATGAAAGCAGAATGCAATTATGGGTTTGACAAAAATGGCTGATGTAGGAGGCAACGTACTTATACGGAGGAAGTACCTTTTTTTTAACCCCCCCCCCCCCCCCCGCTCTTGGGCAGAGCGAAGGGGAGTGTCAGACTTCTACTGACTAAAAACCAAACCCATGTTCCTTCTTCTTCGCCCTTGTGTCGGAGCCGCGGTAACCTTTCGATATCCACAGCCCCGACGGGCGTCGGCCCTTGCGGGCCCCTCCTTGCTGACATCTCTTTGAGGCGCGCGTGGAACACGTACGCGCCGCCGACACGGTCTGTTGCCGTCATGACGACGGCCGGACGGCGAGCTAGCCCGTTACTCACCGTCCACAGGCCCGCGTCTACGGTGGCCGGAGGTCATCGCGTGACCCCCGACGCCCGGAGCGCCTTCCGCGGCGGCTGGGACGTTGAGAGGTTCTCTCCCTCTCTCGTTCCGCCACCTCCTTTGCTAGCATCACTGCTTCGCAGAAGGAGGCAACGGCGTCCCATTCCTCCTCGCCCCGGACCATGGCTTGCACCAGGGCCGGGCGCGAGAGGTCGCCGCCGCCGATCGCCGCTACGAGAACACGGCGGCGCTCTGCCCAAGCAGGGCACGCCTCCACAGTGTGCTCCACCGTGTCCTCCGGACGGAGGAAGTACCTTATTTAAAGATCCGCCAATTGCGAACCAAGTAATTTTAGGATTGTTTTGGTGGGCGATGTCTCCCTGTTGTCATGACAGTCGACAGACTATAATAGTATGGGTGTAATAAATACAGTCATATTTTCCGAATTTTCGTACAAATATAAAAAAAAAATATTATGTCAACATCAGAATGAACGTGAAACGCAATGCATGTAAAAAAAACTATGTTACATTCCACATTTTTATTTTACTCTTAATACAGCCAGCATTCACATTCGGAACAAAGCAAATTCTCCTTTGTGTTACGTTACGGTGCTTTTTCCTTCAAACCACAATAATGCCACTGTACTCAAACGGGGGTCCTCATTTAAGGTTGAGGTTAGTCGTAGCAAAAAGGACTGTAATAAAATTCTTTTAGGGACATAACGAGGTCTGCGGTTTGGGTGTACCACCTTTGCTCTTACCGTGGTGATTTCAAAGGGCTAGTGGGCAAAAAATATAATAACATCATAGTCCTTAAAATTTTCTTAAATTATTACAAACGATCATATAAAGCTAAAATTAACACAAACAACGGAATATTTACCTTTTATTTTTTGGAGGGTGTGACATCATCAAGTGACTCCTCCCGCTCTGGGCAGAGCGGTAGGGAGTGTCAGACTTCTACTGACAAAAAACCACCCTTGTTCCTTCTTAGACCTTTGTGCCGAGGCCGCAGTATCTCAAATTCAAATTCAAATTCAAAAATCTTTATTTGTGACACATAGGTCAAAGAGTTATCAGGTGTTATCAAAAGAATATATAGTATCACTATGTGCTGCCTTGCAAGGCATACAAATAATGTCTACACATTAATGTAGGTAGTTCATTTTTAAAGGATATACCTAGTTACTTAAAATAAATAAGAACAATAAAAGTGTTTTATGGCTAATAACTAACTTATGAACTAAAGCTAATAAAAGTAAAATAATGTAAATAAAATAAAAACATTTTTCACTTTTTGTCTTCTAAATATTCATTGATAGAATAATATGGTTTTTTAATTAAAAAGTTATGGAGGGATTTTTTGAACGTATTAGAATCCCATAATGTTCTTATTGATTTGGAAAGTTGGTTAAAAATTTTTGGTGCCATTCCAAGGAAACTTTTTGAGTAAAGGGCTGTGTTATGGGATTTTGACTTCAGTGCACCTTGGTGGTGTTTAGAGGATACGGTTTCGAATAAGTTAGGGTTATTTTTGATAAATATGGCAACTTCATAAATGTAAAGGAATGGTAGTGTCAATAATTTTAGATTAATGAAGAATGGTTTACAACTCTTTCGAACAACCCGCAGCCCCGACACGGGACAGGATATTTACCTTGTTTACTATTTGCTCCATGATCATTGTTAAACTGCGTGTAGGTACAACAACGCCAAAATATCGGAAAATCATAACTAGGCATAGTGTCCCGCTTTAAGTACCTATTAATGATAGTGCTAGTAACCAGTTTAAAATTCAGAATCTTTTATTAAAGAATTCTATTAATGGGAAAAATTGCAGAAGCTTTGAGCTTTTTTTCCCATTCTTCTATTCCTATCTGCATTCGTGGGACGAGTTTCTCATACTTAAAGTGTTGAATGACCCATTTCTGCGTCGATGACTGCGAGCATGGCGTTAATATAAGCTTTATACCTTCTGGGAACTGGGCAATGTTCAAGCACAGTTCTGACGTCATGTGCCTTATAGTCTGCGTCTGAAAAATCAATTTAAAAAAAAACAGGTCATCAGTTTATTACGTAGTCACAGCTGGGATGCCGACTAGCCTTTTCTTAACTGTGTTGGGGTCGGCTTACAGTCTCACCGGATATAGCTGAATACCAGTATTGTACATGAAGTGACTGACCTCCAAAACCAATAAGTTCTGGATACTGTACCCTTTGTCTTACCCATTTTATTATTGATTCCGGTCGAGAATCATTAATATATTTACCTCTTTGAATTTGACGTGGATGCAAAATGGCAGACTGTAAAATATGAAAAATTACAGGTTTTTTTTTACGCACCTTTTCATTATACAACCAAACTTGTGAAGCCGTACCCCGACAAAAGAATAATGTGATAACACTTGATATGAAGTCGAGACAAAACGAGTCACGGCGTAATTCTCCATTTTCGGTGTATGTCCAGAACTGAAACACAAGATCAAACATGATCACATTGATCAGACTATAAGGTTCTTCATCAATAGCCTATTAATGTTCCCACTGCTGGGACACAGGCCTCCTCTCTTTGAGAGGTAATGGGCTATAATCTACCACACGGGCCCAGTGCGGATTGGTAGATGTCACATGTCTTCGAATGTTTTGGTTCTAAGACATGCCGGTTTCCTCACGATGTTTTCCTTCACCGTTTTGAGAGCAGCGGTGATGAAATAAATTACACAAAGTAATGAAGCCTGCCTGGGTTCGAACTCACGACCTACTGTTCGTAAGTCGGGGCCGCCACCACTGGGCCACCGCTAAGGTTAATAAGGTTCTTACTGCTGAACTATAGATCACACAAACCTCTTCCCCCCCCACTTCACCACTCGAGCCTAGTGCTGATATTCCAACCAATTCTCATGTCTTAGAAGTGGTTGGTTCTAGTCTATACTACAAGTTTCCCCACTTAGATATATAAGGTCCCATTAAAATAGGTGGACAAATTTTAACACAGCGTTCAGTACGTCTAACCAAACATATCCAAGTAAAAAAAAAACAGATTAAAGTGATTTTTTTTTACATAAAATGTTGGGTGACTAACGCCCAAATACTCGAACGTCACTCAATTTTAAGTTGCACTTAAATCTCGTGCTGTCTTTGTTACTTTAACGCAGAGTGACAGAGATAGCAGCAGTTTTGAGGGTTACTTATAATTGAGTGACGTTCGAGTATTTGGGCGTAACACTTTTAGTGTATTTTCACTAGTTGTTTTATTTTCTGGTAAGTATCTAATGCGTTTTTATTATTTTCTTTTTTACCATTGTTCTTATTTTGGTGGTCTGAATGATTCCTAAAATTTTGTCCACCTATTTAAATGGGACCTGATATACTTTATTGACTGTTAAGTTTCTGTTTATTTTTTTTAGCCGCATTATTTACATAATGGAGATTGTTTAAAGATGGTGCATAAAAAATAAATAAAAGTATAAAAACAGCATAAAAGAAAAAGCCAAAATTATCCGTGCAAAATTTTCGGTGCAATATGCTTCAAAATAAGGAGCTGCATGCACACTGTCAGTACCGTACTTACCTGATTCCCGCCTTGAAAATGGCAAGCCAATAGTTGGACATCTTCTTGAAACTTCTCAGATGCGGGATGTGCGTCTAAGCATATACCAGGATAACTTGCACTGTAAATCTATAAAATAAAAACTTTTTTGCAAAAAAAAACAACCGACTTCAAAAACACCTAAAAGTGAAAAATAAACTCCAGAAGAAAAATCAGTTTCTGAAGTCGGTGGCAAAAAAATTAAATCAAACAAACAAAAGTCACCGACTTCAGGAACAGATTTTTCTTCTAAAGTTTATTTTTCACTTTTTCGTGTTTTTTGTTTGAAGTCGGTTTTATTTTTTGTTAAAAAGTTTTTATTAGTTGTATATCTTATAGAAATATTTACTATGAAACCTATACTTGTAATTTAAGGTTGCAAGGTGTAAAGATATAAAATGATAGAAGGTTGTAAGGATGTAAGGTTGCCCTCGATTTCTCTGGTATTCCATCACCAGGATCTGGTTTCCATATCATGGTACCACCCTTGAAATATCTCCGTTTCAATAAAAAAAATCATTATAAAAAAATGATCATAAAATGAAAAGTACTGGGCCAAACCATGCTAAATTTTTATGGGACCAAATGGCAACTATTCCGCATCAAATTAAAAAAGAATCACGTAAATCGGATCATAAATCGCAGCGTAATCGGTGTACATATATAAAAAAAAAAAAACGACACAAACACAAAAACATACCAATCGAATTGACAACCTTCTCCTTTTTGGGAAGTCGGTTAAAAAGTGGGTAAAAGCATAATTAGGTTTTATTGAGGGAATGTTTAAAGAAAAGGTATTAATCGTTACCAGTAAACGCGGCGCTTCATATCCAAGGGCAAATGTAATTTTTTGACAAATTGTTTTTTGAAGGATTAATTTGTTCATGAGTTATCAGAAAAATATCAGTTTAAGAGCAGTAGATTACTGACAATCAGCATTTTATGGTGGAGAGGTGGAAAAATATCAAAATACTTTGAAACAACTTTCTACAAAACAATCCAGTTTGGGCTTCAAGTTGTCGGAACCAAAATTATAGCACGTTAGGTCTAGTTAACCCATTTTAAAGACCCAATTACCAGCCTTTAAAACCTAAGTTATTCCTTGCAAAAAGTTTTTTTTTTTTCAAATTATAACGCATGCACTGTAAAGTACTTACTTGACCACTAGCGACATACTTGTCCGGCATTTCCATTTGAGGGTATATGTTTTCTAAATACCACTTGAACGGTTTACAATTCAAATTCTTGCGAAGTTCTATTCTTGACGACACATTGCCGAAGTCTATTTTCTCATCTCCTGTTCTTTCAAAATAGTATTTAGCGTATTCATCAAGCCAGACCTAGAAGAAAAACACTGTCTTCTAAAGTCGACCTAAGGCGATAGGTTGTGCAGGAAAGGAAATGTGCATGCAAAACTTTCTTAAAAAATCAAGCTCCATATAGGACGCATACGTAACTACAAGTCTGTCGTAATACATAGTTGCTTTAATGCGTTTATTTCTGTTAAAATAGAAAAGACCTGAGAGCTGTGCATGCGATCTGCAACATACGCTCGATTATCTCTGCGCAGTCGTACCACGCGTACGTACTCTTGGCTGCATATACAGGCCAGGATAACAGTACAGTTTTCTCCTCGACAAGTTCAGGTAAGCGTGCACTGCTGTCTTCCCTGTGACACTCAGTATGTCATGTAACTCCGAGACGCAACTCGTGGAGTCACAAGTTGCAAGACGTAAATAGGGCCTTTACTTGCACAATAACCAGCTTTATGTTCTTTTTAAATGGGTAAGCTCCAAACCAAGATACCATGCCGAGCATGAACACTGGTGATAACAATAAGCTACAAACTTAGTTTAATTTCAAAAGTTCAAATTACCGTTGCCAATCGCGCGTAATTTCTCTTCAATGAGTTTTTTATTTCGTCATAAGGTATCCTCTTTCTAAAAAGATGTCCCACATGAGAGCAAGGAATAATTTCTAGCGTTCCACCACACATCCATGTTTTGAATGACAGTTCCAAATTCTCTGCACCCCATATATCAAATCCTTCGTCATAGTATCCTATTCTTTTGAAAAAATCCCTGTGTATGGCGAATAGTCCACCAGCAATAGTCGGAGTTTTTAGTGGTGCCATCTGATTGGTCCGTTTTGCATATACTTCTTGAGGAATACCAATCCAGTTAAAGCGAAGGTCCCAGTTGAACCCACCAATTCGTAGATCGTTAGCATCTTGACTTATGTATTCGAAAGTTGTGTCGTGGATAGTATCGATTACCGGACTAACAACTTCAGTTGGATCATCTTTAATGCACTGTAATAACGGTTCTAGCCATCCTGAAATGATCATGTTAAACTATAATTACTTTTTGATTAATAGTGGTTTATGTAAGATACATTCATTTAAAAAAAAAACGGAGAAAGAAAAGTAAAAGTTGAATTATTAAAAAACGAATCGTTGTTGTGTCGTGGTTGCTGTTGTTGTATCGTGGTTGCTGTTGTTGTATTGTTTGTTCGTATTTTTAATCTGATTTGAATTGTAAATGTAAAAGTTTTCATGTCTGTTTTTCCGACCTTCTGCGAATGGAGCTGCTCTTGCAGATATATAAATGTATGTACAATTACTGCACTCACCAATTGTACACTCAACATGACTGTCAAGATACAAAATTACGGGGGTAGTTACATTCTTTATAGGCAACAATCTTGCTCTGATAATTCCCTCTCGACGTTGCGCACGAATCAGTTTCACTTTAGGAATTTCTTGTACGTAATCGTCTAGTTGTTTTTTAAGGTGAACTGAAAATTATAAGGGTAAATTTATTAGATTCAATAATTACAATATCAGCCTCATATAATTATTAAGAAAAATAAAACTAAAAGTAAGTACTAACATAGGAGTATAATATTATTAAGCAACGTTGTAGGGAACTTTGGCGCCAAAGTACATCAGCGTTTTATTAATAGAAAAGTAATTAATCGATACTGCCCGCAGTATCAGTGTTAAAATAAAAACTCAACTATGAAAAGTGGCGCTCGGTCAATAAGTCATATGACTTGGAATACGGTTTTTGTTTGGATTACCTATTTTAGTTCGCTGTCTATCTTTTATATACTCTCTAAGAACATACCCATCGTCGAGAAGTCATCAACCAATATTATTTGCTCCAAAAGTTCCGGAGGGCTCCTGTTCAAAACTGAAGTTATTGTCCTGATGAGAGTGGACCATGCTTCGTCATAAAAGCAAATAATTACTGTAACTTTCGGTAAATCATTCGAAAACGTCTGATTTTTACACCTGAAAGAAAACACTGATTGCTGTTGTGATTCAATTTAGTATTGTTCTAATGTTATTATTGGATGAGCTCATCATCATTTCAACCTAAACACTTTCACTGCTGGACATATTTAAACCTCCCGCAAGTGTCGCCACATTGATCATGATATCCCAAGTTTCCGCCATGCCTCAAAAATCACGTTAAGGTGTTGGTCCCGGTTCATTTGTGGATCTTTGACAGTGTTGTTAGTGAAATATAAAGTGGTTCGAAAGTCAGACCCCAGTCTTAGTCACCCGGTCCCAGTCACAGATAAAGTTGGAGACTGGAAACCCGTCCAACATACCTAGTTGGAAAAAGCTTGGCAGATAATAATGGTAACTCATGTAATTTCCTTTAAAAGAGAATGCTTTGTGTTAGGTTTCTTTAAGGGGTAAGACGTTGTAGCAAGTTTTTGCTGTGAATTATAACTTTGTGAAGTCTTTGTCTTTGAGATGACATGCCCTTGTAAAACCTTTGATATTGCAGATGGTCAGAGAAAGAAAGAAAGGCTTGTCGTTTTGTTGCACACAACAAAAAAAGAACTTAAATCTAAACAGAAAAAGAGATAATATTGATTGTCGCACAACTGAGCCAAATAGGCGCAATTCACCAAACTGTCGAGCAGCTAGTACCCGACGCCGGTTTTCAACTGGACCTGAGATTATCAAGGCTCTGTCTACGTACCAAGATATTGGCTAACTTACTGGCTTCCATGTAATAAAAACCACCTGCCTCTTGCCTCTTGGAATATATATTTTTTTTTATATATAACTTAAGATATTCTCACCATGGTTCTCTTACATCCTTTAGGGTTCTGTTAACTGGTATCAAATCACTGACAAATCTATTGAAGGCATGGTCTCTCCAGCCGTTGTGTATATCCTGTCTAATGTAATACCTCAAAGCGGGGACTAAGACGACAGGGGTACCATCAACACCTGAAAGAATACACGTAACAACTAAATATAACAGTCCTATAAGGGTTATTATGTTTGTGGGTCTTCTTATTGACTATAATTATTAAAAATAACAAATTTTTTAGATGTCTTATTATGAAAATATAGGTATACTGTTAGTGGCAAAGTGTAACGAGAAGCTGCAAGGAGAAACTGCTGGTTACGTGTAAAAAAAGTAACCCATAGTTTAAGAAAATCTTACTTAAATAAGAAAGTCATATTTTCGATATCATCGTGATAAAATCGTGGGTACAGCTAGTTTTAAAGAGATACTGTGTTTCAATATAAGGCTGTAAAGAACATTAGCGCAGCAAAAGAAAGTGACACTTGATCAACTATAATGATGGTGGCCAAGTCAAACATTATTTCAAGCTGCCGAAAGGTTTACAACGATTGTCCAGGGTTAAGGTACATACAAGTAGACCAAGAACTGGATCTAGAAAAAAAAATTAATCCCGATTGTACAATCTTGTTAAGCACGAAGACCAAATTCTATTCAAACCCTGTTCAGCTGCTCTACAAACGCAGAAAGCAATAATAAATGCTACCCAGAAAATTTGCGTAATATCTCACCTGGTGGATATTCATGACCTTGGATGATACGGTCTTTCTCTTGTTCTGTCAATCCTGTTGATGCAGCTGGAAGTGCTTCCCACGCTGAAAAATATGAGGCGCTCAAGAGTTGACAAAAAACGTCTCGCCTAGCTTTTTCCCGGTTATTTTGGAGTCATTCCTCCTCGCCCCGGACCATGACTTGCACCAGGGCCGGACGCGAGAGGTCGCCGCTACGAGAACACGGCCGCGGCGGGGCTCCGCCCAAGCAGGGCACACCTCCACAGTGTGCTCCACCGTGTCCTCCGGTCGATCCTCGCAGTAGAAGCATCCGGGCGTTTCCTCCCGCCTGATTCGGTGCAGGTACCTCCCGAAACATCCGTGTCCAGTGAGAACCTGCGTCAGACGGAAGGTGAGGGCGCCGCCGCCGTGGCTCCTCTCTAGCCACTCCTCAAAGAGGGGACTTACCGCCACTATCGTGGCGTGCCCTTTACACGATACCCCTTGGTTAGACTGTTTGTCAGAATTTCAGGAAACTGACTACCTGTATAACGACTTGGATAGATATGGCAACCGGGACTAACAGCTAAACGTGCTTTCTGAGGCACATAGGAAACTCGGGATGTAAAGGGTGATAACCCGTCTACGGAAAATATGAATGTTTATTCAATTGTAATCTATGAAAATACATATGCAAGCCCGTGGCAAGGACTTGCCAGTCTCATTTTAGAATATTGCTCAAGGTCATCGGCATATTTATTTAATTATAGATTGAGAGATCACATTGACAGTCAGATGGAGTATCATCGACCTTTCTCATACATATTGCCAGTCCTATGAACTCCCCTAAAAGACATTATAGCCGTCTCTCCTGTCCTTCCTTTTTTTTACTGCATGCAGGAAGAAGGCAGGCACATTACTTTGTGTAATTTATTTCATCACCACTGCTCTCAAAACGGTGGAGGAAACCGGCATGTCTTAAAAACTAAAAAGTTCGTAAACCCGCACTGGGCACCCGTGGTCATTATAGCCCATCCTTTTCCTAGAGAGGAGGCCTGAGTCCCTGCAGCGGGAACATTATAGGCTGAGGATGATGATGCACTAGACAAAGATTTTATTCTTAGTATTAAATTAATAAAAATATTGGTCAAAATGTCCATATCGTTGGCGTTAGTGCAGCTAACAGCACAACAAGGTTTGCATTTTCCTGCACTGACACCAAAATATACGACACAAAATATTTTACATGCCTGCATAATGAAACCACATAACAGTTAAAATAAAATGTTCAACCTTACCTCGAAACTCCGTACTGCTGTTCTCATATTTCTTTCTGAATCTGTTCAAGGCTAGTTCATAAGACAGATCTTTATCACCAAACATATTTACACCACCATACATAGAATTTCGATGTGACTTATACTCCCTCACTATCGTTAAACATGAAACCATCCACATGGCAACGATTAATGCGAATATCTTCAGAGCCTTTTTCAACATTGTGTAAGAATGTGTCTATTTCAGCTCTTGGGTTTAAAATGACAGTATAAACGAGTTCAACAGTAAAAGTGCTGTTTACGGTAGTCAACATTCAAGTACTAAGAAGTTTCTCTTTCCCACAGAATGAAAGCAAATATTGATTGTTTCGAACAACGAAGTAGGCGCTACGTCGTTAATGACCAGTTTTTATGTTTGTTTTTGGAATTGGCCTATGTTGTGTCTATTTCATAACATCACACCTGTAATCTACGAAGGGTTAGACAGTGAATAGTAAAGCCACATTTCGGCTGTTATTTTTTTTAGTTTCATTTAATAAGGAGCGAGAATATTGTCATCAGCCGGGCACAAATCAATGTTGTGTCTGTTTGTTTGTAGTAAATTGTGTTGCTAAGAAAATCCAAGAAAGATAAGAAATACGAGAAATAAGAATAACCTAGTATTGAAACTTAATTTATTAGTGTTATACATTTACACCTACAAAAACGAATTTATAGTCTAAGTGAATGCCTCACTTAGACTATAAATTAGTTTTTATTAGCTAATATTTTATACTGCTAGAACCCATAGTCGGCACCTTCATTTGTGCCACGCACGTATGGATACCTTCATATGTGCGTGGCTTATTATTAAGTTCTCAGATCTATCGATAAAAATTTGCATCTGACGTTGTGCATTTTACCAAAATTGACATTCAGCAGTCAACGAAGAAAGTCCACTGAAAAGCAAATACTTGAATGTAGTCTAAGAAAATTTACCAACAGAGCTTGTCCTGTCTTAATTAAATGCCGCTTGGTAAACCTTACCCTTTTGAAAAACCTTCATTAAACTCATTACTACGATAATATACAAAGACATCTTGAAGGAAACAAGACAAGCGATTTCGGACCTTAGGGAAAAAGAAACAAGAGCTTCAGTTTCAACAATATCGGTTTACCAAATGCAAATTTAAATTGGTTGAACAGTACAAGAGTCACCGACAAAAAATACTGGTCTCTTTAGATTTACAAGGGCATCGTAAAAGTAAATTGAGGTAAAGGTGGGCAAATACTGAAGTTAACGAGGTACCCCCGAACGAAAAAAAAGGCAAATCGCTGAATGAAATTAGACGTAACGATTCTTTTTTAAATGAAACTCCCTTTCTTAGTATAATTGTTCTTTAGTTTGAGGCACCTGTTTTTATTGGGCATCTTATTTTATTTACAGTGGTTTTGATACTTGAATGTTATTTTATGTTAACTTGTGGTTGAATGTAAGTACCGCCGAATTGGCTATTAGACTAGGAGAAAACTAGAATGATGCTTCGCTAGTGTTAAGAAAAACCGAACTTCTAGGAAATAAATAGAAAAAAAGCTTCCGAATTCAATATTATCAGATCAAGCCTCCTCAGACCTAGTTCCTTTCGATTTATTGCCCACTATAAAGTGCCATAGCCACAATCATGTCATAATGGATCTTGTTTAGTTTTACATGTTCACATTCATAATTACCTACATAATAATAAAAGAACTTTATTACAATTTATATTGTTAATCAACACGTATAATACTTTTCTTAACACTAAAAACGGGACATTTACTATTGATAATTATAAATGTAGAATTCCCAATATTTCAGCGCTGAAAGCACCATGATTACGGATAAACCTTTTATCAGTGGTAAATATACCGGGTTTAGTGCAGGTGACCATGTCAGGTTAAAAAGTTAAAACATGTAATTCTTCCTTTTCATAACTTTTTATCTACCTCTCCAATAGGTATAAAATGAAACTACCCTCTACTTTTATCGCATCAGCAATTTTCAAACAAATTACTCGTACTTTCCAAAAACAAAAAGGTCGAAAGTTGCAATTCATCAGGTCTACATTAGACTGGACATTGCCTTACAAAAAACTTGTGATTTACAACCAAAGTTCCCGTTTAATAGAATCAAGAGTGAATTTGGTACCGTTTCAGAAAACTTTTTCCTCCTAATGATCCCCATTGTGTCTGTCCTTTAGTTTTTTTCCATTAGCACTCTTTAATTGAAAGTAAAAATTTCAGGAAGTTCTGTGCGATGGAGTTAACTAAGAAAGCGACTTCTTAGCATTATCTTTTTCATTTAAAATTGTAGGAAGTACGGCTGTCAGTTGCTGGCAATGGACGTAATGGTCTGGTCTTATGTTAGTGGATTGGAGTGCTCTAATTAGGGGTGTCTCGTGGAGTTTTTGAGAGCATTTTATAAGTATTTTATTTAGTATTTTAGTAGAGCAGTATAGGATATACCTCTACAATAGGGGATCGGACAGGGTCAAAATAATATGATTCTGTTTAGTCCGTAAGTTAGATTATCGAAAAATATTGAATACGTATTTTTTGTTTTATCAAATCAATAAAAAATGACGAAGATAAAACGTGTCAAAGATCTTGGAGTGGGGCTTGAAACGTCACTTGTGTCGTCAAAATGTACTATCATATGACGTCACACGAGTTTTCGAAGCACTGTATAGTCTTCATTTTAAGTTTACGTGAAAAAAGAAAAAATACGTGTCCAATAATTTTTGGAAATCTATCTGACGGACTAATTAGTTTTTTTTTGTCCGATCCCCTATTTAGCTATATCCTCTCCTTGACAAGTAATAATATAAAGTATGGAAGAAAAAGTGTTTCCATGTCAACTGTATACATTTTGGTACGCAATAAAGAATTGAGAGAATGACAAGACATGCTGCGACAACCCTAAATAAATTGAGATAAGGGCAGAAGAATCATTCTTCTTATGATGATGATGGTTCTCTTTTTAAATTTTAAATCGCATTGATCGGTATGCTGCGTGTGGCATGCGGTGAGTGGCATGCTGTGTGCAATGAGCGGCGAGCTGTATGATGTGAGCGTCTTGCGCTGAACGGTGTGCTGTAAGCAGCGCGCCGCTTTGCACATAATTATCTCCTCTCTACTTTGGACGTCTCCGCACAACTACGGTAGATACGCCCTAGTTCTTTCTTACACATCTCCTCTCTTAGCTTTATTGTGCCGTACTCCACTCGTCTCCGCTTTGCTAGAGTCCGGGTCTTAAGACTGAATGCAGCTGCATCGGATTATATAATGACGAAATCATACAAGATTGTTTGTCATAATGAGTTATGTGTGGATTTAGTAATGAACGTTTATAAACAGACTAATGTACTGCCTACCTGCATGCCAATAAATATGGATAATACGGTTTCATTATAAATAAAACTAAATTCATTAAACTACAATTCGTGGTCCCCAAAACAAAAAAAAAAACACAGAAGACAAATAGCGATTGAAAAAACATAATATTTAAACTAAATCTAAACCGAAAATTGATACCTCCTTAGTCCTCATGTTTCCATACTGGAACTGTGCTAAACAAAAAATATACGCATAAAAGCAAGCAGCCATCGCCATCATTACAATCGCCCAGATTTGACACCACGCCAAAATAAAGACGAAAGCATATTCCAAAAAATAAAACAGCAATACGAGACTCATAAACAATTACTGAACTAGAAATTCTACTAGTTCGTTCAATAGCGATTTAGTAACCAAGCTTTAACCGAAGCTTAACATAATTATGATTTCCCCAATCTTCCGAACTAAAATTGTGCATTCAACCATCCCTAAACCAAAAGCTAAACGCACAAAAGCGAGCATCACACCATTCACGCCACCACCATTATCTCCGACGCCAGATTTGACACCACCGCAGAAGAAAGACGAACGCATTTAGCAGAAAATAAAGACGACAGGGCGACACTCCGTTGCCATTTGCAGTCTCAGCTAACGACCGCATCATTAATCATACAAAACAGTGTCTGTCTCGCACTTGACTTGTTTCCTAAGTTATTGTACGATATAAGCTACTGGCAGACCCAGATGCGTACTAAATTATGACGTCACGGGAGGATTTTGTTCTTCTTGAATGTGTTTGGAATTTAAATATTCTAGTGTTATTTATGAAGAGTCTGAATATTGTCTTTGGGATGATCAATACTATACTTTGTTTAGAGACAACGTGCAGCGTCTGCGCGTCCGATATGGATTCATGTTGTGGGTCCCTGCTTCGAACTAGACACGATTCAGCACGTTCTGCAATAAATCAACCAAAAGTTGACAATCCGTGAAAAAGTCGCAAGACATTTAAAAAATAAATTCATTGAAATAAGAAGATAGGATGGGACTTACACATGGGACTTAAACATAATTGGTGAAATGTGTGTATACTTAGGCTTTAGAGGATTACAGGCGTAAAATGTGTCTTGATGTCATGTGTCATCAATGAACAACAATATGCTGTACGGTTTATACGAAAGTGTTCAAGTTCTTGTTACTCTTTGATGTTAAAATCTACGCACAACAATTTGTCAAGTTGTATCGTTACAACAACAAATTAATTAATTAATTGTAACTGTTAACAATTTTACTTGTAGTTACTTTTCCAGGTTGGTACCCAGTCAAGGTGCGGTGAAGGTCACTTATACAGCTCCATCTAAAATACTGGTATTCATTTGCTTCCTGTTTGGCTGAATGTCAACTCCAATATAGTTGGGCAAAGGTTCGGCAATTATTGAAAATAGTTTTTGAAAGTACGATATGGATTTCAATTAATTACAATCATTGAGATTTTTATTCGTCCTTGTTCATGATTTTGTTAATTTTTAGGGTTCCGTAACTCAAAAGAAAAAAACGGAACGCTTATAGGATCACTTTGTTGTCCGCCTGTCTGTCAAGAACGTGAAGAATTAAGACGTAGAGGTATCAAGCTGAAAATCACATCATAATATATATTATTATTCAGGTCTAATGTCCATTGAAACAGTGAAAAAATCAAACTTCTAAGCTAACGTAATCAAAAGATACAGCCGTTTATGCTGTAAACTTTGGACACTCCCAAGGGAATCAAAACCTACAGGGTACTTCCCGTAAACTCAGACTTATTACATGTTATCTACAAGTCATAATAAAGATTGGTTTGACATTTACCATAAAGTAACAACTAAACTCACCTCAGATTAATTTAATTCTAAACTAACCTTGTTTATAATCTTCTTAGCGAGTTTCAGCTGAAACTTTGTCTGCACAACTATGTTAATAGGCAGTGATAGTCATGGAAAGAAGTTTAATTTAATTATAACTTATAACTACACTTTATGAAGATTCTTTGAAGGTGTAAATTAAACCATAGAAAGTTTGAAACTATGTTGCGGAACTTGGGTGAAGTTATATGTTTAGCAGTGGGCATGTGACTATAAGAGAGATGAATATAAATGTTGAAGATATAAATTCTCTATAAGAGAGAGAGGAATGATAAGAGAAGGAAAATGATTGGTAGAGGAGAATTAAAAATATACGTGTTGCACCGACCCCAAGTTACATGGACCAAGGGCAGAAAAATGTAAGTGCTGTGACAAGCAGAAGAGTCTGAATTAATGAAAAATATGTCTTAGTGACGAATAAAAAGTCGTCTGGAGGTCGGAAGTAATCTCACGGGAACGTACCACCGATAAAAAGGATGCTACGTCTTGCCAGGTTAGAGTTTATCCGTTTGCCAATTAATGTCATTCAAAATAGAGTTTCTTACGTATATTTAGCTTTAGAATGGGTATGTCTAAACAAAACAAGTTTATAACTATTATGTTTAGCTATCAAAATTGAGTGCCTTTCATAGTCGAATATCTATGCTATTAACCATGGAGGAGTTTATCGTAAGGATATCCTAACTGCACGATCAAGTTATGGCTGTCATAAAAATGTATTGTCACCAGAACTAAAGGTGTGCTTAAAATTTCAACTCAATAGGTGGGGAAAACTGGTTTGAAATTCAGTTGCAAGATTTCACCAATACATAATTACTAACTAATAAGGCAAGTAAAAGCTTATAAAAACAAATTGTTTGTAATATCAGATTACAAAAGACCGTGAACAACTTAAGGAAGTGTTTCTAATAGTCTTTAGTAGCCTTGTTAGCAACAGCATGTTAAAAAGTCATTAAGGGGTCCCCGAGGGGTCTCCGAAGACTAACAATCTAAACTATTAGTCGTAACGCCCTATTTTCTTTAATAACAAGGGAACCGAATCAATTTGGTGCTCGCTCTTCAATATATTCTTGGGCCCATTAATAATTCAACTGAACTATCGACCGATTGAAAGTCTGAACTCCGCAGGGGAACCTTAAAATTAGCGTGTTGTTTTTCGTAGTTTAGAAAGTGTAGGCGTGAATACTTTACCAACTGGAATTATAAAACCCTAGAGGGGATTTTAAACATGATTGCTTAAAAGTCTGCCTTTTCAGCCGAGTGGTCTCAAGGTTTCGCTTCCCAGGTCGGGCAAAGAGTTATTGGGTTTTTCGATCAGAAATTTATTTGTGCTATTAAACGATACTGGCAAAGTGTGTGCACTAAGTACCTACACCTCTCTAACCCTTCGAGGATTATAGAGGCGCTGTTATTTTTTTATAAGTACTCTATTATAAGTACTCTATTATAAGTACTCTATTATAAGTACTCTATTATAAGTACTCTATTATAAGTACTCTATTATAAGTACTCTATTATAAGTACTCTATTATAAGTACTCTATTATAAGTACTCCATTATAAGTACTCTATTATAAGTACTCTATTATTTATCTACGTAGCATCCCGTGGTTATCTTATTTGTGGATGTCAGATAGACAGTCGCTCCATAATTATATACCTAATTCTGGTATTGGCCTGCATTCGGTTTGGATGGAAGCCTCTATCAAAAGCTAGGGAGGTGACGGTGAACAATAAATTAGGAACATTTTAACAAACTCTTCTTCTATGCTTAGAAAGAAATAATCCCCAAAGCCCCCCCCCCCACCCCCCCCCCCTACCTGAAATACTTTTTCCTAAGGTATCCTGGCTATTTTCCACACCCCAAAGTACCCAACATCTGTACGCATACCAAAAGAACGACGTCTCTATAAAGAGGTATATAATGTCTATGAGTTCCGGCTGCATCATTTAACGTGTTAATTGAAATAGATACTAAATGCCATCTGTTCCTGTCATGCGCAGTACATTTCGACCAACTTATCTGTGCAGGCGGGAAAACACGGAACTAAAATGGATGTACTAAGTTTGACGTAGCGATTCATTTTTTCTTGACCAGTGGCGCCACCATGAAATTCACACTTAAAATGGTCATACTGTAAGTCTAGTGGCTCATACAAAGGGGGCTGAGGTGGCTGCAGTAGACGGTTGACAATATTTTCTGTGACACTATGAGTGGGAGACATCAGTCCTTCGTTTTTGCTTCTGTTCTTGCTTGGATTGTTTTGTTTCATCATCATCAGCCTATAATGTTTCCACTGCAGGGACTCAGACCTCCTCTCTAGGAGAGGAATGGGCTATAATCCACCACGCGGGCCCAGTGCGGATTGATGTCTTCGAATTTTTTGGTTCTAAGACATGGCTGGTTTCCTCAAAACGTTTTTCCTGCACCGTTTTGAGAGCAGTGTTGTTGAATAAATTACACAAAGTAATGCGCCTGACTGAGTTCGAACCTACGACTCACTGTTCGTAAGTCGTGGCCACTTCCACTGGACCACCGCTGCTCATTGTTCTGTTTACTATTGGTATAATGTTTTTTTTTTGTATGTAAAGAAACTAATAAGCTTAGGTATAATTCGTATGTAAATACAGGGCCCTCTCACTATGTTTGAGCTACTGCATATTGGTGAGAAAAATGTTTAAAGGAATCATTATCATCTGCCTAGCCTTTTCCCAACTATGTCGGGGCCCACCCCGACATAGTTGGGAAAAGGCCCTGTCCTGTCTAACCGGGTGCAGCTGAAAATCAGTATTTTACACGAAACGACTGTCTATCTGACCTCCACAACCCAGCAAGTACTGGGTAATACGACAGCCTTTTTTTTTTATATGGGCTTACTCTTGACCTCAATCTTGCCCCAAGGGCAGAGATGAGGTTGGCGATGGAACGAGTTTACCCAGAAGAAGCCTATTTACTCGCGACTTAAATAGATTGGGGTTATATGAACTCGGGAAAACCGACGCAGACAGGGTGTTCCACTCCTTGGCTGTACGAGCCTTTGTTAAGAATGGTTGTGACACCTTTGGGCCACTGACTACCTGTAACGACTGCCAACGATTTACTTATGGGAACGTACGGCTTCCGTGGCATGGAAGAAATTCGGCGTGTAAAGGGGGGTACGGATCACCGATCCATGAACACGGCTTAAGGTTGAACAAGCCAGTCATTCTTCCAAACAAACTTATGAAGGTGATTACTCCTCTGTTTGACGGTGTAGGTTCTTTCTTTCTTTCTTTCTTTCTTAAAAAAACGTTGCCCCACACTAGGAATTTCTCCTGTATCGTGGGTGCGTTCACAAACATTTAAACACTCACATACACAAATACCCAAAATCAAAAAATAAAAATAATCAAATCAGGTTCAAAATTAAAAATTGTATCTACTGGTCTTATCATTATCTAGGTCTGTATGGAAGCAGAATTGGAAAAAAAATATTGATTTGGAAGTTATGAACGTCAAAACTTTCATATTTTAGCACTGATTTTAACTCATCTTTGGGCGTAAATAAGTAACGTATATAGTATGAAAAAGAAAAAAGTGAAACCATACAGACATAGATTAGTTATTTAAAAATTTAAATAATTTGATTTTGAACAGATACATTCAATAGATTTTTCATGAAACCAAATATACCAAAGGTCTGCATAGAAAATTTCGCGCGCCCGTTTTAGTTGTGTCTCTTTCGCTCTATGCATTTCGCTCGTGATGTCGGATGAAATAGCATGCATTTTAGCCCCGCCCACCAACTACACTCGAGAGCAATGAATCCGGGTCACTTAAAGAATGTTAAAAATCTCGGAAACTAAAAATGATAGGTTAATGCAATAAATTGTATTTAATAGACAATGTAATACTCCTTAAATGAAGGTATTAAAACTTCTAAGTTATTGTAAAGTTATATCATAAAAAAATCTAATTTGAAAAAGGGCCACTTTCGAAGATGGAACTACGTAATTACAGCATTTGGTTTTGCTTTTGTTTGTAATCTGTCATTTATGTGGGTACATAAACCATGTTGATAGTGCTCTATATTCATTATTCAAGCTGAAATTAGGTCGCTTACGCCTGAAGAATGCACCAGAATACTTACAATGCTGGAAACCGGCCGGAGTCAGCGCGATACAGCCAGGACTGTCGGTGTGTCGCTGTCAACAGTACAAAGAGTTCTCCGACGTTACGAAGAAACTGGTTCTAACCTACGCAGACCAGGAACGGGCAGAACCAGGTGTACCACAGCACGAGAAGACCGATACTTGGTGAACACCATGCTTCGAAATCGCTTTCTCACAGGAACTGAACTCACAAATCAGTTTCGACGCCTCGGAGGAAGTAACCCAAGTGCATGGACAGTAAGACGTCGGCTTGCTGAATCTAACTTAAAACCCCTTAGACCTGCAAACGGCCCTAAACTGAAGCGTGGGCATCGTATTTCAAGACTAAGATATGCCCAGAGCCACGTAAATTGGAGTATTGAAGATTGGTCAAAAGTTATGTTCTCCGACGAATCAAAATTTATGCTCTACAAGCACGATGGAAGACACAGAGTGTATCGAAGACCAGGGGAAAGATTCAAGCAAGCATGCATCGAAGAAAAAGTAGCCTACGGTGGTGGGTCTGTACTTGTGTGGGCCGGAATTTCTTCTGAAAGTCGCACAGAGCTGGTGATCATAGAAAACGGCTCTTTAACTAGCGAAAGATATGTGGAAGAAATCCTCAATGATCACGTTGGTCCATTTATGGTCAGTTTAGGTGAGGATGCTATATTTATGCATGACAATGCCCGACCTCATACAGGTAGGATTGTGAATGACTACCTTCAAGAGATGAACATTACTCGTATGGAGTGGCCAGCGCGCAGCCCGGATATCAACCCGATCGAGCATGCTTGGGACGAGCTAGGCAGATGCGTAAAACAACGAAACCCTCCCCCAATCACGCTTCGTGAGCTCAAAATTGCTCTCACAGAGGAATGGGAGAATATTCCCCAAAATCGTATAAGGAACTTGGTGTACAGCATGCCAAACCGCGTAAACGCAGTAACGGAAGCACGAGGAGGCAATACGAAGTATTAAAATTCAAGAAAATCGTAATAAAGTTCAAAAATTTCATGTTTCCCATTTTTGTTTTAAGGAGAGATCAGCAGTTTTTTTCTTTATGTAATTTTGTGTTAATAAAATGTATGGTGACTCATATTTTTTTTACTTTCATTTAAGGAGTATTACATTGTCTATTAAATACAATTTATTGCATTAACCTATCATTTTTAGTTTCCGAGATTTTTAACATTCTTTAAGTGACCCGGATTCATTGCTATCGAGTGTAGTTCGTGCCGTTGGCTTGTTTACCCTTAACCTAATTATATCGATCTTTAAGCTGCAAGCGGCAGTTATTATTAAGCAACGAGCACGTGCAGTAACCAATACAGTTTTAATGAAAATATTTAAATGATCGCCATCATAATAAGAGTTTTCTCGGTCTTAGCATTTGCTTAGGCGACAAAATATTTCCGTCACAATATTATAGTCAATAATGTAAATGTCTTTGAGAAAACTTGGAAACCCGTGGGTTTAACACCCACGCTGGGTCACCGTTAAAGTATCCTTATAGTTCCTAAACATTCTCTGTTAAATATGAACTTTCGATGAATGATTTAATGTCAAAGGTCAAGCATTTATATTATTACTTTATGAGCTCTACTAACAAAGAAATAAAGCTATCATGTACGTCGTACAACCACATAAATATTGCACGTAATACATATGTAATCATATCGGCTGCAAAACATTGAACCACTCATAATATTTTATTAATATTTTGTCTATTATGATAATAATATAATCAAGAAGCTACTCAATTACTTATCCTCTCAGCAGTCACTGTCTTTCTAGCCATACCATCCTTCCTTCTACACAGTATATTCATCAATTCTTTGATCTTCCTATACTCTTATATTCATATGAATTCATACTAAACATCTTCCTCATTCATCTACATAAAACTATCTATACCAAGATAACCGATAACCGATTACCGCATAATTTATCAGTCACCCGCGCCAATTTCAGACTTCTTCTTTGTGCTCATTATTAATTTTATTCATTAGCGTTAAAGCACACATTCTCCTTAGCATTCTCATCGACATGCAAAACACTGTTAAAAATTATGTAATTTTACTAAAAATTATGTAATTTTACATGCAAAAAAATATATAATCCTGTAAAATTTCCGAAAAATCTGGGAAATTTACGGGAAAATATGAAATTTTACATAATTTTCGTCAATTTTACATTTTTTTATGTAAAATTTCATATTTTCCCGTAAATTTCCCACATTTTTAGGAAATTTTACAGGATTATGTAATTTTTTTGCATGTAAAATTACATAATTTTTTACAGTGTAGCATTTCAATCATCCTTTTTTAGGCCGAACACTCTGGTCTATAAGACAACAGGTTGTAATGCTTTTATAAATTTTACGGTGCGGCTCAAAAAAAAAACCAAAATATTCACAATCCAAGGGACTGTCAAAATAGCTTTATACCTAAATACCACAATAATTAAGTCCACACTAAACATAAGTACCTTTTTTGTCCACTTAGAAGTTAACCCCTCAACGTCATACCCACTCCTCATCATATATCACATACATAAAGTATGTGAATTTTTCCCTCTATATTTTTATGCGCATAACGGGCACAATTCCCCAACTAGAGAGCAAAGTTTCCCACTTTCCCAATGTTTAGTGACGGCATTACATCAAGTGAACGCCTGACGGAATCAGCGGTGCTATTGTGGTGAACAATAGTGCTGATATAAGTTTCAGGAAAAGGATTTTCTTTGGCCGAATTATTTCTAACAATACATATGTGTTTAAGGAGAATGAAAGGCGTTGGGGGGGTTATGTTTTGATTTGGGTTCTTATCGTTTTTTAGGAGTGATTGGTGTGAGGGAATTTTCTTTTAGTATTCTCCGTTTGTACAAGGATTAGTTATGATTACTTAAAGCTCTAGTACGTATCATTCGGACTGGTCAAAGCGATAGCTGCTGGTGTAATAATCGCTTAGTCCATACTTTCGGTTTTCCGGTTTTTTCGGTTACCGTCTTCTTTAGCGATCTTAAACTTGTGGCCACGCCTTCAGATTGGCTTTTTGTTCATCCAGGTTTTCAAACAAAAGAGTTCGAGTAACATAATAATCAATGCAACTAATTGCTTTAAAACATAGATTGACAACCCCAAAACTATTGTTCTATTTGGTTATTTAGAAATACATTTCAATAATAAATATCACTTAAAAAAAACTCGCTTTTACGCTGAATTTTGTTTACTTATATTGTAAAGAGGTAAAAGTTTATGAGTTTGTTTCTTTGTGTGTAAGGTAATTTCCGGTACGAATTATCGAATATTTTTTTTGATAGATACCTACATTTTTCGTAGTTGCTATAAATTATATTTATATCATGTACGTATATTAGACGAGCTATAATATTTTTTACGGACAAAGCCGCAGGCGATGAACAACAATAAATTCAAAATGACACCTAATCATTTCAAAATCACGTGAACAACCCTAATCAGTGCTAATATCGCTTAATATCTCAAAAACACAGACGCAAACACGAACTATCGTGATTAAACCATAATTAAAGTTGGTCCGTTCTTGGCAAAGTTTCGGGGGATCATCTAATCCAGGGTGACCTACGAAAAGCCCGTTTAATATTCAGTGTCACACTTGAACTCATCCTGGGATTAGAACGTAATGCATGCCCGAGACGGCAGTCGCACCACTATTCGGCGCTTTGCACTTTATATATATGGTGGAAGGAATTGCTGCTAGAATCCAGCGCTTGAGAGTTCGGTGGTGCAGCGCTGGTTAAGTTACAGCGCTTTATTCTCATTACTGCTTTAATTTGTCTTGTCAGTGTTGGTTGTTTTGCAGATTTGAATACAGTGCAAGTTTTGTGCAAGGATCTTCTGGTGCTCGAATGAAAACAGATGCGTGATGCGTTAGTTACTGTTTCTGCCACACACCAATAGATCTTTGTAGCGCTTTACTTTCCTTCATCATCATCCACAGCCCGATTATACCCACTGCTGGGAATAGACCTCTCTTTGCTTGTCCCAATCTCCATGCTCATGTGCCAGCCTCACAAAAACAATAATTTGGTCTGCCCATCTCGCCGCCCGTCGACCATTACATTTCTTTCCATTCCTTGGACACCACTCGGTCACACGAAAGTCAAATAAATAGTCTACCTGTAAGATTTATTTTCATTTTCATCAATATACAATACTGTCTGACTTTCAGCAACTATGAAAAGAAGGATATTGAGAAATTATTGAATGACCCACATTTTCATGAAAAAATCTTATTTTTTACGGCAAATAGAGCGTGTTTTTTGTGACATACATAATTCTAAGATGTTCAAAAACATAGCAGAAACGCGCCACGCAACTACGCAAAATATATTCGAATCGATATAGAATAGGGGCGTAGCAAATCTGAGATATTAGACCCGATATAACAGCTATCTCTCTGACGACTAAATTCAGCGCCTAGGTCACAGCTAAAGACATAACTAGATAACATAAGAGCACCTACTTTGCGGCGATTTATGTATTTTGTACTTAACGACGTTACTGTCGTAGCAAGCTAATTTGTTTCAAACAATAAGGTACTTGACACCGTCACAACTCAAGAATTCTAGATATTTAAAGAACGAAAACGTAGTCTATTTGTATAGTAACTAAATAGTGCTTATGACGTCATAGCCTACTATGACGTCATAAGCACAAAAATGAAGTATTCCCATTTCTCGTCGGGGCTGCGGGTTGTTCGAAAGAGATACCGTGGCCACGACACAAACCGCCTTATTACAAAACGTAGTTAAACCTGGTTTAACTTAGACTTGGTTTATCTCGCATGACGTCTCACTTCAATAATATTCAAAAGAAAGTGACAGCATGCGAGATAAACCAAGTCTAAGTTAAACCAGTTTTAACTACGTTTTGTAATAATGCGGAGTGGGTTAAGAAGGAACATGGGTGGTTTTTATTTTAGTCAGTAAAAGTATGACACTCCCTACCGCTCTGGGCAGAGTGGGAGGAGTCATTTGATTTCCCAGCCTCCAAAAAAAAGGTATTTCAATTTTAGCACCGATCAATTTAATAATATTTTGGTGCTTTGTTCTCTTCTTTGTTTAGTGAAACTTGCGATATCTAGTCATATTTACATCTGTGACCTAGGTCGTCTAACGTTCGAGTCATGAGAGACTAGAGTTAGGACTGATAAATGTGGAGTGAGACTAATATGTGTGTACCTATATTAATTATACCTTGCCAGTTGGAGGTTGACACAGCGTCATAAGCTCCATAATATAGTTTGTAATATTTATTCATTTATAGAAATAACATTTACAAAATAATTTATCACAAAACTATTTAAATTTATCGAATTACATTACAATCGATGTCCAATATAGTTTGTACTGGCTTACAGTTTGCTGAAAGATGCTGAATTTAATCTTGGTGATTGCGTAGCGTGAGGTCTTGGTCCTCTCATTCATAGGTCAGGGCAAATTGTTATTGCGTTTTTTCACCAGAAATTTAGCATCAGCCACGGAGTCTATATTTGTGCCGGTTTATAGTAATTGGCTTACCCTTATTACATGGGTCTTTTTAAAAACCGGTAACGTAATATGGGTTTACTATACTTATTAAAAAAAATAGTTTTAAGTATATTATTTAAATATGAGTGTATAGAGACTCACCGACCCCACAGTAAAATCATTACTTCGGTTTTGTGGAGCTTAGTTTATAAGTTTAATTATCATTTTAAATATAAATAAAATTAAAAATAGACACCTACACCTCTGCCTTACACTTCGGGGATGACAGGCGTGATGTTATAATCATTATGAAAATTAAAAACTCACTTCACTAAACCAAAATATAGGTCAAAATGAACATAGTACCAATCTTTCCAAATCCACATAATCCCTTTTCAAGTCTATATAATTTGAATCTCTGCCAAAGACTATGGACGTTCAGCGTTCACCCATCAAACGCATGCCAAAATGCCGCAAATATAATATAATAGTATGAGCGGTAAGGGCCATAACGCCGTGCCTTGAATACCAACGGATTATTAACCTAATACGCGTAATGAACATCACCGTTTAAGTTGAGGTTTAGTTGTGGTATATGGGTTTAGATATTGATCGAAAATTGATAGGTTAACACACTTACATGCATAAACTCATGCCCTTTTCCCATGGGGATAGGCAGAAATCACAAGAGCGACCTGTTAAGATCCTTACGTACTCCTTTTGCCACATCTACGTTCATACATCTGGCCATACATAAATGCCAATAGGTTAACTACATGATAATAAACTTTATGGTAGGATCGAGATAAAAAAAATAAATTATTAAGGTGGATGTTCCAGGGTAGCCCGCGAAATTCAAATTTTCTTACGTTTTTTGCGATTTGCAGGTCAGTGCTAGGTTGTATGTTAGTGAAAATATGATTTGCGGGTGTAAGACGTATGCAGTTACAGAATTATAATGATCAAAATCATCATTACAACCCTCCAAGTTCATGTAACTCTCAAGAATGACCTTTTGATGAAATACTTATTCTTCATACAGCCGCGAATCATATTTTCAATAACATTTACAACCTAGTACTGGCCTGCGAATCTAATCGAAAATGTGACGACACGGTTGGCGCAGTGGCTCAAGCAATGGACTGCTGCGCTGCGTGCCGCGGGTTCGATCCCCGCACGGAACAAATATTTGTATGATCTACAGATAGTTGTTTCGGGTCTGGGTATTTGTGTATGTGAGTTTTAATGTTTGTGAACGCACCCACGATACAGGAGAAATTCCTAGTGTGGGGCAACGTTTAAAAAAAAAAAAAATATCGCTAAAAACGTAAGAAAATTTGAATTTCGCGGACTACCGTGAATATCCACCTTAACGGCAATACACGACCTCAATCACTAGGTCACATGATTTTTTGCACCAGTGATATAAAGTACGAGGTCTTCTAGGTTAGGTTTCTTCCCGAGTAGAGCAAAGTGTTATTTGGTTTTTCCTTTGCCTACCCCTTGCCACAGAATACTTAATAGTACTACGTACAGAAGGGACACTCACCTCCCCGCGCTCATATTAAATACCGCACCTCACCCCGCACTTCGAGGTATACGTCGTCGCCACTTGAGCAATGGCTCGCGCTCGCATCAGTCGCCGCTCGGCTTTCGCGACGCAGACCGTTGCACTTTCCGCGCCATTTTTAGGCTACGATAACCCTACTAGAGTTTACGCACACATTTGCACGTGCACGTCGTGCACAAACGTTATTTGTTTATGTAGTAGTAATAGGTAATTATTTTGCGGGCGTTGTATGGAGTGTCCGAGGTGTGCCCTTGCGTAACTTTTTGGGGATAATGAGCGTGATGAAACGAAGATATAATTAAAGTAGCACAGGGTTTAAACCTTAATCCCTAGTGAATGAAAAATTGTATTGAATAATACCATTTCTACCGGTGGCAAACCATCATTAAGCTGTAACATCGGAAAAGGAATAAGCTATAAAGAAAGAAGCCTTAAGTGTCAAATAACCTTCCTTTTGAGCTTCGCTGCAGTCGAAAAAAAAGACGTTAGAAGCTCCTAGCCGGATATAGGTACTACATTTTATACCTACGTTCTTGGAGCCAAACACCACATTTACATAGAAATTGGAAACACAGGTAAAAAGTAGGTTTGCTGAATCGTATCCAATTATGGAATAATTTGTATCGGGCAAAAATAATATGCTAAAACAAACAAAGTACATGGGATGTGTTTATCTTCGGATCAAAACAAAAACAAATCAGGGAAATGAAACGTACCATAAATGAATGCCCAATGGAAAACCAAACAGAGCCAATCGGTCTAATTGCGTAAGAATACCGATATTTACATTTTCTTTCTGAAAAATAACATAGGCTATTTATTTTTGTTTATTTTCGGCCAGTCCTATCCCGTCATATCAAATTATCCCTCTGTCAGACATCGCGAAATGGATTTTCGGTTGTCAGAATCGGGAACATTTTCGCTCAAGTATCCCATTTGTTGTAGGCCGTGTTACAAAAAGGTTTGGTAGGCGTTTAATAGGTTATCGACCGGCTTATTTGGTCCTACACTAGGCCCCTAGGGGTACGTTAAGCTGATATTGGTGGAAAAAAACTGAGCAGTGTGTAGCTTTAGTTTTTTTTTATGAACGTTTATTCTTTGACATTAATGTGTTTTTACGTTAAATAACATAAGGATAAGACGTCTCTTAGAAAAGGTATTTTTCTGTGTTTTGTTGTAATGGATTTTGTTTCTTTCTCGAATTCGTCAAAAATCAAAAGCAAAGTGTGTCCTTCAAGCAAAAATGGATTTTTGCTTGAAGGACACTGAAGGGGCGTTGTAGATACAAAATTTGATTTTTTTTCTGTAAAAAAAAAGATAGGCTGAGTAACAAAATATCCTTTTAGTTAAATTACATATAACATCACACCTGTAATTCCGGAAAGATTAGGCAGATAAAGGTTTACCTAATAGTACAATACAACCACATTTGGCCAGTTATGTTAAATGCCATGTAACAACAATTCTATGTATTTCTTTAGTGTCATGATATATTCGTTTTATAAACTGTACACTGCGGTCTTTAAAGTACATCATTAATTTACCAGAAGAAATCACTGCAACCCAACACACATTGCACACAAAGCATAGACGCTCTAGTTCACTAAGCATAAGTTTTGGCCCAAACCGCAAACATTCGGCGAACTCACCACACGTATTTCAACGTCTAACCTGCAATTATTCTACCGTCCAGAAATTATTAAACTCAGCAAGTAGGAATGAGACTTTGCACAAAAGGTTGGCACCACTGTTCCCAACAATAATTGGTTTTCGGACCGCGTCGAGAAATTCAAAGCGTACAGTCAAGAGCGTAAATAAATATCTTTCAATTACGCAAGATTTGAAAAAATGAAACCCTAAAGTATTGGACATGATGTTGCGATTCTCATGTCGGGTAAAATGTGATCGGGTTTTTCTATCAGGTAATTCTCGAGTCGGTCGAGAATTTCCTGATTTCCTGGTCGATCAAGTCTGGATTACCTACATGGAACTTGTGAAATGACGTTGTATCATCAACATCTCCCTAGCCTTTTTGGGGTCGGCTTCCAGTCTAACCGAATGCAGCATAATACCAGTATTTTACGTGAAGCGACTGCGTATCAAGCTGACCTCTACCAAACACAACCCGCCTTATTACAAAACGTAGTTAAACCAGGTTTAACTTAGACCTGGTTTATCTCGCATGCTGTCACTTTCTTTTGAATATTATTGAAGTGAGACGTCATGCGAGATAAACCAAGTCTAAGTTAAACCAGGTTTAACTACGTTTTGTAATAAGGCGGAACATGTACCTCATGATCATCATCATCATCCATAGCAAAACTTCACCCACTGCTGGGTATAGTACCTAATGTGCCTCTGATATTGCCAAGCTCCACGCTCTTATGCCAGCCTCATCCAGGAGTTCCCCTTTTTTTTATTAGATTTGGTTGGAAAATCATCAAATCACCCCTCCCGCTCTTGGGCAGAGCAAAACGGAGTGTCAGACTTCTACTGACTAAAAACCACCCATGTTCCTTCTTAGCCCTTTATGTCGAGGCCGCGGTATCTTCGTGACCTACCCGCAGCCCCGACGGGTAAATGTTCTCCCTTATTGAAACTTGTAAGTGTTTCCAAACATAGTTCTTATATCCATGATAATTTATGAAACACGACTGTTCTTTACGTAGCTTTACGTCCACGACTGTACGGTTATAACGTTTTAACAGACGGCTTCGTGAAGGCTACGTGGGGACAGTTTGTTTGTTCGTTAACTTTCCAACGTTTAATAGGAGCTGTCTTAATCTGTCGCCTTGAGTTCCAAAGTTCGGGTTTTGGTACCGGTTTTAATCTAAAGTTTATGTGCGTTGGGTTGTTTCTGTTTCATATTTTGTGGTAATTAAATTTGATTCACTGGTTTTGAAGAAGGACGAAATTGAAGCGATGATTTTATTTTGGGTGTCTGTTGCTGGTGCTTTTTGTAAGCTTTTAATTAACTTGCAATGTTTGTATGTTTAGGTCGCAACTGAATTTAAGAATAGTTATCCCAACCAATTTTATAGCAAACCATGCAATAACGTCCTATAAAGTGACGTCATTCTAATCCGATAAAGCTTCCCAAATGTGTCTGTGTATTTTTTTTATGTATAAACAAATTGACATAACAAAACAAAATACAAATTAAGGTTTATTCATTTTGTAGATGCAGTACGATTATTCCTCTATATTTCAATTTACTGATGAGGAAATAAGTTATTTATATAATATATGTTTAGTGCATTTGACTCTAAGTTAAATTCCAATTAAGGAACATAATTATGGTATTACACTGAAAGTTGATTTTTTTTCATACTAATTTCGAAGAACTAATCAATAACTATTTTAAACAGACATTTTATTTAAACCACCCTTACCGAACTTCCAAGATAGATAGACGCAAATACATACTTAATACAACATAGGTCTATCTACAAAACACGCCAAAGATCTAATCAGGAAGCAAACCATAACGCTGAAATTAGCCGAATTAATTTTGATCCACGAAGAATTTAATACAGAATCCATCCGGAGGCATTCTTGTTCTATAATTACGGCGGCGTTCCGGATGAAATTTATGAAGTGAATTTTCTGTGACCCTGTACCGGGATATAGTGATGGTCGACCCCGGGATTTTAGGTCCTTCTATCTGTTTTTGAGGCTTTCCGCAGCGGTGGAATTCCAATTTTTGACGGTATACCGTGGTTTTTTTCAATCTTGTTGCCATACCTATCTTCTGTGATGGGAAACATTTTACACCGCGCTATATTCAGATCTCGCTTATCGGACTAACTTATCAATTTATACTCAAAGTACTCAATATTAACCAAAGGCCCGTCGCTTGTGCAACTATGAATCCTAAGAACCTTTGGACATGCAAAAATGAGTCCATAGAGCATTAATTCATGATTCAGGGTAGCAGAAAACCAGTTGGTCGATCATCAACCAGATAGACAGACTCCATTAAATATGTAGCCAAGATCCTTTTGCCAGAACGTGCTCGCCTGGCGGCTCATATAGACCAGTGGAAAAAGATCACGAAGGCTGTGACTGCCGTTGTGGGTGGAACCCCATGACCACGACCACTCTGTCAAGAGTGAACAACTAAAGAGAAGAAAAATTCAGATCTAGACACGTAAATATATATATATATATATATATTTTTACTATGTTTCATAAACTTTATTTCTAATACGAAGCTGTAGCCCTGAATTCCGATCATGTTCATTCCACCAGTTATCCCGGTTATATTCTATATTGGTCTTGACAACACTATTGCGAACAAAGCCAGGGGTCCTGATACCAGCAAATTGAATTCCAGTGCAGTCCGCTTCACAAAATCTTTCATGTTACGAAATCGAACAAAACAAAGTTTATCTTTTAACTTTTATTTGTTGTTTATCTGTGGTCAATAAGATTCGAGTGCTGTTGGTAATTGATTCTGGAATTTATTGAATTATTTTCGACGAAATTTCCTTTTGAATTTTGGTCAGATGATGCCTGAGTGGGTTTTATTTTCCTTTTTGCAATGCTCGGATTTTATAACTGGTATTTTCTCAATTCCGTATGGTTCCGTATGGTGTCGGACGCAAAGAATAGCACCATCCCATATCTTCCCGTGGGTGTCGTAAGAGGCGACTAAGGGATGTACCAGAGAATGGGCAGCAGCGTTCGCTGTGCTTTTTGTATCGACCGTACTGCGATCGCCAACCCGCCTGCCAAGCGTGGCGATTATGGCAAACCCCCCCTAAGCAAAAATGACACATAGGGGAGGCCTATGTCCAGCAGTGGACGTCTTTCGGCTGAAATGATGATTTTCTCAATGGGCATTGTCCAAAAAATGTAACATGTATATTTTTTGGTTAAAATAGTTCTTTTATTAAACTGATTTGAATATTTTACTGTATTCAATGGTTACTTTAACCCCTCGGGGATAACAGGCATGCTGTTATTTTATAAAATGAATAGTTGAAAAACTGAAAATCTGTTTAATTCACATAAGTTAAAAATTCAGCTCGAAATTATTCTCAAAGTACAAAATTAGACGAACGTGAGAATCCCCCAACTCACTTACTTAGTGACTCATAAAAATATAATTGCATTTCATAAATTCTTGTCTGCGCTAAAGCATCTTTCACACGCGACGACATTATGCACCGAGATAACAAGATTTTCGCCTCTTCTTACAAATTTTGCTTAAAAGCAACGAACAGAATATTTTCGAGTTAATGAAAATTCTCGAATAACATCGTCCGCCTGCGTCTGAGCCACTATCTAAATTGAATAGACTGTATAGTCTTTGCACTGCCTTTAAACCAACAGCTTTTTCGAACTGAACGAAATCCTCTTTGCCCCATTTTTTCGTGTTTTTCAGAACAATATGGCGCGTGTTTGGTACAATTTCTGTGTTTCCTACCGCTGTTTGTTAAAGAGATGGATTAAACTAATATGGTTGGTTTTGACTGTGCTTTAATTTACTAAAATGTGAAATTAACATTGTGTATTTTTTTACTCACATCTGTTTTCCATTAAAAGAATTCGTCTATCTTCGTATGGTGTTTTAAAGGAGGGAGAAACGCATGTGAATAAAAATAGGATAGAAATTAGTGTTGATGGATGAAGAAAGAGATGGAGGTCAAAGAAAATATGGTTCGATTGTGTGCGGAATGTTTTAACTGATACCGTTACGTCCGGGGAAGAATCGAAAATCATAATCGTATTGCGCCGACCCCGAGTAGAATGATACAAGGGCAGAAAGATGATGATCTGTTTTCCAATATATTTTCTTCCAACTTGTCTTGTCCCTATTAATTGGGGCTTAAACATAAATGGCGGAATGTGGGTGTAATACTAGGTACACCTCTGCCTAACCCTTCGCGGATTACAGGCGTGATGGTATGTCATGTATTACATTTATACTAACGAATAAGGAAAACTCGTAATTACAATTCTCTTTGTAAAGAACCGATAATGCAATAAAACTAATGTTATCGGTGTTTGAGACGAATGGAACAACAAAAATGGTAGCAGACAAATGAAATAATCTTACTATTTCAACATTTTCCGATCACTCTGCTCGTCGTGCCATCTCCTGCGAGATCTCCTGCGTTGCCGTCTGGCTGTGTCAGTGCTGCACAACTAGAACATTTTGACCCCACAACTCGTCGGGCTCACGGCAGACATGACTAGTCCAGTCCCAGTTCAGCTTAGCGGCTTTTTAAGCAACGTCAGTGATTAGTGGTGTTGTGTAATAAGTACCTAGCTCAATAAAATCATATACCCGAAACAATCAAACTCAGTGTTAGTAACAGCTTTTCATAAAAATAATGAAGTAGGTAAACCATAAACAAAGCTTAATGAGCGTCATTGAAGTAGAACCAAAGTTTCCCTAAGATTTTGAGTTTGAAGAACTCTTAAGAAAATAAACTTAAGACTCATTAACGCTAGTCCACAAAGTATAAGGGAAACAGACTTATCCGCGATTACATCACAAAGACGGGACTGTATTTCGTTACTCCGAAGTTCGAAATACCGAAGTACGGTATACAGAAAGTTCGTGAGTCCGAATTACGTTAGTCAGAATGTACGCTATGACGAAGTACGGTATTCAGAATGTTCGTTACTCCGATGTACGTTACTCCGAAAGTTTGCTACTACGAAGTACTGTACTCAGAATGTTCGTCACTCCGATGTACGTTACTCCGAAAGTTTGCTACTACGAAGTACTGTATGCAGAATGTACATTATCGCGAAGTACGGAACTCCGAAAGTTTGCTATGACCAATTACTCAATAATAATTGAGAATATTCCTCATAGAGAATTTCGAATTAGTCAAGTATTATAAATGATGATTATTGTGCAAATAGGTTTTACAAGTCAGTAATTCTCAATTATTATTGAGTAATTGGTCATAGCAAACTTTCGGAATTCCGTACTTCGCGATAGTGTACCATCGCCTGCAATAATGCATGGGGAGTTCAGAAAAAATACCGTGTGAAGCAAGAAATGACGCCACCTGGCGTAAATAAGTACTCGATTAGCAACATTGATTATATTGTTGATGCTACACTAACTAGAGGGCGCTCACGTTGTATAAAATGTTTATGTAGTTTCTTTTTTATGTATAAACATTCAAATAATTCATAATGAATTATTTCTATTATATAAATTTATTCCTAACTACCTACTATGTTTGTTTAAATTGAATATATATATCATTCTAAAACTATCTGATTTTAATTATCTGTTTTAGTTTTCAAACTTGAGGGTAGGTCGAATATGAATTCATAAATAAATTAGTAGGTAGTAGAAATAATTAGATTGAAGATTTATGAGTTATGACTAAGCTCAATTGATTGTTCGATAAGTTTGTTTCGATTACCTCATTTTTAGCTCAGTTTTATTTAAGGTGAATTAACTTATTTCATCAAAATGAGTACGCGTTGTAACATTGTTTTCGTTACAAGAGCTCAAATAACTGATTTGCAAAATCAAGGCAAAAACTCGAAACTTGTCGACTTATATTATTAACGTAAGTAGTTTTGATTTCAAAATTTTTACAAGAAAAAAAAATGTTTTAGTTACGACTGCTAACTATTTAATAAATAATCATTATTGCGTATTATATATTTCTGTTATATTGTTGCAGAGAAAAACAGTTGTTCTATTGGTATACGACGATTTTAAGACGAGGGTTCTTTGCAACACCATTCTTAACTAGTAGACCACGGTTCATAAACACATCACAGCGTCAAATCGTGTTATGAGGAAAATGGATTCCTGCCGATGACCGACTATGCTGCTTTATATGACTCAAGTGTTGACAATGCCCGTCGTGCTCTTAAAAGTGAAGAGCTGCATTATAGGAGGCATGTTGTGAAACCCTGGCCCACAGAAAACCATAAAAGGGCAAGATTACAGTTCGCTTTGGATCATGTTAACTTTGATTTGAGTAATGTTTTTTCATCTTTACAGATGAAAAAACTTTTAAGTCCAGTGAACACGGACGCTTATGTTTGTGGTGCCGAAATAATACGTGTTAAACAAGTGGTTATGTAGTGTCCAATATGCTGGTCATATTTCAGTGAACGTGTGGGGATAGATAAGTGTTGCCGATCCAGGATTTATATTTCATAATACTTAAAAACAATATTACTTAACTTTAGTACTTATTATTTATATTAACTGGAGGCCGGGTTATTATAACCTATTACATGACTTACGTATTTTTAATAACTAAAAAAAGTCAAACACAACAATTTTTTTTTTTTACATTACAAGAACCTTTTCGTATGTTTTTGTGCAATTGTATAGCTATTATCCTACCTATTTAATTCATTTAACTTTTCACTTTTGTGATGAAATAATCCGGTCTCCTGTTTGTCTTTGTTGAGGTTATAAAAGCTTCAATCCTCTTTCCGATTTTGGAAACGAATACTTAAGCTATGGCCTCAATAAGAAGTTTTATATAATATAATAATGTTGAACGATAATAAATGTCTGTTTTTGAATAATAAAGTGTAAGAAATAAACCTCTAAAAGTGTGATAGTGTCTTTTTGTTTGTCTCCGTTAATCCCTGTTGCTAACTGACTACTAACTCGAATATTATATTTTTGAATGCTATGCGCACTTATTAGCTTAATGAAAACTTAAATTCCTTATGGTTTCTTTTGTTTTTTTTTATCATTTAACTTCTCACTTGATCCAACCTAATACGTGTTTCCTAACTTCTTACTTACCTAACCTATTCCCAAGTCAAAGTCCATTTTTTTCTATATCTCAACAGAATAGATTACATTTAGTTAGGACTAAGTTATAAAAATCTACCTCCTTTTTATTTCACCTACAGGTGCCACCGGGTAATCCGGATATTGTCATTGCGGAAAGTAAAAACTTTAAAGGTTTAATTTCTTATTATTATTTAGGTAGGAATTACAAATAAAATTGCTGTCAGGTAGAAACAGAAATAAAACTTATGCCACCTACAAGTGACACTGGGGATTGAAGAGTTTATTATCACAGTTGTGCAGAAACCAAACGCCATCTATTAGTTATTTTCGAAAATTTGATTTCTACCTTCACAGAAAAATAGGCCCTAAGGTATCCATGCACTTGTGTGGGCGACTGTACATTCTGAATACAGTACTTCGTTGTAGCAAATTTTCGGAGTAACGTACATCGGAGTGACGAACATTCTGAGTACAGTACTTCGTCATAGCGTACATTCTGACTAACGTAATTCGGACTCACAAACTTTCTTTAAACCGTACTTCGGTATTTCGAACTTCGGAGTAACGAAATACAGTCTTTATGTGTCGTATGTTTTTGAATTAACTTGAGAGTTAATTGATTCGAAAACTTCGCGTGTTATAAATTAGGGTTGATTTTCATGTGTGATGTGAGTTTTGAATGAATTTGTGGGTGTTAGGTTAGTTTTGATTTGAAAATTAAAGGGTAAGTATTAGGTGTTAACTGTAAATAGCTTTAAGTTTTTTTCTAACTTGTTACTTTCTTTAGATACCTACTAATAAAAAATGTTCCCAAGCCAACATGACTTTTAAAATGATTTTTTTTTTTTTTTTTTTGTATAATGTGTCCTAATACGGTTACATCATTAAAAATACAATCTAGCTTAATACTAAAGCTAATGAGTAATTCTATTTTGACTTAATTTGCTAGGGAGACTATGAGTAAGAATGTGTCCATTAACACTTTTCTTATTGTCTCTATTAAGGGGAAGACACTTTTTTCTTGTGTTCTTTATGGGTAGCACTCACTTCACTACATTAAACTAACACTTCACTAAATTAGCTCGAAAGGTTTTGTCCTTTTTAGCCTTCTCACTATGTCCGTGTTGTCGAGGAGCTGGATAGCCTCGATGTTCACATGATGGTGAAGCCTTCGTTCATGAGCTTCGGCGTTCTTTTTAATTATGTCTATGACGAGGTTTACTTTGAGGTCCCGATGAAGGTCGTCATTTCGAATGTACCAGGGCGCATTAACGATACCTCTGAGTACTTTGTTTTGAAAACGCTGCATAATTTTGATGTTACTTTGTTTGGTACAGCCCCAAAGCTGAATACCATAAGTCCATACAGGCATGAGGACTTGTTTGTACAACAGTACTTTGTTGTATACTGACAGCGAAGAATGTTTTCCTATCAGCCAGTACATCGACTTGTAGCGAAGCTCTAGCTCGTCGCGTTTCTTTTTAACATGAGCTTTCCAGCGAAGCTTTGCGTCTAATGTCATGCCTAAGTATTTGGCTGTATTTTCGTATGGTATGACATGACCGTTTATGTTTATCGGATGATAATTTTGCATTTTGTTTGTGAAGTCTATGTGAACAGATTTTGTTTCATTAAGTTTCACACGCCATTTTTTTGTCCAGTCAAAGATGATATTGACGGCTGTTTGAACTTTTTTCACTGCTTCTTCTTGAGTGACGCCTGTGGCCATTATAGCTGTGTCGTCTGCAAATGTGGCAATGGTATTGTTCTCTAATTCAGGAATATCGCAAGTGTACAATAAGTACAAGACGGGACCTAGGACACTTCCTTGCGGTACTCCAGCTTTTATCGGTTTTAGTTCCGAATGTGCATCATCTTGTCTTACTCTAAACATACGCTGTGATAGGTAAGACTCTAAGATGTCAGCAAACTGTTTAGGGAGCATATTTCTTAGTTTGTTAATGAGGCCTTTGTGCCATACCTTATCAAATGCTTGCGCTACATCGAGGAACACCGTTGAGCAAACTTTGTTTTCCTCTAAAGCCTTTTCTATAATGTTGGTAATCCTGTGTACTTGGTCTATTGTCGAATGTTTTTCCCTAAATCCAAATTGGTAGTCAGGGATCAAGTTTCTTTCTTCTATGATGGGTTTTAGCCGCTTCAAGAGAAGTTTTTCAAATAATTTTGACATGATCGGTAGCAGCGAAATCGGCCTATATGATGTCGTTTCGTGAGGTGGTTTACCAGGCTTTGGTATCATTATAACTTCGGCAACTTTCCACAGGTCAGGTACAGACTTAAGCCTGAACGTTGCATTGATAAGAGTCGTAAGTTTTACGATGGCTTTACGTGGGAGGTTCTTAAGAACTTCTCCGGTAATAAGATCGTAGCCAGGTGATTTCTTTAGTCCAAGACGCTTGATTTCGTTGTATACTTCTCTAGGTGTTACCAATTTTATTTCTTGCTCATCATTGTTTGATGTTTCATCTAACAAAGCGCTGTCTTGGTGTTCTTTATTTGGCGTAAAAATTAGTTCCAGATGTTGTGCAAACCTAATAGCTTTTTGCTCGTTGCTTATTGCCCACCGCCCGTTAGTATCCTTGATAGGGGGAATATGCATAATTGGCTTTTTTAAATTTTTTGTAGATTTCCACAGAGAGTAATCTGTCGTGCGAGAGCTAGATAATTGTTTTAGATAACTGCTCATTGATTCATTTTTGAATTTCTGAATTGCACTACTTAGCTGTTTTGTAAGGTTGTTCAGAATCCTTTTATCTTGTGGAAATCTTGTTTGTTGCCATATTCGTCTCTGTCGCCTCTTTTCATTTATGAGTTTTGTGATTTCTGCTGGATAGTATGTAAGTCTGTTTTTGATCTTAAATGTAGGCGTGTTTTTCCAGGCGCATTGTTGTATTTGTGTAATAAAATGACTGATATCCCGATCCAGATCTTCTGGTTTCTTTAGTGGAACTTTTAAATCTATTACAGAGTCCAAGTCTATTTTAAAGCTTGCCCAATCAGTGTACTTATTTACCAATGTCGGGTAGGTTTCTTTCAGCAAGAAAGTCTCACTTAGAGTAAGTAATAAAGGTGAGTGGTCTGAGCTCATATCATAACCTTCTTGAATGCGGAGAAGGTTAGGTGATACATTTTTATATATAAAAAAGTCTATGAGATCGGGAATCTTGTTTGTGTCAGTAGGCCAATAAGTGGGCTTACCTGTTGACAATGTTTTGCATTGTGTTTCTTCAATTGCGCACAGTAGCTCTCTTCCTTTGGTTGTTGTCAGTCTAGATCCCCAAAATGTATTTTTAGCATTAAAGTCGCCACCTAATATGAATCTGTTTCCAAGAAGGTTTAGAAAATTATTGTACTGATCTGCTTTTAGTGAATACCTAGGTGGACAGTATATGGCTGAAATAGTGACAAGACAGTATTTCGTTTTGACACAAACAGCCACTGCTTGTATTTCTTCTTTTTCATATTTGAGTTCTTCATAGTGAAAAATATTCTCTTTTATAATGACAGCACTACCACCTCTTGGTGTGTTATTGGGATGCAATGCATGGTATACGTTATATCCTTTGATTTGAATATGAGATTCCTTAGTGAAATGTGACTCTGATATAAGGCACACATCAATACTTTCCATATTTAGGACTGCCGTAAGTTCATTCTGATGTTTCAGCAGTCCATTCGCATTCCATGCCATAATTTTTAATAAATTAGCCATGGATATTGCTTTTTTGTTTGGTAGCTGCTTTAGTGCTACTTTCAAGTTTTTTCAGCCTTTCGTCGAACGCAGTTAAAAGATTTATGATTGTGTTAATCTTTTCATCCATGTTAGGGCTCATTGGTTTCATATGTGACTGTGGCAACGATTGGACTCCTTTTGTCATTTGTGCATACGAAACACTTTTAGTAGCAAGGTTGGTGACACTAGGTATTTTGTCTCTGTTTGTACTTGGACCTTGAGAGTTTGGTATCGGCACATTCTTTCTGGTATTTTTATCTTTAATATTTTGTAGCTCTTTAGCTACTATGCATCCCCTATAGTTAGCCGGGTGGGGCTCACCACAGTGAACACACTTTGGCTTTGCTTCTGCTGGTTTATTGCAGTCTCTGGTTAGGTGCTTGCCTGTACACTTCACACACCGGGGTTCTTTGGAACAGTATTTCTGAGTGTGGCCATATGCTTGACACCTTTTGCATTGTGGAATTAACTTCGATGTTTTTAACGGCTGTATATCCACTTTACAGCCCAGTATGGATTTGATTCCGTAGATTTTCTTAATGTCTTCATCTTTTTGGAATGAGAGCATAAACATACTGAGGGGCTCTTTGCTCTTCCAACTCAGTTTGTTGACCGCATCTTCTATTTTATATCCTTGAGTTGTCAGGTCTTCAACTATTCTATTTGGCAGGCAGGAAGAATGAAGGTTTTTTGCCATCACTCTAATCGGTCTGTCTTGTTTATTCTCATACGAGTACCACAAGCAGTTATTCTGTAACAATAACTTGGTGATGGATCTGTATGAGTCATCATTATGGGAGTTAATTTTAACTTTTTCTCCATTCATCATTTTTGTAATGAACGAGTCTTTCGTTAGATTAGCTGAAAGAAGATCATAGAACTCTTGGTAGTTTTTAACATTTTCCACAACTATCGGTGGTGGTGTGGGCTGTTTCTTTGTTTTAACATTTTCTTTAGGTTTTTGGCTGGAATCGGCTCCTTGTTGAGGTGGTGAGGACAGTGGTGATGAGTTCAATTTCCTTTTTTTTCTGCTCTTCTGTCGTACCCACTCTGTTTCCTTTGCTAGTTCCTCTTCGTCTGTCTCGTACTCGATTGGCATGGGCTTCTCGGTAGTGACATTTTCCTTGTCTAGGTCTGCAGTTTTTTGCTCTTGGATGTTTTTCAGCTGCTGCTGAAGTTGTTCTAATTGACTTTTGAGGTCATTTACCAAACATTGTAACTTTTGGCGTTCCAATTTTTCTTCGGTATAATGTTTATACAACAGTTGTTCCGTTTCAGTTTTAATTTTAATTGAGCATGACGAAGCCATGATTATTAGAATAATAACTTCACCTTAACACTTTGTTTATACAAATAGTTGTGCAATAAATTCGGTAACTGGGTCATCGCGGCGACCGCGCACGGCGAGAGGTAACGAACGGTAGGCTGCTGCGTCAGCGCTATACCGACGCGACGCGACGCGACTGTTCTTATTGGAATTCGATATATCACTGATTTTAAAATGATGCACACTTTATTGAGTGCTTAATTCGAGTTTTTGAAGGAAAAACTCTACATAGCTGAAAACACAGTAACCCAGTTAGCAGCTACTACAGTTACGTGGGCAGAACTAGATACATCAAAATGAAAAACCAAAACGAAGCTGCCTACATTAAAAATGATGTTTGTTTCAACTCACGCATCCTTTGCTTCAAATATACAATTACAAATTTTAACCAAAACATTGAACATCAAAGCCTTTCTACCAGAATTTCGACTTCAAACAACTGACACACAGCACACATCAACCATCACAGAATCCCACACAATCCAACTAACTAAAAAAAAAAAAAACAAAAAAAAGAACCTTGTCAAACTGCACAGACCTCAAAAGCTAAAAAAACTCATACAGTCGTGCACGATTCTCCCGCATGGTCGCATCTTATCCTACAAAAGCGATGTTTGCTGAACTAAAGAGCCTCTGCATTTTTTAGTCTGCACGTCAGATGCACCGCCTCTCATAATGCGAACTAACTTTACCGACATACTCAGCTCCTGTAGCGTTTTGGAGTTCTTTAGTGAAATTTAGGTAGGCACAATAATTATTACGTATGACAAAGCGGTCGGAAGATTTTTGTGTGAAGTCTGGCTGGTCTAGGAGGTGTCTCATGAAATGGTGAGTAACAGAGAAGTATGGAAGAAGAAGGTATGCTGCGCCAACCCCAAATGTAACAAGGGCTCTTGCTTTTGTAATAAAAGAAGCTTAGCTTAGCTTCCGCCATTTTATTTTATTTTAAAAACAGTGGCCACTCATAAAACCTAGATAAATCTTTAGCTGGTCACAATATATATTATGAGAACACAAACATATAATAATAATAAATATTTTTATAGACACAAAAAAAAAAAGTTATACATTTCGATTTGAAACCCTGACTCCTGTGCTAGGTGAGACCTGTGTTACAGAAGTCAGTGTCTACACCACCACATATGATACCACATACACCATACACCATATATGAGACACCGCCACAATTTTGCACACTTTAAAACCTGTTTTAACATAATTATAGGATTGTTTTGATCCCGGCAGTACGATACTAAAGCATGCCATATAAATATGAGCACATCAAAATCTATAAACTTATCCATTTTCGAAACTCCCGGAAAAAAATCCAGGTTAAGCTACCAAATGATTGTAATAGTAGGGAAAAAGCCCAATTAAAAATACTTAATTTAATGTTTTATGACAGCCTGACTCACTGGTAAGATATAAGGGTACACTATAAATAATACACTACACTGTACTTTTAATTGCCTGTGTATCATGCCATAAGTGGCAATAAAGTCAGGAATGAGCATTTGAGTTTAGCGCATTCATATCCCTCACGGTCAACAAACGCAACAGTCCGCGGTTTTCCAAACAGCCCGATCATCATCATCATCCTATAATGTTCCCGCTGCAGGGACTCAGGCACAGATTACCTGTGACTCAGGCCTCCGCTCTAGGAGAGAAATAATTATTATTTTCCCAATCAAAAACAAACCAGCATTTATAAACCCATTCATCAAACATAATCCATATCTCGGTCATTATTGATTCCAACATACATGATCGACCTTATCACACAATCTAGTCGTACATTACCCAGATACGGATACATTGTACATGTACACGCTCGTTTAACAATTAATTGGCGCAGTCCACATAATTGGATTATGTTGTATTCAATTATGGTGCTCTAATGCTGCTGGGATATTATTGCTGATTCAATTAATTGCAAATAAATTATCATTGAATGTTACATCGGGTTATAAAAGAATGATGGGTGCCCTGCATTTATCATATTTTGTCATTTGTGTATTTATTATTTTAAACTTTTGATATAAAGAGAGGGGTGTTAAAAGTTTGAAAGAAAGAAAAGAAAGAAAGAAAGAAAATGTTTTATTAGTGTCACACAGGACAACACAATTTGATAAAAAACAATAACACAGAAAACACAATTGACAATAAGCCTTAAAACTTAATAAATTAATTCTGAACTTAGTCCTGTACGAGGCTAAAGGGACACTATCTCAGCATGGTGCTGTGACATTTATGACAGATGTCAATGTCACAGCGCTGGTATTCTGATAGGGCCCAAAGTGACGCCACAATCACGGACAATCAAACACAAAAAACAACATTAATTTGTCAGCTAAGCAGAAAAAACAAAACAAAACAATAAAACTTATACCTTCTGTAATTATTAACAAAATTAAATGGTGTGCAGTGCGTTTGTAGTATGTATATGCGTATGTGTCTGTAGCATCATGGCTCAACACAATTTGCCGGACTCGGGAATCAAACCCAGGAACCCATGCTCAGTATTTACGTTTGCTTGTGCTTTTTGTCTTGGATCACCAATACGTTAATAAAAGCCGAGGCATTTTTCTTTAAAATTTCTTCGCAGCATAAATCAGACATTTATGTGACACAAAAAATTATAGTAAACATGTACATTTAATTTTAATTTTCAGACAGAAATTCCTGTCCTCTAAGTCCCTTTACTAATTAACCGCGGTCAACTTGGGGTGTATGTAAGTGATGATTAATTTGCTTGATAAACTTTACTGAGATTTAAGCAATGAAGCTTAAATATCATTTGTTTGATAAGCTAAGTGAAGATGTAAGCGATTAGGCACACAATTTGTAATTCAGCTCACGTCACGTTTGGACATTAGTATGTGTGCTTGAGGGCGACTTTGTAAGCTTAAGACTTGGGCTATAATAATAAATTTAAGTTAAAGTTGCGCATAAATTAGTCAAGTCTTGAGTTAAAGTACCGGCGCTGAATATCAGATCAAACGGTCAAACAAGAAACAAAACAACTAGCCATTGTTAAATTCCACAAAAAAATATTGATGGAATGGAGTTGTAGTCTTTGGTCAACTGGACCCACTCGAACTGGACCCAAGAGTTAAGTCGAACAAATCACATTTTAAATTGTGTCTTTTTTATAGTTTTATTGCGGGCCCAGTTGCAAGAGGGTCCAGTTGACCAAAGACTCGACTGTGTGAAGGATGATATAGCTAGAAAGATGGTGCTTATTAGGTTGATGACGACGAAGAGAAAATGGAAAAAGAATACATACTGCATCGACCCGGACAAGAGAATGAATTATGATGTTTTTGAGTCGATATTTTCATTGTTTTTTTTGTTTATTTATTGCATCTAGAGCAATAGACAAAAAAGAACACGAGTGAAAAGCTCTTGAACGATCCTTTAGACACACTTTACAGCTGCGCAAAAACAGTCTTTTTCAACCATTAATTTACTAGAAAAGTGAAGACTTTTCCTACAACTTCTCAAGTCAACAGCTTACCAACTCTTCTGGTACAAAAGTGCATCGTAACGACGTGAGCTAACGAGCGATCGTTACACCACGTGCTCTTGGCCATATTACCAAGAAAAATATTGGTACAGAAGGCTATTTTCATAGCTGCGGGTTGTTTGGAAGAGATACCGCGGCCCCGGACACCTAAGAAGGAACATGGGGGGTTTTTAGTCAATAGTAGTCTGACACTCCCTTCCGCACCGCCCAGAGCGGGAGGAGTCATATGATGATTTCCCACAATGCAAAACAATAAAGGTGGTTTTCATAAAAAAATGTCGTTTCAACACCGCTGGTTCGCGCGGTCGTGCGAAGTAGTGGATCTCAGTTTGCAATGGTTTGTATGAAATCTGTTGATGCCTAATACTACGAGTATTAGGCATCAACAGATTCACCGTACGAGGGCGCGGACGAGCGACGACGCTTACCACCTCTCGACGTTTGCCACAAAATTCACTTCACTGCCTCCACCCAACCGCGTCGACGAACAGTGAGAATCGCTTGAAGCAGCCGCTTGCAGATATAGACGCTTTCAACCTACGATGATCTCGATGGTATTGATAATTTTATTATGACTCTCAGAAAATGAGAAGGCGTTCTTTGTAGAAGTGACAACGCGTTCAGGTTCACAGAACAAACAACGCAGCAGTCGCGTGTTCGCGAAAGTCTGTAAACCAGTTTTTCAAGCCAGGATAGCAAGCTAGTGTTAGTAACTTCTGGCTTCGTGTAGACAAAACTAGCTTCATTTCTAAGACAGTACAGTTTCGTAGAGAACTAGCTTGCTGTCCTGACTTGAAAAACTGTCCTCGTGTGTCCCGGGCATCAGTCCGATTATACCACTGGCATCGGAACTAGTATTCATCTGCATCCAGTTGGACTGTAAGCCGCTCTCAACGAAGGTGGGGAAAGGCTAGGCAGACGATGCTGGTCCCGACCACAACGGGATCATAGCCATGTGCTTGTTCATCTGAAAATTTCCGCTCGTTCTATGAAGCGGTTCTTCTGTTATTTGTAATACTTTGTGGCGATATTACTCACACGAACAATGTCACATAACATCTGTGTAATGTCGCTAACGTGGGTTACGTCCGAACTCTTCTAATGTAATTGGATGTACTTGTAGTAGCTACTTATTTATGACAAGCTCTGTGCCTGTATGTGACAAGATTTCTCATTGGCAAAAATTACGTACTATGATGTAAAATTGTAAAAATGTTTGGAAGGGGTCCGCCATGGCCAACACCTGCCAGGACTGTGGGACTATTCGAAAGAGATACCACGACCACGAAACACAAAGGAAGAAAGCCTGTCTGGGTAAGCTCGTTCCATCGTCGACATCATCTCTGCCCTTAGGGCAAGATTGAAGTCAAGAGCAAGCCCATTTATAATAAAAAATAAAAAAGAAACATAGCCAGGGTTTAGTCAGTACAAGTCTGTAATATCAGTACGCTACCTTTTACTCCGGCCAGAGCACGAGGGGTCATTAAAATTTGATGATTGCCCGTTACCATACGCAATAAAAGGGGTAATGATGTTATGATGATGTAGTGAAAATACTACTCTGCTAGTTTGGCAACCCAGCTGCACGTCAAACATTCTTTGGGACGGCGGCAGTAATAATTTTCTTCTACCTTGTCCCGCACTTAAAAATGTAACGGCATAATAATAAAACTAGACTTTATTTATGAGTGCACCAGCTCTATTATTCTTCGAAGAGTAATTGTATTTCTCAAGGTTTTTATTATTTTAAATGTGTGGGATGAAAAATAACTATCACAAACCATGGCAGATAGATCATCATCCCGAATAAAGATAAATGTTACAATATAATCCCTGCGATCGAGTTAAGGTCACCGTTTACCGATCTGTATTATACAGGAAATTTGTAAGGCTTCAGAGATTGTGCAGACGCACATTCACTCACTATTCCTTTACTGAATGAATCATCTGCCAAGCGTTTTCCCAACTACGTTAACCCTCGGCTTCCAGTCTAACCGTATGCAGCTGAATACCAGTATTGTCCATGGAGCGACTGCCTATCTGACCTCCACAGTCCAGTAATAATGGGTAATACGATACCTTTTAGTAAGACTGGTTGTCAGACTTTTAGGTCACTGACTACCTGTAACGAATGCCAAAGATCTATAATGGCAGCTGGGACCAACAGTTTAACCTGCTTTCTGAGGCACAGAGGAAACTCGGTATATAATGGGTGGTCACCCATCCACAGACCAACCTAGGCAAACGCGGCTTAACCTAAAAATTGACCCGAGTGGCAGTTATAATAAATAATTAAGCCACGTGGACCTGTACGAGCACCTTTACTATAATAAGAATTGCGAAAAAAAAACTGTAAAATCTTCTATTACCATATTATCACCACCAAACAAACAAAATCTTTTATTCCCCACCACAAACAGGTAAGGCAGTGTGGCAAACGTGAAAATTGCAATATATCCTTGGACAGGAAACTCCTGTCGTGGCAAGAAACGTTTCTAGTGTAACTAGCGTTCCAGTGGTATCTAGGGTTGCCATCGTCAACACGTTCTGTCTGAGAAATGTGTGGAATGAGGAAGTAGGAGTTATGCTGAATAGTTTAAACGGGACTGAAATTATTTTATTATGGAGCGGGATTTTTTGCCCGTTTATCACGCCTGCAATATCCGAAGAGTTAGACAGAGGTATACCTAATAGTCCCGTCGGGGCCGCGGATTTTTGTACTAGATGACGTGGCCTCGGCGCAAGGGCAAAGAAGGAACATGGGTTCGGTTTTTAGTCAGTAGAAGTCTGACACTCCCCTTCGCTCTGCCCAAGAGCGGGGGGGTCATTTGATGATTTTCCACCCACCAAAAAAAAAAAAAAGGTATACCTAATAGTACATCCATATTTCGCCGGTTAGGTATGTTTAAGTCCCATGTAATAGGCAGCGAGCCTATCGCCATCAATTGGGCTCAAACCCAGACTCCGTGGTTGCCACTGAGAAAATCATGATAGAATAACCCAATAACACTTTGCCCGACCCAGGATCGAATCTCATATGAACAGTCGTGTTTGCGACCACTAGACCAACTTGACAGTCTTTTGGGCTCTTTTATTATATTTTAATCTTTGTTAGAACAAAATTGTATGTCTTATATTATTTTATTCTAGAAAAAGATAAACATTTTTCTGAAAAATTCTTTTGCGCCAAGTCCTCTTCTCTTGGCATCCTTGCCGCTATTCCACAGAGCTGTATACCAAATGAGCTCGTGTTTTATTCCAAACAAGCCGACGGTAGTTTTGTTCAAGCATACTCTGGACGATTGTCGACTTGAACGTGGATATGTGCGCTAATTTTTACTACTGTTTTCAGTTTTATCACTTCTGTGGGTATAATTAGAAATGCTCTAGAGACAATATTATTACTATTCCTGTAACTAAGACTGTAGGAAAATAACAAAGGTGGTTCATGAATAGTTTCGTACATTACTTGGTCTAGGTTTATACCTGAAACAAATTATGACATTTATTAAAGGATTGGAATCTTTCAATCGACGAGTAATGAGACAAATGGCCAATAAAAACGTAAATAAAACAGATATAAATAGTTATCTTTACGAGATCAGTGGCCTGCTTAGTGTTCGAAAGTTATATATCACTGCCACACTCCTAAAGAAACATAGGACACTTATTTTTGATAAAGATATAATAGTAAAATGACGAAAAGATATTATTGCACAAATCCCGCAAACAAAAACAAAATTTGCAGCCATGCAGTTTAACATACGCTCAGCGCAGCTTTACAACAGAGATAACAGAAAAATATACATATACACCAAACAACTATATGATTGTAAAAAACTTTTACTAGAATGGATAAAACCACTTTCGTATGAAGACACCGAAGCACTCTTGTAACATGACAACGTATATACACACATCAAACACGTGCAGTCAAACACCCACACATACACACACACACACACAAATCATCATCCATTATACGCCACTCAACTTTTACCTTTAACCTCTCTTATATAATATTCATAAATATTAGGAGAATATTAGGAATTTTTTGTTAAGAAAATAAAATAGAATTATCTTATCTTATCGGCATTATTTGCTTAAAAAGAGACTCCAATCATCAACTAATATAAGAAATATTGTTTTACGGAAATAAATATTTTGTATTTTTGTATTTGTATATCAAAAACTGAAAGCAAGCCTAGTGGTATGACCATCGTACTGACAAGACAAGTCATTCATACGTCTCGAGTTCGGACCCAAGACATGCACCTCTAATTTTTTGTATTCATGTCATGTACGTATTTATCACACTGGAATCCAAAACAATATGCCTTTTTTTTGAAGGTTGGGAAAATCATCAAATAATTCCTCCCGCTCTTGGGCAGAGCGAAAGGGAGTGTCAGACTTTTACTGACTAAAAACCACCCATGTTCCTTCTTAGCCCTTTATGTCGAGGCCACGGTATCTGTGAACATCCCGCAGCCCATAACAGCATGAGAGGTATTTCTCGGTGGCATGTAAAGTCAAAGCAAAGGCCAATCAATGGGCTGCATTGAATCTCTATCCCCTAGTTAGGCATTAACTACACGATGAAGAAGATCTGTACCTTCATCTAATTCATTTCTTTCAAGACTGAATGATCTAGAAAAGCTATGACGGAAATACTCACTGTTTTCTGGCATTTCTTTCTTTGCCTCTTCTCAGGGTAGTGGTAACGGTGGGTCTCGTTCTCATGTAATCTCGATCTAATCTGACCAACAAGTGAGTAGACATCTACGTTACCATCTACTTTTGTCACTAAAACTAGTTCAATATTTCTGTTTTGTATTATTAATTTATATTTAAATTCAGAAGAATTTTTATTTTTTATTAAATCCAGGTTAAAAAAATAATAATGACATGATTTTTGTAAGCTTTTGAATCAATTTAGTTACACAGGTTTCAGTTATACTTCAAATACAAAAATTCCTCTGATTTTAATGTAAAAATACCCCGGAGCCTTTCATTAGCAACCTGTCAGTTTTCATTTATTTTGTTGCAACTTTTAATCTCGACATGATATTATGTACCGTTCTCGTTCAGGGCACATGTTGGTCGCACATAAATGTCCCTTTCTAGTAAATTATATGGTTCTGGCTATCAAAATTTTGGCATAAACTTTTGACTAGTCAGTCAAAATTCAGGCATTAACGTACATATTACGTCGGGGCTGCGGGTTATTCGAAAGACATACCGTGGCCTCGACACAAATTAATTTAAAGTAGCAATCTTTGATTTTGCCTTACCATGATATAGGTAAATAACGTTAACGCACCTTAAACTTTCGGTGTTTCGTATGGTGTCGGACGCAAAGAATAGCACCATCCCATATCTTCCTGTGGGTGTCGTAAGAGCCGACTAAGGGATGTACCAGAGAATGGACAGCAGCGTTCTCTGTGCTTTTTGTATCGACCGTACTGCGATCGCTAACCCGCCTGCCAAGCGTGGCGATTATGGCAAACCCCCTCAAGCAAAAATGACACTTAGGGGAGGCCTATGTCCAGCAGTGGACGTCTTTCGGCTGAAATGATGATGATGATGATGACCTTAAACTTTTGTTTGTTATCTTTCTAGCAGGAGCTTGCAGATACCAGTCCTATATTCCAGCATGCTGCATTCGATATTAGTATTCAGAGATTTGTGTATCTTGTTTCAAATTTATATTCTTATGCTGTCTAAAATGTGGTGTTACAGACGATGGGACACTTACGAGTAAAATCGGGTCCTGCCTGTCTTAGTGTCTGCACATTATTGAAGCTGTTGAACACTACTAAAAGTACCAAACTCATCGCTAGATTTTGGGTTGGCGCCATTTAAATTGTCATTGACTCACTTAGAACATTGCAAATTCGAAATGATTGTGACTGTATCTGTATCATTCAGATTAGCAATAAAACACAGTTGATTTCCCCAAGCGAATAGCTTTGTCCTTAAAAAACATTAGGAAGCGAGTTTTCCACGATTGTCTATGTAAAAATAGCTTGCAGAAAATCCACTTCTGCATGTTTAGTTTCTAATAATTACAATATAGGTTAGAAATACTGAATTTCAACTTATCTTTCATCCCATAAATAACAAAATAAAGCTATCAACACTACCATCCTCAATTAATAACACCTTTCAAACTACAATAAAATATCTACACCATAATTCACATTATATAATTTTACCAATAGCACATTAAGGCCCTCCTCTCACGGTTCAACCCGCAATGAGATATTAATCTACTAGTTCTTAACCCGTGCCCCGTTATTAACCGTATAAACGAGCTCGCAAACTGGCCGTCGTTTATCATTAAACTAGCTGCTGGTTTTAGTCAATTATTGTGTTCAAGAAAAGGGTCATAGGTATGAACTCTTAGATGGAGGGTAATAATTTCCTGGCTGTATCAGGAAGATTAGTAGTGCCCGACTTACAAGTCATGGCTTGGATTCAAACCCATAACATAACACCACGATTAAAATAAATACTGGTATTCAGCTGCTTCCGGACTGGAAGCCGACCCCAGCATAGCTGGAAAAAGGCGAGGCAGATGGTGATGGATATTTAAAACTGAAATAATAATTGAATCAGCTTTTAAATAATTTTTCAAAAAACCTATTACAAAATGTCATCATCATCATTTCAGCCAAAAGACGTCCACTGCTGGATAAAGGCCTCCCCCAAGTTGCCACATTGACCGGTCCCGTGCATCTCTCATCCAGCGGGTCCCCGCAACCTTGACCAGGTCGTCGGTCCACCTAGTGGGAGGCCTTCCAACGCAACGTCTTCCGGTTCGCGGTCGCCATTCCAGAACTTTTCGGCCCCATCGGCCATCCGTTTATTTAGTTTATATTACAAAATGTAATAAATATAAAATAAATTAGTATAAGTTACTGTTTATAACATCAGTTATCTGTCACTAAGAATCCCGTTCAAATTAGTCCAGCCTTTCCGGACCAAACATGCAGACAAAACTAAACAAATATATTTATTTTTCATTTCATTCATTCATACTCTTGTATGAATGTTATTTTAGGAGACTGAATAATCACAGAACACTGTAACAAACCATGAAACCGGGTCAATGAATACGAAACTTTACCTTTCGGACATAGCACAAACTTATCATATCCATTATACATACGAACAATGGATGACCCCATTAAATCAGCGGTTCCGGATACAACTACATTGGAAAACCCTTTGTTTTATTGGCAAAGTTAGAGTTATTCCCAGTTTACAGTAAAGCTGATGTGGTTTAGACCTCAGGGTACGAAGGTAAACTATCCAGAATGTGTAAACTTTTGACTCACATTGTGGTAAGATGAGTAGATATGAAGGTAAGGTACGCTTACGTTATAAGGTTATGTAATAAAATTGTTTATGTTTACTTACATGGTCAAGCAGACGTGTGCCTATGTACCTGTTGGATTGTATTGTATATGGGGATGGTATCCGTCACTCCACAAACAAAGCAAAATAAAAAAGAAGTCGTTTCTCAGTAATCGTGTTTGCTCAGTGTTATTCAGTTTGAAGAGAACAATACTTGGTTGGGTACTTGAATATCCTGATCATAGAATATTTGAGTGCAAAAATATTTATAGGTACTCTTATTAAGGAAACTTAGAATAGTACAGCTTCACGATAACCAAATAATAATTGGCGGTTTATAGATAAATTGAGTTATTAACGTTTTTGTATCCGCTAGATGCGAGACACACGAGACAGGTGAATATGGCGATACTTGGGGGAGGCCTGACTCCAGCAGTGAATGTCTTTCAGTCAGAAATGATGATGATGATCCAAAAAAAATAAGTGCAACAAATGAAATTAATTAATTAAGCCTGTGTATTTCTTTGTGCAGCAGAGATTATAATGTAAAAAAAATATTATTTACTTTGAAACCAACTGATTATATCGTTGGAAACAAAGTAGTGAGCTTGGATTCTGTTATTCATGCTGAATATGATCAAACTCTGAACAAGGCTAAACCGCTATCCTGGTGCGGATGACATCAAGGATACAATGTATCCTTTTCATGTTAGAATCATCTGCTTAGTTCAGGCGCGGGATATAAACTAGGTTTCTGTGGCTTTTGCAACAAAATACTATATTTACATGCCTGAACCTATAAATATAGTATTTTATTGCAAAAGGTTCTTTGCTTAAAGTTACTTTGTTGTTTGTATGAGTTTGTTGTACCATAGAATATCAACTATTTTTAGGGTTTCGTACCCGAAAAGTAACCAACGTGACGGTATTGCTAAGCCCGTCTGTCCGTCTGTCTTTATGTCAGCGGCCTGTATATTAAGATACTTAATAGGTATACTGTTGTAATTTTCACAGAATATGTATTTCTATTGCCGCTATATAAAGGGGGCTATAAAAGAGGGGAAAGTACTACTATGGTACCTTTCACACACGAGTCCGATCCGAATGATCGGATCGTAATAATATTTAGCATGGGATAGATTAAAACCTGGGAAAGGACATAATAAGCTATCTTTTTTACTCTCACACATACACACCAAAATTTGAACGCCAACAAAGTTACACAGCTAGTAATCTATGCGTTTTCCAAAACCGCTCATCGTTAAGTTGTAATCTTTTTATTTTTTGTCAATTTAGTTAAACACCAAGCTACTTTATTGTTTCTTTTCCAACTGCACTAACTCTACTCATTTCATTCCATTCACAAAAACTCCCCACAATAAACAAACTGAAACATTTTAATATCCATTTTGTTACTAAAGAGGAAGTTACAAAACATTATCGTGTTTATGCAAAGTTTTAACTTAGTTACGTCCGGGCGTCTCTTGCTTCATAACCAGATTTGTATGACATTGTTTGTATAAATTGGTTTTTGTTAGTGAGGTGCACGCGACCGACTTTGTGGTTATAGTCTTGTAGGTTTTTTTGTATTATATACAGAGGCAATAAAGTGTAGTTATGGAGCTGGATTTCTATTTTGTCTTGATAAAAATATTCATATGCCATTCTCGTCATCACTTGCCCAGGCCCTGCAGTCTCTACACTAATAACGACGCTACGACTGTCGCTAACTCGTAAAATCGTAAACTTTCTGTGATAGATTTTCAAACTTATGCTGTTGAAATAAAGCTGAAAATCTATTACAGAAAGTTTACGATTTTACGACTTAGCGACATTCGTAGCGTCGTTATTAGTGTAGAGACTGCAGGCCCAGGTCGCTTCCAGTCTAATAATCCACCTGAATAGCATATTTAACATGGAGCGATGACCTATCGGCCCTTCACAACCCAGTTAGTTCTGGAGAATAACCCTTGGTAAAACTGGTTGTCAGACTTCGGGTCACTGATTAACTGTTACTGTCAAAGATTTACTTTTCACCCGCCGGGAAGGTTGAACGTGCTTTCAGAGGCACGAAGAAAAAAGAAGGCTCTATTCTACTGGATTCTATAAAATCTTTTAGCGTTATAACTCGACCAAGATTTTTAAAGATACCTGTCGTATTAAACTATGGTCATAACGACAATTAAAATGCCCAAAACACATAAGACTTATTATGTCACTTACATATTTGAAATAGACACCCTATTCATCGGTCACTTTACAACCCAACGTAAAATTGAGTCAGCATACCAATTGGTCTAAAATGCGTGAAAGTACTTCAAGTGCCCGCCAGAGCCCGTTTCCGCGCTTAGCTGACTCTGGTGTATATTAAATGAGGTTTTTCCCACACCGACACGTATCTTTTTAAAACGTCACATGAAGTACCTATTTCATTCATGAATTTGAGGGAAATGCTTCTGGAATAATGTGGAGTTTTATTTCTGAATGTTCAATGCTGACCAGCTTTTACTAGCTTAGGTGGTTTGGTATTAGTATTACTCAAACATACGCAGAACCATTCCAATTAAAGAATTTAACTATAATCAATACAGTCATTACAATCATTATTGACAAAAAACAACATTCAGGACAAGGGCTTGATTCAGAAGGCAGTACTTTCTAGACACGGCGCGTTTTGTCAGGAGGTTCATATCTTAAGAGCCCTGACCACACCGGTAGCTCGGATCCTGTTTCCGGTGGTGATGGGCTACTATTTTTATACATTTTTATTAAATATAGCTGACCCGGCGAACTTGGTTCCGCCTCCGAAATAAAGGCAAAAAAAAAAACATAAAAAGTACCCTATGTCCTTCTCCTGGTTCTTAGCTACCTCCCTAACAATTTTCAGCTAAATCCGTCCAGCCGTTCTTGAGTTATAAATGGAGTAACTAACACGACTTTCTTTTATATATATATATATATATATATATATATAGAATATAGATTATTTATAGGAATACATATTTAAAAATGTAATTAATAATGTAAGTAAATGATAGGAATAATAAATTGTATTCCATATTTACTAAGAAATCTGATCCCAAAATCCACAAATCACTCAGAAAATATGATAATAAATGATCCACATAAGCAGCTTTATATTAAAGGTTAAACATTAATATTATGTTATGTTTTGGTTTAGTCATATAAAGACTTAACAATACAGCTTTCAAGATGAATGCTCGAGATATCAAACAGAGTGGAGGTCTAATAAAGGGTCGCTCTTCAAAGGGTATTAGGTCCAAGTTCAAGTACTCTCCTTTGATGATCTTAACCTTAAAGTTAAGTAAGGTTTAATAATTAAAGGTATAAATTATATTATAATTACTAGCTTCTGCACTCGGGTATGCTTGAGTGGTCAGAAATTGTTGGATAAGAACGTCCTTTTGGAATAACAGTAGGAAATGTGACCTAGGTCATGGTCTGCGTCTAAACTTTTTTTTTTCGAAATCTGTTCAGCCACTGCAATGCAGGCGTAAAATCGTGACATACGGAACCACTTATTGTAAATCCTATATCTCCCTAATGTTTTTAGTAAGGTTAAAGGATTAGGATTGAGTTAGGATAGAGGTATCCTCTACATGAAAGTGCTACAAGTTTATATCAGGAAGAAACCTTTTGACAGGTAAAAGACATCAGACTACCAATACATCCACGCAAGTAATCATATTTATCGAAGTCGAGGTTCTCCGATACTGGGGCCTTCGGAGACCGGAGTATTCCGAAGGTTATTCTACGGGACCTAAATTTCTTGTATACTAGTCATCATCATTCATCATTTCAGCCAAAAGACGTCCACTGCTGGACATAGGCCTCCCCCAGGCATTTTTGGGGGGGTTTGCCATAATCGCCACGCTTGGCAGGCGGGTTGGCGATCGCAGTATGGTTGTCACAAAGACACAGAGAACGCTGCTGCCCATTCTCTGGTAAGTCCCTTAGTCGCCTCTACGACACCCACGGGAAGATATGGGATGGTGCTATTCTTTACGTCCGACACCACACGGAACTTGTATACTAGTAGATATAATTTATTCCGCCACGATCATTGTAACAACTGTTAATACCACCATCATCTGCGCAGCCTTTTCTCAACTGTGTTGGGGTCGGCTTTCAGACTAACCAGGTGCAGCTGAATACCAGTATTTTACATGGAGCGACTGCCTGTTTGACCTGCACAACCCAGTTAGTACTGGCTAATATGATAAATTTTCGTAAGAGTGGTTTTCAGACTTTTAGCCCAGAGACCAGTAACGACTACCAAAGATCTATACATGGCAGCTGAGATCTACGGCTTCACGTGCTTCCCGAGACATGGAGGAAACTCGATAAGTAATGGGTGGTATACATGGGCCAACTTCGGAAAGTACGGTTTATCCTAAAGATCGTTCCCTCCGATCATCATTAACATCATCACAGTCAAATCAATCATAATTCATCTCCAAGACTGGAATAAAAATATGCTAAATTTAAACATCCCAGCGAAATCTCAGTCTTCCATAACACAAATTCACTCAATAAAACTGGCTGAAGTGCTGCAAACTTGGCTAAGATCCTCACAGATTCCCCTCAGACAAGGTATGATTAATGACTGTATCAATAGAGATCGCCACTGTACTATCCGGCTCCCGTCCTAGAGTGATGTATTGCCCCAACGCCGCGCCGGTTACGTCTTATCGCGATTGGAGACTTTAAATATAGAGATTTTCATGCTGAAGACTTTTGAATAAAGATCGTTATACTGGTGAGATTTTATTTTAAATTAAGTTAACGTTCCTTTTTAGTTAAATTTCCCTGGGATCCGCTGGACACATGACGCACGGGACTGGTCATGGTCAATGTGGCGACACTTGGGGAGGCCTGTGTCTAGCAGTGGACGTCTTTCGGCTGAAATGATGATGAAAATGATAGTTCTTTAGTCAGGAAATATAACATATCGCCTGTAATCCTAGACGGGTTAGGCAACAAAACCCGACTGAAAAAACAGAAAAGCAAAAAACAAGCACATTTTAAATTAAACAAAACTTGGAACCAGGCGAGGTTCTATTTAGTTCTATGTTTTTCATTTCATAATTTAATATTCAAATGAACCCCGCCTGGTTCCAAGTTTTGTTTAATTTAAAATGTGCTTGTTTTTTGCTTTTCTGTTTTTTCAGTCGGGTTTTTTAGTTTTTTAACTACTTTTTTTATTTCCAACTTTTTAGTTCTTTTGTGTTTGTTCTTTCGTTGGTCGCGTAAAATTCTTCGCAAATGATTTAACTTTTGTGCTTGTTTATAGGATTTGTCACTTTGGATTTCTTCTAAACATATAAGTGTTAAATATTTTTGTAATTTCCTTTTAAAACCCTTTATTTTGATACCCTACTCGATGGTATTGGAAAAATAAAATTTTTTGAACTCCGCGATTTGGCCCCCAAAATCCACTTTTTTCTGTTTTTTAATTTTAATGTAGCTTATAACACTTGCGCCATCAAGACGAATCTAACGATGTATATTTCATTCAAATCCCTTCATCCGTTTGGGAGTTATGAGGGAACAAAGAAACGGACATACATACATACATACACGTCAAACACATCCTTTTGGGCTTCGCCGCAGTCGGGTAATAAAAAGTTACCACAACATTTTTTCAGTTATGTTTAAGTTCCATGTAAAATGGGGCGACAGTTTTGGCATCAATCGGTCACAAATCTAGATGCCGTGGCTGCTACTGAGAGTCGCACGTCACGACAGCTGGTTTGATGAGGAACAGGAGAAGAGAATTTGAAAGGATATTGTGAAGGCCTTTTCCCAGCAGTGGGACACACAACATCAACAGCCTATAATGTTCCTACTGCAGGGACTCAGGCCTCCTCTCTAGGAGAGGGATGGGCTATAATCTACCACGCGGGCCCAGTGCGGATTGGTAGATGTCACATATCTTAGAATTTTTGGTTCTAAGACATGCCGGTTTCCTCACGATGTTTTCCTTCACCGTTTTGGGAGCAGTGGTGATGAAATAAATTACACAAAGTAATGCGCCTGACGAGGTTCGAACCCACGACTCACAGTTCGTAAGTGGGACACACAAAGCAAAAAAAAAAAAAAAAGTTGAGACAAAGTAATCAATGTTATCCAGACGTGTTTTCTAAGCATTATAATATTAGTAGTTACTATCTGAGTTATTGTTTAGCTTGCATAACTTCGTACTGCTAAAGCTTCCTGTGCTCAAACTCTGATAAAATCAATAAATCGCAGCTGCCTTACCGTCGTATCTCTTGCTACTGATTTAATGTATGAAATTCAGGTACTTAAGTATTCTTTTTACAGGCAGTCTTGGGATTTGACTACTAGATGCTATTTTAAAAGTGGTTTCTTTGATAGGAAAAGCTTTTTTTGCATACATCATCAGAAGCAACTCCTGTACTTTGAAGTTTTTTTTTGCATTCGAACCTTAGTCTTAATTTTTCAAAGTACTTATTAATTTAATTACACACAAACTTTAATCACATTTTTTAATTCCTTGCAAGCTTCACGTTTTCAATTACGGCAATTATTAAAACATTTCAAAAGATATTTGTAATACTATTTAAAAAGTTCTTTTGAGAATAATAGTGATTATTACAGAGAGAACTATTATCTTGTATGTTTAATAAATATTTTTGTTTCAGTGACTGCACCTAAATCAAAATGATTCATTTATGTGCTAAATCTTACATGTTTAATGATTTATGACTCACCGCTTTCATACCACCAAAAATCAAACGCTTTTGTATTTTTTTTTTCGCAAAAATCCATCAATTTCCTAAACATTAGTATTTTGCCACGTCAAAACGATAAATCTGTGAAACGTATACACGTTGGCAGCGAAGACAAAAGGACGGCAGCTGTCGTTAGTACAGATGACAAATTGCAGCGTCGCACGTTGGACCAACTCACTCTTTGCGATTTCAGCTTGTTTACAAAAGGATGACTTCTGGACTTTAAACACTTTGAAAAGGTTCTGGCATTGTATTGCTTAGATGGATGGATTGTGTGTGAAATCATCATCATCATCATTTTGGCCGAACGAGGTTCACTGCTGGACATAGACCTACCTTGAGGGTACATTGACCAATCTCGTGCGTCTCGCATCCATAATCCACGCGGACGAAGCCCCGGGCAAAAGCTAATTCTATATAAAATGGAGCTGCTCAATTTTATATTGAACTAGCTTTTGCCAGTGGTTTTATTATTGTGATAAAACTTGTTTTGTGAATTATAAAAAACATGATGTGGCGGTAGTTCCGATTCAACCACACGTCCAGACCCTGTTCAGCTTTGCCTGTAATAATGCGGTTCCTCAAATAACCTGTGGTCCCTATGTCAATACTTAAATTATACGACAGATATTTACTCATTTAGGTAAGTATTACGTATGCTCAAAGTCATAACTTTTTTACTAACCACTCCAACCGTTTTACGGTGCGTATGCGTTTAATGGGGTAAAATATAAAGCAGTATGGATCTCCCTAAGCTACAGCAAATGTCCCTATAAGCCCCTATAGTGTCCGTTATAAACTATTGAGCGCGTCTGTGCGTCCTTACATGTATGGAAGGGTATACGTAGGTACGTTAGTGTTTACGGTCGCCTGTACTGTCAGTCGCGGAAGTGTTATTTCTTTTTTTTCAGGATTATTGAAAAACTAGAATATATTTCATATGTATTTATAAATGTAAGACTATACTAAATATATAATCTAAACTAACCTAAAAACAAACTAACTATAAAAGGTCATCGAAAAACTCCTCCTCAACGCAGTCAGCAGGTAAAGTACCCAAGAGACTGGCAGCGTTGCCGCGTTGTATGGCAACACTTATCCTCTGGCCAAAGAAAAAGCCAGCTCTTGGGTCGGAGGAAGCGTCAACAAGGCGTTTTGAAATATCCTTAAAAGGCTGTGTGCACTAGGACCCCACGGCCCTAAAGTTTCAACCCCAAACGGCTCGAAAATATAGTTTCCACAAAGGTTACTATATTTACGCCGCTTGAGGTTCTCCGCAGCCGCAGCGGCAGCGCCAGCACAACACGAAGAGCTTGGAAGATGCGATGGCGCAAGAGTATCGACGCAAGTTGCGTCCCATACTAAAGGCCTACCCATCTTCCAAGGAAACAACGACATGCCGTCCGGTCTCCTGCCATCGTCACGTGCCAAGCCATTTGGCTCTAAGACAGCAGGGACGCCGACGGTAACAAGAGCTCGTCGGATGATGTCGTTTATGTTTGCGTGTCGCGCAAAACGACCCGCACTTCGACTTGAGAAAAATTTAGATTAAAGTCAGTCTTTAAGATGGTTGTGAATCAGAAGTTTTAAAATGTCAGAAGTTATAGAAAGGTCTATACGAAATACCTATTTAAGACATAATCGTAATCAGCCTATAATGTTCTCACAGCTGAGACTCAAGCCCCCTCTCGGTGAGTGGGAATGAGCTGCTTAAACGTTTAAGCAGTAAAATTAAATTGCACAATTCACAAAACTATAATTATAGTTATGTGCATACAATTTTTTTCTTGTTACAGCTTCGAAACATAGTCTTCTAATTATTACAAACTGTGTAGATTGCGCACACTTACTATGGATAAGCTATTTAAAACCATACCTACATATTTTTCCTTCATATTCCGTTCTGTCCCCGACAGTACATACGTACACAGCGCTTTCAAGTGCCCGACTACACTCCCCTATCGATGGCGCTAAGAGCCACTGAACTTTTGATGGCGACGGTACTATTTACACTTTACTTTTTTTTCTGGTCTAGCTGTAACGTGATTTTTATATAGTGTTGGTTTTTGTTTGACGGCTGAGTGGACAAGTGAGGAAAGTTGCAAGTTTTTTATTTTATTTTATTCAACGTTTCCCACCTCATGGCTAAATAAAAACAGCAGGTTGGATCAATCTTCAGGTTAACCCGCACTTGCCTAGGTTGGTCTGTGAATGGGTGACCGCACATGGAGTTTCCTCCGTGACTCGAAAGCAGGATAAGCCGATGGTCCCAGTTGTCATTGTCATCTTTGACAGTCGTTACTGGTAGTCAGTCAGGTAGTGACAACCAGTTTTACTGATGGATATCGTATTACCCAGTACAAAATTTCTCAATCTGTAGCAGCCATGGAGTCTGGATCTGTGCCCGGCTGATGGCAATAACCTCCCCCCTAAATATAACTGGTGAAATTTATGTGTTGTGTTTCTGCTTAACCCTTCGGGGATTATAGGCGTGATGTTATATTATTTTCATCTGATCTTTTATTTAGTTGCAGTGAAAAAGTATGCTATTGTATTCCACTGTGACTTATAGAAAAAGCAAACAAAAAAGCTTTCCTTTAGAAATAAAATCGCAACATATCGCATAGCACAGAACCATAGCAACGACAATCATCGCAAAGATTTCGCTCGTTATTGTTTCACCATCTATTGTTAAGCTCGAAACTATTAGCTTTGCTCTCAAAGAATGCACTTTACGACTTTTATTGCATAGGTAACGTGAGGACCTAGTATTGTGTACCTATTGTTCAATACTCATGTGAGTCGAGTGGTTTCGACTTGCATCATACTTAGACTTGCCTGTTCCCTGTTCGTACGCGGTCGAATGTAAAATAAAAGGCAAATATGGAATATGGATCGTTGTTTTCAAATCTCGTGGGAATACAGAAATCTTTTTTACTAGGATTTGAATAGTTTTGTATTCGCTTTGGATAATCAAAGGCAATACTTATCATTCATTTACATCTAAACGTTCACCATTGTAGAAAGTGAGAGATTGGGTTGTGGAGGTCAGATAGGCAGTCGCTCTATGTAAAATACTGGTATTCAGCTGCATCTGGCTATACTGGAAACCGGCCCCAACATAGTTAGGAAAAGGCTATGCCGATGATATTCACCATTGTTAAAAGGTCTTCAAAAAGTTCTTTTTTTAACTTTATGCACAATAGTGATACATACATAGGCGGACTTAATGCCACAAGGCATTCTCTACCAGTCAACCTTTTAATGTATGTCGGTACTTATTTTTAAAAGCACAACAAAAACAATAACTTTCCCGTTATGGATATTCTAAAATAAAATACGGGAGGATATTTTATTTTTACAAGATTTTCATAACAAAACTTTCATCAGTATAACCTGAGCATTTTTTCACTCGACCGTTCACATAAGACGGGGCAACTTTCAGTTTCTTCAGAGTTCTAAACACGTTAATTGAAACCTTGCTTATCCGGCTGAAAACGCGGTAAAAACGTAACAAAATGAGTTTTATGAATACCCACAAAGAAAACATAATCCCCTACTTGCATGACTTATAATATGCTAAGATGATCCGTTAGAAAGTCTTTTCTTGTGTTTTCTTTATAAAAAGAACAATAGGGAAACTTGACTGATACGTTGTACCTAAATGTTTCACTGAAAAGATCAAAGATAAGCCACCTGGTGTAGTTGAGAAAATGTGAGATTATAATAATAATAATATTCCACAACTATCACACAACGCCATCTAGTCCCAAGCTAAGCAGAGCTTGTGTTATGGGTACTAGACAACTGATAAACATACTTATATATTTCTAAATACATACATATTATAGATAAATTACACCCAGACACAGAACAAATGATCGTGCTCATCACACAAACATTTGTCCTGGGTGGGAATCGAACCCACGACCTCCGGCATAGCAGATTATAGTACCTATTGTGTTTCGAACACGATCCGTTAATTTAACACCTAGTATACTGCGCTCCATTGCTCGTTGGCAAACCTTGAGTTTGGACTTCTGGATGTTAGTCAAAGACCAAGTCTGTGCACCATAGGTCAAGACGGGAAGAATACACATGTCCATAAGTTTCCTTTTCAGTGCTATAGGCAAAATAATTAAACAAAATTTTTCATTAATGTTTCAATCAAGCATAATTTGAAACAAAAATACAACAGTAACAATATCTATGAAACTTGTAATTCAGTTCGCAGTCGCTTCTGTTTTTAGCGTATTGTATAATTATAACTACGAGTATCTTCGGTGATGGGGACAACCGGGGATAATCGGGGCAGAGCGGTAGGGCGTGTCAGACTTCTATTGACTAAAAACCACTCATGTTCCTTCTTAGCTTTTTGTGTCGAGGCCGCGGTATCTCTTTCGAACAACCCGCAGCCTCGACGGGGAAAACAGTAGGCCTGAGAATTATTTCTCGACAACATGTTGAGCCAAGACAGAGGCCTATGGGTAGCATAAAGAACTCCGACACCAAGTTAGGCATTAACCACACGACTAAAAACTACAAATTTTAAACACACTTAATATATTGACAAAATAAATTTGAAAAAAAAAATAACGGAAACAATACCAATCCGAGAATTTGTTTTTTTTGCTTTAGTAAAATACACCCTTATTCTCACAGATAATTCTCTATGATCACTTAAAAAGGTCTACCACTCTCTTTTCATCTCTTTATATAGAAATATCGAAAATTCACGAAACGCGTAGACGAAACTCTATTGAAGTTTTAATTTCCTGCCAAAGGATACGGGACAATTTTATTTGCGAAAAGCGACTACACCGTTTGGGGATTTAAATTTTTACTCGCATTCACATAGACAGACGAAAGCAATTTTTTTTACCAGATATTTTGGTAATTCTTTTTCAGATAGGTATTACGTTACTGATTTTTTTTAAGATGAATAGAAAGTGTGGTTGACGGTTTATTTGTTTTTAAATTCGGGATTTTGCGTTCCAGTAGCTCTGCCATCTGATATTTACAAAAAAATAGTCTCAGTATTATAGTATGGACAATGTTCATTCATTTTTTATTTTATAGGTTTAAGTTGCCGTCATCGATCAATTTAACTAAATTACAAAACTGAAATCTGACATTATATGGAATAATAAGGAAAATTCAATACACAGAATCACCTTACAAAATCAGCACCACCACTCAGCCCTCCTACCGTTTAACAAAATAAATTGATTAGCAAATACTCGAATCAATAAAAGCCTACAAACAAAGGCTTTGCTAAGAAGCAAATCGACAAAGCCACTTCGTCTGAAAGCCCCTCACTGGCATCAATTAATAAAAAACAAAACACAATCGGACAACCAGGGATAACCAAGTAGGTTCCTCTATTTTTCTTTGCATTCATCGAATAGATTTTCAAACGTCTGCTATCAATTAATATTGATTGATAGGATTTATTGTTGTGTTCCTTTACCAATCTGCTGGATAACAATTCAATTAGAATTTCTATTCTTATATAGTTCTTTGTTGGAGTTCGTTGGATGAAATGAAAATATTTAAATGAAAATGTAAGAAAGAGAGGTTATGTGTGATAGAGTATCGTTGCCGCCTTGTTTGTTGTATTGATATGAATTAATTACTAAGTGCGTGTAAGTGCGTGTTGTGTTATTTCATTTTCAAAAATAAAATATTCGAATACAGGACGTTTCTTCCATCAAATGGCACTGGCCACACATTGGGCCCTTTGTAGTGTTTTAGAGCCTTCTTCTTTTTATCAAAAAAACTTTTTTACAAAAAATAAAACCGACTTCGACAAAAATAAAACACAAAAAAAGTGAAAAATAAAAATCAGCTTCTGGGGGCCAATTCTCGATTTTCGACATTTATCTCGAGTTCGAGTTCGTAAGTCTATCTCTATGTCTATCAAAAATATCTCTGTCTCTACCAAAAAATGTCGAATTGAGCAGAATTCCTTATTCTCAGTCAAAATAGAAATAAATGTCACGAAAATCTCGAGTCGAGTGAAGCTAATGTTACCATTATGAAGAATCGCGCGTTCCGTTTTAGGTAGCTATGAGTGAATGAATGATTTTGTTTTAAAACGCTGACTAAACCTAACTATTTAAGTATAAATAGGAAAAAAGGAAGAAAAAGTATTTATTGGTTTCACAAACAAACAAGTAAACATAATTATGAGAAACACTTAAAATTAGGACATAATTTATATATTAAATTTGAATAAGTCCCGTGCAAAGCCAAAGTAAAACGAAACGTTTAGTGTAAAAATAATGAGTTTGACAGCTGACTGTCTGTCAGTGACTAATAAAATTATGAAGCAAACAATTATTTACCTTCGTTTTCAGGTCTATTTTAGTGGTATCCTGAATTACAGAAGCCAATAGATCTATGTATTAGAACCCTTATTAAATCTTTATTTAGTCTGAAGTTTTTAATGACTTCTGTTTCGCTCAAGTCGTAAATATCGACGGCGGGATAGCTGTTGTCGCCGTGTATTGGCCAGTTGCTCGCCACTTTCCAACAACTCCGAGATAAAAATGCTAATAAACTCGTCCATCTTTCAGTGGTTTCAAGTCCAATCGTAGGTACACAAATTACAGAGTCTGTCTGCGCGAAGGTCGTCGTTTCAAGAAAACACAATGCACAAATCAAAGAGTATAAATCGAATTTCCAGTATGAGATGCCAAGCCGTATTTTATTTAAAAACTAAAGAAAAGAAAACAGTGTACAATCCCAAAACTCAACAAATTCACTCAGAAATGACGTATCTTTATAATCGACATGACATCTCTACTGCTCAGAAGCACTCGACATGAACTCTAACGTTAGCCTTCGACAAATGTCGAATTCGACATCCCCAGAATAGAAACTTTTAAAATTTCTCGAAAAAATGACGTCATTAGAAATTTTTCTCGAGTTCGACACCATCTCTAAAACCGAGAATTGGCCCCCTGAAGTCGGTGACTTTTGTTTGTTTGATTTCATGTTTTTGCCACCGACTTCTGAAGCTGATTTTTATTTTTCACTTTTTTTGTGTTTTATTTTTGTCGAAGTCGGTTTTATTTTTTGTAAAAAAGTTTTTATTTTTCACTTTTTAGTGGTTCACATGTGCTTACCCCTTCACAACAAGTTATGTTATGAACTGGTGTAAACAATAGACAGACATGAGATTTCAGCAATCCCAGTCCATTTGCTATCATTTATTGAGGAGTTCCGTTGTCTATCTCCGAAGTACTTCATCAGAATATGTTCACCAACCTTTGTAGTGAGTACAGGCGTGAAATTGTGTTGTGTGATGGCGTAAACAATGCTCAGATATGCTATAGCAACAATCGCGGTTAATCTGCTGTTATTTATTGAAGAGTTCCCCCGATTTCTACAAGATCCCATCATCAGATATTGAAATGGTGACAGTGGGACCACACGGGAAGCACCAGCTTTCAAATGAAAAAAGAATCATGAAAATCAGTTCACCCAGTCGCAAGTTATGAGCGAACAAACATAAAAAAAAAAAAAAAAAAAAATACAGTCGAATTGATAACCTCCTCCTTTTTTTTGAAGTCGGTTAAAAAGGAAGCTGATTGCCTCTATAATGAAGAGAAACCTAATGTCCAGAGGTTTTTAACTATTTTTAAAAGTGGAATCTTACTTATTTAACTATAAAAGCTTTTTGCAAAGCCATAAAACGGAACACAATATTTAACTATCTCGCCGGTCGCAAAGGCTCGGAGGTCCTGGGTCCGATTCTCAGGTCAGCCCAAGTGTCATTTGGTTTTTCCGTCAGGAATTTCCTACGGAGCCTAAAATTGTGCCCGGTTAATGCCAAAAGGCTCGCCCCCTATTACCTACATGGAACTTAAAAATATCTGGCGAAATGTGCGTAATGTGCGTATTAGTGAATACACATCTGTTTAACTCTTTTGGGGTACAGGCGTGATGTTATGTATATTATGTTAACTATAAAAGCTTACTGCGACGACATAAAACGGGAACATCCACATCTAAAATTATACGTTACACAGTAGAAGTCGATATAATTTCGTACTTACGAAACAATCTGTGACTGACTGGGAACTATGTTCAACTTTGCCACTGGTTCTCAACTAAGCTAGGTTTCACGTTAACTTGAACTTTACGCGTCTGGCACGTGGTGTTAAAATGAAATTATTACTTCATGAACTTGTTCGGTAAGCGGTAAATATAATTAATGGTGGGATCATCACTGTGAGTATGAATGTGGAAGGGTATAAGAGTACCCGTTGGGGCTCCGGGTCCCTTTGGTGCTGCGGGTTGTCCCGTCGGGACAAGCCCGCCACACTATTCCCAAACCACTGTAACTCCTGTTAGCCAGAATCAACAGTGGCGACCACAAGAAAAGCGCCGAGACAATGAAGCTCGACGAAGTCCCAGAGAAATGATTTAACTGTCTAGAGTCTTGGATCCCGCAACGAAATTAATCAGAAAAGAATAGCGGAAGAGTAGGAAAAAGCATAATTTCCACTTCGGGGGTGCGGGTTGTTCGACAGAGATACCACGGCCTCGGCACAAAGGGCTAAGAAGGAACATGAGTGGTTTTAGTCTGTAGAAGTCTGACACTCCCTACCGCCGCCGCTCTACCCAGAGCGGGAGGAGTCATATTATGATGATTTCCCACTCCACAAAAAAGGGTATAAGAGTAGAGAAATACTAAAAAACAATGGATGGACTGTGTAAATGGTGATGGCAAGAAAGGATGTGTCTGATGAGATGACAAGTAATAGAGAAGTATGAAAGAAGAAAGAAAGAAAGAAAAGAAAGTAAAGAAAGAAAGAAAAGAAAGAAAGAAAAGAAAGAAAGAAAGAAAAGAAAGAAAAGAAAGAAAAGAAAAGAAAGAAAAGAAAGAAAAGAAAGAAAAGAAAGAAAAGAAAGAAAAGAAAGAAAAGAAAGAAAAGAAAGAAAAGAAGGAAAAGAAAGAAAAGAAAGAAAAGAAAGAAAAGAAAGAAAAGAAAGAAAAGAAAGAAAAGAAAGAAAAGAAAGAAAAGAAAGAAAAGAAAGAAAGAAAAAATATTTATTGTCGAAGAAATATGGTACAATAAAAAACAGTAAACACACAACTAACAACTAAAAAAAAATAAAAGTAGGTACAAAAAGAAAAAACAAAAGTTTGAGTTTACTAAAAAATAAAAACAACTGCGACAAATAGGTTACCACTCAGCATGGTGTATGGGAAAAGAAGATATGCTACATAATAATATACCAAATGAATTTGGATAAGGACAAGAAAATGATGATGGTGGGACCATCAATAAATGTTAGCGACTCATCTGCTTACCAAACTGTTTTATTACCTAGATAAGATCAATTTTTAGTATTTGTTGGAAATAAATATTCATAAAACAGTTGTTCAAAAACTTGCGTACGTGCGTGTATGAGCAGATGAAAACGTAAATTAAGCAAAAGGAGTACATGTGAAAGTCGTACAATGTGGTGTTTTGTAGTTTCTGCGTATGTATGTGTTTCTACTTACTATAGTATCACTAAGATTTCTACGATATCTATACGAAACAAATCGACCACCTAACATCGACAACCTTATTTCTGAGAATAAGCTCACGCCCTTTTCCCATGGGGGTAGGCAGAAACCACAGAATGCCACCTGCTACGATCCTTACATACTCCTGTTGCCTCCTTGCCTTAATACCTTTCTATTACAATGGGTTTGCCATAGCGTGAATAAAGCCGTACCCATACCAATTTATGATGACCTTAGAAGCTACCCATAATTATACTGGGTGTTATTGTATTAAAAAGATTATCAAACCATAATTTTCTAAACACGGTACATACATGTGAAAAGAACTTTAAACCTTATGTTGCCTTATATAACATTAACCTAACATAATATCACGCCTGTAATCCCCGAAGGGTTTGCAGAGGAGAACTTCCAACACACCCACATTTCGCCAATTATGTTGAAGTCCCAAGTAACAGGGGACGAGCTTATTGATAAAAAATCTAAAAAAACAAATAATTTAAAAATTAAAAACACGCCTGCCTTTTTAAAAAGTGAACTAAAAAGTCAAAAATAAGTCGAACGATTTCAGTGATAAAATGAGAACAAGGTCCCGTAATTGTATCCTAAAATGGAAAACTGAAAACTAAAATTTTAATTGCAGTCGGGAGAACCTGTAAAGAAATGTTCCACCGAACTGTCCCCCGACTGCAATTATTTAGTTTTCAGTTTTCAATTTTCGGATACAATTACTCTTTTTTTTTGGGGTAGTCGTGTAAAAAATATGATAGCTATTCATATTTTAATAAAAAATAATAAAACATCAAATTAGAACAAAAATATATCAAAAAGTAAAACAAAATACAGTCGTACACAAACACGTTCGCAACATATGAAAACAAAACTGGAACAAAGCGAGCCGTGTCACAGAAGTTCCCATACATCGACTTACTTCCACTGGAGAGAGTCTATTGAGTGAAAAACGAACACTCGTTCAGCCGTAAGCTGATATGTTTCTATATCTTGTATCTATCATATCTAAGGCTTAAAGTCGATTGTATTTGTCCAACGGGTTGCAAAGCGAAGTTGGATTTTAAAATGTTGGTGTCAAAACATTTATAGATATTTCTGAGCGAAAAACGACTGAATGCGGAAAGAAGAGGACAAAATTATGTTTATCATTTTCTGTTTAAACCTTATTGCGTTTAGAAATATTTAAACTCGCATGCACACACAGCCAGAGCCGGGACAACTATCTGTAGGTTATACAAATAATTTTCTTTCGTGCGGAATTTATTATCCTTTTTAGCCCTTTGTGTTCCGGTCCGCTGTTAGTATCCGTATCATTTTTATTGTTATATTCATTACCATTTTTTTTTTGGGGGGCTGGGAAATCATCAAATAACCCCTTCCGCTCTTAGGCAGAGCGAAAGCGAGTGTCAGACTTCTACTGACTAAAAACCACCCATGTTCCTTCTTAGCCCTTGTGCCGAGGCCGCGGTATCTCTTGCGACTACCCGCAGCCCCGACGGAATTTACCTTACCCAGGTTTTTTTTTTCCCACCCTCATCTCAATTTATTTTGGGTAGGTGCAGCATTTTTGTTATCTTCCATACGTCTCTTTGACTCGTAATTTCGGCATTCATCGTGTCTTTGGACTGCTTCTACTCTTTTCTTATCACAAACACAACATTAAGTACCTACTTTTTTTTTTTGGTGGGTGGAAAATCATCGAATAACCCGCCCCGCTCTTGGGCAGAGCGAAGGGGAGTGTCAGACTTCTTCTGACTAAAAACCAAACCCATGTTCCTTCTTCGCCCTTGTGTCGGAGCCGAGTTATCCTTTCGATAATCCACAGCCCCGACGGGAATTAAGTACCTACTTAATAATACGAAAGTTACGTCGCTTTATATAAATAAACCAATACTGTTTCCCATTTATTCAAATCAGAGTTGAACTAGGCACCCCGATTGGACCTTATTTTACCCAACCTTTCATGAAACAATTTTCAGTGGAGTGCAACAATATTTTTTTATTATTTTTCAATGCAGTTTCGCAGCGATTAAACACTGAATATTTAATTTTCAATACGCTGAAGTTTTCATTGGTTTTTACACCAAGCGTAGAATGTAGACGACATGTATTAGGTTTGAGATTAGATTTTTATGGAACCACCTGTATTGAAACGATAACTGTACAATTTAGAATTAACAGATTCCCGCTACAAAGCCATTTTTTGCATAAAGGTTCAGAACTTTGATCTTGACTTTGAACTTTGACACTTTTTTGTTGCTAATGGATTTTTCCATCAGGAATTTTTCAGTAGCAGCTCCGTAGTTTATATTTATGACTGATTGATGACAATAGGCTCGCTCCCTATTACACTACTATACATGAAACTTAAACATGTCTGCCCAATTGGGTATTTGAATTTTTTTAAACTATTGCATAGATTCTATCGCGGGCCTTGAGTTGAGTTGAGCGTGGAGAGCGAATCCAGAGATTTCCTAACAAAAATATTCAGGATTCAAGATTCAACCAGGTTGCTATGGTTACGGAAAATAACAAGGTTGTCAACTGAGGTTGTCAAATTAAATAATTGTTTGTCTCTCTGCTTTCTCCTTCTAAAATATTCTTACTCGTATAATTTGTGTACAAAGTGTTTTCAATATGAATAAACAAAGTGCATTTATTAATGAAGAAAGTCACGAAAAAATAGTGAAAGAAAATGAGTGAGTAGGTACTCTATATACATTCATTTTATTATTAGTACGCATATCATAAGTTTTATTGGTTTTTGCATTACTATTCTGCGAATCGGTCTAAAACGATTCGATTTCTCATAAAATATCTAAAATAAAATAAATAATCTTCATATTTTTCAATGTTATGACTAGTGGTGGTTAATATAACGAATAACACCAAAACATAACATGTTATTGATTCATAACGAATAACGTTTGTTACGGGACGTAAAGAATAGCACCATCCCATATCTTCCCGTGGGTGTCGTAAGAGGCGACTAAGGGACTTACCAGAGAATGGGCAGCAGCGTTCTCTGTGTCTTTGTAACAACCATACTGCGATCGCCAACCCGCCTGCCAAGCGTGGCGATTATGGCAAACCCCCCCAAAAATGCCTGGGGGAGGCCTATGTCCAGCAGTGGACGTCTTTTGGCTGAAATGATGAATGATGATGATGAACGTTTGTTATACCGACGCTGCCTACGTGTTATCATTATAATGTCTAACTCAACAACACGCTCAACGAATAACGTAGCAAGCGGTGGCGGCGGTCCTACGATGCACCGTTTCCGAGTTATGGGCGTTCAAAGTTTCTGTTAAAAAAAAATATGAAATTGAAATATCTCGAAAACGGAGCGTCCTAGGCAAAAAAGGACCAACATTTTGACCCCCCTCTGCCACCCCCGTGATATGTAAGTGAGATTCACATAACACGAAAAAACATACACTGATGCAACTTTACTTAATCATAACATTTAATAATATTTTATTAGTCCTAAAACTGCGCAGAATGAAGGAAAGTTCATTGATAATTTAAAACCATAATTATAATACATTTATATTCGTTTTTAATATTAATAATAACGATATTATTATAATCGTTCGTATACCTACAGTCCACTAGAATATAACATTAACTGCGCATCAATAATCATTGCGCACGTTTAGCGTGTTGCCGAATAAAACGATAACGTCTCCGCGTTCAGATTACTGCCGCGTTTTGTTACAACTCGTTATTATGATTACGTATAAAATAAGATGTTATAAAAATATATTCAATATAATAGTCTATAACATGATAATGATTTATAGCAGAATTGCACACCACTAGTTATGACACTTACGTCAGGCTGTCAATACTTTTTCTTTTAAATTTTCTGTCATAGAGTTTCTTACTAGCTTAGTCTATGAAGGTTAGTTTTGATTTATTTAATGTACATCGCGCGAAATTCGAAGATCAAACTCTTAATATCGTTATTTTTGCTCAAATTTTTTGAATGAATAATTATTTTGGTGTGTAATTACACTAATAGTACCTAATTATTTATACCTATTATTGCATAAGTTGATAAAAAATGCTATGCAATAGATTTACCGCGGCAGTCTCCGAGTGCCACAGGTTTTTTTTTTTTACTTGTTATTCGGAAACAGTAAATAAAAAGATAGACAAAAGTAAAAAGAATAGTGTCGAGGGTGGACTGTAAATTTATTCTTCTAATAGGGGTTCAGGGGTGAAACAAACTTCAGGCTTCAATATTCATAATCTATCGTATATTCCCAGGAACACTTTGCTGTATGGTGGACGAGCGCGGACCGACGACTGACCCAGCACGCAGCAAAGCGGCCCATATTTATAGGCTGTACATCTTAGCTCACTTTTACGACAGAGAGCGCGAGGGTGCAACATGGCGGCGTCCAATAAGAACGCAGCAAGAAACATCGTACGATCGTGACCACGCCCCTTTTGTGGCGGTAGGACTCGCTCGCTCTGTCGTTTACAACGATTTATTAGGAAAATAAAACCACCCTGAGTGATATACATACTTATTCTAGGTTCCCTAATACCAAAACTCTTTATTTATCAACAAAACTTCATAAATAACATCAGTTTAAATTTCTTAACTTAGCCTTATGTTTAACTTACAAAACATGATAACGTCCTACGCTATTCCCTAACTTCTTATGTATTTACATTATACAATCATAAATTTGACGTAACTACGACTTGTCTCCAAACCATAACAAAACACAAAGTTAAACAATAACATCGCGCTAAGTTCCTGAAGGGTTAAGCAGAGGCGAAAGGTAATTACAAGCTTTATGTGTTTGGAGACATTTGATGAAGCCGCAACGTCCGTAACAAATAGTGTGATATCTTAAAAAAATGCCTTAGTTTTAACCGATTTTAAAGGACGTGCTAGACAGAGATAGCGCTACATCTAATGTGACGTCATAATAATATACTGCCAATGTCAATATTTGTTTACGAACATTTGACTAAAAAAATAAATATTTGAAAAATATACCAGGGGTTCCTACAACAAAATCAAAAAGCGTTTGTAATCGTCAGTATAAACGCTGTGATGGACCCTTAATTAAAAAACCTCATCAAAGGCTTTTTTAAGTGATATTTTAATAACCACTCATATGATTAATTTGCATAATAACAGTATATTTTAAATTTTAATTACGGTGGAAGTATCCTTTATGAATACTTTACTGTAATTAAATTCGCAGATTCGCCCATAATTACTGGCAGAGATGTAAAAGATTCGCAAATATTTTCGCAATAAATGGGAAATTAAACTCGATTGGTTTCTGAATTCGTGGATAATGTGCTCTGAAACAATACTTATATTGTTTCAAAGGAAATTGAACTCATAATTGCTGTTAACACACTTTGGCTTAATTAATAAAAAATGTTAAACGAAGGGAGATGAAGTGGTTTTATAGTTTTTTTTTTGGTGGAAAATGGTGGATGATTCCTGATTTTATAATGATGATTACATTGTTTTAGTTTTAATTTTTAAATAAAGACTTCTTCTTTATTGTGTGTTTAGTGCCTTACAGTCAGTTTTATGACACCCATGAGCTTATGACTTGACTTTAGATGCTGTCAGGCATGGTGGTATCCTCACGATGTTTTTCTTCACAAAAGTAAGTGATCATTATTATAAAATTTACACAAACATTTGAAAAATCAGAGGTGCGTGTCTTGGACCGAACTCCAGGCCTATGAATTGACAGTCCGACGGTCAAACAACTAGGCTATCACTGCGAATAGACTAATAACTAGGCTAAATAAAAAAACTTTAAACGAATGGAAGGTATGAAGTATAATATTATTCTATGAAATCGTTCTATTGCTCTGAATTATTAAAAGAACCAAGAAGAAATGTTACTATCTATAGTACAATGATTCGGTCGACTAAAACGTGCTTGACGCGATTTAAACAAGTATGAAATTACTATAATAATATCTCAGACGATGCTCAGTGCCCAATCCTATAATCTAAAATCATCAAAACTAACTTACGCCGATCTTCACCACTATCTTACGCCGTCTTCATAGCTTTGCATCGGAGGTCGTCAACATGCATGAACAAGTACGGAAAATCAGAATGTATTTTCTCAATGAGAGATTATACAACATTACATAACATCATGCCTGTTTTCGCCGAAGGGTTAAGCAGAGGTTTACTTAGTGGTACTCCCATATAATAATGTTTAAGTTCCATGTAATAGGGCGCGAGCCTATTCTGATCAACTTTACATAAATCCAGACCTCGTGGTTACTACTAATAATCCTGATGAAAAACCTCAATAACAATTTGTCAAACCTGGGAATCGAACCCAGAACTACATCCTTAGCCACGACCACCATACCAACGAGGCAGTGAACAGAGATTATAATAATTTAATTATAAATAGTGAAAAGATGCCCAAGTATCTTTTTTGGTTGTGTGGGACCTGAATGAAACAAAACGCAATATTTTTTTCTCCAGAACTACGTCTACTTTTCCAAAAAAGAAAACATTTTTCCCGGAAATAATTTTCCTATAACATCGCAATAATTTCCCGAATTCCCGATCCTTTTCTCTATTCATGTCCAGCCATCAAACGTCCATTTACCTCCGATTTGCCTGTAGTACACTCGCGTACATAATTCAACTTGACACATCAATAATAAAAACCTTGCCAGGCGTAAGCAACCTACATCCCGACAAGGGTCCTGCCATTTTCTTGTAGCCATTGTGCCGTCCACAACAATATGTATTACATTTGCAATTTATTTTTTCACTAGTCACGCATTTGTTGCTGTTGTATTTTTGGTGCTGAATCTGACCGTTTTGATGTGAAATGTTTTTGAGTACTGTGAATAGATCGATGGACGGATGGACCAACGTTATTCTTGGACACCTTTCGTCATTTGGTAAGAAAATCCTCCCGCGTAAATCAAAAGTTTGATAATGAGTCAAACAAACTTTCACTTAAAAGTTATAATCATCTGCCTTGCTTTTTCCCAAGTATGTCGGTGTCGGCTTCCATTCAAACCAGATGCAGCTGAATACCAGTATTTTACATGGAGCGACGGCCTATCTGACCTCCACAACCCAGTTAATACTAGGTACCTGTTACGGACGCCGAACTCCTAAAACTTAATCTGTAATTCGCTAATAATAAGTAGATTAAGTAGAATAGCTTTGTTTTGAATTCCTAGGATAAGCTAGGATAAGTATATAAGAAGTATATAAGAAGTATATAAGATCATTCAATAACTAAAGCTTTGTAAAGATTGTGTAACATAACTTAAGAATAGATAGTACTAGTTAGCCAATTGTAATGTAAACAGAACCCTAAAATTAGTCTAACTTCGATTCTTTAAGTTATATAAGTGTATTACGTAAGTTTTACATAACGACTTTATGTGTTTCAAAGTCTGTCAAGAATAGGTACAAAAGTTATGGAAAATTCCACTCGTAAAAGTTTAATAATGTTTTTGATTGGGCAATTTCAAAGGCTGAATTCTAGTCCAATAAGAATGCCTTAATTTTAACCAATAAGAATCTGGCACGCAGGTTGCCTTAAATCTAGAATTTCTGTTGGATATTAGTAAAAGAGATTTTAAACATTTTGCCACTACTTGAATCATGATGTAAAAGGATATAGGAGGCAAGGATTTGTACTGAAAACACAGTCGACAGTGATCTCTCCTACTAGTAATACTTTCAAGTGTAAATAAGTACTAAGTGAGTCAAATAAACCTTTTATTTCTTTATTGTATATAAAACAGTGTTTTATTGTGCTACATACAGTGATATAAGTCCCACACATTCTGGTCCTAAGTGAAGACCTAAGAAGATCTAGTACTTGTGTAGAGGCCACAGTTTGGTCTCGTTGTGTTTTCTTATCCACGTTAAAATCATACAGTCCACTACGAACATTCTACGAACATCACAGTTGTGCGGCTGAGTCTAGTGAAATAGATCTCAGAGTCCCGTTCAGTCTGGTCCTATCGAGCCGGATAAGTGAACATTCCTAGTACTTACGTGTTTTTATAAAGTGAATTTAAACAGTTTTAAAGTTTTAAAAAGTTGCAAAGTATTAAATTCAGTGGTAAAGTAGGAGAGTGAGTCGGCTGTCAAAAGGATCTCAGGAAACGACGGCCAGAGTTTAAGTAGTGTCGCCGTTCAGATCCTAACGCCTGTGCCTAGATATTTAGATAGTCGCCGTGCCGAAAAGTGCGCCCGGTAACTGTATCAAAGGCAGATCATACAGTGCGTTAAAACGTGAGTACATAGCCGTCAGGCAATAAACTATTAAGTGCGTGTCCGTGCCTGCTATGTACAAACATCAGTGTTTATCTATAAACTAGATAAAAAGTGAAGTGCGCGTTATCAGTGTATTTACGTATCGTCGCTAACACGGTATATAGACGGAAGTGTCGCCGAGCCAGAACGTAGGCCGGTATCCGCCTATCTAGCGAAGGAAGTAATACATCAGTGAGTTATCTAGATAGATAACAAGTATATAGTGCGTCACTAAGTATATAGACGGAAGTGTCGGTATCCGCCTATCGTGTAAACAAGTAATAAGCGTAGATGGACTATTTAAAGTGAAAGTACATAGTGCTCTTCAAGTGTATATAAACGGAGGAATCACTTAGCCGGAACGTGTGCTAGTGTCCGCTTATAAACAAAGTAAATAGTGCGCGTTATTATTGTGTACATGGACGGAAGTTTCACTAAGCTGGAACGTGTGCCAGTGTCCGCTCTATAAAACGAACATAAGCAGTGCAAGTCAGTGAACTTATCTTGAAAGATAGATGTAAAGTGCGTGTCGGTATTAAAAAGTAAACAGTACGTAGTGAACCAGTGAATAAAAAGTGTGCCCAATATAAATTGGGTGAAAAGATCTAGTGCCATAGCTACCTAGGCAGAACCTAGAGTGCCTAGGTTACCTAGGCAGCCTACAACTACGTGCCTGTGCCTAGTTATCTAGGCAGACTCCACTACGTGCCTGCAACTACGTGTCTGTGCCTAAATTACCTAGGCAGACTCCACTGCGTGACTACAACTACGTGTCTGTGCCTAAACTACCTAGGCAGACTCTGCGTGCGCCTGCAACTACGTGCCTGCGCCTAAGTCATATAGGCAGTATTGACCGCTTGTACCCTAACACTTGCGTGTCAATCGAACGTTAAGTTTAAGTGTGCTAACCTCAGGCACAGCTTAACAAGATGGTTATCACAAGAAGCCAGTCAGACGTAGCTGAATTAGAAGAACAGCGACGTCTTAAAGAAGCTGCACGTCGTCAAGAAGAACAACAAATTGAAGTTGAAAGATTACGACGACTGTCATTAGACCCGCCTGCCTCACCCTTTTCAAGGCTTGCGGAGACAAGTACAGCTGGGCCCTCCGGGGTCAGAACTACAGTGACCACTACTCAACAACGAGCGAGGTCACCAACAAGATCACTACGGTCGCACCGATCTAACACAAGCATTACTACGCGACTAAGAGTAGCTGAGCTCAACGCGGCAGAGAAGTTAGCCATTCTACATAAGAAGCAACTTGAGATGGAAGCCGACCTAGTAAAGAAGAGGTTGGCTGTGGAAGTGTCTGTGCTCAATGATGAAGAAAGTGTAAACAATGACCCTCTACCCGACGAACAACATCGTCTTAAGGTAGACGAGTGGCTACGAACAAACCAGCCCGACACACGGGGGGAGGAGGCAGCAAAGGGTGCACGAGAGGAACCCAGACAGATCAGGTTCGAGACGCCCAGACCAAGATCGCCAACTCCAACCAGGGCGAGGAACAGCATTGAACAGTTAGCCAACACACTGGAGAGGATGGCCAGACCCCGTCCACGTTATATAGACCTGCCTACATTCACTGGAGCCGCTACTGAATGGCTGCCCTTCAAAGCAGCTGTTCGTGATTCAACAAGCATGTACCAGATTCCTGCAGCTGAGAACATACACAGACTGAGGAGCTGCCTAAAGGGAGAAGCTCGGGATGCTGTGGCCGCACTACTACACACAGCCACAGACCCAGATGTTATTATGAAGACATTAGAACAATGTTTCGGGCGACCTGAAATTATCATCGATCGGGCGCTCGACGATCTAAAGAAACTCCCAAGACCTGGAGCATCGGCAGCCGACCTCAACAGCTTCGCAGTGAAATTACAGAATATAATCTGTGTACTGAAGACAATAGATAAAAAGGGTTATCTATTTAATCCCCTTCTGACAAGAGAGGTGTTGGAAAAACTAAGTCCACATCTCCGCTCTCGCTGGTGTGACTATGCTTACGACAATGAAGGGACGACCGAACCAGAGATCGCCATGATTTCCCACTTCCTTATGAGGGAGGCAGATAGGGCATTAAGATACACCTATGCCCCGTCTACGAGCGCCGCAAGTCAAAAGAAAGAGACACGACCCGCCGTAACATTAAAGAAAAAGGCGACTGTCTACAACACCACAGCGGAAGAAGAGAAGATGCCATGCCCATCAGGGTGTGAACAAGCACACACCTTACTCCAGTGCCCTAAATACAAGGCACTTACTACAGAACAACGCTGGGAATTCCTTAAAGAAAAAGGGATTTGCTTCAAGTGCGTCCTAAGTAAACACCGACGCATCGGGTGCAAAGCTAAGTCCTGCGGCGTGAATCAGTGTCGTCGACCACATCATACGACACTGCATCAATCATCACCACGAAAAGAGGTGAAAAAAGAAGATACCAACAAGCCAGCAGAGGCACCTAAAGAAGAAGCCGTCCTGTCTGTGACACCACGACCAACTGTGGGGCAAAGGACAGTACTACTGAAGATGTGTCCTATCATCGTGTCCGGACCACGGGGGGAGGTGCAGACCTACGCACTCCTAGACGAAGGAACAACCATCACTCTTATAGATGAAGAGTTAGCAACCAGCATCGGAGCAGAGGGGCCGTCTCAACCGCTACACCTAAACGGCGTCAACATGTCACAACAAGAGACTAAGAGCCAGCTTGTCACAATCAATGTCAGAGGGACGAAAGAAACAGAAGAATACAGAGTTAAAGCAAGAACGATAAGAGACCTGCAACTACATAAGCAGACAATCTCTGACAGTATTCTTCTGTACGAACACCTGAGAGACCTTCCCAAGGACGAGGTGTGCTACGAACAAGCACGCCCCGGGCTTCTAGTGGGGACTGACCACTGGGAGTGTATCGTCTCAAGGGAGCTCAGGACCGGTGGCCCGAACGAACCAGCCGCCTCGAAGACTAAGTTGGGATGGGTGGTGCACGGAACCGCACCACGCAGCGCGATCATGCAAGAGGGCAGTGTACTGCACGTGTACGAGCCAGACCGAGAGCAAAGTGTTAGCAATCAGGAATTACACCACTCGGTTGAAGCTCATTTCAAGATAGAGGCTCTCTGTATAGAAGGAAAGCCACGAATAAGAGAAGCAGATCAGCGCGCCATTCAAATCGTCGAAGCGACAACGAGGAAAACCGAAACCGGTTACGAAGTGGGGCTACCATGGCGGGCAGACAACACTGTCATGCCACCCAGCTATAATCAAGCACTCCGTCGTCTTACAACTATAGAAAAGAAGATGGACACCGATCCCAAGTTCGCCAAAGAATATTCCGACCAAATCAACAACCTACTACAAAAAGGTTACGCTGTATTATGTGACGGCTCGGAACGTGAGAGCCCAGTGTGCTGGTACTTACCACACTTTGCCGTACAAAACCCGAACAAGCCCGGCAAGTGGAGACTGGTATTTGACGCAGCAGCACGAAGCCACGGAATATGTCTGAATGACGAACTGCTAGAGGGACCAGACCTATTGTTATCACTACCGGGAATCCTATTTCGGTTCAGAGAAAAGGCGGTAGCTATAACTGCAGACATTCAAGAAATGTTCCTAAGAGTCCGCATAAGAGAAGAAGATCAACCAGCACAACAGTTCCTGTGGCGAGGTGAAGAAAGAGAATCATCTCCACTCAAATATAAAATGAGAAGTATGATCTTCGGCGCAGCGAGCTCCCCGTTCATGGCCCATTATGTTCGCAACCACAACGCAGACATTTACGGGCAGGAGTTCCCACGAGCGCTAGCGGCAATAAAAGAAAACCATTATATGGATGATCTAGTGGCAAGCTATGACGACCCAATGGAAGCTTGGAAGGCAGTAGAAGAAATCAGAACTGTACACGCCATTGCCAACTTCACACTGCGGGGATGGAACGCCAGCGATAAGACTGTGCTGCGTGACATACCTCCTGAGCTGCACGCCACTACACCCACACAACTGGGGGGAGAGCAACCAGAGAGCAAGATCCTCGGTTTATTCTGGAGCGCAGAACGAGATGAACTCGGGTTCAATACATCAATGAACCGAGTACCAGCGGAGGTACGAGACAGAACTCGCGCACCGACCAAGCGTGAAGCCCTCAGCGCCGTGATGTCAATCTATGACCCACTCGGTTTGCTGAGCCACTACACTATCCGCTCTAAAATAATACTTCAGAGCTTATGGCGCCTCCAGACTACGTGGGACGAACAGATACCGGCAGAAGAAAACGAGCTCTTCGCATCTTGGTTGTCACAACTAACTGAGATTGCTGAGATCAGATTGCCACGCTGCTACATAACAAGAAAACAAGAAAGAATCGAGCTTCACGTGCTATGTGACGCCAGCGAACAAGCTTATGCAACTGTAGCTTACTGGAGGATCACAGGCAGCGACGGGAGCATCACCGTGGTATTGGTAGCCGCCAAAGCAAAGGTGGCGCCGAAGCAAACACAGACCATACCTCGGCTCGAATTGCAAGCAGCTGTCATCGGGGCAAGACTCGCCGGTACGATAAAACAAGAACACAGAGTGAAGATCGGTCGAACGACCTATTGGACCGACTCATCCACCGTGGTCCATTGGATTCACCACGACATGCGACGATACACTCCATTCGTCGCACACAGATTGGGTGAGATCGCCGAACGTACAAAAAAGGAGGAATGGCGCTGGCTGCCCACAAAACAGAACGTGGCAGACGACGCAACAAGGCTCAGTAACACTCCACTGAGCACAACGGATCGATGGTTCCAAGGGCCTGCCTTCCTTTACCAACCGGAAGAGCAGTGGCCTACTATGTCAACATCAGAAGAGGAAGACAGCGAAGTTCTGCACGTAACAGAAAAGGTCAAGAGAGGAAGCTGGCTACCAGAAGCCGCCCGCTTCTCAAAATATGAAGTACTGGTAAGAGCCACAGCACGAGCTCTCGCCTTCATTGACATCTGTCGACGAAAGGCAACCAACATGGAACATCGACACATCGAGCGCGCCGAGGTTGAACTTATCCGACGTGCCCAAGAAGATAGCTTTGAAGAAGAGATAAAGAGGATTCAGACAGCTCAACCACTGTCAAAGGCAAGCAAGCTATATCGCCTTGATCCTATTCTGAAGGATGGACTCTTAAGGGTGCGAGGCCGAATCGAAGCTTCCTCAGCACCAACGGAGACGAAGCAGCCCATCATCATGGATGGTCGACATCCACTGACCAAGCTCATCGTGCAACGGGAACACTGCGCTGCGGGACACGCCAACAGAGAACGCGTGACGAACGACCTACGGCAACGCTATTGGGTCATCCACTTACGACCCACCGTGCGCACGATTGAAAGAAACTGCACCTTATGCAAGAGGCTGAAGGGAACACCCAAGACACCGGCAACAGGAGACCTGCCGCATGCCCGATTGGATCCTTTCCACCGCCCGTTTACCAACTGCGGGGTGGATTATTTCGGACCTATGATGGTCAAAGTGGGCCGTCGCAGAGAGAAGAGGTGGGGGGCACTATTCACATGCCTCACCTGCCGCGCCGTGCACATTGAAATCGTGGCATCCCTATCAACAGACTCTGCAATCATGGCGCTAAGAAGAATGGCTGCGCGCAGAGGATGGCCGCAGCTGATGTATTCAGACAACGGTACCAACTTCCGTGGAGCTGATCAAGAATTACGCAACGCATACACAGAGTGGCTGCCAGCTCTGAACGACGAGGGACTGAAGCATCGCATGGAATGGCGTTTTATACCTCCAGGAGCGCCCAATCAAGGTGGCGCATGGGAGAGAATGGTACGATCCGTCAAGACAGCCCTCAAGGTGACGCTGCAAGAGAAGGCACCAGCTGAAGAAGTTCTTAGCACACTTCTCACCGAAGCTGAGTTCTGCATTAATGCACGACCTCTAACACATGTCAGCGTGGACCCCAACGATCCAGAGGCTCTGACTCCCAACCACTTTCTTTTGGGATCATCTAATGGCCTACCAGCAACGGGACCCTGTGACGAAGCTGACCGAAGAACGTGGCGAGCCAGTCAAGCGCTTGCTGACCATTTTTGGAAGCGCTGGCTGCGAGAGTACCTGCCAACACTGGTACCACGCGGGGAACCCAAGAACGACGCACGTCCCCTGCAAGCTGGAGATGTGGTCCTCGTGGTCGACAACACGCTGCCCCGGAACACCTGGCCGATGGGAATCGTCGAACGAACACACCCAGGACCAGATGGCAGCATTCGAGTCGTCGAGGTGCGGACCAGAACCGGCATCTTCCGACGCCCAGTGAGCAAGCTCGTCGTCCTAAGGATGAAAGAAGAGGCTACGCGAGCTGCGCCGGGGGGAGGAATGTTACGGACGCCGAACTCCTAAAACTTAATCTGTAATTCGCTAATAATAAGTAGATTAAGTAGAATAGCTTTGTTTTGAATTCCTAGGATAAGCTAGGATAAGTATATAAGAAGTATATAAGAAGTATATAAGATCATTCAATAACTAAAGCTTTGTAAAGATTGTGTAACATAACTTAAGAATAGATAGTACTAGTTAGCCAATTGTAATGTAAACAGAACCCTAAAATTAGTCTAACTTCGATTCTTTAAGTTATATAAGTGTATTACGTAAGTTTTACATAACGACTTTATGTGTTTCAAAGTCTGTCAAGAATAGGTACAAAAGTTATGGAAAATTCCACTCGTAAAAGTTTAATAATGTTTTTGATTGGGCAATTTCAAAGGCTGAATTCTAGTCCAATAAGAATGCCTTAATTTTAACCAATAAGAATCTGGCACGCAGGTTGCCTTAAATCTAGAATTTCTGTTGGATATTAGTAAAAGAGATTTTAAACATTTTGCCACTACTTGAATCATGATGTAAAAGGATATAGGAGGCAAGGATTTGTACTGAAAACACAGTCGACAGTGATCTCTCCTACTAGTAATACTTTCAAGTGTAAATAAGTACTAAGTGAGTCAAATAAACCTTTTATTTCTTTATTGTATATAAAACAGTGTTTTATTGTGCTACATACAGTGATATAAGTCCCACACATTCTGGTCCTAAGTGAAGACCTAAGAAGATCTAGTACTTGTGTAGAGGCCACAGTTTGGTCTCGTTGTGTTTTCTTATCCACGTTAAAATCATACAGTCCACTACGAACATTCTACGAACATCACAGTTGTGCGGCTGAGTCTAGTGAAATAGATCTCAGAGTCCCGTTCAGTACCCTAGATACCCTTATAGCTAGGGTGTTGGCGAACATTTAAGTATATAATTTGGCATTAAAGTTCGGAACTAGAATACGTATAAAATAATAAAATGTTCTAAAGGAATTAAGTTCGTATGTTGCTGCGTTTTTAGCAGCAAGGTTTTAAATCTGTAAAAAAAAACATTTGGTCGTGTCTGCCTCTGGGGTTAATGGTCAATACCATCTTGATAAAGAAGAAAATCTATCAGGAGACGTTCCAGGGCTCTGCATTATCACAACAGGAGGTAGATATAAAAATGTAAGATAAAAAAGCTCTACTAAATCATTAGCTCGTAGCTTGACTTAATTAATTAGGTCGATTCGGTTTATTAGAACACCCTGAATACAAAAACAATTTGGCAGACATTTTACTTACTGGCTTTAACAATTACAGCTCGTTGAAGTCTGAATTGACAACGCAGCGCTACCATGGTGGCAGACGCGGTTCTTAATATTTCTTATCGTATAATTATCGCTATAAATAAAGTCTGCCACACTAGCAAATCATAAATAAGGATTTTTTGCTCGCCAGCATCCTAGCTATTAGGTAAGACTGGTTGTCAGACTTTGACTTAAAAGTGAGCGTCAAATATCTTTTCCAATGGTTAAAATTTTCTGATCCAATTTTAACCGAAGGAAATTGTGTGACAACCGTCACTGATTTTATTTATAGCTGAAAATTACAATAGACGTTTGCAAAAAAAACTGTATTTTCTAAATTACTTTTTAACATTTTAGGACGTTGCCTATCAATATTGTATCAACCCCTTATCTTTAGAATAATAAGAACGATATTCGCTTATCACTACATAGTATAAAACAAAGTCGCTTTCTCTGTCCCTATGTCCCTTTGTATGCTTAAATCTTTAAAACTACGCAACGGATTTTGATGCGGTTTTTTTTAATAGATAGAGTGATTCAAGAGGAAGGTTTTAATATCTTTTTTCTACCCGTGCGAAGCCGGGGCAGTTCACTAGTTCATTGTATTTTATTTAAGTTACATTCATAATTACTGACTGCCTCGTTTGCTTATTGATCGCAAGCGCAACTGCTGAGCCAGGCAAAGTGTTATTGAGTTTTTCTATCAGGAATTAATCAATAGGAACCACGGAGTTCAGATTTGTGCCCTCAACGACTGTATTTCGTTACTTCGAAGTTCGAAATACCGAAGTACGGTATACAGAAAGTTTGTGAGTCCGAATTACGTTAGTCAGAATTTACGCTATGACGAAGTACGGTATTCAGAATGTTCGTTACTCCGATGTACGTTACTTCGAAAGTTTGCTACTTCGAAGTACTGTACTCAGAATGTTCGTCACTCCGATGTACGTTACTTCGAAAGTTTGCTACTACGAAGTACTGTATTCAGAATGTACACTATCGCGAAGTACGGAACTCCGAAAGTTTGCTATGACCAATTACTCAATAATAATTGAGAATTACTGACTTGTAAAACCTATTTGCACAATAATCATCATTTATACTTGACTAATTCGAAATACTCTCTAATGAGGAATATTCTCAATTATTATTGAGTAATTGGTCATAGCAAACTTTCGGAGTTCCGTACTTCGCAATAATGTACATTCTGAATACAGTACTTCGTAGTAGCAAACTTTCGAAGTAACGTACATCGGAGTGACGAACATTCTGAGTACAGTACTTCGAAGTAGCAAACTTTCGAAGTAACGTACATCGGAGTAACGAACATTCTGAATACCGTACTTCGTCATAGCGTACATTCTGACTAACGTAATTCGGACTCGCGAACTTTCTGTATACCGTACTTCGGTATTTCGAACTTCGGAGTAACGAAATACAGTCCTCATCAGATTTGCCCCCCCCCTATCACATGATACCTAAACATAACTTGCCAAATGTGGGTAAACTTAATAGTTTAGTAGGTACGCCTCTACCCAACCCTTCGGAGATTACAGGCGTTATGTTTTCATTCATTTAAAAAATAAATGTTACTACTAAATCGATTCGGTCAACATCAAGTTGACCGAATCGATTTAGTAGTAACATTTATTTTACAAAGTAACACAACCACAAATTTAAGTAGTATCTTCAATTCAAACATTAGGAGTATTTTAATGTTACTGTGGGAAAACATATCAAAGGGAACATTAACATTTTATGTTGAACCAGACATTGTACTCCATAGCTATCCGTCCCATTCCTTGACGTCTAGCGCCCTCTATGCAAGTTGCACTGACGTTTTCATTTCCCGCGTGTGTTGGCGCTTACAGGAGCTTGTCGCTTTGAATACTTGCCTTACATAATTCTTTCTTAGAATTTTCTTAATATCCTTATTATATACCCATTGTTCAGCTACAGAGTTTTAACGAGAAAGGTTTTATTTTGCGGTAGCTTTTTCTGGGGAAAAATTATCTTACCTTGGAGAATTGAAGAACTCATAATGTCGTCTTATTTTTATGTCAGTTCTCTAGTTTAGTTACCTTCATGAAATTGAGATCCAAGAGTAGTATGGTGATCTATATCTATTAATATTGGCAATCCAGATAGTATTTTCAGATACATCTGTATCTGAAAATACTATCTGGATTCGAAATCGTCTTCGTTACTTCAATGTAGGTTTCGACAAAGAAAATAAAATTCTAGAACGATTTCATCCATGTTTTTGCCAAAGACACTGTCAGTAACTGAATTGATGAGATTAGGTCTCTTCTGTGTTTTTCTAAACAAAAAATGAAACGAGCGAACACAAGGGAGTTTTGTTCCAGTTTATTCCGTACTATGTAAGCGGCATTAGTAGAAAATTTTAAAACAACCAGAGCTGGGTTTTCAGATTAGCGCTTTAAAAAAAAAAACATGATACTTTTATTTTTAATGCTCTCAAGTCCCGCTGAACTCGTACATACCCATATTTGCTTAGCAACGGTAATATTCGTGTACAAACCCGTTAATTTTTATAGCAAAAATCCACCTTTAGCAAGTAGCGTTGGTGACTTTTCCCGACACTCTAGGCGAGTCGGATTGCCCGACGTTGCTGTGTAACTTTGAATTGACAAAACGAGTAAAAAAAACACAGAATGGTTGGGGAGAAAAAGTTTTGTGCCTGAGGCCGGCGGCTAACGCGACGTATTGTCTAAGCCAGCCAGTTTCGCCTTTTTGTAAAGCTTTAGCTTTTTACACTGTTTAATCGGGTTGACTACGCTGTACTCGTATTGATCTGTGTTCTTTGGCGTTCATTCGATTGTAAGGATTCGTGAATGGCTCTTTGAAGCATTAGCCTTTGGTTGGACTTATTACGTTTGGTGGCGGTGCTGACGCGTATTTTGTGTGGAGAATTAAAAAGTAGCCCAAATGGAATATACGTCGTGAACGAGTTCATATTTTTAACTTACTTTAATTCAATCAAAAGGTTTTTTTTTATCTCACGATTGCGATAAGCGATATCTTCGCCAATTATAAACCGATTTCAATATTTTAAAAACGATTTTTTTTTCAATTTCGCGGTTAACCAACCTCGAAGAGACCATTTTGGTGGCGATATGATGCTGATCTTCGGAGATATACAATGGAACTTCATTAATAGACAGCAAATCTGTCACAGTTTGTGCTTTTATAGACAGTTTTATTTTTTGCAAAAAAAACTATCTTTGCTTTCTGTTATAATAGTACCTACGGAAATCTATTACGACTCTATTACTACAAAAAAGAAGATACAAAAAAAGAATCGTTTTATTCCTTTTGTCTGTCCAATCCCTAAATAATAACAAAAAAAAATTCTAAACCGGCATAAAATGTGTCAATGATTTCCCAAGTCGGTCCTTTCGACAAAAAATGTAAGCCGTTAGTTTACCCCGGTTTTTGCGGTGCGACGATTCTTCGACGCATTGACGAATCTTATCGAAGTCCCAACGGGCTCGGTTTGCCTTATCGTGGCTCGGTACACGCTACTTTGCGAAACAATACCGGGAGTTAGGATCGAAGGTTTGGATATGGGAAGGATGGGTCGGGGTAAGGAAGGGAATTGTAGTCCTGTATGTTTATTAAGTGGCAAACTTGGGTGTGTCTTTTGGATGTAAATGAAATTGTTTTGGGCTGCTTGCCTATTCATCAAAGTTACAGAGTAATCGGAATATCTAGTTTGAAATCAAAATTTTAAGCTTAAAATTTTGTTTTGATTGCGGCATCAAAAGTAAACAAGGTTTTCTGGTAAGGTAGAAGAGACGGAGTGATCACTTTTCAAAAATAAAAACGTGATACGGTTTAGCTTTTTATCGTTTACCTTTTCCACATATCTGTTTATTGCACAAACAGACGGACGGACGCAACCGAAAGCTAACACAAAAAATGCAAAAGAAATATACATCCACAACACTTAACGTTTGTAAAAAGCTCTTGTCTTTTCTCTGGAACTATGCTCTCCAAAATAGGTTTTTCTTTATTTTTACTCGACCCGTTTTCTCTAAAAGATATCGCCTCGTCTCCCAAGTAAAGTCTTAAAAACGAAAAAGCAACCAAAAAAATAAAATAAAACTTTAATTAAACCACACTCCTTGCTTCGTCGATCTTAGTATCGCGATATCGCTGCTCTCCAGTTTACGCGGCCATGTCTCCGTCGAGTAAAGCTTCCAACATGATAAGATGGATGGATACATCATTCAGCCACGTTGCTTTTGTGTACCAGTTTTATGGCCCAAGAAGTTTGCGAGCACAGAAGCTCCTAAAATATTTAGGAAGCAGGAATGAGTGAATTGAATACAGAGTAGTGAAGTGGTTATTGGTGAGTGGTAGACGCATTGCGGATAGATCTACGAGTTTTTTTAGTTTAAGCTAGATGCTCGTAATCACAGATGTGAGTTGAGTGCCATTGCGGTCTTATATTTTTTTGTTTAGATCTGATCCATGTAAAATACTGGTTTTCAGCTGCATCCAGTTAGGCGGGAAGCTGACCCCAACATCATTGAGAAAAATAGATTTAGGATTTAAAGATTAGTGAATCCATTAATCTTATACTCTCGAATCAAAACGCTAGGCCAGCTCATATTCAAATGCTGAATTGAATTGAATTGAATAGTGAACGAAAGAACTTCCACTCACTTTAAAAAAAAAATCAAGCCTTATTGGGAGGGTTACTAATAGAAAATTCCAACCCCACTGCAATTGAAAAATTCATCACACACCAAACAGGTATACATTGCCAGCACAATTCTATTACAGTATTATTTGTGATCTCGAAACCGAACCGGTTTCCAAGAGTAACGAATAACTGAAAGTGTGCAACTTTACGATTCCCCACTCAGGGGTAAACAAGGTATCTTTTATGACCCCTTCCTAGGCAGCGGTAGCATGTAGAATAGATGCCTCTATTTTACAACGGTGAGCTCATGTTTATTTGATTTTAAAGATGGTTGTAAAAGGAACATGTATTCTTGAAGAGTACTTTTGTTAAACATATTGGTGTAGCGTTTTGTTATGATGTCTTTACAATTTGTTTACAAGTTTTCTTTTAGATTAATGGTATTTTCTAGTTTAAAAATGTATTTGAAACAACTTTCTTACTGAAATTCGTAAAATCCAGTCTCGTTTAGGCTTTATTGGTCACTCTATGGTGCTTGTCAAGCAACTTGACCACATAGATAGTCTTTGTAAGCAAACAGACCAAGAATGTTAATTTAATTAGAAATTCCTTTTTTTACAGTCCTCCCTTTGCAGCTGTCTATTTGAAATGCCAACATATTATATTCCTAAAATCATCACAAACACTTTCCCTCTTGGGAGGAAGAAAAAAAAACTATTATTGTCAATTAAAATTTAATCAACTGTGCCCTGTGTTACTTTCAACAAAACGCGAGTTTTTCCTACATTGTCGAATGTCTTAAGTAGAGGGACGTTTTCCCAACCCCCACCCGTCCTTCTTACCCCCCTTTAGTGATATATCGTAGTTGGACACGCGAACCGCGTACGTCACTGTCTCCAACTGACGGTTATAGACAACAGTGGTACGAGCTACTTTGGTCCCAAATTATATACAAAGTGACCAAAATGTTGGGACTACTTCTAGGAATTTGGTCCTGACTGTTTATTTTACTTTCACAAGTACAAACTAACTTAGTTTTTTTCTTTACTTTTTGTAATATTTATTTATTTCTTTATTTATTGATCACAAAATCCACAGCCCTTGAAGTTTTATCCTAAGATTACAAACTAAACTTACAGCCAATTACGGATTTACAATTTAATAACAATACAAAAAATTGCTTAGAGTACAGCGTGTGTATGTTTGTGTGAGCGCGAGTGTGTGCATGTGTGTGTGTGTGTTGGAGTGTACCACCATCATATCACACCCTTATAAATGGGTGTGGTAAGGTGGTGCATGACGATTGTCTGTATTATACCTTTTACCTATTGTTCAATTATATTTATTTAGTTTGAGATGTAACATGATGATGTGACATGACATGACATGACATGATGCATGACATGATGCATGTCATGTGACATGATGTTTGGATGATGATGTGAGTATCAGTTCATCACAAACTGACGTTATTAATTCTTTCCTAAATTTACCTTTTTTTTTTAGTGTTGAATATATCAAGATGAGAGAATTTTTTGTTATAGTTACTTAGCATTCTACCGTTACTTAGCATTCTACCAACGACGTCGACGTTCGATTTACGTAGCAGCGTTTAGGTTAGGTGGTTGCGTCGTATGTTTTATTTTTCCGATATACCTAATATTGAAATGTGTGACATCCTCCATGGCACAAAGTTATTAAAAGCAGTTGTTCTGTACATTTACATTTAGCGCTAAAAATAGCAAATTTTTTAATAACCTTTAAAAAATATTCCACGTTGGAAGCTCTAGAAATCAGTCTTGGGTAAAAATTGTGTGCCGGCGGCGGTATTTTCTAGCCAATGTAATAAAATTGTAGAGAATCAAACAATTTAAAATTAATGGCGATTTTTGCCTACCCCCATGGCATATTTTAAATTAATAAAGATAGCACCTGATTAGGTTCTGTTAAAAGACTTCGAAGAAAAGGTTAATATTATTAAACGTAGTACTCGAGATGTAGCTTTTTCGTAGCTCGTAGCGTTTCACATCACTATTTTCATGGAAAAGCAATTTTAGCTGTGCTATGTCTAAAATGAAGGGGCATGGCTGTATCTATGTGTATTGTACCTTGCTGGGAGAATTACTGTATTTATTTAAAATCATCATCATCATTTCAGCCAAAAGACGTCCACTGCTGGACATAGGCCTCCTCCAGGTGTCGCCACATTGACCGGTCCCGTGCGTCTCTCATACAGCGGGTTCCCGCAACCTTGACCAGGTCATCGGTCCACCTAGTGGGAGGCCTTCCAACGCAACGTCTTCCGGTTCTGCGAGCAATGTGCCCTGCCCATTGCCACTTAAGTCTGGCGATTCTTCGGGCTACGTCGGTAACCTTGGTTCTCATGCGGATGTCCTCACTAAAAATAGAAAAATATAATGTATTAATCCTCCCAAATAATAAGAGAAACGATTTTGTTTGCTACGGGATATCGTAGCAAATACTCGTAAATGGCAGTGTTGCGCATATTTTTGTGCGATTTTTTCATTCCGAAAATAATAATATAGCAATACCTACAGTATTTTTATTAATCATCATTATTATTAATATGCATAGGTCTACGTCTACGTTTTTGTCTACATAAACATTTGTCATCATCATCTGCCTTGCCTTTTCCCAGCTATGTTGGGGTTAGCTTCCAGTCTAACCGGATGCAGCTAAATACCAGTATTTTACATGAAGCAACTGCCTATCTGACCTCCACAACCTAGCTAATTCTGGGTAGTACGATACCCTTTGGTAAGACTGATTATCAGACTCTTACAGGTCACTGTGACTGACTACCTGTAACGACTGCCAATGATCTAGGTATATATGGCAACCAGGGCCAACAGCTTAACGTGCTTTCCGAGGCGCGGAGGAAACTCAGTACCTATGTAATGGATGGTCACCCATCCATAGACCAACCTAGGTAAGTGCGGCTTAACCTAAAGATCGACCTGAGTGGCAGTTAATATTAAGCCACGAGGTCTTACATAAACATTTGTGAAACACAAAATAGTATTCACAAAAATTCAAGGCTCTTACAACAAAGATAGTAATAAAAATAGCTGAGTGATGTTTGTATAGTTAAAAATGTAAGGAGCCAGACAAGTAGTGTTACGGTGAACGTAACTTTGGTAGGTAACGACTGAATTCAAAGTAACTCTCGGCTCGGGTGAACTTTGTAAGATTGTATTTTACGTGGTCCATGAGAATAGAGATCCTTTGAAAATGGGTGTTTTATTTCTGTCTCATTTGAAGATGTGATCCGAATATGGCAAGTTAGTTCGGAATTTGTTTTTTAAGAAGGCTATAAAATAACCCGTTAATACAAACCGAACCTTCACGAAGGCATTCTGTACATCAAACTAAGCTGCTGTACGCAAAATTATTTTGGAACTTAGATTTTTTTTCTATTAACGTGGAGAAATATTAGGTTTTATGGTAGGATCTAATGCTGATAAATGCTTTGAATAGTATGGGGGTTGTGAAAGTACCTATTTGGAAACAAAATAAAATTGCATAGGATAAAAATTGTATGCAAAATAATTCCATCAAAAATACTTTAAATTGAATTGAATACGATGAATAAATAAATCGGTAAAAACTTTTTTGTAGTAACATTCGCATACCTTTAATTCGTTTTCGTTTAGACACATAAGGACATAGGTATAAAAGCAGCGCCTTCCTACATACGACTGTAACTAAGTGTAACATTCTAAACACATCGATAACTGTCGAGAAAATGTTACACATAGACGTATCGATAAGATCAGCACTAAAGCAAATTGTGTTCTAGTCGCTACAAAACTCGAATAATATCTTTCAATGTTAACAAAAATATAAAGTTTCTACCTCAGTGAGTAATGGTTAGAAATACTTCCAGAGTTACAGCAAATATCCACCACTAACACAGCATTCCGAAATCTTTTTAAAACTAAAAGTCAACCCGTCGAAACCTCACTTCTTTGTGAATAAAAATGTTGGACAAGGTAAGCAAAGCTCTGAAACTGAAAGGCGCTGAGAAAGCGGAACTAGACTGAAAGCCAGGTCGAAAGTAAGTAAGCCGGTATTACGGCTTGCCAAAGTCTTGGCCAGGACTTTGTAAAGCCGTATTGTATTGGAAAGGGTGGTGTAAAACCTTAACGAGGTTCCAGCGAAGATTATTAACGGTGCAGTGGTTTTGTAAAAGTTGAATTTTGTTAAGAAAAGAGTAAAGAGGTATTTGGTTTTGTTGGACTGCATTGTAAGAAGAGCTGCTAGATCTAGGGGCTTTGAGATCTTTGGAGATCCTGCAATGAGAGTTTAAAACTTTTTTTCCTTTATCGACGTTGAAATGAAACATTTGCAAAAAATGTGAAAGTGTTTTCATTGATAATTTAGGTTGGCAATTTATTTTAATTGAAGCCAGCCTCAAAAAGATTTAGATGCAGGAGTTTAGGTACTTGATTGTCTACAAAAATTATTATTATTGTATTACATAATATTGTTACAATACTAGCTATAATGAAGTATACACAGTGTTGTTTCTTTTCCGAAAAGTTGATACATATTGATAAACTTATAGATAAATCAAAACATAAATGTTTTTATGAATAAAAATTGTAGCAAATACAACAAACAAATCGTTATAATAAAATATCAATAATTTCCGTTTACCACAAAAGTTGTAACAAATACAGGAAAACTTTTTGAATTTAACTTCCGCAATTGTTTCGTTAGGTACAAAGATACTTGTTGAATGAATCTATTCGTCAATCTTAAGAATCATACAAAGGATTATACATAAACTGACACCTGTTTCCCCATAGGAGTAGGCAGAAACAGCAGAAAGCCATCTGCAACAATCTATACATAGATACTCCTTTCGCCTCGTCCACATTCAAACATTTAGTCATACAGGATGCATTCCGGTTGCGAGTACAACTATTCACCTACCCTTTCGTAAGGTTTATCCTTGCAGATTCTAGTAAAAAATGTGAATGTACTCATAGATACGCCTCTGCTTAACCTTTTTGGGACGACAGGCGTATTGTTATGTTATGAACGTGAATGACATAACCCATTGTCTCAAATATGTTGCGGTCTAACCGAATGCAATTGAATACCAGTATTTTACATGGAGCAATTTCCTATCACCGGAGGTGATAGAGGGAGCAGAGGTGGCCCAGTGTTGGCGGCCCCGACTTACGAACAGTAGGTCGTGGGTTCGAACCCAGGCAGGCACATTACTTTGTGTAATTTATATCATCACCGCTGCTCTCAAAACGGTGCAGGAAAACATCGTTAGTAAACCGGCATGTCTTAGAACCAAAAAATTCGAAGACATGTGACACTTACCAATCCGCACTGGGCCCGCGTGGTAGATTATAGACCATTCCCTCTCAAAGAGAGGAGGCCTGTATCCCAGCAGTGGGAACATTAATAGGCTGTTGATGATGATGATGATGATTTTCCTATCTGACTTCCACAACCCACTTACTATTGAATAACGCAGCACCCCTTGGTAAGACTAGTTGTTAGACTTTTGGGTCACTGACTACAAAACAACTGTCATAAATCTATATCTATATAAATAAAAAGAGAAGTCCCGACTGACTGACTGACTGACTGACTCATCAACGCCCAGCCAAAACCCTTGGACCTAGAAAGCTGAAATTTTGATCATAGGTTTCCTTTATAACGTAGACAAGGAATAAGGAAGGATTTTTCGAAATTCAACCCCTAAGGAAGGGTCTTTCGTCGTTTCGCACCACGAGCGGTTCGGACCGAGGTGTGAAACGCAGAAGAGCTCTTAAGAATGGACTGTTTCGGACCGCGGTGTGAATCGACCATAGAAGAATTTGAATGGGTAAGTTAAATAGGGGATGAAAGTGGAAAATCGTCATTTTCACGCGGGCGAAGTCGCTGGCAAAAGCTAGTTTACAACATTGACAGTCAGCCAAGGGATTAAAGTGCAATCCTAGGCACGGCGGAGGCATTTCGGTACGTAGTGGGTAGTAACACATGCACGGATCAATCTAGGCAAGCGTGGCTGAACCTGATGATCGACCCTTGCGGCTGATATTTTTTAGCCAGGACCTCGTCCAGTGTACGTAAATCAAAATGATACGAGTACAAAATTTAACAAGTTTCATATTGGTTTTCTTCGAAAGTCTCGACTTTTTATCACATTTTATAACGGTACATTGAAAATGATAGACAGTAATCCTTTTGTTGTTTTTCGCTCAGATGCTACCTTTTAACTTAATCAAAATAAAAACATTTTAATATCGTGAGTTACCTGGGTAATACGTTAATAACCCAGGTAACTTATGTTTTATCATTTTGTGGAGACCTAGCTGGTCTACGTACATAAACAAAGATGACGAATTTATAAGGTTTTTTGAAACGAGTAATGTAATAATTTATCTTTACAATATGATATTAAATATTCAGGAACGTATTCCGAATAAATATCCTAAGAAGTCTTGAAATTCGTACAGCCAGCATCGTATATTAGGTACGTTCCTGAGTACTAAGACTTGAAAAATTTCAGTTTACGTGCGTAACGTAATACGTATGTTTGAACGTTCCTAGAATATATTTTCATTAGTACTCAATTGTAAATAAATAACTAAAAGCTTTTACTTGAAATACTTATCAAAAAGTGTTTGGAAGAGCTTGTGGCTTAATAATAACTGCCACTCGCCTAAACATTGCTATAATTATGTATTACACTAGCTTTTGCCCACGGCTTCGCCCGCGTAGATGTCGGTTTAACTACAAAAATGACGATTTTCCATACAAACTTTCATCCCCTATTTAACTCCCTTAGGGGTTGAATTTCGAAAAATCCTTATTCCTTGTCTACATTATAATGGGAACCTCTGTGCAAAATTTCAGCTTTCTAGGTCCAAGGGTTTGGGCTGGGCGTTGATGAGTTAGTCAGTCAGTCAGTCAGGACTTCTCTTTTTATTTATATAGATTTCGGTGCTGCTGATTGTAGAGCCCGTTTTTAGTTTTTGACTCTTTATTAAAACTGACAGTGTCCCCTACACAAAGAGCTTTTTTTTGGAGGGTATGAAATCCTCAATTTAATGATAATAATTAACTTTTCCCGCTCTGGGCAGAGCGTAAGGGAGTGTCAGACTTCTACTGACTAAAAGCCTCCCATGTTGCTTCATAGCCCTTTGTGTCCGGAGCATCTTCATCTCACCTCTCATCGTCATCACGCACTACCTGTTGAGCTTTCAAGTTTTCATGCTGAAAATCCCTTTGGGATAAATCTTCATTCGCATTTACAAGCTTATTATAGAGCAATTAAAATTAATATTACCCCGGAATAATTTCGCTTAACTGACTAAAAACCACCAATGTTTGTTCTTAGCCCTATGTGTTACGGGGCCGCGTTATACCTCATATAGAACAATTAAAATCAAAATCACCCAAGTTTCGGCCTAATTTCACCTAAACAATTAACTTTTACCTCCGCTGTCATAAATGTCGCATGTTTCATCTGACTTGTTCTGTCATAAATCCTGAGCCAGCAGTAAATCTTGAGATGAAATTGATTATACAAAATCTGTCGTTTGAACCTTCATAAATTAATGGCTAATTAATGTTTCTCGCAAGTATGGAGAAAGTGTCAGTTAAGACTTGAGAATTAAGTTGTTTCTTGAATGTTAGGGATGACATACTAGGAACATTTAGTACTTAACTATCTATCTATATAAATAAAAAGAGAAGTCCTAACTGACTGACTGACTGACTCATCAACATATAGCCCAAACCCTTGTACCTAGAAAGCTGAAAATTTGCACAGAGGTTACCTTTATAATGTAGACAAGGAATAAGGAAGGATTTTTGGAAATTCAACCCCGAAGGGAGTTAAATAGGGGATGAAAGTTTGTAAGGAAAATCGTCATTTTCACGCGGGCGAAGCCGCTGGCAAAAGCTAGTTTAACATAAATTATCATGCTTTGTAATTCCCAAAAGCTTAGGCAGAAGTGTACCTAATACTCGTAGTACCACGATTAAGTAAAATCCAGAAGCATGCCTGGGGGCAAGCCTCTTGCCATCAATCGGGCACAAATCTAGACTCCGTTGCTGCTACTTAGAAATTCCTGATAGGAACAAAAGTTGGGATTATATTTTTTTGTTGTGTGCACTTGTGGCATGTGCTATATTTTTGTTTTTCTTTCTTTTAGTTTACATGGAAGACTTACGTAGAAGTAGTAAATTGAAGAGCACATTTTATGGACCTAGCTTTAAAAATAGATTGGAACAGCTAATACTGAATCTGTAAAGAGCGTTGGCACGGGCCTAAATGTTTACAGACTCTTACCTTTATAAATAGAGCTATGAACTTTTAAGCCTTTTGCAGGCGCTTCAAAGTTCACTTTTAGTACTTTAAGTTAAGCAGTTTGTTGGCTATGGAAATGAGACTTAAGCATTCATTTTATCCTAGATAACCTTTGGGAAACGTGGTTCTTTTGTTAAAGAAAAAGGTGATGAAACTATTGTTTGCCAATTATTATTTCAGTCATTTTAAATCAGCATTTAAGTGCACCGAAAAAAGAAAACTAGACAAAATGTCACACTATTGAAAACAAAAATATGAAAATTGAAAACCAAATGAAAAAAATGACAACATTCGAAATTCAAACCATACTCGCGTTTTTTAATACTGGCCCAGGAGCAACGTAATCTCCTTTGGGAAATATTTGTTTTTACATTGAACCTCTTTATAAAGATTTTTGCTCGTTCTTGTCTTTGTTGAAGCTGCATGTTGTTGATGTTAGGAACTTATGAAGTAAGGATGTAATGTAGACAATGGGTGATCAGTTTGATTGAAACCTGATAAAGAATGCGAGGAAAATAGTAAACGTATTGATTAGGACTACTTAGATAAAATCGAGTGTCTTCTTCTTATCGTAAGGAAAGTTAGGTCTAACAACCCCACAAACCCTTCCTTCAGAGCTTCTAAACCACCCCAAGGGCCTCTGACATGGTTTGAAGACCACCATTTGGAGTGTTATATCAATATATTATTTACACATGAAATTTTCGACATAGTTTGTAGAGTTGGTAAACTGGGTTGGACATTTAGAAGACGCGATAACCCGCATAACTAACGTGTCCTGGATGGAAACGGAAGACTGAGGACAGTGTCCTGAGGCACCCTTTGGTACAAGCATACGTCCAATTATTATACGTAAAAAAATTGTTTAAACAATTTTTTTTAAACCGTACTTAGATAACTTCAGAAACCAAACTTAAAAGAGTCTGATTCATTTAAAGTATTAAAATTTCTTTAAGGTGAAATATCATTTTATTTTAAAAGAAATATTTAGTTACTGTAGTTATTCAAAATTTGGAACTAATAAATTGAAACGTCCTTGTATAGATTACAAACCAATCAAACTTCAACAAAAAAAGAAATCAATAGAAAACAAAATAGGCTATTTCGTTAAAACTATATCGTTTTATTGGCCAAACGATTGTGTACCAATAATTCGAAAAGTTTCGACTGACTGAGCAATGATTGCCTTTACCCCTATTTTGAAATTCACTCGTATTTCAAGTTGTCAAATAAAGGAAGTCGACTCATGTGTTATTCATCATCTGGAGCGACTGAAAACATCTACTTGGATACATAAGCTGTTATGGTTTTGTACGTATACAGGGTGAGGTTTTAAAATTAGCTATTTAAAACCTTAATTTCCCTTCAGGGAAATTATGAAAAACAAATCTATACCCACCTCGGAAAAGAAAACCGTCTACAACACTTGTATACTTCCATGTCTCACCTATGGCTGCCAGACCTGGCCACTAACACAGAAAATTGAGCACAAACTGGGTGTATGCCAAAGAGGAATGGAAAGAAGTATGTTGGGACTATTACGTCAAACGATAGACGAAGTTTAAATTATTAGAAATAATATTTAGACGTACAAACTGCCTCTACAAACTTTGATAAGTTTGTCATCATGCCTTGCCTTTTCCCAACTTTATTTTACATTGGCCATTGCCTATCTGACTTCCACAACCCAAAGTACTGAAATAGGTGTTATAAATCTCCTGGTTCCAATTATTGCAATCAATTCCATTTTTGGGTAATACCAGGTAACCATCTAGCGGAGAAATTGAATGTCAATGATTAATAATGTATTTATTTACCGCTAATTAGATCAATCTTTTGCACGTTTTCTTTTACGAAAATATGTTTTAAATGTTATGACTTAAATTCAAATACCGTCATATACCCTGTCTATTACACGCATCCATAAACCCATTGCTTTGTGAGCATGCAAGTGATTTTGCACATCAGAAACCAGTCGTTTCCCAGTAGCCATTTTTGCTCAGAGTCTTCTTATCGTGTAGGCAGCAAGGTCTAACGACCCCACACACCCTAGTGTCAGAGTTTCTAATTCGCCACACAGGCCTCTGACAGTTTGACGACCGCCATTTGGCGGCCGGGCCCACCGACTTATACGTGCCTTGTGCCTTCCGAAACACGGAACCATCTTTTTATTAGACAATCAGGAACCCACGACCAACGGTCATGAGGCAAACGCCTAAACCACTCGACCACGGAGGCAGTTAGTTTACGGCAGTTTTATCAGGGTTACTAGATTTGATGTACACTCTGTATAAACTAATTCCTGAAATAATAATGCCTTGTACATACATTTATGTAAGTTCTATTTACTTACTTCTGATGCGTCGTCTTGATTCAATGTTTGAACTGTATCTGCCTAAGTAAATGATCATACTGTGGCAAAGGATTACCTTGCATTAAGAAAATTTATTTTGAAAGCAAAGATAACATCTGTCATATTACTTGTTTGCCTCATTGGTCTAGTAGTCGCAAGCGCGACTGCTGTGCATAAGTTCCTGGGTTCGATTCTCAATTCGGGCAAAGTGTTATGAGATTTTTCTATCAGAAACTCAGGAGCCACCCGGGGGTCTGGATTTGTAACCGGTTAATGACAGTAACCTCTCCCCTTTTTACATGCTACTTGAACATAATTATCTGGCGAAATGTATAACTTAATATTGGGTACACCTTTTCCCTAACCCTTCAATAACTTTTATTAACAACTTTATCTAAATATCAACACTAACTTCGCGGAAAAGACAGCGAAAATTATCATTAATCCAGTTGAAAAGCCGAACAAAAAAAAACTAAAATCCAAAAGGATTCCTGTAAGCTCCTACCCACCGTTGATATATTATTCAGTCTGCGTTCGAGAGCGTAAATGAAAAAGTTTTTGTATTCAATGACTATTCGAACACCACCAAAATACTGGTAAACCGGGTAAACCCGAAAGTTTTCGAATCGAACCGAAATTACGAGTTTCGAGGAGGGTTAGTTAAATATTCAGATAGCGTCTGTCACTGTATGAAGATTAAGTTTTAGTATAAAATGCTGATATCTATGTTTTTTGGATCGACCTAAGAAACTATATATTTAAATGTGGCACGAGAGAAAAATTAAGCTAAGTAGGTACGACGACCATTCAAGTTATACAGACCAACTTTATGCGCATCTCTCAATGGACGAGAAAACTATACAAATCGAAGCCTTGTTATACTGGAAATATTGTATAGCTTGATGGTTCGTGTTGTGAACTAACATCAGTTCTGTGGAATAAATCATCATCGTTGCGTTATGTAGTACGATTGGCTGTTGATAAATACTGTCAATGCATAATATAGCATTGGTTTTTGTAGTTATTGGCTTGTCATTTTGTTTAATTTGTGCTGATTTTCTATAAATTCATAGTCGTCAAAAACTATATTATTAATAAATAATACGTGACATTATAAAAACAATTAAATAATACAGGATAGTAACTAATTTTAGAATAATGACTATACGAATGTATGAACATAGGTACATACAATGAAGACAAAACAATCAAATGCTCGTCCACCCACTATTCACCTATTTACGTCAAGCGTTCGTATTCTTGTAGCCAATTCCCGTTAAATTGACTACAAGAAAATGGGGGTGCGCCAAAGTTCACCTAAAATTTCAACTCCGATAATTGGAAATCCGAAAATGTTCTTCCTAACATTTTTCATCCTAACAATCGCAATTCCTAACTTCTCTGTCTCTAATGTTTTAATTCCGAAGCATTCGACTTCATAATGTCTGTAGCAATAAACATCTATTACACTATTATTTGTTTTCCTATATTTTCTCAACATAACCATCTTTTACACTATTATTCAAAGTCATATCTTTTTTTTTGTTTATATTACTTTTTATTCATAATAATCAGTATTATAAAAGGTCCCATTAAAATACGTGGACAAAATTTTAGAAATCATTCAGACCGCGAAAATAAGGACAATAGCAAAAAAAAAATAGAAGCATAAGAAATAAAATACCTACTTTTATAGGATGAGTTTGTTCTAGAGTTCTAGATCAATTTATTATTTTAAGTCAAAATAAAATCACTTTATATATAGTGTTTTTTTTTTGTTTAGATGTCTTTAGTTAGGCTTACTAAACGCTGTGTTAAAATTTGTCCACCTATTTTAATGGGACCTTATATACTATGCAAAGATATCCATAGGTTAGGTTAGGTTAGAACTGTGACCAACTACGCGCGAGCCGAGCGAGCGAAGCGAGCGGTGCCGCGGCAGCGGCCGGCGAGCGCTACCTCGAAATTGGTCGCGAAATTTTTCTAAGTATTTTTTTCATAGTGCCCCCAAGACGACACTCTGACCTGAATTTCATTCATTTATTTTATTTCAAGACAAAAATCAGTGAAACGACCTTTAATCATTCTAAACAGTTGTATGAGTGAAAATATTATGGTAATTATGTTTAGGAATAAAAGCGTTAGGATAAAAAACAGTACTAGTTTAAATATATTTACACTAATGATATTAGGAATTCCAATTTTCGGAAACATGAGTGTTATGAACATCGTCGGTAGGACTACAAATAGTATGAATGAAAACTTTAGGATGAAAAATTTTAGGAAGAGTGATCATTCGGATTACAAATCGTTAGGAAGAACAATTTCGGATAAAGAACTTTAGGTGAGCCAATATGGACCCAGAAAATGGAGGCCTAAACGTTATACAGAAATAGAACATAAACACTAAGGTCGAGGTGGATAAAATGTTTTTATTTTTTAGTATTCACATATTTAACTAAGCAGAAGGAGCTCGTTACTAAACCGCACTTGCCAAGGTTGGTCCGTAGATGGATGACCACCCATTTCATACTGAGTTTCCTCCGTGCCTCGGAAAGTACGTTAAGCTGTTCACAGCTGTCATTTGTATAATATCTTTGACTGTCGTTACAGTGGCTTAAAAATCCGCCAACCAATCTTACCCGGTACTGACTTGGTTGTGGAGGCTTGATAGGCAGTCTCCCCATGTAAAAATACTAGTATTAAGCTGCGTCCGGTTAGACTGGAAGCCAAAATTGTTGTTGGAAAAAGGCTAGATAGATGATGATGACTTGTTTAGCAAAGTAATGAGACTATTTGAAAACGAAATAGCCACTTTTATACCCGTTCTATGTATAGCCCTGACTACAATATAATACAAAAACTAATTTGTATACTACCATAGGCCCACTTCATCAAAGTTCCATGCTTCTCAATGTGTGCCATCTCAAAGGGTATGATTTAGTTCAAGATATTCTATCTAGATATTCCATAGAGAAACCTATAAAAAAACCCTATCATATCAGAATCAAACAAAAAAGCTTTTCTAGACCGCGTTCAAATTATTTTTAGTCTGTGTCTTAACTAAAATAAAGCCATCATTAGATACAAAGAACCATCTGCATTTACACACACACGAACCTCAAAATCACCCTAATTCAGACTCAAGTATCTACTATTTAAAGTAGGTGTTAGTCTAACTGATTAACTAGCTCCCGACGTGTAAGCTAAAGGTTAACCTTCATTTTCTGAAGTCTGTTTTACTCACAAGGTCACCGAGTAGGCACGCTTCTAAGAAGGTAATAATTGTTTAACAACTACTTAGTACTGTCTTGTCTCAACAGAAAATAAATAATACATGTCTTGTATCTTCTAGCTAGCGAAATGAGGAGGTACTTTATCTTACCTATAATGACAAACCGTTAATAACCGTTTCTTTATCGTATTGTTTACGGTATTTTGAGAAAGATGGCAGAAGTGAATTTCGTTTAAAAGCATAATGAAATGGATCGAACCACTTACTTATGAGGAAACGGAAGAACTCCTGAAAGTAACCACATAACCTATACTCTCCCACGCAGGCACTCAAACACACAACACACACACATACACACGCACACACACACACACACACAAACTATACTTTTGTCAATCCTGTCTGTATATTATTTTCTACTTAATGTCTAAGTTATAAACATTTTTCTTTCTATATTTATTTTGTTATGGAAGAGCGGAGTCTTCTAATACAGGCATTGCTTAAAAGAAGGCTCCAATCACAAACTAATTATTGTAAACTTGTTAAAGAAAAATAAACAATTTGAATTTGAATTTAATAACGGTTTGTCATTAATATTAATGCTTCCTATCAAACAACACCTGTAGTTACAGATGTCGACAGAAACAATTACCCCAAAGACAAATCACCTACGAATTTCAATAAACACATCATCATTTATTTAACCTGACGACACGGTTGGCGCAGTGGCTAAGCGATTGGACTGCTGCGCTACGTGTCGCGGGTTCGATCCCCGCACGGAACAAGTATTTGTATGGCCTACAAATAGTTGTTTCGGGTTTGGGCGTGTTTGTGTATGTGAGTTTCAATGTTTGTAAACGCACCCACGATACAGGAGAAATTCCTAGAATGGGGCGATGTTTAAAAAAAAAACCTTGTTTCATTCTATTTGGGGCTGGCGCAACATGTTCTCTTATTCCATTCTCCCCTGTCAGACGTCAGCGCACAATTTCTTCCTTTTTCTTTCCTACCACCATTCATCTTTTCTTTGTTCTTCCTCTCCCTCTCCATCAACCCTATATATCTTTATACAAATCTAGAAAAACATACGCACTCAGCAATTGCAAGATTGTAAGAATCCTTTGGTCCTTGCAATTTCCGATTTCACTCGGTCTGGCAATAATCGGAGCAGTCGAACTCTGAAAAAGTTTTCAATGGTACCGCCTTGATTCCACTTTATTCACTGGACCGTGCTTGGAATAAAGTATCTCACGATTCAACATTTAATTTCGTTCGGTTTGACAAATCTGTTTTTTATTTTGCCAACCCTATTTTTTAGGGATTTATCTCGCGATTTCTCGTTATAAGGGTATAGTAATACGGTTTAGATTATTGTGGATTGGTTGGAGGTCTTGCTTTCTGAATGTTTTTGATTTATAGCAAATGATTACAAAACAGTTCACCAACACTTTTGAGTGACTAGATAATAGGGATATCAACTAAAAAAATCGAATTAGTCCGTCAGATAGATTTCCAAAAAATATTGGACACATATTTTTCTTTTTTCACGTAAACAAACAATGAAGACAATACAGTGCTTTGAAAAATCGTGTATATTCTAAGACATTAGTATGACATTTCTTAGCGAGCAGTGACGTCACAACCTCCCACTCAAATCTTTGACGCGTTTTATCTTCGTCAATTTTTATTGATTTGATAAAACAAAAAATACGTATCTAATATTTTTCGATAATCTAACAGACGGTTGACGATCCATTTTCCACCGGGATCGCTCCGTGCGTGAAAGCACGTTCAACTGTCAGTTGGTCCTAGCTGTCATAATTATGAAGATCTGCGACAGTCGTCAGAAAACTACGTTTTTATCCAGTATCTGAGTTTCGTTTTACATAAAACACAGGTGATGATTTCGACAATTTATTTGCTTTCAAGCTTCTAAAAGAACATTTTTAGAGCTAGCAATTATTCGTATACGTGACCCTGGACCCTTGGCTTTTATTACTAGGCTTTTAGAGCGAAATAATAATTATCTAGGTAACAGCTGGTTTATACTTCAAAGCATAATATACTCGTACATATACCCCAGTCCCTCTCCTAGAGAGGAGGCCTGAGTCCCTGCAGTGGGAACATTATAGGCTGATGATGATGATGATGATCATGATGATGACATATACATCGAACCTACATCTTTAGTAAGTATCCATGGAGTGTATAGTAATGTTACTTACCATTGAAACCCTTTTTTTTTTTTTTGGTGGGTGGAAAATCATCAAATGACCCCCCCCCCCGCTCTTGGGCAGAGCGAAGGGGAGTGTCAGACTTCTACTGACTAAAAACCGAACCCATGTTCCTTCTTTGCCCTTGTCGGCCGAGGCCACGTCATCTAGTACTAAAATCCGCGGCCGCAACCAGATCCGGCAGAGCATAGTGTAGTAGTCCCTAATCTATTTTAAACTGACAACTTATCAAACAATGCCAAAAATTATAATAACGTCAAGTGCTATTCAGCTCCTATCCTGCCCATTCTACACAACCATTTGCATCTTTCAAGATTTAGATAAAGCAAATGAAAGAACTGTACAGGTGGTTACTTTGGTCTAACACAGTTTTATCGACACGTAAAGGGCCTCCATTTTAATCCGAACTTCTGTTTTATTCTGTATTTTTACCACGGCGTGTGCCTTGTCATGTTTCTTTGTTAATCTGCTCACCTTGGACCACAAGCACGACTGCTGAGCACGAGGTCCTGGGTTCAATTCCCGGGTCGGAAAAAGTGTAGTGTATTGAAGCCGTGATGTTATGTATGTTTTATACCTAATAACATTTCAGACTTAAAACTTGTTGGTTTCTAATAAAGCGTATCTCCAAACTACCAGGACACTATGATATAAAATAACCTAATTTTGATTAATGTCGCCTCCCCAGACAAGCCACTGCGCTAATAAACTTCCCTAGGGAAATGTTTTCATTAGCTTAAAAGCGTGTGTAGATTGTTTTCAGACGTCATAACAACGACTGTAAATTAATTTGGCTAGAGTATACCTATAATTACCGCTGCTTTGAAAACAACTCACGTTTTGTTCCAAATAATTGGAAGTGAATGAATTTTTAATTAGTGCGATTGTTTATTGCTTTTGTGTTAATGAAACTAAAATAAATATTAAATTTTTGAGATGGGCAGACGACATCGGTTCCGTATGGTGTCGGACGTAAAAAATATCTCATATCTTCCCGTGGGTGTCGTAAGAGTCGACTAAGGGACTTACCAGAGAATGGGCAGGAACGTTCTCTCTTTTGTATCACCATACTGCGATCGCCAACCCACCTGTCAAGCGTGGTGAATATGGCAAAATCCCCCTTGGGAGAGGTCTATGTCCAGCAGTGGACGACTTTTGGCTAAAATGATGACGATGAGACGACATTGTTGCCGTCGCGGGTATATTTCTTGGATGAGGCTGGCACTAGGACGTGGAGCTTGGCACAAACAAAGATGTGCCTAGCAGTAGGTGATGTCAGTCTATGGATGATGACGATGATGATCACATTTTGTATGTTCTCAAACGGTGAAGGAAAACATCTTGAACAAATTAAAAAAAGTCGTGTCAAGTCGTGTGGGTTACAAGGTTAGTACATTTTTACCCGATAAGTGACGCCAAAAGCACTCTATCTACCACGACGATCTTTGACACGTTTTATTTTCGTCAATTTTTATTTATTTTGATACCTAACAAAAAACACGTAAGTATCCAATATTTTTCGATAATCTAACAGATGGACTAATTAGTTTTTTTGGTGAAATACCCTATTGGTTGGTTGGTTTGGTAGTATTTGAGCATCGTTTGTTGAAAGAAACGATGCTCAAATGCTACCTAAGCTACCTGCAAAGCAAAACAGCTACAGAAAATTGAAGTTTTAAAATTCATGGAATCGTTTTCATACCATATATTTATGAAGAAATCTACCGTACAATCATGCACACGACTGTATATGAGGGAAAATAAGAGATTCTTTTCTTCCTGGGTTACTGGCTTTTGACTTTGTGATACTCAACGAAGGCATCATTTATTCATGAGACTGTGAGCAATCTTAAGATTTTTTCTTCGTATGAAAATAGCTGAGCTCAAAAAATATTCACGAGATTTTTTTAATGTGTGAAGAAGTCTTTGATAGTTAAGGCAAAGGCATTCAAATATAGGTGTACAGATGATAGACGAAATGGTAAGCCGAGTAATGACACCGAACTACGACATAGAAAACATTTTTCTTAAGATTACCATACGTCATTACTTTCCAGAATTTTACCCACAGTAGCTATGTTATCGAATGTTGTAATAATACAGTGTTTTTTTTTTATATCATCTGCTTTGATATAAAAAAAACAACAACCAATGATGACGTTTTAGTTTCCATCAAAAACGGTCTCGAGACTCTTGGAGTATTTTTGGCTTTGTCTTAAAAAAATCACTTGATTTCTGTGGGTTTTTTTTTGTACGATTTTTTTTTATTGTCCCTCTATAGAACAGTATGTCATGGCTCTATTGGCACCTGAATAGCAGGGTCAAGAGGGCGCTATCTGTGAACAAATTTACTATTTTGACTAGTCTACATCGAGTCCCACAGCTAGGTGAAACCTCCCAGCTTGCATACCTCTCTATCCAAGAACTTTACCCATTTAAGCCTTGCAAACATGATATCAAATCATCACACATCCTTTGCCGCAGTCGACCTCAAAGATGACGGCCAGTACGTGAACATTACTTTGTAAAATTGTTAGTGCAAAATGTATCGAAAAAAAACGCCTTGTTTCTTAAATCTCATTGAATTTTAGGCAAGGCTTCTTGTTACGTCATGAGGTCACATTTTCTGAAAATTGAAGGCGAAAGGAAGTGTCAAAGGCTTATCAACGTGGAACGTAAATGAGTCAACTAGAAAAGTCAATTATCTTAATGCCTCTAGGCGAGCTCTATCTATTAAGACTTCGTGCTATCACTCCAAAATGACACCTCGTCAATTTGATATGAAAATAACTTGATAGGTAAGGACAAAATTTTACTTCAGATTTACCTAACGAGTCTAAATAGACCCAGTTTCTGGACTCGTTGTAATCACCTAACTAAAGTGGTCTAATTGTCTGTTGATATAATTTTTTTTTATGCCCATCAGCAATTATCGATGATGTTTTTTAAAATTATAATATACCACCAGACACTGACCTTAAATAAGAAAAGGAGAAGTACCTTAAGTAAGAAAATATTTATTTCACGAGTTACCCTGGCATGTCCAATAATATAACAATAATTTACTATTAATAATAATATCATAAACGGGATATTTACCATGTTTGATTATTAACAAAAACAAACAACAATAATTTTCCCAAAAGCTTTTTAATCGTTTTCTGTAACCACATGCTCAACGTGCGTTAAAAACAAAATTGTAACTCAGAGAAACAAATAGCGGGCACATTTCATTACTACGACTTTTTGTTTGGGAGCATCACAAGTTAATTTTGGAGTTTTGAATCGTACTGAGGGACTAAGTAATCAAATGGTTGTTTTGTTGTGTTTATATGATATTTTATTTACTAGCTTTTCTCGTAGAAATGCGACGAATTTGTACATGCATTGGTCTTGCTCTCTGTAACCTTACGTTTTTATTTACCTTAAGTTTTGATTCTTTATACGACCAGTATAATTATAGTTACTTAGACATATTTATTTTCTGCGTTCCTTACCGTTGTATTTATTCTACATTCATGCATTGCTCTATTCATTCTAACTACTAAAAGATTTCACACTAAAAGCAAACCACGTCTCGTGCTAATTGCGAAAAATCCTGTCCAAGTCGGGTGTCAAAACACTGGACTTTGACTAATCCTGTGGGTACGGACATAGTGACGTACAAAATAGGAAAAAACCGGGCGTCGCGGTAACCCAACGGATGTAGCCCAAAGCTGGAATCGTAGAGAACATTGTGGTAAAAAATGGTACACTAGTAGTTTTTACACCACTGACGATTTTAGAGTGGCAGGTCGTTAGTCCAGGTGACTGGTGTATGTAGTGCAGTAAATGGTCGCATTTTGAACATGATTGTGAACAATTTGAATCGTTTGTGAAAAACTTTTTTTTAAAATTCACCGTTGGTTGATTGAACACAGTAAAAATCTGAATTCTTATTGAGGTCAAACCCCAACCCCAAATGGCTCAAACATAATATAGTTATTAAAGAGGTCATTGTGTTACATAACCGGTGGGTCAGCTTTCAGTCTAACCGGATGCTACTGAATACCAGTATTTTACATGGAGCGCCTAAGTATCTGACCTTCACAGCCCAATTAGTATTGGTTAATTTATGATAGTAATTTGGTACGACTAGCCACGGACTACCTGTAACGATTGTCAAATTATTGTTGTGTAAAAATTGTCCTGCAATGCCTGCCTTTTTTTTTTTGGGCGGAGCGGAAGTGTCAGACTTTTACTGACTAAAAACCACCCATGTTACTTCTTTGCCCTTGTGCCGAGGTCGCGTTATCTCTTTCGATAATCCGCAGCCCCGACGGGATTTGGCTCTTCCGGGCCCCTTCCATTTTGCTGACATCTCTTTGAGGCGTGCGTGGAACACGAACGCGCCGTCGACACGGTCTGTTGTCGTCATAAGACGATCGGACGGCGAGCTAGCCCATTACTCACCGTCCACAGGCTCGCGTCTACGGTGGCCGGAAGCCATCACGTGGCCCCCGACCCCCGGAGCGCCTCCCGCGGCGGCTGTTGTAATGCCTGCCTTGCTTGTGACTAGTGGGTTGACGTAAAAAAAACTGGCCAAGTGCGAGTCGGACTCGCACATACAGAGAAAATTTTCATAGCGTTTGTATACACTCATGACAAAGTTTTATTGACGGTTTTTGAAAATATACTAGTTACCTATGTTTATCTAAATAAGAATTTGGTCGAAAGTGTTCATTGAGATCTAAAGCATAATAATTATTATGATATAATGTTTTTTAAACTTTTCGTTTTCTTACTTTAAAGTATATATATATACGTACTTTAGATCTCAATGAACCCTGTCTATCTTTTAAAAGCGTACATCTTTTAAACAATTGACTTTGAAAAAAACCGTTTGGATATTATAACGAATAAACTTACAAACTCCTGGACCGATTTGAAAAATTCTTTCACCGTTGGGAAGCTACACTATCCCTGGGTGTCATAGACGTACTTTTTATCCCTTTATTCCTACGGGTACAGGAACTACGTGGGTGAAACCACGAGACGTTCACTAGTAAATCATAATAATGTCACTAACATGAATCAAAAGGCTTGAAGAATCTTTCCACGTAGCTGCGGGGATAACTTTTCTTCGTCAAAGTTCGCCAAGTTCCACATTTGCCTCGTCTCCAACACATTGCACCTCTCCATAATTATTTTAGCATTGTTTCTAGATATCGCCATGCATTTTTTGGTCGTGCCGTGTTTTAGTAACTTTGTCTGTGAACAAACATTTTCAATTAAATTGCATTTCTCCATTTTGTTAGGCACAATAGGTTAAGTTTTAATTAAGTTAAGCATAATCTATACTTATAATATTACAAAGAGGAAAGATTTGTATTTTTGTATGTAACGAATAAACTTGAAAACCACTAAACCGATTTGAAAATTTTTTCACCTTTTTTTTTTTTTTTCACTAACCCGATTTGAAAAATTCTTTCACCTTATGAAAGCTACACTAACCCCAGGTGACATAGGCTTCATTTTATCCCTGTATTCTTACGGAAACGGGAACTACGGGGGTAAAACCGCGTGACATCCACAAGAAGAAGTAGGTCAGTTTGTAACTGGCTTACTGTTGCAAATAATATAACTCAAAACTGCTCTGAATTGCTTTCAAAAGCTCTTATGTAGACTGAGCCTGAACTGACGGTTGCCGACTTACCGTATTTCATGAGGCAAAGGAAACATAATTTATACGAAAATATAATAACAATTTTGCTAACTTAATTCTCTATTTACCAGTTTCTAACTCCTATAATCAAATGACTCCTGCTCTGGGTGGAACAGTAAAGAGTGTCAGACGTCTACTGACTAGAAACCATCCCTGTTCCTTCTTAGCTCTTTGTGTCCGGGGCCGCAGTATATCTTTCGAACAACCCGTAGCCCATTAGCATGAAACTTACACGATCATTGTACAGCCACAGCTGGTTACCCTTCTCTCCGTGGCACATGTTCATCATCACCTCACCTCCCGGATAGTCCAGACACGATTCATCACGTCGGATCTCACCGGTCTTTGAGTACATCCAAAACTGAAAGATTTAGTCAAAACATTTCTTTTACCATGTTCACATGATAATAATTTCTCTCAACATTATAGTCCATCCAACAAAGAGATTGTAGAGTGCGTGAGCAAGGCCCTAAGCAATTACTTCAGAAAATTGTTCAGGGTGCTTAGAGAGTTAACATACTAAAAGTCCTGACATCTAGGGGGTGAGGCGGAGTGGGGGGAGGGGGTTAAAGTTCCCATTTTTCAGTTTTTCGCTAATATCTTTTAAACGGTGCGTCATGGAGATAAGAAGTCTTCTACGCAATGAAAGCTTATAAAATTATGTACAACTTTTATGTTATACACTTTTTCACATTCCTACCTATTTTCGAACTACACATTCCGGAAAAGTGAAAATTTAAAAAATCTGCTTGAATTGAACACTACCTTTTGCATACTACTTCCTTCACGTTATCTGGGGATAAAAAGTATCTTATATCTTAAATCAACTCCTACTATATCAATTTACTAAATTTTATCCAAATCTGTACAGCCGTTAGGATATCAAAACTTTTATCTACACTTGTCTTATACACTTTTTCCAAATTTTCACCAGCGTACTGGTAATCACTGGTATCGGTACTTATTGAGGGAGGTCAGTCTTGCTGGTGCGCCATACCATTTGAGGAAGCACATCTTCCCAGCCTCTTCAACCTCACTGTGCGTGGAGGTGGCCTTGTAAAAGATCGCAGAATATTATTTTTTAAGATATAAGATACTTTTTATCCCCAAATAACGTGAAGGAAGTAGTATACAAAAGGTAGTGTTCAATTCAAGTAGTTTTTTTTTTTCAATTTTCTGTTTTCCGGAATGTGTAGTTCGAAAATAGGTAAGAATGTGAAAAAGTGTTTAAGATAAAAGTTGTACATAATTTTATAAGCTTTCATTGCGTAACAGACTTCTTATCTCCATGACGCACCGTTTAAAAGATATTAGCGAAAAACTAAAAAATGGGAACTTTAACCCCCTCCCCCCACTCCGCCTCAACCCCTAGATGTCAGGACTTTTAGTATGTTAACTCTCTAAGCACCCTGAACAATTTTCTGAAGAAATCACTTAGGGCCTAACTCACGCACTCTACAACTCCTTATGGGTGATTTATTGGGCGGACTATTAGTATCGTATTCAAACAAATATGTTATCAATGTATTGTTATAAATCATAATTATAGAGCAGGTGGACACAAAAGTTATACTTAATTATTTTTATTGTTGGACCCCAAAAATTGATGTAACGACGGTCACCCATCCACGAACCATCCTCAGCCAGCACGTCTTAACTTTGAAGGTCGAACCGTGCAGCGGTTATTATTTAGCTATGAATATCTGATATAAAACCTTTTACCTAATAAGATCTTAATCCAAAAACTAAAACAGTTAACAAAAGACAAGAGAATAATATAACCAGGAAAGGTTACAAATAAAAAAGGCATTAGTGGTATAATTGATTGTATACTTATCATAGTCACAGAACAGGAAAAAAGCATTTTAAGCTAACACACTATATTTCTACCAATTAATCATAAGAATAAATTATATAAAGTAAATATAAATCTTTATTTACTTTCAAAAAACAAGTCAGAGGGCATTACCTTTCCTCTATTCTGTAATATTATATTTATGTGTATGTTTATTACAGGTATATATTCGGATACTAGTATTTATTTTTATATGTGTATGACGGCGTCGCCGTTGTAAACAGCACGTGCAGCGGGCCAGGTGCGCAGCGCAGGCGTCACTAAGGCCGCACCACTCTCCCCACTGCTCGAGCCAGTCTTTATAAACGACCACTCGGCGTGGAGGGGATCATTCTTGTCGCAGGCTTGGCCCGGTGCACATGCTGTAGCGCTTAGAGTTTTAATATTTTATCTGAATTATATAGTTGTGTGTGTATAGTGATTTATTTTAAATATCGTGCTATTGGAATAAAAGTTGATTACCGCTATATTTCGTAGTTTCATTTAAGATGACAGACCCTCTGCCTTCATCAGAAGTGTGACCGGATCCACCTTCCACTAATGATAGTAATGCAAAGCTATGCTTGTGGGTTTTGATCCTGATCTATCGGAATCCGATATTGTGAATTGGTGTAAACTCAGTGAAACGATAATTGTGAAAAGAAATTAGATGGTGTAGTCCGTGTGCGGTGTAGTACTTTGCGAAGCTTTACATTGAATAATGGGTCATCGTGGCCATGAGTGCCGGAAAAAACAGAAAGCCTCTTCAAAAAACCTGCCTGCTGCAAAAACTGAAATACCAAAGGCAGCCGTCATTACGGCCGTTACGTGCTATGTATGCAGTGAGCAGGGGCACACAGCCAATTCCTGCCCAAAGCGATGGAAGAAGGAAGACTCCACACGGAGCACCAGCACTGAGCAAGTGTACCTGTGTTTCAGAGCAGCCCATGGAGTATTACAGATAAGTGGTGTAGATTTTCTTTTTGTATTTGACTTTGGTTCGGAATGTAGCCTTATGAAGCAAAAGCAACGGTCGATCCGAGTGGTCATAGATGGCTACTTCTCTGACCTTATTGCTATTGATGCCCGGAGCCTCAGGGGTCTGTTCTCTCTGCGACACTTCTCCTGCTGCTTATCAATGACCTCCTTGTGCCTGGCATTATTGGGTACGCAGATGACAGCACTGTCATGGAGAGTTATACAACCAGCGCAAAAGCGGTGATGAAGTACGATCATTGAGAGAGGCCATGGTAAAGCGAACGAGTTTAGCTCTAAGTTTTGTCTCCAAGTGGGGTGACGAGAATCTCATTGATTTCAACGCCACCAAAACAAGTGTGTGTGTTCTCCGCCAAAAGGAGTCCATTCAATCTAATTAAATCTAGCTCCTATTTTTCAGAGTGCATCTGTACAAGTTACTGACAGTCTCGAGCACAAATCTGAACATCAGCACCTACATTGAGTCGAAAGCTCAAACAGCGGCAAAAAAAATGCTGGGTATCCTAAAGAGGGTTAAGTGGTACTACAAGCCTGGACAGTTTTCAATATTATATAAAACTCAAGTCCGGTCCGGCATGGAGTATTGCTTTCACCTTTGGGACGGCTCAGCCAAATACCAACTTGACACACTTTTTTTTTCTGTATCTAGTGCAGAGCCAGGAGGCTAATTGGTGACGATGAGAGGCTAATTGGTGGCCAAGCTACGTATCCTGGCCCACCGCCGCAAAGTTGTATGTCTGTCGGTCTTGTGCAGACTGTACTTTGGAGATTATGCAAAGGAGCTCCACGAGCTGATTCCACCATCTCCCTTCTTCCATCGGGAAACTAGACGTACTGCAGGTTATACCTTGTCGATCGTTTTACACATTCGTACGAAGCGCTTTGCTAAATCTTTTTTTTATGCGCACAGCCAAGGAGTAGAACTCCCTGCCTGCGTCAGTTTTCCCGAGTTCATATCACTTCAATCTATTTATGTCGCGAGTAAATAGGTTTCTTCTGGGTGAGCCAGTTCCATCGTCGACCTCATCTCTGCCCTTAGGGCATGATTGTGGTAAAGAGTATGCCCATTTCATATAAAAATAGTTATCTCTTTAACGGCGAATAATTTCATGAACAAGTAATCCTTAACGGCATAGGTATGAGCAAAGTAACGTGCCTCATCGTCAGCCATAAGACGTCCCCTGCTGGACAAAGGCCTCCCCCATAGATCGCCATAACGAACGGCAACCTGCCGTTTCAATCCACCGGTTACCCGCGACTGTCACGATGTCGTCGGTCCACCTGGTGGGAGGCCTACCAACGCTGCGTCTTCCGGTTCGTGGTCGCCACTCGAGAACCTTTCTTCCCCATCGGTTGTCGGGCGATGTGGCCCACCCATTGCCACTTCAACTTGCATATTTTGAGAGCTATGTCGGTGACCCTGGGTTGTAACGTAACTATTACAGATTAAAATAATTAATGTCCAACGACTATACAAAACCGCTTTCTTGAAATAACTGTCATGTACTAGTTGTTGCCAGTGGCTTCTTCCGCTACGGCTCGAGAATTGTCCCACGGGTGGATAAACTCGGGATGAAGGCTGTCCCATGTGTTGATCCAGGTTATAAGGTATCTGTGTACTGAATTTTGTCCAGATCCGTTCAGTGATTTTTGCGTGAAAGAGTGGCAAACGTCCATCCATACTTATAAACTGTCGCGTTTGTAATATTAGTAGGAAGTAGGATTACCGGATGAATGCTTTAGTGAGGAAATACTACCTATTAGGTCGTGATATTTTAGAACATGGGATTTCAGTTAACGTTAGCGATAATGATTTGACCCTTACCAAAACCAAATTTATCAGTTCTTGTTCAGAAGTCCAAACAATTATTACCTTTTAGAGTTGTTAGAGGATAGGTTTCATTAATTTTAAAAGTCGAAAGTATGTTGCTAAACCGATGAAGTGCCTATCTTGAGTAACAGTTCCAGGTGCAAGAACGGATATATAAGGGACCTTTTTTTTAAAAAAAAAAAGCCCGTATTAGAAAATGACCGGTACGAGTTAAGATATATTAACGGAACCAATAGGGTCTATAAATATTCTCACGAATATTTTCGTGTAATGCCTTGTGGTCAAAATTGTCTGGCAGACATCGCGAAAAATCATGATGACGTGACGGCGGATAGTGATGATGACGATATCCTTTTTCATGAAAGTAACCACGAGAACAATATCATGCCTAAACAGTAATATAACTTCGGCTAATAGTGATACCGTGTCTGTGAATAGCCGACCCGATACTATATCGATTAACAGTAGTACAATGACTCCTGACTCGTGGAGGATGAGATCTTCTGGTTAAGCCGCGTTTACCTCGGTGGGTCTGTGGATGGGTGACCACCCATTTCATGCCGAGTTTCCTCAGTGCCTGTGAAGGCATGTTAATCTGTTAGTCCCAGTTGTCATGTGTCGATTTTTGGCAGTCGTCAGTGTCCTGAAGTTCTGACAACCGGTCCTACCAAAGGGTATCGTATTATCCAGTATTGGATGGGTTGTGGGGGTTGGATGGGCAGTCGCTCCGTGTGGAGTACTGATATTCAGCTGCATCCGGTGGGACTGGAGGCCGACCCCAATATAGTTGGGAGGGGACTGGGCAGATGATGATGACAATATCTGCTGACTCCCATTATTTGAGAGCTACCAGCGATAGTTAAAAAAAAAAATGTGGTTTACGTTTGAATCAAAAGAGTTTTCTAGCCCATATTCAATTACTTTGATAACTAAAAGAGTCGTACATCGAAAAAATTAATAAGACGATAAAAAAAATAAAATTAAAATTATTAATTTGCAGGAACCTGAAGGATCAGCAATGACTGGGCCAAAAATTTGAAGGTTCACTAATGAGCGGTCCAGAATTAGTAGCAAACTGAAGGGTTAAACTGGACCAGGTTGCTAGTATTATGTCCTGAAGGCTCAGTATCGAGCGGTCCAGGTTACTAGTATATGCCCTGAAGGCTCAAGATCGAGCGGACCAGGCCCTGAAGGCTCAATATCGAGCGGACCAGGCCCTGAAGGCTCAATATCGAGCGGTCCAGGTTGCTAGTGCATGTCCTGAAGGCTCAATAACGAGCGGCCCAGGTTGCTCGTGTATTTCCTGAAGGCTCAATATCGAGCGGTCCAGGGTGTTGGTATTATGTCCTGGAGGCTCAATATCGAGCGGTCCAGAAGTACAAGCAAAGTCTGAAGGGATGCACCGGACCAGATTGTAGTCAGGATGAACGAACATCACTCATAATTATGTTCGATGAGACTCCGCGTACGAGGACGTTCGCACGTCAGTATGGCCGTGACGGCGTCGCCGTTGTAAACAGCACGTGCAGCGGGCCAGGTGCGCAGCGCAGGCGTCACTAAGGCCGCACCACTCTCCCCACTGCTCGAGCCAGTCTTTATAAACGACCACTCGGCGTGGAGGGGATCATTCTTGTCGCAGGCTTGGCCCGGTGCACATGCTGTAGCGCTTAGAGTTTTAATATTTTATCTGAATTATATAGTTGTGTGTGTATAGTGATTTATTTTAAATATCGTGCTATTGGAATAAAAGTTGATTACCGCTATATTTCGTAGTTTCATTTAAGATGACAGACCCTCTGCCTTCATGTATATATTAGTATGTACGTTTATTTTATATGGATAATTACGCTTAGTTCTTAATTTTAATTAAAATCTTGTTAGTCTTGTCTACACACTGTGTCTACATTTCTAATCAAACTTTCCTCTCGCAGGTCTGCTGGAAGAAATTTCTTTTGAAATAAGCAGTACCTTTGTGCTCTTCTATTTGTTGTGTTTTATCCTTTTTTGTATTTTGTGTGTGCATAAATAAATAAAAAATAATAATAAATAAATAAAGCTGCTACGACAGCTGGATACCGAAAAGACGATGCCCAGCAACACCCAACTACTAGATGAAGCAAAAGCAGAAGAAAAAATACCTTAACGCCCTCATTATAGAAAACAAAGTTAAATCAAATTAACACTTGTTTGTCTCTTTTAAAAGGACCTGACCTGATTGATCCAACCTTTGCGACAGCTGCGAATTTTGAGTCTTGGCAGTTTTGACAGATGTGACACGTTTTCTATGATCGTCTCTCCATCAAGGCAGAAACTGTGGTTGTTCTGAAACTATCGGTGATGGTCATAGAAGGAAGTGCAAAAAAAAACTAAACAAAAATAAACATAGAGCATAAACTGGTGAATTGAATAAAATTGAGTGAAACTAACATTCAAAATTTTAAACTCCTGAAAAACAGTTCTACCGCAATCGGTCAAATTGACTTGAACAGAACACATGATTTCTGAGGAACAATTGTTAAGAAAGAATCTTAAAACACACATATGAGTTAGTACTAATATTTAGAAATTTATTTTTACTTCATTATCAAGAACGTACCGCTCCATAAGCCACAGATTCTCCAGGAATGAACTGTTCGGGATAAATGTTCTTCAAATACCACTCAAAGGATTGGCAACCTAATCTCTCTCTCAGTTCTCTGCGGCCAGTGATATCACCATAATTACCCGTATAATCACCAACACGCTGAAAGAAGTACTTTGCATATTCGTCCAACCATACCTAAACCATAAAAATAAAGACATTACGTATCCCAAAAGTTTAGAAAATAAACAATAAGTTAAAAAAAAAATTACCGCAGCTAATCGAAAAGAGTTTCTTTTCATTATATTGCCAGTTTTTCCCATTCCCCACTTGTATGGTGAACGATCCCTGAATATGTGTCCAACGTGTGAGCATGGAACTATTTCCAGAGTACCACCGCACATCCAAGTCTTGAAAGATAGCTCTAGATTTTCTCCGCCCCAAACGTCAAAACCGCTGTCGTAAGTCCCTAATCTATCGAAAAAGTTTTTGTCTATAGCAAAAAGACCACCAGCCATAGTAGGAGACCTGACCGGCTCTGCCATATGTTGGCGTCTCGCTCGCTCCTTCCGAGGAACAGAATGCCAATCGAACTGAAGACTCCAGTCGAAACCACCAACTTTGATTGAAGATGAGTTTTTATAGTAATACTCAAAAGTATTGTCGTTGATGACGTCAATTACGGGGCACACTACCGTAGTTTTACTACGAGCAATTCTATCTAGTAATGGTTCGAGCCATCCTGGAATGAAATAGTTGAGGTTAACGACTCATTAAGGAGGATCTGTGTAACGCTAATTGTAGCATTTTACCCTCAGTGCACTCGCAATGGCTGTCGAGATAGGTAATCACGGGGGCCGTGACGTATTGAATCCCGAGAAGCCGCGCCCTGATGAGGCCCATACGTTTGTTGGCTCTAACTATCCTTACTTTTGGTAACGATGTCATGTAATCATCTAGCTGCTGCAGTAGGTGAGCTGCAAGTATACACACGTCATTGTGTTAGTTTATTGAACAGTAATCAAAGTGCTATGATTGTAAAATGAACAAAGATTGAATTTTAAAATTATAAACGAGACGTTCGTAAAAAATCAAATGCAAACTACAATGTATCATCAAAAAACTGCTTTCTTATAAATTTAGACTTACGCATATTGGAATAGTCATCGACGAGAATGATCTCCTTGATCAAGTGCTCTGGTGACCGGTCCAGCACGGAGTGAACTGTTCTCAGTAGCGCCGACCACGCTTCGTTGTGGAAGCATATTACCACGGAAGTCTGCGGCAATTCCTCTAGATACCTACCCGGTACTTTGCACCTGGAGAAGTAAGCATTTTATAAGTTTTCATTCAGATTAACTCTAGCCACTGCTCTCGGAGTGTGACAGAAATCATCCTGGTACACATGGTACGATTACTTAATAACATTACGAAGTTTTTGTAGTTCAAGCGCTCATAAATAACCCTGAGTTTCCACTCTTATTGGAGGATTTTTACATTTTTTCATATAAATATTCATTAGATTGGTGGGTTTTACTCTACTAGAAAATAACAAAACACCTTCCTTGTCCAATAATTAATAGACTTTGAAAATATCTACAATAAGAAATCAAAGAAATCAAAATAAGTTGCGATGTTATCTACCAACGATAGTGTAGAAGTACCTGCAACGTAAAAATTAAATTCTTATCTTTACCACTTTATTATTTCTTTTCAGAGCCGGGAAATTTTATTAGAAATAGAGTCGGCAATATCAGGCTAGATTACAAAATTTTGTACTTTTCACAGGTGTAACTGAGACTTGCGTAAAGAAGCCTAGATTAAGAAAGTTTCTTTTTGATTATTATATGCAATGAGGTGATTCGCAAAATTCGATACGGGAGGAATATTTAGAAGAAAAGAGAAGAAGAATTTAACAATTGTTTAACCCAGATTAGCTTACTGTCCTATAAGTAGGACAGTATAAATATTAACTATAGAACTATAATATCAAACAACATTGTTTTTTTTTTCATCGTTTCTATAAAATATAGTTTCAGGCAGGGGTTAATATCTAAAGATGTGCTGGGGCTCATACAACAATTGGTACGAATTTGTTATAATTTTCTTACCATTCATCCCTTGAGTCTGGCAGCTTTCTTCTAACAGATATCATGTCGCTGACGAATTGGTTGAAAGCGTTCTTTTTCCACCCTTCCGAGATAGCTTTCTTTGTTTCCTCGGTTATGTTCTTGGGTAGAACAACCGGTTTTCCTAGTTCACCGGGTACGTTGTTCGTACCCGGTGCATTTATCACAAACCCTAGAGGATGAAGAATACCAACGTCACTTTCAATTAGAAATTTATTGAAGAGTTGACAATTAACGGAAATAACTTCTTTTTTCTCCCGGATTGTTAACTCTTCTACTAAAAACGGTGTCTGCACAAATACAGCGACATTGTTTCTCTGTTATAATGCAGTAGTAATTAATAGTAGTACTCCATTTATTCACTACTCCATGCTAAAGATTTAGGACAAAGGTAATCTATAGGCACCTGCCGGGGCTGCAGGTTGTTCGAAAGAGATACCACGGCCCGGACACAAAGTGCTAAGAATGAACACGAGTGGTTTTTAGCCAGTAGAAGAGTGAACCAGAGCGGAAGTAGTCATTTGATGATTTCCCACCCTCCTAAAAACAACATGGTAATCGTTGAGCCAAAGTTGCCTGAAATAAATATATATTATTAAAAATTAGTAATTAGTGGTTAGTGACCCTAACTGCTATACCGGAGGTCGTGGGTTCGATTCCCACCCAGGACAAATGTTTGTGTGATGAGCACGATCATTTGTTCTGTGTCTGGGTGTAATTTATCTATAATATGTATGTATTTAGAAATATATAAGTATGTTTATCAGTTGTCTAGTACCCATAACACAAGCTCTGCTTAGCTTGGGACTAGATGGCGTTGTGTGATAGTTGTGGAATATTATTATTATTATTATTATTATGTTTTACTTCAATCTAACATACAAAGGTCACAAGAATTACCTTCTTTCCCCTCAAGCCGACCAAGCCAATCGATCCGCGTTCGAGCTGTGATGGATAAACGGACATTATGGGTCGTAGGGCTTTTGGGACCGGGACCGCGGTCCCGGATTAAACCTATAAATATATTAATTAATTTAGAGTAGTATTTCAGGCCCACGAGAAATACGAAGTTAAAGTACAGCTATCAACAAAACTGATATAAATTATCAACAGTTACGTAAGTTTTATCAGTCCTGGTACAAAAAAAAAGAAGAAGAAAGATAGCTGTAGCTATAAAATAAAAAAAAATATCATAATTCGAAGGGATTGTCTCCACAGATCCCGATATCAGATTGAATTAGCTATATCATATTTTGGAATCTGATCACGGTGTACAGAGGTAAAAAGTTAAGTATAATATAATATTTCGAAACTTGTAATTTTCAAACGAAAAGAAGATATAATTTAAAAAAGGATTAGTGTAGTAAAAACTCACAAACTATCAGGAGGTCAGAAACATGAAGGAGGTATTGTATTTGTTAATAGGAATCTCTTAATCAAATATCTTACACGTTCTTTAAAAACATGCAATGATGACACTTTTACTTCATCATTCTGACCTCTTGGTAGTTTGTAAGACTTCATTATCCTTGTTTCTCGTTTCCTATAAAAAATACTGCAAACACAAGCAATCTATAATAATATGATTTCTGTACAAAAATTGCCTCAAACACACCAAATAACACTTTTTATTACCGTCCTTCTTGTACATCCTCTTTGCAGATATCGCATCATCATATCCAACCAATGGTCGTGGAACGATTGCGCTCCACGAACCGCTAATATTAATCAACAATGCGAACAAAAACCAAATCACTATCAGTATGGTCACAGTCTTAATTATCAACGTCCGCCTCCGTAGTAAAAATATACTGTATTTCATTTTTTTCTCAACTTATTCCAAAATGCAGATTTAATGAAGCTCTACCTTTATTATATTCACTCAAATTCTAAACTTCAATAATGGAAGGTTTAAATAAATAAAACTTCTAAGACACGATAAGAGACGGTAGGTACTGACTTTTGCAATTATACAGCCTTATGGATTTAAAATTGCTCATGCATGTTACGACCAGTGCTACATCAGTAGCACCCTTAAGGAATACTAAATAATATTATCTAGGAATACAGTACTTTCATAACTGCAAACCGGTTATAGTCGTAGTGGCATAATATAATTATCAAGTGGTTTTAGTAATTACAGTTATTCCCGTAACCAGCTATATACATTTTCTGTCTTGGCTTTCCGTGTTTCATACGTATTTTACGGTCTTTAAATATAATGCTACGGCTATTGCTGTAAAAAGATATCTAGCTAGAAGATTACAAAAGAAACAAAATAATTGTGCCAGAAAAGTGTTAAAATTTATTGAATCTATCGTAATACAGTATTGTGTCGTGAATGTATCGAAGATTGGCACATTTGCATAGAAATAACTAGAAAGACGTAAACGAGAGGAAGAAGAGAAAGTACTGTATATCTTAGTTCGAAAACGTGAGCTCGAGCAAAGTAAGAAAAAAGTTAACAATTCATTTTCAATTACTTAATTTTAAATAAAAAAAAATGCATTTCATTAACCAACAATAGATATCCGACGTATCCGAAGGTTAGTCATTAGAACTACACGTTCCAGGAATTGAATGAAGCAAACAATATAGCCGTCCAGGTTTATATGTACTGGTTGGACAAATAAGTTAATCTCATTCAAGTAGAAGTTAGTGCAGACAAGTTAATCGCGTCGCATCCGACATAAATGCTATTATCGGGTTGTAGGAATCTGAGACATCCATTCGAGGAGAAGAAAAAAAAAATTTGAACCAGCCATTCACACACCATTATTCAGGGCTATGGCTTTGTTTATCCGTTTGTCTTTTTTGATAAGGTTCCGTACCTCAAAAGGAAAAAAACGGAACCCTTAGAGGATCACTCGTGTGTCTGTCTGTCCGACCATTCCCCCCCCCCCTTATCTCCGAAACTACTGAGCCTAAAAGTCTGAAAAAAAATACAGGAATTAGTTCAACACGTATAAATTACAGGAAAACCTATAAGAAGTCATGGTACGGAACCCTTCATGTGCAAGTTCGACTTGCACTTGGCCAGTTTGTATCCATTTCTTATTTTTCATTTGGTAAACAGATTGTTTGAAGGTCTTCTAGAGGTCTGGACTACAACTCCATCGTGATGCGTGTGCGCTCACAAAAGTGTTCAGTTGTGCACGATCGTTGCAGGGAAAATGCGCACATTTTGTTATTGTTTACCTGACCAAGTCCAATGAGAGAAACATTTGAATCGTGGCTCAAGAATTTATTTCTCTGTTCCTAATAACAAAGACTTTTCAGATAACCACGAAATATAATTAATTTCATTTCAACGTTTGCTACAAGTTGCAAGATTTAATAGCAGAAAAAGTAACTAGAAACGTGAGTATTTTAAAATGTCGAAGGTAAAGGTTAAATGTTTGACGAAAATATATAGTATATCTATATCTATATCTATAAAAGCGAAAGGTCACTCACTGACTCATCACGAAATCTCAAAAACCGCTGGACGTACAAAGATGATTTTTGGCAGGGAGGTAGTTTATGGTTAGTAGACGTCCGCTAAGAACGGATTTTGCGACAGGGCCGGATTAGGGTGGTCTAAGGGCCCTCGCAAGTTTGTATGAAACTCCTTCATTTTTTATGCTACAATCTAGATTTTTGGCAGAGACGTAGTTTATAGTCAGTGGGCGTCGGCTATGAATTAATTTTGCGACAGGGCCGGATTAGGGTGGTCTAAGGGCCCTCACAAGTTTGTATGAAAGTCCTTAATTTTTCGTGCTACAATCTTGATGTTCGGCAGAGAGGTAGTTTATAGTTAGTAGACGTCCGCTAAGAAGTGATTTTGCGACAGGGCCGGATTAGGGTGGTCTAAGGGCCCTCGCAAGTTTGTATGAAACTCCTTCATGTTTTGTGCTATAATCTTGATTTTTGGCAGAGACGTAGTTTATAGTCAGTAGACATCCGTTATAAAATAGTTTTGCGACAGGGCCGGATTAGGGTGGTCTATGAGCCCTCGCAAGTTTGTATGAATGTCCTTCATTTTTTGCGTAACAGTCTTGATTTTGGGCAGGGACGTAGTTTGTATTAGTTAGTAGACGTCTTCTATGAACAGATTTTGCGACAGGGCCGGTTAAGGGAGGTCTAAAGGCTCTCACAAGTTTGTCTGAAAGTCCTTCATTTTTTGCGCAACAGTCATGAATTTTGGCGGGGACGTAGTTTATGGTGAGTAGAAGTTTGCTAAGAACAGATTTTGGTCCAGGGTCGGATTAGGGAGTTCTAAAGGCTCTCGCGAGTTTCTATGTAAGTTGATTTTTGTACTTCCGGCCTGAAATTTAGCAAGATATAACTATTAGCGAACAATTTTTTTTGTGACGACCTGCAGTAAGGGCTCTTGCAAGTATGTCAATGAAATCCTTGGCTTTTTGGAGCCAAACATATTTATTATTATGTATGTGTGGGAACATATTTTATGACAGGGCCGGTTTAAGGGAATATATTCGCTTCGATTGGCATTTGTCATTCGATTTAGCATAGTACATCCCAGAGGCAGTCCCACACATACATACACGTCAAAATTTCCTCGCGAACGAAGTCGCGGGCAACAGCTAGTATATAATAAAAATATTATTGATTTTAATTATAGATTTCACTGCAGCAATTTAAGTGCCAACTAAAGTTCACCTTTGAACTTGGTTCAAGTGTCGTTGTCGTGAGAATTTCTTAAAACATGCAGTATGCAATGGTGATACTACTATTTCACCATTATGACGTAAAAGTAAATAAAACCTGTAGAATTAGTTCATGGCGCATCAAAAAACGCGATCTTAGTACAGAAAATTTAGTACGGTTCAAAAATTATCTCCAATGTCTTTCTTTCTCTGATATTTATGTAACAGAGAACGCAAACGAAGCATATGATTACTTTCTGGAACACTTTCGAATGCTGTACGATCTTTGTTTTCCATACAAGTTAGTGACCATCAAATCAAATTCAACTATTAAATGGGTGTCACGTGGTATACGCGTATGTAGTAAAAGACAGAGACATTTGTTGTGGAAATACAGACGCGAGTCTTCAGACGAAAACAAAAATACACTAAAAAATTACTCCTCAAAATTCAGAAAAATAATTAAGTTGACCCAAAGAGCACAAAACAATTACTTTATAAACACTTCCAGTAACAAATCAAAAGCATCTTGGCGTATTATAAATAATAAAACACGCAATGTCGAGCCAATAAGTAAAATCAAAATTCAAGACACCGTCATTACTGACCCATCAGAAATTGCAACTGCATTTAACAATTTCTTCATTGACCAAATACAATCTAACACTTCACCAACGCGTGCAACTACTACTGGTTTAATTAGCAACGCGCAATCTATGTTTATGTGTCCAGTGCTACCTCAAGACGTAGTAAGAGTGATACAGGCACTAAAAAATACAAATAGCGTTGGGTATGATGGTATAGATACAAAAGTCATAAAATTCGTCGCGAATAGTATTGCCTTACCCTTATGCCATATCATAAATTTATGCATTAGCTCAGGAATATTTCCGACCGGTCTAAAAACAGCAATAGTGAAACCACTTTTCAAAAAAAACGATAAAGAAAATCTAATAAATTACAGACCCATTGCCCTAATTCCCATATTTTCAAAAGTCATCGAGAAAATAATTTATGAATTAATTAATAAGTTTTTATGTAAATATAAAATTTTATGCGATGAACAGAAAGGATTCAGGAAAAACAAAGGCATAAATAGTGCTATTTATGACTTGCTTAGTGTCATAATGGAAAATGTTGACAAAAAAATACCAATCTGCGCAATCCTTACAGATATGACAAAAGCTTTCGATTGTGTTCATCACGAAACCTTAATTGATAAACTTAACAAGTACGGAATAAGGGGAAACGTCCTTGATCTTGTCAAGTCATATCTAAGTGGCCGTAAACAATACACGGAAATTTCTAAAATTTGCACTATCACTAGGCGTCAGAAAAAATATAGATCAGAAGCAAGAGTTATAAGACATGGCGTACCTCAGGGAGGAGTTCTTAGCTCACTCTTATTTTTGGTCTATATAAATGACCTACCTCATCACATTATACATCCCATGGTCTTATTTGCTGACGACAGTACCGCACTAATTAAATGTACAGATAAAAATAAATACGAACAGGACATTAATAATACACTCAAGAACATTGTGAATTGGCTTGAAGAAAATAATTTAGTTATTAACCTCCAAAAGACTAATGTAATGCACTTTTATCAACGCACATCAGTACCGAATGTAGTAACAGAATATAATAACTGCGCTATAGACCATGTAAACGTTGCGAAATTTCTAGGTGTACTGATAGATAGTCAGTTGACTTGGAAACCGCAAGCAGAAAAAGTCTGTAAAAAACTGAACGTATCCGCGTATGTCCTACATAATCTAACAAAAAAGGTCAACATCACCACAACAATAGTTGCATATCATGGTATAGTTGCGTCCGTCTTAAGATATGGAATAATATTCTGGGGAAATTGTACTTTACGAGAACAAGTGTTCAAAGCCCAAAAACGCTGCATAAGGGCAATACATAATATGCAAATGACGGATAGTTGCGTTCCTGTGTTTAAGTCCCTCAAACTTTTAACTTTCCCTTGTATGTATATTCTAGAAATCGCAATCTTCGTTAAATGTAACATGCACCTATTTACTTCAATGTCAGAAAATAGGAAGAGACCCATACGAAGTCAGTATAAACACTTATTAAATGTTGAGAGATGTAATACCGCTCTATTCAAAAAAAGTGTTATTGGTATGGGCCCAGTCATTTTCAACAAAATTCCCAATATTATTAAAAATAACACAATTCAAAATTTTAAAAAGAGACTAACATCACTGTTGATTGAAAAATGTTACTATTCCATAAATGAGTTTCTGAATGACACTGACATCTGTTGATAATGTTTATAACTACCTACAACCTATTTATTATTAAGTTCTGAATTTGATTGGAGATGTTATTACTTATATTTTACATTTTGACATTGACTTTTTACATATTATTATATTGACATTATTACCTATTTATTTTATCAATTGAATCTTATTTTATTGTTAAATTTAATTGTTATAGTAGTGTGTTTGCCGATTAATATATTGACAATTATAATTTTAATATAATTATGTATATAATTTTAATGTAATTGTTTTGTTTCTTTAATTTTAGATACCATTTTTAATTTTAATGTAATTGTTTGTTTAATTTAGACACCATAATTTAATTATTGTTTAATCAATAGTTTTGTTAAATTTTAGTTAAAAAAAAAAAATTGAAATTTGTGTGCCTAATATTAGGTAGATTGTACAAGGCTTATCCATATTGTTATTCCAGCTTATTTCATGTACCTACAATTTATGCAAATAAATCTTTACTTACTTACTTACTTACTTACTTATGACATCTTTGAAGTTTGTAAGACCTTGCTATCCTTGTTCCTCATTTCCAAAAAAAAGGCCTGCGATATTTTGATGAAAATATGTACGTCTTTCATTAATAGGTATATTGTATTTATCATTTGAACTCAGAACACGTGTTGAAGAATAATTATGGGTGATAAATCATACTCAGCAAGCACTTCAAAATGAAATGAAAAGTGAAAAAGAAACTCTTCAAACATAAACATACCGAGGCAAAGTTATAGCCAACTGATTTCTCTTTTGGTCTCTGTGGAAAACACATGTGAAGTTAGTTTTTATCACTGCAACTGTCATATCGAAGAAGCATAAAATCTTGTGGCAATCGTACAACACGAAGACATACTGTCTCATTATAATGGTAGCCACCGTGATCTTATAGAAAATAAGAATAACGTACCGTAAGTTTCAAAATGTGTTATAAAAATCAAACATATTATAGTAGCTTTATGCAGTCTGTATCTTGGAATAACTTGTGAAAAGAATGAGATACAGTATTTTTTTCCAATGGAGGCGGACATCGATATTGAAAGCTGTGCTCATACTGACAGTGATTTGGTTCTTGGTCGCATTGTTGACTACTCTACCACTTCCACTACCTCCACCAGTTGAATACGATGATGCGGAGGTGATATCGTTGAAAATGGCGAAACCTACATTTACAAAAAAGAACGCCATGACATACGGCAATAATGTATCTGACGGTGAGTGTGACTTAATAATAATATTAATAGACCCTGCTCCCGACACCGGTGGACTATACTATTTTTTTATATTTTTAAATGTTTTTTGATATCTTTTTTTTAACAAATATTTAAAAATGTAAATTAGTATGTAAGGAAAATAAATAAAGAGAATAATAATACCACTCGGGTCGATCTTTAGGTTAAGCTGCGTTTGCGTAGGTTGGTCTGTGGATGGGTGACCACCCATTACTTAACAAGTTTCCTCCGTGCCTCTGAAATCACGTTAAGCTTTTGGTCCCGGCTGCGATATATAGATCTTTATGACATTGCATTTTTACTACTTTTACATAAATAGAAATGTTTATTTGAAAAAGACGTTGGTTATAATATTGTATGTCCCATAGGATTTGTGATAGCTGCGTCAGGTTCACTAGGTGAGCTAGGAAAACCGGTCAATCTACCCAAGAATATAACTGAGGAATTAAAGCAAGCTATCTCAGAGGGGTGGGAAAAACACGCTTTCAACCAACACGTCAGCGACCTGATATCTGTTAGGAGAAAGTTGCCGGACCCAAGGGATGAATGGTAAGAAATTGATACCAAATACGTACAGGATGTTACATGAGGTACACACACTAGCTGCGGGTTGTTCAAAAGAGATAGCGCGGCCACGACAGAAACGTCTAAGAAGGAATATGGGTGGTTTTTATTCAGTAGAAGTCTGACACTCTCTACCGCTCTGCCCAGAGCGGGAGGATTCATTAGATGATTTCCCAACCCCCAAAAAAAAGGGTGTACACACTGGGTTATATGAATGCTTAAACTACAAAAATTTGGTCATGTGATAAGCAAATCGTAAAATATTTAAAAGGTTGAGTTATGTCATAAGAATTTAGAAAATGCGAATGTATGACTAGATTCTGTTAATTTCAATGGTAACTAATAAAATGTTTACTGCTCCAGGTGCAAAGTACCGGGTAGGTATCTAGAGGACTTGCCTCAGACTTCCGTGGTTATATGCTTCCACAACGAAGCGTTGTCGGCGCTACTGAGGACAGTTCACTCCGTGCTGGACCGGTCACCAGAGCACTTGATCAAGGAGATCATTCTCGTCGATGACTATTCCGATATGCGTAAGTTTGAGTTTGCGAATGACTGCAGATAATATTTTTACATAGTAATAATTTGAATGTTTTTAGATTTATTTTGTTCTTTTAGTTGCTATTGCTTAAATTAAGTCTGTATGTATTTTTTTCCATCTTACTTATCAAAAAACTAAAACAATGATGATATACATGCAGCTAACCTAACGAAGCAGCTAGATGATTACATGTCAGAATTACCAAAAGTAAGAATAGTCAGAGCCACCAGACGTGAGGGCCTCATCAGGGCGCGGCTCCTCGGGGCCCGGTACGCCACAGCCCCCGTGCTTACCTATCTCGACAGCCATTGCGAGTGCACTCAAGGTAATATTATAACAATTGGTGTTACATAAATCCTCCAACACGACCAGTCGTTGACCTCATCTATTTCATTCCAGGATGGCTTGAACCATTACTAGATAGAATTGCTCGTAGCAATACTACGGTAGTGTGCCCCGTAATTGACGGCATCGACGCCACCACCTTCCAGTTTCTTTATAGTAACTCATCTTCAGTGAATGTTGGTGGTTTCAACTGGAATCTCGAGTTCAATTGGCACTCTGTTCCGTCAGAGGAGCGAGCGAGGCACACACATTCTGCGGAGCCCGTCTGGTCTCCTACTATGGCTGGTGGTCTGTTTAGCATTGACAAAGACTTCTTCGAAAGATTAGGGACTTACGACAGCGGTTTCGAAATTTGGGGCGGTGAAAATTTAGAACTGTCTTTTAAGATCTGGATGTGCGGTGGAACTCTGGAAATAGTTCCATGCTCGCACGTTGGACACATATTCAGAAAAAAATCACCGTACAAGTGGAAACCCGGTGTTGACGTATTAAAAAGAAACTCAGTCCGATTAGCTGAGGTGAGAAGTTTTATCACGTATGTATTCAATATAATTTTAAAATTTCAGATTTGCACACTAGTTCTCATTGTCACAATGTTGTTTTTGATTATTTTAGGTATGGATGGACGATTATGCAAAGTACTACTATGAACGTGATGGTTCCATTTATCATAAGGGTGATTACGGCGATGTTTCTAGCCGTAGACAATTGAGAGATAAATTAGGTTGTAAGTCCTTTGAGTGGTATTTAAAGAACGTTTATCCCCAACTGTTTATACCTGGAGAAGCCGCTGCTCATGGCGAGGTACGTTCTTATTCTGCATTGTGATTAAATTGATTAAATTATAATGCCGGTAATAAGCAACAATGACTGCAAATTGCATGTGAACTTTTTTCAAATGAATACCGGACCTTTGTTTGGACTCAGGCACACGTAAGTCAGATCACCATAAGCCAGTCGGGCTATACTCGTGCCGTGTCACCAGCAGGGAGTAAATCTCAGGTCTTCGCTCAAATTCAATTTGAAAGATAAAAAAGTTTTTTTTTTCCAAATTGGAAATTATTGTTTCGGTTTTGCTCAAATCAAACAAACTCTTTTATGAACTAAGGACATCACGATTATATTTTTTTACTTCTACCCATACCTATTCACTTTTTTGCATTTGTTCCTGTGACCATCACCGATAGTTTCGAAACCAGTTAAACAACCAAAGTTACTGCCTTGATGGCGAGACGATCGATGCCAATGAATCGGATGAATTAAAACTACCACGACCCAAAATCTTCAGATGTCACAATGCTGGGGGCAATCAGGTACTAACGAGATGAGTGTTACTGTACCACAATAAGGGCGTTAAAAGCTTTCCTGGTAGCTATTTTTATGTTTGAAATTCTTTTGGAATGATTGTGTTGTTATTCAAAGTACCTATCTCAGACCAACAAAAAAAGGAAGACGGTGCGCCACGAACATCAAAAGTGAGTCAACTTTTTATCTATGTGTGTAGACAATGTCTCGTGAAGTCGTGACGTACTAGGAGAAATGCGTGACGCGTGTGGTTTTAGTGTAGGTGTGTGCGTGAGCTTGTATGTTTACTTGCTATAGGCGTGTGGTTTTGTGACTTCACTGTTGGTGTTCGCGGCGCGCCGTCTTCCTTTTTTTCTTGGTCTGAGGTACATAATTATAAATATAGCAAAACTTTGTATGTTTTTTTATCTTCATTACTACACAATTTCGACACCATCATAATATTCATCTTTACATTTTTCAAAGGGTTTGTCTCTCGAAAATGCATCGAATCAGATTCATATTTCATTTGTTGTGTGTGACTGCATGATTTTTGCAATTCTCAAATAGTGATGTGCTACTACCGTAAACCGTTAGTAAAATCAAGTAATATCGTTTTTTATTTATAATAAGTTATCCTAAATTTATTACAGAGTAGATTCGTTTTTATAAAAGAATTGATGAACTTTTCGACGTATAGCCCAAAGTGTGAAATCGTCAAATTTGTCTTTTTTAAATTTATTTTAGGGCCAGGTATTTTCGTAGAGCTAAAACTTTCATTCTCTTTGTGCTCCTTCAGCACCCTGTAGATTGAAGGTCTGGATATGTTGAGGATTTCGGTAGTTTTTAAAACACATTCGTGTTTTTTCGGCGTCTTATATTTGTAAGGTTTATATTCGTTTTATTGTGTACGAGAACAACACTGATAGCATCTGTCATTTTTTTTCAAATCGTCTAATAAATATAAAAAGTTACGATTCAACAAACCGGTATCGTAAGTACAACACTAAAACAAAAGAGCTGACAACATTATTTGTAAGTTTGACATTTGCATGTGTCAATTGTCTCCGAGATTAAAAAACACAATTTAGCAACCTTGACAGCTCCCATCTGTGATCTATGACAGCTCCGTAGTTTGCTTCATTAGTTGTGCATGACCAAAGACTACAATATATATAGGGAGGTGCATGACAGGCAAGACAGGAGGTGTGGCATATCCTGTGTTGGGGCTCTTTATACTTTTGTTGAAAAATAATCACGTTTAATACCATAAGTTGCATAAATAATATTATTATCTTTAATATTTCGTTTAGTTTTGGATGTACTCGAAGACTGGCGAGATCCGACGTGATGAGACGTGTCTGGACTATCCGGGACGTAAAGTCATATTGTACTTCTGCCACGGGCAACGGGGTAACCAGATGTGGCTGTATAACAATCGTGTAAGTTCCATAACATCTACGCCTATGAATGTCTCTCCAAAAACCATTATTAACTTGAAAGTCACAGGTTTGACAAAAATATGGTAGACTAGACTGTTAACAGAATCAGAATCACTCTAGGAATCTATCTTATGTATATAAAAGAAAGTTGTGTTAGTTACTCCATTTATAACTCAAGAACGGCTTGACGGATTTAGCTGATTGGTAGGGAGGTAGCTAAGAACCAGGAGAAGGACAGAGTATACTTTTTTTTTTAAGGTAGGGTAGTATGTAGGTAGGTAGGGTAGTAGGTAGGTAGGGTCGTAGGTAGGTAGGGTAGTAGGTAGGTAGGGTAGTAGGTAGGGTAGTAGGTAGGGTAGTAGGTAGGTTAGTAGGTAGGGTAGTAGGTAGGGTAGTACGTAGGGTAGTAGGTAGGGTAGTAGATAGGTAGGTAGGAAAAACGCATTACAAAGCATGCGCGGGTTCAGCTAGTTTATAATATAAGATTCTATTTATTCCTCTTTGTTTAACACGAAAAACTAATAATAATAAAATACACAAAAATATGGAAAACACAGACAAAGCATGCGCGGGTTCAGCTAGTTTATAATATAAGATTCTATTTATTCCTCTTTGTTTAACACGTAAAACTAATAATAATAATAAAATACCCAAAAGTATGGAAAACACAGGCAAATTTGAAATACATAAAGTATATTATTATGTTTCAAAATGCATGATTTTTTGTGTGAGTTTTTGTTGCTCCTACGTGACCTTTTCGAATCGGACAGGGTTTTTTAACTTATTGTTATTGTATTCAACGACGGCGACGACAGTAAATGTTCAAGCAAATAATTAGAAATAACTGAACAAAATAACCAGTTCCTAACTATGAAATTAAACAAGATTATTCTGAGAAAAGTTGTCTTGGAAAATAATTAATTTTCCAAGATTTTGATGAGATTAATTAACGGAGTTAGGTACGAGCAAGCATTTACTAACTGCTGCTAAATACAGAAGTATTAAGTTAGCGAAACTATTGGAGAGTTTCCATAATATAAATTACCTATGTTCCCTTTGCTTTCTGAAATACGGGAAGTCGACAACCTTCAAATGGGACTCGGGCAACGTTAGCTCTTTTGAAAAACATTTACCTACACTAGTTTTGAGTTCGGTTTGCAATAGTAAGCAAGACACACACTGACGTATTTGTTTAACAGAAATTGTGCTAAACTTACAAACTGAAAAAGTGAGAAATTTAATTGAAAATGTGTGTTCACAGACGAAGTTGCTAAAGCACGGTGCAAGCGAAAAATGCATGGCGATATCAAGAAAGAAAGATAAAATAATCATGGTGAGGTGCAAGTCAGAGGCGAGACAAATGTGGTACTTGGAGAACTTCAACCCAGAGAGGCTTAACCCGGAGCTGATTCAATGACAATCATAAATATAACGAATGTGACTTACTGCCGCACTCAGAGCTTTAATGATTACTAAGTAAAGGTTTTGACAGTTTTCGTGGTTTTGTCCTACAAAAGTATGTCAAATCTTTACTGAGTGACGGCTTAGGTAATCATTAAATATCTCTGATTACCGCAGTTAGTGGTAATTCAAATGGTTCACTTGTTGTCCGATGCTTGCAGTTAAACCAGCATAGTGAGACACGCTACGTGTGTTTATATTGTTATAGTGTTTTATTTTTGTATTGTTTACCTATCGATACTGTAAAATGTACATTTTTCAATTGGTAATATTTATGGACCCCGTTGAATTTGGTGTATCGATGACTGTTGTGTTCTATTTTAGGTTCGGGTGGAAGCAGTTATTTCAGCATTTTATAATTTGAGTGATTTAATATTTCTTTGTTATTCAAGTGTTATCTTCATTATATTCAATGGGAAATAAAATATCTTATCTGAATGATCCATAATTATCTTGCCATAAAAATATTTTATTGTTATGTTGATCGAAATGAATATTTATTGGCGTCTTTTTCTGTAATTTAAAGTAATTCATGTAAAGATAAAAATGTGACTGGATTCTATATCGAATTTAATTAATTTAATAACGTGGTGGAATTTCACCACAGCTTTAGGTGTCAAAATAATATAGAGCAATTAAAATCGATATTCTCGCATCACAATTAGATTAGAAAACTTCTTCGGTCTTTTTTCAGCTAGAATTATCTTCGTGTATCGCTCAGTATTAACGAAATTAGACAGGACTAGCCGTTGCCAGCGGCTTCACCCGCCACAACTCGAAACTTATCCCAGGGATAAAAACTATCCTATGTGTTAATCCAGGTTATAAACTGTGTACCAAGTTTTATCCAAATCCGTTCAGTAGTTTTTGCGTGAAGATGTAACAAACATACACAGTCACACACTCACACAGTCACACTCTCACAAACATTTGCATTTATAATATTAGTAGGTTAATCATGGTCCAGCAGTATTGCCCTTTTTACTGCTAGTGACTATTGAGAATTATTCTTGCTTACCCTACAATGATGACTGTGACGTAGGGATGGTCTCATGACATTGGTTGACTGATGGCGCTGAGTATATTGGTATGATTGAACCATTAGTTTAGTTTTAAAATCTCCAAATAAATGAGTATCTAGGCAATATAATAAGTATTGTACTAAAGCGTAACATTTAATATTTGTGAAATAAAGTTTTTTTTTGGGAAAAACCAGACAAGCACTGAGACGACAAAGCTTAATGAAGTTCTAGAGATAGGTACATTTAAACTTTCTTGGATCCTGCAACGAAATGAATTAGAAAAAAAGAAAAGAATTTCCATATCATTCCTCCATTCAGCAGGAGATAGAACAAAACAAGGCCAATAGGCACAACGAGTTGTTTACAACTGGGATAAGCCCATAAAATGTAATCATTCATATTAACGGATCCTAAATTGGGAGCTTTTACACTTGATTCTATTTCTAATATTGGCCAAAAATGTTTAAACGCACAGAAAGTTCTAGTTACTACAAGGTCCATAATTATGGTAGTCTGGATGTAATGTAACCTGTACACAATCCACCATAATATTGCGTCTATTCTGCCAATGACACTCCCATAAAATATGATGTGTAGATTGTTAACATTCGGAATCAGATGTAGAGGATTAACATTAAGGCAAAGCAACAAGCTAAAATAAAAAAGCATGATAGTGTATTTGCTTTTTGTCATTTTATTTATAAACAATGATTCCTGAAAAAAAATAACAGTGACCTTTACTAAGCAAATGAACGCGACCAGCACATTTAAACGTTGTTCGAGAGCTAGGAGTTTCAATCATAATTATAATAGTTATGACACTGACAGTTTTTGAATGCGGTTTAGATGTCCTGATCGCGTTCAGTTTATAGTAGTAGTTTAGGGTCAAAAACTAAATTAAACTGACAGGCTAGAACTGCAGTGACTGTGCGATGTATAATGATTAGAAATAACAAACATTGATCTCTCATTGTGATGTAAACCGTCAGAAAGTTTAATGGAATGTTCAAGTGTACCAAAAGCTCTTAACGTAATCTTCTCTATGAACGGCCGGTTCAAGATTAACTAAGATTAAGTGAAATTGCTTTAAACATTAACTAGCACCGACACTGTATTTATTTTTCGTTTGACTTTTACTTAGCGAATGGTTATGATAGCGATATCTTTGTATTATTCGGGTTAGGGCCTTTTCAATATGAGTCGGAGGTGGTCACTTCTAATAACACGAATTTGTTTTCCTCCGATCCTTCCATCCATCTGGTCATAAATAATTTAAACGTCGATATCTTGAAAATTAAGAAACGAGTCCCTCATTCAAATAATATGTTATTTCGTATGCCTATTTTCATATGAACAACTGATACAAGGCTAAAAATGAAATTTTATTTTGGCCATACGAATCAGTCGAAGAATCACGAAGAACTACCCTTATAAGAACAGTAGTAGGTAAGCCTTTAGCTATACTACACCACATGTCGGATCCGGGGATAACCGGTCTGGGTAAAAGTTCTCCAAGTTCCACATTTGCCTCGCCTCTGATTTGTTACACTTTTCCATGATTATTTTATCTTTGTTTCTTGATATTGCCATGCATTTTTTGGTGGGTCCGTGCATTAGTAACTTCGTCTGTGAACAATCATTTTCTGTTAAATTTAGCTTATCCATGTTGTTAGATAATCACAATTATTTTTGCCAACGAACAAAATATAATGATGTCAATTTGTGACTAGCTTCCTATGCAAATCTTGCTCAAAAACTTAGGCAAACAACTTTTTAAAGCGCTAACGTAGTTTGAGTCCCATCTGACGGTTGCGCCTTATCGTATTTCAGAAGGCAAATGGAACATAATTTTGTACGGATACACTCCAATAATTTCGAGGAGCTCATGGCTAAACAATAAACGTTGCTCTAATCAGTACTCAGGTTAAGCCGCATTTGCCTAGGTTGGTATATAGATGAGTGACTACACCGGAACTCCGGCAATCGACTTAAAGTCACTTTGCAGCAACACAATATCATCGAAGCTGAAATCAGAACCGGTTGCGGCGCCGCCGCCGGTGATGTGTATTGTATTCCTAGAATTCCCTTAATTCATAATTTCCTCCTCTAAACATAATCCGTTTCGGGGATGAACCTCAACATTGGTTGCTTTTCTCATGGCCGACTTTATGTAGCTCTGTCGCGTGTTAGTAACCTCTTAAAAGTATTTTTGTTTATGCTTCAGATGGTTCTACTTTTAACTGTGTGTTCAGGGAAGCATTGGCCTGAAGAAAAATACACCAGGCAGACTCTCATTCGTGCAGATAAATGGAACTTACATGATTGCTGTACTGCCATAGCTGGTTTCCTTTCCCCCCGTGGCACGATTGCAACGTAACTTCTTCACCATTTGAATAATCCACACATGTCTCATCGCGTCGAATCTCACCGTCCTTCGAGTACATCCAAAACTAAAAGATTTGTTAAAAATATCGAACTTGTTGTATTCATGGGATTATTAGTTGATTAATATTAAGTTTAAGTGTAGTAAGATCAACAAGACAGAGATTGCTTATTTCTTTATTTCCGGACCCCTAAACCTATACGTGACCTTCGTTCGCGTGAAATTATTGTAAATAACTTTTTTTTTATACATTCAGTAAAAAGCTGTTATAATGTTATTACAAACACACTCTCCAATTATATTTATTTGTATAGATTATAGATTTATTTGTTAAACAAAAACTTTGAAAAATCAATAATGATGTTAGAATATGAAGGTAATCAAAATGAAAAGCATAAGTTTTCATAAGAAGCTAAAACATCAAAATAAGTGAACACTTTTTTTAAAATAAGTGTCGCTTCCATTGTGAATACCAAAGCCTACCTAAAATCACATTCCATAGCCAGTTTAAGAGTACCTGCTTCCCACCAGTATTGTGACATCTGCGAATTTTGACTGTTACTTCACTCGTTTCGTGTCCACTGACCGTCGCACCATCCAGGCAGTAGCTGAGGTCGTTTAAGATGATTCGAAACTATCGGTGATGGAAGATCATATTGTACAAAAATAAGTGAATACAAGGTGGAATAAAAACATAACCGTGCAGTATAACCTGCATAAAACGGTGCATTGAATTGAAACATCCATCAAAACTGCAATCGGTTACATTGAATTTCACAGAAGACCTGATTTCCTCCCTGCCGGTGACACGGGTATAGTCCGACTGGCTTATGATGATCTGACTTGCGAGTGCGTGTCATCGTCGTTTGTATTGTGTATTATTTTCAAAGAAAACTTCACTAATATTTAATTTGCACTCATTTTCGTTATGCATAATAATTATTATGAAAACAGTAATCTAACTGATGATGCTTGAATCTCAAAACAAAAAACTGATGTGTATAGTAGTTTAGAAATTAATAATAATAATATTCCACAACTATCACACAACGCCATCTAGTCCCAAGCTAAGCAGAGCTTGTGTTATGGGTACTAGACAACTGATAAACATACTTATATATTTCTAAATACATACATCTTATAGATAAATTACACCCAGACACAGAACAAAATTAAATGATCGTGCTCATCACACAAACATTTGTCCTGTGTGGGAATCGAACCCACGACCTCCGGCATAGCAGTTAGGGTCACTAACCACTAAACCAACAGGCCAGTCACTAACTAACTATTAAATATGATAATATAATATATACTAACGTACCTCGCCATGAGCAACGGATTCTCCAGGAATGAACTGTTCGGGATAAATGTTCTTCAAATACCAGTCAAAAGACTTGCAACCTAATCTCTCTCTCAATTCTCTACGGTCAGTGATGTTACCGTAATCACCTTTATAGTTATAAATACGCTGATAGTAATACTTTGCATAATCGTCTAACCATACCTAAAACCATAGAAAAACATTGTGACTCTAAAATTAAAATTTGTTTATTTATATTTCATGTAAAAGAGTGATAGAAACATAGAGGCAGGCTATGCTACAATTCTCCACCAGTCAACGTTTTGGTCAGATAAGACTGTGTTGTGATATAATACAAAAAAAGCAAATAAGAAAGATATAATTTGTTACCAAAAAACGTTTCGGAGATGAGAATGTTGAGAAGGATTTGCGAAGAGACAAGAATGGATAGAGTAAGGAATGAGTATATTAGAGAAAGTTTGAAAGTAGAAAGTCTGTCTTGGAATGGAAATATATTGAATAGGGATGAAGACTTTGCTGGGAAAGGGCTCCCTTACCCCGCGCCTCGTCTTTAGTTCGTGTGAGCGACGCGCCTGAATGTTTCAAAAATAATCATTACGCGTCTAATATTGTCACCTCAGCTAAACGGACAGAGTTTTTCTTGAGAACATTGACACCGGTTCCCCACTTGTACGGTGAACGACTCCTGAATATGTGCCCAACGTGAGAGCAAGGAACGATCTCCAGAGTTCCACCGCACATCCATGTCTTGAAAGACAGCTCTAGATTTTCAGCGCCCCAAATGTCAAAACCGCTGTCGTAAGTCCCTAATCTTTCGAAGAACTCTTTGTCTATTGCAAATAGACCACCAGCCATAGTAGGAGACCAGACGGGCTCCGCAGAATGTTGGTGTCTCGCTCGCTCCTTCGGCGGAATAGTGTGCCAATTGAACTGAAGATTCCAGCTAAAACCACCAACATTGACTGAAGGTGACTGAAGATTATGATAATACTCGAATGTGTCGTCGTCGATCACGTCAATTACAGGGCACACTACCGTAGTCTTGTTACGAGCAATTCTATCTAGTAATGGTTCGAGCCATCCTGGAATGAAACAGCTGAAGTTAACGACTGATCGTTACGAGGGATATGTGTAACGCTAATAATTTATATGACCACATGATTATGTACCTTCAGTGCACTCGCAATGGCTGTCGAGATAGGTAAGCACGGGAGCCGTGACGTATCTGATCCCAAGGAGTCGTGCCCTGATGAGGCCCTCACGTCTGGTGGCTCTGACTATCCTAACTTTTGGTAACGCTGACATGTAATCATCTAGCTGCTGCAACAGGTGAGCTGGAAGTATACACACATCATAGTTTTAGTTTGTTGAACAGATATAATAAAAATAACACGACGCATCAATTTCTGCATTGATTCGCAAACTCAGACTTACGCATATTAGAAAAGTCATCGACGAGAATGATCTCCTTGATCAAGTGCTCTGGTGACCGGTCCAGCACGGAGTGAACTGTCCTCAGTAGCGTCGACCACGCTTCGTTGTGGAAGCATATTACCACGGAAGTCTGCGGCAAGTCCTTTAGAAACCTACCCGGCACTTTGCACCTGGAGAAGTAAATATTTTACAAATTAGGTACCATTCGGATTATATTATACACCAAGCGGGCCGACCCGTAGAACAATTTAATTGCTAAAATTGTAGTAGCGATATAGTGATCTATTATTCTGTACCAACAACTCTACGTACTACTAGGATCTCTAATACAACATAATAATTATGTATTTATACCTTATGTTATTAGTGGCAACGCTTAGATATAGGAATATATTATAATTCAGCACGACACGAAGGCTAGTTTAGCGCTTATAGAAGCCTATTTTTTTGTTGTTGTTGGGTTTGGGATTGAGTTTGATAATGTTTGCGTGTGTGTTTGAGCCTGTACGTGTGTGTATATCATTATTTTTCTTATTTATCCAACACAAAATATTATGATATATCTGAATCCCTCGAGATGTGTTAAAGTCGTACCTCAAGTAACATCTTCTACGAATTTCTTATTATTTTCTTACCATTCGTCCCTTGGGTCCACCAGCTTTCTCCTAACAGATATCAGGTCGCTGACGTATTGGTTGAAAGCATTTCTTATCCACCCCTGTGAGACAGCTTCTTTCGTTTCCTCGGTTATATTGTCGGGTAGAACGACCGGTGTTCCTAGTTCACCGGGTGCGTTGTACGAACCCAACGCAACTTTTACAAACCCTACGGCATGAAGAATATAACCAACGTCATTTTGAAACAAAAAAATTGAGCTTTTTTATATTCTAATGAGATTAGATTGATAAATTAAATATTATACAATGGCAATTCATTATTAAATATTAATCATTTCCAGTTAATAATTTTGTATATTGTTGTTTGAATTAGTATTACAGCTTTTAGTTACATAATGACTACCAAAAATACAATTATGGAGTACAAACTAATTCACATAGGTATCTAAGTAAAACATAATACTAAAGTCGCATTTATATATTTCTTCAGATAAATCCAAATTTCGCAGATTCCTCAGTACGTACAATAATGAAGTGAGGGTTAGATATACCACCATAAATCTATAATGTCATATTCTACAGATTGGGAATTTCTTAAATTATTTAAGAAGTTCTTAGCTACATTCTTAAATAAAAATATTGAACCCAGATATAGTATTTACTGAGATTTAGGCTATGCCACTTTATGCATTCGTCTGGATTGAAGGCCCAACTTATTTAATCAAACAGTCTTAATTCACGTTTAACAAATTCATGGCCCTTTGCTTTAATTTTTTATTATTTTTAACTAATTACCCTATAAGTCTTATTTCGTTACACGAGGGTTCGAAAAGTGGACTTCGATCCAGATGAACATCGTCATCGGCGCATATCATTCGGAATACTTGCCTCACTTACTTTGAGTCAAGCATTCCTATAAAAAAACTCTCTCACTTGAAGATTGTAACGGTAAGCTCTTTCATTAATTTAAATGCGGTAACTTTGTTTCTGTTACAATGCTTATTATCTCTTCATTTGCTCACTACTTCATGTTGAAGTCTACCAAACAAAGTCCATTGAGAATTACCTTCTTTCCCCACAAGCCGAGCAAGCCAATCAACACGCGTTGGTGCTGTAACGGACAAATGTATTTATCATAATTATAATTATGCAATACTGAAATATAATATGACAGTGTCTCATTAAATAATTTATATTAGCGTTAGAGTTATGTTACTTTCGTGAGCGACCTAGTACCATATCTTGTAAAGCAATCGAAACTTTTGGTATTATTTTGATTTAACACTATACTCCAAAAATTGCAATTACTTGAGTTAACTCATGCAATTTCAACATAAAATAATTAACACTCACCGTCAGGGAGATCATTGCCGTAGTCGGAGTCGTAGTCGTAGCTCGTGCTCTTCTTTTTTATAAATGCAGGCTTTGTCATTTTCATAGGCTTTGCCTCCCCATCATCGTATTCAAACGGTGGTGCTACGATCAGGTTCGTTAACTTGCTCTTCGTAGACGACAATGCAGACATAAACCAAAACACTGTCAATATTACTACAGTCATCAATAGCAATGTCTGCCTCCATAGGAAAACTATACTGTATTTCATTTCTCTTCACAAATTATTTCAAGATGCAGATTGAATAAAACTCTACTTCTATTTGATTCTCTCAATTCACTTTTTGACACTGATTACCTTGAGTATTATCTTCATTAATTTTTTGGATGGATTAAATAAAGAGAGAAGTAGTAAATCAAAAAGGAGGCTGCTACCATAAATAATGAGAAATGTCTTCGTGTTTTACAATTGCCACAATATAATTACGCTTCTTCGATGTGATGACAGTTGCAGTGGTGGAAATAATGTAACAGGACTTTGGTGTCTTTATTGGCTATAACTTCACCTCGGTACAACCGTAAGGATTTGAAGAGTTTCTCTCTCGTTTTATGTTTCATTTCCAATTGCACACTGAGTATGATTTACCGTCTACATTTTTAGCACTAGTCCTAAGAACCAAGTATTTTTTATCAATAACATAACGTAGGTACGATATTTTTATGATTAAAGTTTATAAACATAGAAAATGTAATAATCATATAATGCCAGATTTCACTAAAACTCAGTGGCACTTAAATAGTATTGTTTTTTTTTTTAATTTCTACAATGAATGCAGCATCACCTAGTTTTAGTAAAAATGGGCATTTGTCCTTGTTTAATAGAACACTCACCACCCGCATCATAAAGAACGAACGTTCCTAGTAACTTGTTGTGCCATAAATCTTTAGCAAGGTGTTAACCTCGACATGAAATTGATTTTATTTCGTCACAATCTTAAAAGTCATTATTCTCGTTTATTTATTTTCAAACATATTTTTTTTACTTATTTTAAATGGTGGTCAGAGCTCCAGAGAGAGGAACCTATACTTACTATACGAGCCGTATCCATTCAATTCATTACAGTCAATTATTAGAATGTAGTCAATTTTAAGGTGCGATTCCACCGCCACGCCACACCGACCGGTGGGGTCGGTTCTAAGGTTCCCTTGGTCACTTCTTACGACACCCATGGGATGAAATGGGGTGGTCAGATTCTTTCTCCGTGACCGTCCGGAAGTTTATTACCTCAGTTATGCTTTTTCCCAATTGCATTGCTCACGGGGTCCGCCAACCTGCGGTGCGAATAAAGCATCAAAAAGTGGTTTCAGTAGGCATTGACGATCTTTCAGGAATTTGGCGAACAACACGAGGTCACAAACCAAATGTGTCACACGTAGATACCATTTATCAACCTTAGAAAACAACATCAACGAGTTGCAAAAAAGAGCGAAGTCCACAGTTATCGAGTTCAAAAACTTAACTTCGCCACTAGAACAGATAGAGTCCGAGTCACAGCAAGACCTCTGTGAACTCGTTAAAAAAACATGTAATGCGGTTAAAACCCAAATACAGACATCTGAGATAAAAGATATCTACAGGATTAAAACCAAAACTGGCGTATCTACCATTGTAACAAAGCTATCCTCAGTTATAACAAAAAATAGAATCCTAAATGGAGTGAAGGAATTCAACAAGCTGAATCCAGTTAATAAGCTCTCCTCCTCAACGATTGGGCACCCGGGACCTAAAGTTCCCATTTATGTAGCAGAAAGCCTCACAAGCAAGGACAGGAAACTGTATGCAATTACTGGTGAAAAAGCTAAATTTCTGGAATATAAATACTGTTGGATTAATAATGGCCGCATATTTGTGAAGAAAGCGGATGGCGACACTCGAATTCAAATAAAAAATGAGGCGGATTTGGAAACCCTTAAGAAAATTACGTGACTAGGTACTTTATTTACGTTTTATTAATATTATTTTTTGTTAAAAGTATTACTAGTTTTGTCATCAAACTTACTGTTTGTACTCTTTGTGTCACTTGCCTATTAATGTATATTTTAAGAGTTCGTATGATGCTGTTTTGGTGATATTGGGCGATCTAGATCTCGGTATCTATATGACCTAAGAATTCGGTATTTGGACACCATTAAACTTGGACTTATAATCTTTAAATCTGTACAAGCGAAAACACGATTGGATGAAAAAACCTCGATAGAAAAAAAATACTAAAACAACTCGGTTTGCACTTATTTAGAGTTGGATCTCTGAAACCTTAAGGAATTTAGTGACGATTTTTACATAATAGATAGGTAACTATATTATCTCAAATCGTGCAGATTTTTTTTTTTAATTTTCTACGTGGTTTTCTCGTAATTAGCATTCCTGTGATTGGCGCTTACGTTATTTTATTCTAAGCGAGCGCACATTCTTTCTGTCTCACGTTTGGAACGCGGTAGTAATAGCGCTATCCTTTTCAATTTGTTTAATTCAGTGACATTCAGTCTGCTGCGGCATCAGGGGTGGTCGACTCTTACTGTCGAATCAGTAACATACCTACTGGGGCCAGAAATATGTTGCCAGAAATATATTAAATAATTTTGGATTTTTTGTGGCAACATCAAATAAAAAAAAAGAAAACTGTGCAACGCAAGTGTTGCTATAATTTTAAACGTTTACCTCAATCCTAGGTACAACTATCGTTTATCTCCTTGGTAAAAACGTCGGTAACAATAGAAAAAGGGGCACCTTTCAAATATTTTTTTTTATATGACATAATAATTTAAACAACTCATAACTCCCATTGTATAAAAATAAAATACATTTTGTTTCGTAATGATTTGATGTAAAATATGGAAAGATTTGGAGGAAGTTTAAAACGTGACATAGCAACACAGCTTAAAAAATTAAAAATGTTTGTTGTTTGCCTAAAATTAAAGTTTCAAAGTTGATCGATTGTAGTTTTGCGTTGATTTATTTCCGTAACATAGCCTCTCAATTTCTGAAAGTCTGAAGTGCAGAACATGTGTGGCAGTTCAAGTGAGAATCCAGCTATAACTCAACATCGGTTTCCTAAACCGGGAAGTAGGAACTATCTCCGGTACGTATCTTCATAAATTTGGCAGACTGTAGCCCTTACAAAGTTATTTATCTACCTCCTTTCAAAAAATATATTCAATTCTAAACCTTGTACAGACCTCCGCCCATAAGGCGACCCACCGACCTACCAAACCTAACCTAACCTCACACCGGGATAGGCATACACCCTCCTTGCACCCTTTACGTCCAGCGATCACGCCCGTCCAGTACAATAACATAATTAAAAGATGGCAATAAACATACACACATTAATTGTTTCTTTCAGCTGCAAACTATGGGCGAAATTCTGTTTTCCTCATGGACAGTGGTCTTCGCCAGATTTCCAAATGAAGCTCTATAATAGTAGACTATGAGACTTCACTACCAAGAAACTACGTAGGCATGCTGCTCCTGAAGAAAACTTTGTACAGGTTAGAACTTTATTGCTAAGGTTCTGTTTCAAAAGTGTAAAAATGTTTAATTAATCGAGTAGTAAATTGAAGTGTTAATTTCTGTTCAGCTAAAATTATAGGTATAAAGCATCATTAGTACAGAAGTAAAGGAAAATTGATAAAATTAAATAACTGTTTATACTTCGAAGTTACAAAACCTCAATGTACGAGTCTAATATACAAATATGTAATTATTTTCAGATAACACAAACTCTTCCAATGAACCTGTTGCGGGTCTCGCATGTCAATGGGCACTGTCCGATGTCACAAACCAGGCACAATCAACCAGGAAAAGTAATGAAAGAGACTGATAAGGTAAATTAATATTTTAATAGGGTTCAATACTGAAAGGGTGCCAATGGAATTATTACTAAGCCTATTATGTTGGTTCATCTGTCACATACAAGGCCTTATCGCATTAATGGTAAGAGATAGCCAGTTGAAATTTTAATTATTTGTTTCAGATAACACAACCTTTTCCGCAACATCCCATTGAACCAAATCAGCAAAAAACCAATTCAGCTGCCTCCGGTTACTTCGGACTCGATAATTATTATTATGTCGTCGATAGTCATGTCAGTATATTGCTTAGAATATTTTTTCTTTACAAACTTTATTTTACGATATTGTTATGAACGAAATAAATATTTTTTACATTTAAAATCAACACATACTGTTTTTTTTGTTCCACCTGGCTTCTGCACTTGCAAGAAAACTGAAAAGTTATCTTGCAGGTGCAAAAGCCAAATTTTATCAAAATAATTTATCTAATTTAAAAAAAATAAGATTCGAAATTCCCGCTACATAAACTTTTATTTGGGGATAACAAGAGATGGCGTGACTGTGCACCAGTTTTTGTCCTCAACATTTTTGTATTGAGTTGACATTCTTCTCCTAGAGTATATGTGTTCTGTGTGCGGCATCTGTTGCGAGACGAACCTATGTTTGGCGACATTACAGACAGCGGACTATTTTCTACGCAATTATTTTGTTTAGTGGTAGGCAATTTATGTACCTATAATAAAGTTTAGGGACAGTATTTACTGTAAAAAGGAGTTGAAATCGTTTTGTGTAAATATATCCCTTTAATTCGCAGTGTTGAACCTGAACGACATAGTAAACAAAAAAATCTGGTTCATTTTCTGCTGATAAGTTTTTGTTTTTTTTTTAATCAAAATGTAGCAAAAATGATTTGCAACCTAAAAATAATATAACTGTCAATTCGCGCAAATTTTTTCTCTCTTTTTTTACCAAGATGTCATGGAGGTGAACTGTCATGCGCGGATCTAAGGTTAATAATTTTCGATTTTGGACATTTGCATTTAGTTAATGGGTTTAATCATGAAAAATTTCTGAAGAAATATCGCCTTTATTGATTAATGTAAAAATCATCTCATTTGAACCATGAATATTCAACCTATGAGGCTGTGAAATCTTATGTTGTTTGTGACCAACACTGCGGAGCTCTCAGAAAATTACCGAACTTTCTGTATGTCGTACAGAAACAACGCTGCTCTCTTGCTTGTCAAGTACTGCATATATTTTATGTCGGTTCTTACAATGAAAATCGACCGCAAGAGTAACTTCCTTTCATGCTAAATTTAGTATCATCAATCCTCTCCCTTTTGACTAATTCACCAGCAAGTACAACTCATTCAAAGAGAAAGGTAACCACAGTACATAAGCATCTGACAAAACGGGTGAAGAAGTTTGGTCGAAAACCCCTAAACTTCAAATTCAAAAAAGGCAAATTTCACTACACAGCAATAGTAGAATTATCACAATGTAATCTGCCTTTTGATGTAGGCCTGAAACACCCTCTTGAATACTTCCAGCGTTTTTTCTCCTACCGTAGAAACGGGTTTTGTTGGCGGAAAGATTCGACAAAATGACTGATTTTAGAAAGATGTCGATTTGAATTATTGAAAAGCTTTATTTATCCTTGGTAGAATAGAGATAGAATCGCCATGTTACGCGGACAGTAAGTAAGCGCCAGTATCTAACCAAGAAGCAAAAGAAATGGGGATTTAAGTTATTTATACGAGCAGGAGTCTCTGGATTAATAAATACTGCTTCCCATATGCTGGTGAAGATACATCCAGAAACCTCTGTTTTACGGACTACGTAAATAGCTTAGGTCTTGGAGCTGAAGTTGTCATAGCTCTATGCAAGACTTCACGGGATTAACCAGTATAATAATAGTCCTCCTGAAGTCCATTTTCGGTCATGGCGGCCAATCTTAGCGGAGATTGACAATCGGCGCGGGAGATATTATAGTTAGTTTAGTTAAGTGTGTGGTAGGTACAGGTGCACTCTTTGTTTCTTTTTCCTCTCATAGTCCCATGGGACGGCAATCCGACATGACAGGCGATAGATCAGGCGCGATCAGGCCAACCAAACCACCAACTTCCAAACTCCGGCCTACTACTTGGTTTCTAATGAAAACCCAATAGTTATTTTGGCCCGACCCAGGAATCGAACCAAAGACCCCACGCTCAGCAGTCGCGCTTTGCAACCGTGAGACCAACGGGGCAGTCTACCAAAAGGGGCAGAAAACCAGTATACCATGCAGTGTAAATTGCAATAAGTGTAACCTTAGATCGTGGTTGTTGGAAAATAAAAATTGTTACTATCATTACGATGTCAACGTCTAAATGACGATAATTATATGTATTTCAAAGAAAGATGATTTTGTGTGTTGTTTTGAACAGTAAACTTTGTTTCTTCACACATTATTTTTAATTTGATTGTAAATTTTACTGTCCACTCAAGCCGCAATGTTGGTAGTGTACAACATATATTCTGCCATTTACTCTTTAGAGTGTTTCGCAACGTTGTACCTCAACAACATATGTTTTCTCAAAAAGTATATAAGTTATATATTTTTAAATATTTTTATAAAGCCATTTAGACTATAATTAAACCCCTCAAAAAGAAAAAAGAATGAAATTGCAACATTTTTTCACCTGCGAACTAAAGGGATATTATATACCTATCTTTTAATGATGATTGTCACCCACCTGATGATGGACTCCGAAGGTAGGTATAGGATCTCGGTGACGGCACTACGTAGAACCATCGTGTTTGGACTCATTTGAAAGGTCTAACGGAGATCTTGTTGACTAATGATGTCACCCACCTGATGGCGGACTCCGAAGGTAGGTATAGGATCTCGGTGACGGCACTACGTAGAACCATCGTGTTTGGACTGTAGAACCATCGTGTTTGGACTCATTTGAAAGGTCTAACGGAGATCTTGTTGACTAATGATGTCACCCACCTGATGATGGACTCCGAAGGTAGGTATAGGATCTCGGTGACGGCACTACGTAAAACCATCGTGTTTGGACTCATTTGAAAGGTCTAACGGAGATCTTGTTGACTAATGATGTCACCCCACCTGATGATGGACTCCGAAGGTAGGTATAGGATCTCGGTGACGGCACTACGTAGAAACATCGTGTTTGGACTCATTTGAAAGGTCTAACGGAGATCTTGTTGACTAAATGATGTCACCCACCTGATGATGGACTCCGAAGGTAGGTATAGGATCTCGGTGACGGCACTACGTAGAACCATCGTGTTTGGACTCATTTGAAAGGTCTAACGGAGATCTTGTTGACTAATGATGTCACCCACCTGATGATGGACTCCGAAGGTAGGTATAGGATCTCGGTGACGGCACTACGTAGAACCATCGTGTTTGGACTCATTTGAAAGGTCTAACGGAGATCTTGTTGACTAATGATGTCACCCACCTGATGATGGACTCCGAAGGTAGGTATAGGATCTCGGTGACGGCACTACGTAAAACCATCGTGTTTGGACTCATTTGAAAGGTCTAACGGAGATCTTGTTGACTAATGATGTCACCCACCTGATGATGGACTAGTAGGTAGGTAGTAGGTACCTACCTACCTACTACCTACCTACCTACTACCTACCTACCTACTACCTACCTACCTACTACCTACCTACCTACTATTTACCTACCTACTACCTACCTACCTACTACCTACCTACTACCTACCTACTACCTACCTACTACCTACCTACTACCTACCTACTACCTACCTACTACCTACCTACTACCTACCTACTACCTACCTACTACCTACCTACTACCTACCTACTACCTACCTACTACCTACCTACTACCTACCTACTACCTACCTACTACCTACCTACTACCTACCTACTACCTACCTACTACCTACCTACTACCTACCTACTACCTACCTACTACCTACCTACTACCTACCTACTACCTACCTACTACCTACCTACTACCTACCTACTACCTACCTACTACCTACCTACTACCTACCTACTACCTACCTACTACCTACCTACTACCTACCTACTACCTACCTACTACCTACCTACTACCTACCTACTACCTACCTACTACCTACCTACTACCTACCTACTACCTACCTACTACCTACCTACTACCTACCTACTACCTACCTACTACCTACCTACTACCTACCTACTACCTACCTACTACCTACCTACTACCTACCTACTACCTACCTACTACCTACCTACTACCTACCTACTACCTACCTACTACCTACCTACTACCTACCTACTACCTACCTACTACCTACCTACTACCTACCTACTACCTACCTACTACCTACCTACTACCTACCTACTACCTACCTACTACCTACCTACTACCTACCTACTACCTACCTACTACCTACCTACTACCTACCTACTACCTACCTACTACCTACCTACTACCTACCTACTACCTACCTACTACCTACCTACTACCTACCTACTACCTACCTACTACCTACCTACTACCTACCTACTACCTACCTACTACCTACCTACTACCTACCTACTACCTACCTACTACCTACCTACTACCTACCTACTACCTACCTACTACCTACCTACTACCTACCTACTACCTACCTACTACCTACCTACTACCTACCTACTACCTACCTACTACCTACCTACTACCTACCTACTACCTACCTACTACCTACCTACTACCTACCTACTACCTACCTACTACCTACCTACTACCTACCTACTACCTACCTACTACCTACCTACTACCTACCTACTACCTACCTACTACCTACCTACTACCTACCTACTACCTACCTACTACCTACCTACTACCTACCTACTACCTACCTACTACCTACCTACTACCTACCTACTACCTACCTACTACCTACCTACTACCTACCTACTACCTACCTACTACCTACCTACTACCTACCTACTACCTACCTACTACCTACCTACTACCTACCTACTACCTACCTACTACCTACCTACTACCTACCTACTACCTACCTACTACCTACCTACTACCTACCTACTACCTACCTACTACCTACCTACTACCTACCTACTACCTACCTACTACCTACCTACTACCTACCTACTACCTACCTACTACCTACCTACTACCTACCTACTACCTACCTACTACCTACCTACTACCTACCTACTACCTACCTACTACCTACCTACTACCTACCTACTACCTACCTACTACCTACCTACTACCTACCTACTACCTACCTACTACCTACCTACTACCTACCTACTACCTACCTACTACCTACCTACTACCTACCTACTACCTACCTACTACCTACCTACTACCTACCTACTACCTACCTACTACCTACCTACTACCTACCTACTACCTACCTACTACCTACCTACTACCTACCTACTACCTACCTACTACCTACCTACTACCTACCTACTACCTACCTACTACCTACCTACTACCTACCTACTACCTACCTACTACCTACCTACTACCTACCTACTACCTACCTACTACCTACCTACTACCTACCTACTACCTACCTACTACCTACCTACTACCTACCTACTACCTACCTACTACCTACCTACTACCTACCTACTACCTACCTACTACCTACCTACTACCTACCTACTACCTACCTACTACCTACCTACTACCTACCTACTACCTACCTACTACCTACCTACTACCTACCTACTACCTACCTACTACCTACCTACTACCTACCTACTACCTACCTACTACCTACCTACTACCTACCTACTACCTACCTACTACCTACCTACTACCTACCTACTACCTACCTACTACCTACCTACTACCTACCTACTACCTACCTACTACCTACCTACTACCTACCTACTACCTACCTACTACCTACCTACTACCTACCTACTACCTACCTACTACCTACCTACTACCTACCTACTACCTACCTACTACCTACCTACTACCTACCTACTACCTACCTACTACCTACCTACTACCTACCTACTACCTACCTACTACCTACCTACTACCTACCTACTACCTACCTACTACCTACCTACTACCTACCTACTACCTACCTACTACCTACCTACTACCTACCTACTACCTACCTACTACCTACCTATTACCTACTACCTAACTATTACCTACTACCTACCTACCCGATTTTATTTATTTATGGAAACATTTGTTTTGAATAGTTATAGTTTATTTTTGACGGAACATTACTTTTTGTTATTTACGGTACTACCTATGATATTTGTGTAAGTACCTACGAATGTTTGTCTTTTATTTTTTTATGGGATTTTTATTGTTTTTGTAATGGTACCTATATTGTATATTCTGAATATACTTACATATTAAACTGCTTAATAAATAAACATTGATGATTAATTACATAGAACATTTTATTTCATACTAACCTTTTAGGTTTATAGATTGAGTACCTACTTACTTACCTACTTTTATCTACGTGAGGAATGATAGATCAGTCTGGATCTTCGATCAATAAGTTTCGAGTCCACGAAAAAAAAAAACCTCTAAATTTCGAAACTTGAGTCTCGGCCCTAGTACCTACCTATCTATTATTTTACCTACTATTATGTATAGTGTTTAGGTGTGTCATTAGTTTGTACCTAGGTAATAATAGGGTTATGGACTGAGCTTCAAATAAGTATACCGACAATATTTTATTATCCTCGCTTGATTGTCATTTCCGATCCGTCGTCGTACCGTGAAAATAGGTACTTCCATGAATTTCAACTTTATTTGAATGTTTTATTTACGAATACGTTTTATATATCTACTAGCTGATACCCGCGACTTCGTTCACGTGGAAATTTTGATGTGTGACTGTCTCGTTGATCGAGTGGTCTCAAGTGCAACTACTGAGGATGAGGTCCGAGGTTTGATTGCAAAGTGTTTTCGCAGTAGAGGCCACGGAGCGTGGTTTTCGTGCCAGGTCGATGGCAATATTATATCTATAGACATCAAACGCCCCCTATTCCATGGCGCTTGAACATTACTGGCAAAATGTGGGTTTACGATTAGGTACACCACTGCCTAACTCTTTCGGGATCTTCTGTTGGCACTGGATGGGAAAACTCTTCGGAAAGTGGAATTTTCGCATCTACATCTAATTCCAGGCGACTCTCTCCTGTTTAAAGCAGTTTATTTGCAAAGACATCTGTTCCATGGCCAATCGCAGATTTTTGGTGATGTTGCAAGTTGGGGTAAGATTCGACGGCAATTTGTAAACGGAAAGTGCTATCTGGCCATTGTTAAGCAAAGTTGCGGCAATGCCCAAGGCAGCCACAGCCGATAAGACGGCACGGTTGGCGCAGTGCCTCGGCGTTTGACTGTGTCGCTGCATGTCCTGTATTCGATTTTCACACTGAACAAATATATTTACGTCGCGGGTCTTATCTAATTTTAATTAGGTTTTATTTTAAAGTTTTTACAGCTGTTTTTCTTACTGTGTACGTCAATTTGTATTTGTAGACTATTCACGACAAATATTAACACCGCAATTCTGAAAATGGTGTCAAATGAACAATGCCATCTGTCGAAGACGAAGTTAAACTGCCAAAATTTAATGCATGGGAAGCAAACACACACTATAGGGTTTAGGCTATGTAGTTTCCTGCATGAATGGTGCGCGGAGGCACTACACTGGGGGATAACTCCGCTGCCGCCGTATATTGCCGCATGGCGGACAGACCCCACTGGTGTGATTTCATGGCGACATGGAGAGAGCGACTGTCGCAACCCCGTGCAGGGCACAGTGGTGGTAAGTCTCCTCTTTGAGGAGTGGCTTGAGAGGCGCCACGGCGCCCTCACCTTTCGTCTGGCGCAGGTCCTCACCGGACACGGTTGTTTCGGGATTCGGGAGGCACCTGCACCGAATCAGGCGGAAGGAAACGCCCAAATGCTACTATTGCAAGGATTAGCCGTAGGACACGGTGGAGCACACCGTGGAGGTCTGCCTTGCCTGGGCGGAGCCCCACTTGGGTTGAGCCCCGTCGTGTTCTCTTAGCGACGATCGGCGGCGGCGACCTCTCGCGTCCGGCCCTGGTTCAAGCCATGTTGCGGGGCGAGAGGGAATGGGACACCGTCGCCTCCTTCGGCGAAGCAGTGATGCTAGCGAAGGAGGTGGCGTGGTGAGAGAGAGAACCTATCGTCCCAGCCGCAATAGGAGACGCTCTGGGCGTCGGGGGTCACGTGATGGCTTCCGGCCACCGTAGGTGCGGGCCTGTGGACGGTAAGTAGTGGGCTAGCTCGCCGTCCGCCCGTCGTAAGACGACGACAGGCCGTGTCGACGGCGCGTTCGGTTCCACGCGCGCCTCAATGAGATGTCAGCAATATGGTTGAGGCCCGCAAGGGCCGCCGCTTGTCGGGGCTACGGGTTGTTCGAAAGAAATATCGCGGCCACAGCACAAAAGGCAAAAAAGGAACATGGGTGGTTTTTAGTCAGTAGAAGTCTAACATTCCCTACCGCTCTGTCCAGAGCGGGAGGAGTTAAATGATGATTTCCCACCCTCCAAAAAAAAACCCTATGTAGATTTTCAAAGCAGCGTCATTTAAACTAATCAAGGGTACAGTTTGTTATCGTAACTGTTTGAAAAATACGATTTAAAAGTTATCTTGTGAACACACTTATTAATTAGTACCGTTTTGATGCAATAGATGTCGTTGCATGTATGTTTCTAAATGATGATAAGTTTTCGTAAATACCTAATACCTATATCAATACCTTAAATTCGTATATCTTTTGATAGAGAGCACCAATTCCAATGAATCAAAAACTAAAACCCTAATCTTATTAGTTTTAAAATGTACACGTGATAATACTATAATTAACTATACACCCAAGACACACAGACACAACAAAAGAAAACATTATTTTTTCTAAATAATTATGTTCAATATACAGAAACTCTACGTCTACAGATTTATAATATTGTATTTACAATTAAAAGTAGATTATATAAATTTACTCTGAATTGATTTGAAAATCATATAGCATCGAAATGAAAACAAATACGTGGAACTTACAAAAAGTGAAAACCGATTGGGGATCGAACTCGCGAACACGTTTCAACATTTTTGGAAATCTTATAAAAAATCACAAAAAGTGAATACTGACTGTGATTTGAACTTGCGTACCTTTGTTTACAGGTAAGTCTCTGTACCGTTAGGCTACGTACACCAGTGACAAACTGTTTGAAATATACCTTCTGTTTTAATATAGTATGACAGTTGACATTTCGATTGTGTACGATACCGGAAATTTGAAATGACGTAAGGGACTTCAGCTTTCTCTTGGATTTGCAACGCTCGCATCAGGTGCTTAAAGTGAAAAATTGCACAGCACGCTCGATGTCCCTTGCGTTATTTCGTATTTCCAGTATCAAGCTGTAAAACAGTTGAGGATTATGGATAATGCAATACTGCTCATCCCCTTTATTTATTATGGGGATAATTTATAGCCCATGTGTTATTCCAGACTATAATCTACCTCTGTGCCAAATTTCATCCAGATCCGATCCTACTTACTACCCTACCTACTTACTACCCTACCTACCTACTACCCTGCCTATCTATCAACCACTTTCTCACCGTATAAACCTTCTCTGGACTTCCACAAATAATTTAAGACCAAAATTAGCCAAATCGATCCAGGCGTTGTTGAGTTATGCGCTTACCAACACATTTTGCGATTCATTTTTATATTATAGATAATATAAAAATGAATCGCAAAATGTGTTGGTAAGCGCATAACTCAACAACGCCTGGATCGATTTGGCTAATTTTGGTCTTAAATTATTTGTGGAAGTCCAGAGAAGGTTTATACGGTGAGAAAGTGGTTGATAGATAGGCAGGGTAGTAGGTAGGTAGGGTAGTAAGTAGGATCGGATCTGGATGAAATTTGGCACAGAGGTAGATTATAGTCTGGAATAACACATGGGCTATAAATTATCCCCATAATAAATAAAGGGGATGAGCAGTATTGCATTATCCATAATCCTCAACTGTTTTACAGCTTGATACTGGAAATACGAAATAACGCAAGGGACATCGAGCGTGCTGTGCAATTTTTCACTTTAAGCACCTGGTGCGAGCGTTGCAAATCCAAGAGAAAGCTGAAGTCCCTTACGTCATTTCAAATTTCCGGTATCGTACACAATCGAAATGTCAACTGTCATACTATATTAAAACAGAAGGTATATTTCAAACAGTTTGTCACTGGTGTACGTAGCCTAACGGTACAGAGACTTACCTGTAAACAAAGGTACGCAAGTTCAAATCACAGTCAGTATTCACTTTTTGTGATTTTTTATAAGATTTCCAAAAATGTTGAAACGTGTTCGCGAGTTCGATCCCCAATCGGTTTTCACTTTTTGTAAGTTCCACTATTTGTTTTCATTTCGATGCTATATGATTTTCAAATCAATTCAGAGTAAATTTATATAATCTACTTTTAATTGTAAATACAATATTATAAATCTGTAGACGTAGAGTTTCTGTATATTGAACATAATTATTTAGAAAAAATAATGTTTTCTTTTGTTGTGTCTGTGTGTCTTGGGTGTATAGTTAATTATAGTATTATCACGTGTACATTTTAAAACTAATAAGATTAGGGTTTTAGTTTTTGATTCATTGGAATTGGTGCTCTCTATCAAAAGATATACGAATTTAAGGTATTGATATAGGTATTAGGTATTTACGAAAACTTATCATCATTTAGAAACATACATGCAACGACATCTATTGCATCAAAACGGTACTAATTAATAAGTGTGTTCACAAGATAACTTTTAAATCGTATTTTTCAAACAGTTACGATAACAAACTGTACCCTTGATTAGTTTAAATGACGCTGCTTTGAAAATCTACATAGGGTTTTTTTTTGGAGGGTGGGAAATCATCATTTAACTCCTCCCGCTCTGGACAGAGCGGTAGGGAATGTTAGACTTCTACTGACTAAAAACCACCCATGTTCCTTTTTTGCCTTTTGTGCTGTGGCCGCGATATTTCTTTCGAACAACCCGTAGCCCCGACAAGCGGCGGCCCTTGCGGGCCTCAACCATATTGCTGACATCTCATTGAGGCGCGCGTGGAACCGAACGCGCCGTCGACACGGCCTGTCGTCGTCTTACGACGGGCGGACGGCGAGCTAGCCCACTACTTACCGTCCACAGGCCCGCACCTACGGTGGCCGGAAGCCATCACGTGACCCCCGACGCCCAGAGCGTCTCCTATTGCGGCTGGGACGATAGGTTCTCTCTCTCACCACGCCACCTCCTTCGCTAGCATCACTGCTTCGCCGAAGGAGGCGACGGTGTCCCATTCCCTCTCGCCCCGCAACATGGCTTGAACCAGGGCCGGACGCGAGAGGTCGCCGCCGCCGATCGTCGCTAAGAGAACACGACGGGGCTCAACCCAAGTGGGGCTCCGCCCAGGCAAGGCAGACCTCCACGGTGTGCTCCACCGTGTCCTACGGCTAATCCTTGCAATAGTAGCATTTGGGCGTTTCCTTCCGCCTGATTCGGTGCAGGTGCCTCCCGAATCCCGAAACAACCGTGTCCGGTGAGGACCTGCGCCAGACGAAAGGTGAGGGCGCCGTGGCGCCTCTCAAGCCACTCCTCAAAGAGGAGACTTACCACCACTGTGCCCTGCACGGGGTTGCGACAGTCGCTCTCTCCATGTCGCCATGAAATCACACCAGTGGGGTCTGTCCGCCATGCGGCAATATACGGCGGCAGCGGAGTTATCCCCCAGTGTAGTGCCTCCGCGCACCATTCATGCAGGAAACTACATAGCCTAAACCCTATAGTGTGTGTTTGCTTCCCATGCATTAAATTTTGGCAGTTTAACTTCGTCTTCGACAGATGGCATTGTTCATTTGACACCATTTTCAGAATTGCGGTGTTAATATTTGTCGTGAATAGTCTACAAATACAAATTGACGTACACAGTAAGAAAAACAGCTGTAAAAACTTTAAAATAAAACCTAATTAAAATTAGATAAGACCCGCGACGTAAATATATTTGTTCAGTGTGAAAATCGAATACAGGACATGCAGCGACACAGTCAAACGCCGAGGCACTGCGCCAACCGTGCCGTCTTATCGGCTGTGGCTGCCTTGGGCATTGCCGCAACTTTGCTTAACAATGGCCAGATAGCACTTTCCGTTTACAAATTGCCGTCGAATCTTACCCCAACTTGCAACATCACCAAAAATCTGCGATTGGCCATGGAACAGATGTCTTTGCAAATAAACTGCTTTAAACAGGAGAGAGTCGCCTGGAATTAGATGTAGATGCGAAAATTCCACTTTCCGAAGAGTTTTCCCATCCAGTGCCAACAGAAGATCCCGAAAGAGTTAGGCAGTGGTGTACCTAATCGTAAACCCACATTTTGCCAGTAATGTTCAAGCGCCATGGAATAGGGGGCGTTTGATGTCTATAGATATAATATTGCCATCGACCTGGCACGAAAACCACGCTCCGTGGCCTCTACTGCGAAAACACTTTGCAATCAAACCTCGGACCTCATCCTCAGTAGTTGCACTTGAGACCACTCGATCAACGAGACAGTCACACATCAAAATTTCCACGTGAACGAAGTCGCGGGTATCAGCTAGTAATTATATAATATTGAATCAAGCTGTCGACCAGCTGGGCGGTCGGGGCACCGCAGTTCAAACTCGTACTCGACTCACACTCGATCGCGGTGTGTGCGCGGAGCGCGCCGCTCTGCCGCGCCGGGCGTCATGCCAACGCGTATTACGGAAGAGGGGGCGCGGGCGAGAGGTACGAAATCGCTCGCGTTGGGCTATAATGCGCGCTCTTAAGTCTACCCACTTACCTTAATTATAAATCTCATCCATATCTTAAGAACGAAACATTATACCCATCTGACTGGCCTGTTGGTCTAGTGGTTAGTGACCCTAACTGCTATGCCGGAGGTCGTGGGTTCGATTCCCACCCAGGACAAATGTTTGTGTGATGAGCACGATCATTTGTTCTGTGTCTGGGTGTAATTTATCTATAACTAGCTGATACCCGCGACTTCGTTCACGTGGAAATTTTGATGTGTGACTGTCTCGTTGATCGAGTGGTCTCAAGTGCAACTACTGAGGATGAGGTCCGAGGTTTGATTGCAAAGTGTTTTCGCAGTAGAGGCCACGGAGCGTGGTTTTCGTGCCAGGTCGATGGCAATATTATATCTATAGACATCAAACGCCCCCTATTCCATGGCGCTTGAACATTACTGGCAAAATGTGGGTTTACGATTAGGTACACCACTGCCTAACTCTTTCGGGATCTTCTGTTGGCACTGGATGGGAAAACTCTTCGGAAAGTGGAATTTTCGCATCTACATCTAATTCCAGGCGACTCTCTCCTGTTTAAAGCAGTTTATTTGCAAAGACATCTGTTCCATGGCCAATCGCAGATTTTTGGTGATGTTGCAAGTTGGGGTAAGATTCGACGGCAATTTGTAAACGGAAAGTGCTATCTGGCCATTGTTAAGCAAAGTTGCGGCAATGCCCAAGGCAGCCACAGCCGATAAGACGGCACGGTTGGCGCAGTGCCTCGGCGTTTGACTGTGTCGCTGCATGTCCTGTATTCGATTTTCACACTGAACAAATATATTTACGTCGCGGGTCTTATCTAATTTTAATTAGGTTTTATTTTAAAGTTTTTACAGCTGTTTTTCTTACTGTGTACGTCAATTTGTATTTGTAGACTATTCACGACAAATATTAACACCGCAATTCTGAAAATGGTGTCAAATGAACAATGCCATCTGTCGAAGACGAAGTTAAACTGCCAAAATTTAATGCATGGGAAGCAAACACACACTATAGGGTTTAGGCTATGTAGTTTCCTGCATGAATGGTGCGCGGAGGCACTACACTGGGGGATAACTCCGCTGCCGCCGTATATTGCCGCATGGCGGACAGACCCCACTGGTGTGATTTCATGGCGACATGGAGAGAGCGACTGTCGCAACCCCGTGCAGGGCACAGTGGTGGTAAGTCTCCTCTTTGAGGAGTGGCTTGAGAGGCGCCACGGCGCCCTCACCTTTCGTCTGGCGCAGGTCCTCACCGGACACGGTTGTTTCGGGATTCGGGAGGCACCTGCACCGAATCAGGCGGAAGGAAACGCCCAAATGCTACTATTGCAAGGATTAGCCGTAGGACACGGTGGAGCACACCGTGGAGGTCTGCCTTGCCTGGGCGGAGCCCCACTTGGGTTGAGCCCCGTCGTGTTCTCTTAGCGACGATCGGCGGCGGCGACCTCTCGCGTCCGGCCCTGGTTCAAGCCATGTTGCGGGGCGAGAGGGAATGGGACACCGTCGCCTCCTTCGGCGAAGCAGTGATGCTAGCGAAGGAGGTGGCGTGGTGAGAGAGAGAACCTATCGTCCCAGCCGCAATAGGAGACGCTCTGGGCGTCGGGGGTCACGTGATGGCTTCCGGCCACCGTAGGTGCGGGCCTGTGGACGGTAAGTAGTGGGCTAGCTCGCCGTCCGCCCGTCGTAAGACGACGACAGGCCGTGTCGACGGCGCGTTCGGTTCCACGCGCGCCTCAATGAGATGTCAGCAATATGGTTGAGGCCCGCAAGGGCCGCCGCTTGTCGGGGCTACGGGTTGTTCGAAAGAAATATCGCGGCCACAGCACAAAAGGCAAAAAAGGAACATGGGTGGTTTTTAGTCAGTAGAAGTCTAACATTCCCTACCGCTCTGTCCAGAGCGGGAGGAGTTAAATGATGATTTCCCACCCTCCAAAAAAAAACCCTATGTAGATTTTCAAAGCAGCGTCATTTAAACTAATCAAGGGTACAGTTTGTTATCGTAACTGTTTGAAAAATACGATTTAAAAGTTATCTTGTGAACACACTTATTAATTAGTACCGTTTTGATGCAATAGATGTCGTTGCATGTATGTTTCTAAATGATGATAAGTTTTCGTAAATACCTAATACCTATATCAATACCTTAAATTCGTATATCTTTTGATAGAGAGCACCAATTCCAATGAATCAAAAACTAAAACCCTAATCTTATTAGTTTTAAAATGTACACGTGATAATACTATAATTAACTATACACCCAAGACACACAGACACAACAAAAGAAAACATTATTTTTTCTAAATAATTATGTTCAATATACAGAAACTCTACGTCTACAGATTTATAATATTGTATTTACAATTAAAAGTAGATTATATAAATTTACTCTGAATTGATTTGAAAATCATATAGCATCGAAATGAAAACAAATACGTGGAACTTACAAAAAGTGAAAACCGATTGGGGATCGAACTCGCGAACACGTTTCAACATTTTTGGAAATCTTATAAAAAATCACAAAAAGTGAATACTGACTGTGATTTGAACTTGCGTACCTTTGTTTACAGGTAAGTCTCTGTACCGTTAGGCTACGTACACCAGTGACAAACTGTTTGAAATATACCTTCTGTTTTAATATAGTATGACAGTTGACATTTCGATTGTGTACGATACCGGAAATTTGAAATGACGTAAGGGACTTCAGCTTTCTCTTGGATTTGCAACGCTCGCATCAGGTGCTTAAAGTGAAAAATTGCACAGCACGCTCGATGTCCCTTGCGTTATTTCGTATTTCCAGTATCAAGCTGTAAAACAGTTGAGGATTATGGATAATGCAATACTGCTCATCCCCTTTATTTATTATGGGGATAATTTATAGCCCATGTGTTATTCCAGACTATAATCTACCTCTGTGCCAAATTTCATCCAGATCCGATCCTACTTACTACCCTACCTACTTACTACCCTACCTACCTACTACCCTGCCTATCTATCAACCACTTTCTCACCGTATAAACCTTCTCTGGACTTCCACAAATAATTTAAGACCAAAATTAGCCAAATCGATCCAGGCGTTGTTGAGTTATGCGCTTACCAACACATTTTGCGATTCATTTTTATATTATAGATAGAATAGAAGATATGTATGTATTTAGAAATATATAAGTATGTTTATCAGTTGTCTAGTACCCATAACACAAGCTCTGCTTAGCTTGGGACTAGATGGCGTTGTGTGATAGTTGTGGAATATTATTATTATTATTTCCTTTATTTAACTTTATACATATAAATTATATTTTTAAATATTCCTATACAAAGTAATATAAAAAAACATTTAAAAATATAAAAAATAGTAGCCCACCGGTATCGGGAACAGGGTCCAAGCTACCGGTAGTCAGGGCTCCAGAGAAAGAAACCTCCTAACAATACGAGCCGTGTCCAGGAGTACCGCTCTCTGTATCAAGCCCTTGATCCAGCCGCCCAATGAGAGCCTCCTCAGATGTTGGTCGAGGCTCTTGGCAATTATGCCATTGGCTGAAACGACTATCGGTACAATGATTGCTGAGTCCACACCCCACATGTCGACAACCTCGCGAGCCAAGTCAAGATATTTAATTTGCTTATCTTTCTCAGCTTTCACGAGGTTCTCGTCATGCGGGACCGTTATGTCAACAATCATTGCGCGCCTCTCTGATCGATCCACCACCACTATATCAGGTTTATTGGCTACAATAGTCCTGTCAGTGATGATGGATTGATCCCAGTACAATGTGATACTGCCATTTTCGAGAACTGGGTCGGGCACATATCTGTAGTACGGCACTTCCGATTCCACAAGGCTGTATTTCAGAGCAAGTTGCTGATGGATAATCCTGGCTACAAGGTTGTGTCTATGCAAGTACTCTCCGTTAGCCAGACGAGAACACCCAGAGATAATGTGACGGATTGATTCGCCCGGACGGTGGCATGCCCGACATATGTCAACCGTGCCGTCCTTCACAATAAATCTCCGGTAGTTATTCGTCATTATAACTTCATCCATAATTGCACAGACAAAACCTTCGGTTTCTCCGAAGAGTTCCCCGGATCGTAGCCAGGCTACGGACGCTAGGAAGTCTATGTCGGGCCCGTGTAGGGCCCGAAAAAAGCGTCCGTGAAGCTCCTTACTCTGCCATACCTCCATGCGGTCGTTAGTGTCAAGCACTACAGGTTTGCTCCAGTTCTCTTTAGCCAAGGAGAGCGGGGTAAGGCCCCTGTCCACCGCGACAACATCTCGATGCATCCCCACGTCGGCTTCCAGAAAGTATTCCCTGAGACTGCATATCTCACGATTGTGGAGAGTCTTAGCATTCAAAAAGCCTCGACCTCCACACTTCCGTGGGATATACAGTCTCATAACCGAAGAACGTGGGTGATGCATTCGATATGCCGTCAACAATGTACGGACCCGCCTATCCAGGGCGTCTAACTCTGTCTGAGTCCATTTGAGTACGCCGAAAGAGTACATCAAAACCGGCATGACCCAACCGTTGAAGGCACGCACCTTATTTCCGCCCGACAAAAGACTATTAAAAACTTTTCTCAGGCGGCCAAAGAAGCGCTTCCTCAACGATTGCTTCATGTCGGCAACGTTGATGCCCAGTGCTTCCGACATACCCAAATACTTGTAGGTTTCGGTTGCTGAGAGGGATCTAAGATTTATGGTATCCGTGAGCTGGGTTCCCACAGATTCCACAATCCCCCCTCGCTTTACATGCATGACCGCACACTTGTCCACCCCGAATTCCATCCTGATGGCGCTACTGAAAGTTTCAGTGACCTTCAGTAGCTCCATCAGTTGCAAATCGTTGGGGGCAAAGAGTTTGAGGTCATCCATGTAAAGGAGGTGAGATATAACCTGACCGCCTCTCTTCAACCGATAGCCCAGACTTGAATCCTCCAGCAGCGTGCTAAGAGGATTCAAGGCTAAGCAGAACCAAAGTGGACTCAAACTGTCGCCCTGAAATATACCCCGCTCTATCCTTATCGGCTCGCTATTCCTCTGGATCTGTCGACATCCTGGATAGCGAAGGACTGTCCTCCATTGCCCCATACACGACATCAGGAAGGTGCGTAGGGTTGCATCAATTTTATACAACTCTAGCACCCTCATGAGCCATGTATGTGGCACCGAGTCATAGGCCTTCTTATAGTCTATCCAACATGTCGACAGATCCTTTCGGGAACGGCGAACCTGTTGGCTAATGGCCATATCGATAAGGAGTAGCTCTTTAGTACCACGGGACCCGTTCCTACATCCATTTTGAGAAGTGGACATGATAGAATTGTCATCAATGTGTTTGTTAATTTTGGTTCTCAAAATGGATGTAAGAACTTTATAGACTGTCGGAAGACAAGTAATCGGTCTATAATTTTTGGGCTCCGCGGTACCACCTGATTTATAGAGCAGGTGGGTTATACCTGTTGTCAGGAATTCGGGCAGCGACCCTGACTGTAAGGCTGTCTGGAAAAGAGTCGCCAGGCGAGCGTGCGACCTTGTGATCCATTTGATCCAGAAATTGTGCAGCCCGTCCGGCCCTGGAGATTTCCAGTTAGGCAACGGGCGGACTGCACGAGCAACGTCTTGGGGGCTGATAGTTACCGCCCCCATTTCTGATACTGGATTGCACGCTCGCTCGACTCCTCGAATCCATTCACCCTCAGTATGGCTGACAGGCACCGACCAGATGCTGCGCCAGAACGAGCTCATGGCATCATCATCCGGTAGGAGCCCGTCAGCCACACCTTGGTCCGGTCGCTCCCAAGCCCTGTATACCCACCTTTCATCCCTTTGGAATGTGCGATTCTGAGTGTACCGTTCCACCCGTCGCTTATACCTACGGATACGGTTCGCCCATGCACACACTTTCTGCTTCCAGAAGTCGATGCGTTCTGTGATACGGGACATGTAGTCTCGAGGACTGATATCGGTCCCCGCGAACGCCCGCCTCACAAAACGCATCACTCGAGGGCGAATGTTGCCCTCCCGGAAGCAGGTTAGTTTGCCGATGAATGCCCTGGCCCTAGTAATGCGTCGTTCAATCCTGCACTGCCATGCTGGTACAGCAACTTTCGGTCGTGTAGCTATGTCATCTGGAAACTTGACATGAGCTACACGACACGCCGTTACAGCCGCACAATACAGGATTGAATGAGCATCAGTAAGGTTTTCGCAATTGTCAAAATAGCTTGACAACTGCGAATCCAGAACAGCCACCAGCGCCCTATTTTTGTTGTGCATGGGCAAACGAGGTAAACGCGGTCTAAGTTCGGGATTCATGAATCGATACTCCCGAACCGCACCCTCCAAAGTACTCCTTATCTCCTCATTGCACTGGGTACTTACATCAGTAACCATGTCATTACTCACGTCGTTTTCGTGGTTAGATGTTGTGGTTGTTGTAGACTGTGGAGGTACCACAGCCTGCGAGGGTGTAGCGTGAGACGGTGTAATGACATGGCTACCCTGCATTTCAGTTCGCAGGCGATCAAGCACAGTGTCATCCAACATACGATTACGCTGGATGACCCGTACCTGATCCGACAATCGTTGCGCCGACACGTTGACAGCTGGTTCAAGCACCTGAAACAGAGAGAGCATCCGAACACGGTACGCGGTCAAGTTGTCTCCTCCCTCTGTAGCCCCATAATATGCGCGCATGACGTTCTCATTTATGGACTGAGTCCATCTCATGCGCGACACATTTCCACCGGCAGCGGGGACCATGTTCGGGGCCGGTTGGCCTCGAGGTCCCAGGCCCGCTGGTGGCCGTCCTCTTCCTCGTCGTCCGCGCCGCGGTGGTGATGGTGATGGCGGCGGTGATGTTGATTGTATCGACGGCGACGGGGAGAAAAACTCATCACTGGAACTCGACGCAGCTACAGCTACCGGTGACACGGCGCTCACGCGTGTGGCGCGTCCCGGCGGCTGCGAGGCGGAGTTTAGTGACGAGTCCGGAGATGGTGGGTGTGCTTGGAGTCGCTTAGCCCGGCTTCTTGTTAACATAGGTGACGTCTATCAATTGCTTCGTTCTGCATGATTTTTATTTTTCGTAGGATTTAACGTAAATGGTGATTGTGATTTATTGTCCTTTTTTTTCTGGTGGTTTATATTTCCAAAATATTTTATTGAACATGTTTTCTGTATTAAAATTCGTCAAAAAAGATTTAAGATTATTGGAAAGCAGAAAAAATGTTGCGTCACATTATTATTATTATTATCTACCTTACACTTACAACAATTATTCTATTATTATAACACAAAAGTTTTATAAGAATTTTCGCATATACACATAACAAACACATCACACTCAGCACATCTTCTCACACAAACACCTGGAAGTCTAGCCTACTAACAAAACTGTATTTACATAATATATTTGAATGATTATCATTTATTGTTTTATGTGCATTACGTCGGAGGCATTATAGTAGAACGTAGAGGAGCCTATCCTGAATCAAATAACTGCCCCGTTAAATTATGTCAATATTGCCATTACAATAATACCGTATTTACTTCCAAAACGCTGATTGCATTGTCCCACCTATCTATGAGATCGGAAGTCTGCCAACTTAGACTATTGTTAATTATAATTCGCAGCCCTCAATGACGTGTTATCCGACTTGGATAATATTTCTTTTTGTGACTCAGTTTTATGTGACCCGCATGAATGTGCCTCACTGCTACCTGCAAAATATAACATTAGTGTTTTATGTCAGAATATTCGTAGTATAAAAGCTAATTTCTCCGGGTTATTAACACTACTAGAACGGATAAACACAGATTGAGACATATTAGTTCTCTCTGAGTGCTGGCTTTCCTGTAACCCTATTATACCAACTCTAAACGGTTACAACTCCTTTGCCACTCTAAACAACCATAACCAAAATGATGGAGTAATTGTGTTTATTAAATCAACTTTAACCAATATAAAAATAAAGGAACCCGTGATTTCTGATTCAAGTTGCTTAGTGATCACCATAGGTTCTGACTTGGCCATAATAGCAATTTATAGACCTTATGCATTGAGAGACCCATCCAACTTTATACAATCCCTAGACAGAGTACTTAGCGAACTTAAATCCTATAAAAATATTTTCCTGGTGAGGGATATTAATATAGATATTGGTCAAAATAATAAATCGACTTATACTCTGGATTATCTAGATCTTTTGTTGCACCATGGGTTATATCCAGGGCATACCCTCCCAACACACGGGTCTACATGTCTGGATCACGTTAACATTAAGACTTCTGTGCCTACGAAGGTTTTGGTATTGGAGACTACTATCACAGACCACTTTGCAGTTATGGTGGCTATCTCAATGAAAAAATCCATTGCTGCTCAGCACTCTTTTATTACCAGGATTGACGAAGACAACTTAAAAATTGAAATGGAAAAATTGAACTTTGATCATGTTTTGACAGCGCAGGATCCAAATACTGCTGCTGAATTGTTAATTGACCCAATTATTTTGGCTTTATCTGCGAATACCTCTACCATCGCACTATCACGTAGACGTAGGTCTATTAAAGCGTGGATCACCCCGGGTTTACTTAAATGTATGCGCCATAGAGATAATCTTTATAAGTTATTCACAAAAAATCCCAAAAATGATGTCATCAAGGTCTCTTATAAACGATATAATAACTACTGCATCTCTCGTCTGCGAAAGGCCAAAAAGGATTATGAAAGAGAGGAATTTGAAAAAGCAGGTAAAAACTCCAAACGGTTATGGAAGGTCATTAAATCTGTTGCAAACACTAATAATAAACCAAAGGACACTGCGTCTGCCTTATTACAATCCAATCTGGATAAAAAAGACGCGATAAATGAAATTAACTCGTACTTTGCCAATGTAGGAAAACAGCTAGCGGAAAACATTAATAATACTCCCTGTTCCCATGCGTCAGTGGATTCTGTGACGGATTCTTTTGTAATGCTGGATACAGATGACACAGAGGTACATGCGCTGTTGATGTCATTGAAAAACGATTGTGCGGTTGGTTATGACGGCATCTCCTCAGGGTTCCTCAAGAAGTATTGTTCTATTATAGAGCCTCCACTCACCTACATATGTAATTTAAGTTTAAAGACTGACATCTTTCCTGATGCATTTGAAAGAGCCCTCCTTCACTCTATTTTTAAATCAGGGGATCGAAGCCGTGTTGAAAATTGCAGGCCTATTTCAGTTTTACCAGCTTTGTCAAAAATTCTTGAAAAAATTATTAATAATAGACTTGTAGATTATTTAGAATCACGTAAACTCCTCTCAAATAACCAATTTGGCTTCCGTAAAAAAACATCAACGGCTGATGCAGTACATAACCTGGTTGACCACATAATACGAAAGCTTGATAAAAACCAAAAATGTGTTGCCCTATTCCTGGATCTTGCAAAGGCCTTCGACACGGTTTCGATTCCAATCCTGTTAAAAAAGTTGGAGAATATGGGGATTAGAGGCACTCAGTTGTCCCTATTTCAGACCTATCTCAGTGAAAGAAAGCAATGTGTAAAAATAGGGCCACACATTAGTTCGGAGATACCAATTATTTACGGGGTACCCCAAGGCAGCATCCTTGGACCAAGCCTTTTCTTATGCTACACACATCAAAAGTGTCTAGGGATCAAGCATTTTTATGCGGATTTCTTGAGATTGAGATGTGACTTTGTAATAAATTTATGATTTTATAAATTTATATGGATCCTTTTTGGTGCATTTCATAATTTGAATCAGGAACTGTGAATCAAATTCGAGTAAAAGATGAAAATCAGCTGTCAATATTTTCCCTATAAAAACATACAACGCATTGAAGACATTATTAGTGCTACTGTTTCCCTACTACTGATTAAAACCAACGTTATTATGAAGCGGCGACGTCATTTAAGCAGGAAAGAAATGCTCAGAGCCGTGGGAATGATAGAAACTGGTTCCCGGCAACGTACTGTGGCTTTAGCTCTGAATACAAGTCAGAGTGTTATCAGTCGACTTTGGACACGTTACCGAAGCACTGGTACCGTGGCTGAGCGCCATGGAGGTCGGTATCGCTGCACCACACAGAGACAAGACCGATACATTCAAATCTTAACTCGAAGAGCTCCAACAATAACCGCCATGATGTTAGCCGTGAGGCTTCATCACTCTTCAGGGAACTTAATTAGCGACCAAACAGTCAGAAACCGCTTGCATGAAGTGAACCTTCATTCCCGAAGACCGCTACGGGTACCACCTATAGCAATGCACAATCGTAGGATTCGATATCAATGGGCTCTTGAACACAGAAATTGGGAAAGAACAATGGCGTTTCGTGTGCTTTTCTGATGAGTCTCGTTTTGGTATGAGACCGGATACAAGACGTATACGACACTGGAAAACCCCTGGACGCCAACAGCGATTAAAATCCTGCCAGGAAGTCCATCCTTATAGTGGTGGAACCATCAATGGTATGGGCGGGTATTTGGATCGGCGGAAGAACTGAGTTGATTTGGATCACAGGCAACCTCAACGCTCAAATTTATGCTGAGACGATTGTATCAGACGTCATCGTTCCTCTACAAGTGCAAATCGGTCCCTTATTTCAGTTAATGCATGATAATGCACGACCGCACACCGCAAGAGTTGTAAGACAGACTCTCGCCGCAGCTAACATCAATGTCCTGCCCTGGCCTGCTCAGTCGCCAGACTTGAACCCGATTGAGCATGCATGGAATATGCTACAGAGAAGAGCTCTGCCGAATATGGAGGGTATCCAGTCGCAAGAAGACCTTTTTTTGTTGTTGCAACGAACATGGGCGGCCATTCCACAGCGTGATTTGGATGAACTCATTTTGAGTATGCCAAACCGATGTTCTTGTGTTGTTAGTATTCGCGGTAGAAACACGGATTATTAATTATTGTTTAAGTTACCCAATAAAATTTTAAAGAAAACTGTTATTTCAGTCTTTTTTTCGAACTTTAATGTTAGTGGTTCAAATGTCAAAAATCCCTTTATTAGGAAAATGGCAAATTTCTTTATCGTTACTGTGACAAACGAAAACACTTTATTTGATGAATCCTTAAAGAAAATTTTAATTAATATCAATCAGGAGAAAAGTTATTGCAAAAATATATGTTGATCCCTAGACACTTTTGATGTGTGTATATAAATGATTTGTGTAATCTTGTAATGGAAAACGGGACGATAGTTTCTTATGCATGAATATATTATGCGGATGATACAGCGCTTGTATTTTCCTCGAACAATTGGGCTGAAACGTATCAACTTGCACAGAGAGGCTTTAATGCTGTTAAAGATTGGCTGAGAAACAATTTACTTACCCTGAACGTTTCCAAAACAAAGTTGATAAACTTTTCCATTCGCAATGCCGCAAACCAATCTGATGCACTTCTTCAAGTTACTGCTACTGATAACGCTTCTAGTATAGAGAAAGTCTCACACATCAAGTACCTCGGCGTCGTGATAGACAATCACCTGTCATTCAAAAATTATATAGATCACCTCTCTAACCGCGTACGGAAGCTCATTTATATATTCAAGCAATTGCGAGAATCCGCCGGTGCAGATATTATGAAGATGGTCTATCAAGCGCTGTGTCAGTCGATCCTGAGCTATTGCAACACGACTTGGGGAGGTGCCGCCAAATCTAACCTGATAAAGGTCGATCGCGCCCAAAGAGCGGTCCTTAAAGTTTGTTGTTTCAAACCCCGCCTATTTCCCACAGTTGAACTTTACGAATACTGTCAAGTACTGACTGTAAGGCAATTATTTATTCTGGCCACAGTCATGAAACAGCACACCCTGTCACAGTACACACCGGGACCAGTGCGTCGAAGCCGCCTTGTTGCCACATCTTTCCCAACCAAAACATCATTTAGCCGTCACTTCTTTGTTTACCTTGGACCATACCTCTATAACAAAATTCACAAAATTCTATCTGTGCACCAACTAAACAAATACGACCTTAAAATAACTGTTCAGGATTGACTACTACAGCAGTCATATACCGCAGGTTTTGGCCTGATTAACCTACAACTTACAGGCACAACTTACACATACACACTTATACACACTCATGCACAAACACACACGCGCAAGCACACTCACACTTTCACATACACACACTCCCACACACCATAAGTAATTGGTCTACATTGTTTTGTTCTTATATTAATAACTTCTTGCTTTTGTTTCATAGTTTTAATATTTTTATTTTTATTATTTGGTACTTATCTAGCAATGATATTGTAAATGCTTTTTGAGTGGAAACCTGGTGACCTGTAATACAGGTGTTTCACTACCTACCACAGGCACCAGTGATTCACGACCATGTAATTTACTTGTTTTGCCAATAAATAAATTTATTATTATTATTCCCTTTATCTATACTAATATTATAAAGCTGAACAGTTTGTTTGTTTGTTTGTTTGTATGTTTGTTTGTTTGTTTGTTTGTTTGAACGCGGTAAACTCTGGAACTGCTGGTTGGAATTGAAAAATTCTTTTTGTGTTGGATAGTCCATTTATCGAGGAAGGCTATAGGCTATATAACATCACGCTACGGCTAATAGGAGCGGAGCATAAATGAAAAATGTTACAAAAACGGGAAAAGGTATTTTCTTTTTGAGAGCTTCCGCTGCGTGCGCTGCGAAAACGGTTTAAGTTACGCAAATATCATGTATGAAAGAATTGTTCCTCTTTAAAAGTTCTAAAAAAAAGTCCGCGACAGCATATATCTATCTTTTAAGATTGACTCACTGTAACCTTTTTTTACTGTTAAACTTTTAGGTTAAAAATAATTATTTTTTGCGAAGCTTATTAACCCTTAAGGTATTAATCTATATCTAAATAAATGTGTTTGTCAGAACGGAAATATATATAGAATATTTGTGCCGTTTACTCTATACAGTTTAAATAAATATATTAGAAGATATCGCAATGTAAAAATATCCGCACGGCAAAATAATTCGCGCGTCGCATTGTAGGTACGGGGGATTCTGGCTGGCCTCCGGGAAATTCAAATTCAAAATATTTACTGCATCATAATGTTTACATGTACAGAGTGTTATAGTATATTTAACAGTAAGAGATACCTATAGTAATTCACACTTTAAAATTATAATCTAAGCTAATCTAAACCATCCAAACTATTTTAATAAGAGGAAAGATAAGATTTTTTGTTGTTACGATTTAGCTTAATTTATGTCGGATAGTCGATATATAGAGAAAGGTTATAGCTATATTTATGTGACGCAGACGAAGTTGCGTGGGTCAGCTAGTTCAATATATAAACAAATTTCATACATTTTTAAATATTTCCTATAAAAACAATAAAAAAAAAATATAAAAAATTGTAACCCACCGGTATCGGAAACAGGGTCCAAACTACTGGCGGTCAGGGCTCCAGAGAAAGGAACCTCCTAACAATGCGAGCCGTATCCAGGAGTACCGCTCTCTGCATCAAGCCCCTGATCCAGCCGCCTAACGAGAGCCTCCTCAGATGTTGGTCGAGGCTCTTGGCAATTAAGCCATTGGCTGTGATGACTATCGGCACAATGATCGCTGAGTCCACATCCCACATGTCGACAACCTCGCGAGCCAAGTCAAGATACTTGATTTGTTTATCTTTCTCGGCTTTCACGAGGTTCTCGTCATGCGGGACGGTTATGTCAACAATCATTGCGCGCCGCTCTGATCGATCCACCACCACTATATCAGGCTTATTAGCTATAATAGTCCTGTCAGTGACGATGGATTGATCCCAGTACAGTGTGATACTGCCATTATCGAGAACTGGGTCGGGCACATACCTGTAGTACGGCACTTCCGATTCCACAAGGTTGTATTTCAGAGCAAGTTGCTGATGGATAATCCTGGCTACAAGGTTGTGTCTATGCAAGTATTCTCCGTTAGCCAGACGAGAACACCCGGAGATAATGTGACGGATTGATTCGCCCGGACGGTGGCATGCCCGACATATGTCAACCGTACCGTCCTTCACAATAAATCTCCGGTAGTTATTCGTCATCATAACTTCTTCCATAATTGCACAGACAAAACCTTCGGTTTCTCCAAAGAGTTCCCCGGAACGTAGCCAGGCTACGGACGCTAGGAAGTCTACATCGGGCCCGTGTAGGGCCCGGAAAAAGCGTCCGTGGAGCTCCTTGCTCTGCCATACCTCCATGCGGCGGCGGCTTCCAGGAAATATTCCCTGAGACTGCATATCTCACGATTGTGGAGAGTCTTAGCATTTAAAAAGCCTCGACCTCCACACTTCCGTGGGATATACAGTCTCATAACCGAAGAACTTGGGTGATGCATTCGATATGTCGTCAACAATGTACGAACCCGTCTATCCAGGGCGTCTAGCTCTGTTTGAGTCCATTTGAGTATGCCGAAAGAGTACATCAAAACCGGCATGACCCAACCGTTGAAGGCACGCACCTTATTTCCGCCTGATAAAAGACTGTTACATACTTTTCTCAGGCGGCCAAAGAAGCGTTCCCTCAACGATTGCTTCATGTCGGCAACGTTAATGCCCAGCGCTTCCGACATACCCAAATACTTGTAGGTTTCGGTTGCTGAGAGGGATCTAAGATTTATGGAATCTGTGAGCTGGGTTCCCACAGACCCCACAATCCCCCCTCGCTTTACGTGCATGACCGCACACTTATCTACACCAAATTCCATCCTGATGGCGCTACTGAAAGCTTCAGTGACGTTCAGTAGCTCCATCAGGTGCAAATCATTGGTGGCAAAAAGTTTTAGATCATCCATGTAAAGGAGGTGAGATATAATCTGACTATCTCTCTCCAACCGTTAGCCCAGACCTGAACCCTCCAGCAGCGTGCTAAGAGGATTCAAGGCCAAGCAGAACCAAAGTGGACTCAAACTGTCGCCCTGAAATATACCCCGCTCTATCCTTATCGGTTCGCTATTCCTCTGGATCCGTCGACATCCTGGATAGTGAAGGACTGTCCTCCATTGCCCCATACACGACATCAGGAAGGTGCGCAGGGTTGTATCAATTTTATACAACTCTAGCACCCTCATGAGCCATGTATGTGGCACCGAGTCATAGGCCTTCTTATAGTCTATCCAACATGTCGACAGATCCTTTCGGGAACTGCGAACCTGTTGGCTAATGGCCATATCAATGACGAGTAGCTCCTTAGTACCACGGGACCCGTTCCCGCATCCATTTTGAGAAGCAGACATAACAGAATTTTCGTTAATATGTTTATTAATTTTAGCTCTCAAAATGGAGGTAAGAACTTTATAGACCGTTGGTAGACACGTAATCGGTCTATAATTTTTGGGTTCCGCAGTACTATCCGATTCATGGAGCAGGTGGGTTATTCCAGTCGTCAGAAACTCTGGTAGCGACCCTGACTCTAAGGCTGACTGGAATAGGGCTGCCAAGCAAGCATGCGATCTTGTGATCCATTTAATCCAAAAGTTCTGCAGTCCGTCCGGCCCTGGTGATTTCCAATTAGGCAACGGACGAACTGCACAACCTACATTTTGGGGGTTGATCGTTATTGCCCCCATTTCTGTTATTGGATCGCACGCTCGCTCGACCTCCCTAGTCCATTCACCCTCGGAATGACTGACAGTACCGACCAGATGTTGCGCCAAAATGAACACATGGCGTTATCATCCGGTAGGCACGCGTCAGGCACACCTTGGTCCGGTCGCTCCCATGCTCTGTAAACCCACCTTTCATCGCTTTGGAAGGTGCGATTTAGAGTGTACCGTTCCACCCGACGCTTATACCTACGGATACGGTTTGCCCATGCATACACTTTCTGCTTCCAGAAGTCGATGCGCTCTGTGATACAGGACATGTAGTCTCGAGGTCTGATATCAGTCCCCGCAAATGCCCGCCTCACAAAGCGCATCACTCGAGGGCGATTGTTGCCCTCCCGGAAGCAGGTTAGTTTGCCGATGAACGCTCTGGCCCCAGCAATGCGTCGCTCAATCCTGCATTGCCAAGCCGGTACGGCTGGTTTCGGTCGTGTAGCTCTGTCATCCGGAAATTTGACATGAGCTACACGACATGCCGTTACAGCCGCGCAATACAGAATTGAATGAGCATCAGTGAGGTTTTCGCAGTTATCAAAATATCTTGATAACTGCGAATCCAGAACAGCCACCAGCGCCGTATTTCTGTTATGCATGGGCAAACGAGGTAAGCGTGGTCTAAGTTCGGGCGTCATGAACCGATATTCTCGGATCGCACCCTCCAAAGTACTCCTCATCTCCTCACTGCACTGTGTACTTACATCAGTAACCATGTCACTACTCACGTCGTTTTCGCGAATATCTGTTGTGGTGGTACCACAGCCTGCGACGGCGTAGCAATGACATGGCCACTCATTTCAGTCCGCAAGCGATCAAGTACGGTGTCATCTAACATACGATTACGCTGAATGACTCGCACCTGATCCGACAGTCGTTGTGCCGATACCTTGACAGCTGGCTCAAGCACCTGAAACAGAGAGAGCATCCGAACACGGTACGCGGTCAGGTTGTTTCCTCCCCCTGTAGCCCCATAGTATGAGCGCATGACGTTCTCGTTGATGGATTGCGTCCATCGCATGCGCTGCACACTTCCGCCGGGAGCTGGGACCCTATCAGAAGTCGGTGGGCCTTGAGGTCCTAAGCCGCCTGGCGGCCGGGGTCCTCTCCGTCGCCGAGCAGGTGGTGGTGTCGGGGACAGCGAGAAATACTCGTAGCTCGAGCTCGACGCAACTGCCGCGGCCGGTGTCACAGCACTCACGCTGGGGTTGGGTTCCGACGGCGGCGAGGCGGAGCTGAGCGACGGGTCCGTTGGTGGAAGGCGTGCGCGTCTTGCTCTAGCTCTTGTCAACATTAATCTTTCGGTCTTTAAATCATTTTTTTGTGTTTTACGGAATGACACGGAATGACATATGTCATTTTTTTCTTCGGTTCAGTTTTCTTCTATTAGGTCTCATTTTATGGATATTTCTTTTATTTTGGTTTGAAAAATCTATTACGTAAATGATATTTGAGAACGTAGGTACCAAATCGTTGAAATGCATTGTATTATAAAAATTAAAATAAAATAAAATCGGAGGATGAACCAAAAAGACGTCTGTCGACTTTAGTGTTGCCAGCTTTTTATTATTATTATTATTATAACTTATTTGTAGTTTGTTATCCAAGACGTACCTAGTCATAGTTTTAGCGTGTTGTGGGTGCACCTTTTTGTCCGTTAATTTCTTATTTCAGATAATCATGGAAAACTTGCACCAGTTGTCACCGCGTGGGTGGTCTCACGGCGTAGCGTGTGACAGGATTGAGCGGCGATCGCGGGGCCGGGTGTTACCTTCAGCAAGCATACTGTGAGGACACCACGACCAAGATCAGAGAGGTGTAACCGGTGCTGTGCGAGGCGCAGCCGGTGCCGTCGTGTGAGGTGCAGCCGTTGCCGTACAAGGGGCGGCCGCTGCTGTGCGAGGAGCAGCCGGTGCTGTGCAAGGCGCAGCCCCAGTGGTGCGACGCGCAGGCCCAGTGGTGCGAGGCGCAGGCCCAGTGGTGCGAGGCGCAGGCCCAGTGGTGCCAGGCGCAGCCCCAGTGGTGCGAGGCGCAGCCGCAGTGGTGCGTACGCAGCCGCAATGGCACGAGACGCAGCTGCAGCGGCACGAGGAGCATCCACATCAACAAGAGGCCCTCTAAGGGTAACAATAACGTTACCGAACAGGTCAGTAATACAATTTTATTGGCACAAATATGAAAGGAAGTTGTTCAGACCATGAGAACAGATGGAAACAATGAACGTTTTCCTGTTTTAATAGGATTCCCGAATTTGACCTCATTTTAATGTCTTTAAAACCAAACTAAAAAAAAAACACATTTAAATGATCATACATTATTTCAAACAAAGTTGCCCTTCTGCAGCGTTACTTTGTTGTGGCACGGTGTTCGCATTCCATCTCTGTTACAGGTATTTGCGACCACAGTAAATTGTACCTTTTGCGGGTGGATGGAAAAAAAAATAGCAAGATTGTTTCTTGAATGTTTTAGCAGAATATAATTTTGTGTAAGTACCTACCTATGAGGAGAGAGCTATGCTCGGAGTTTCTTTGTGCGACAGAATCCGGAATGAGGAAATTCGCCAAAGAACCAGGGTCACCGACATAGCTCGCAGAATATGCAAGTTGAAGTGGCAATGGGCAGGCCACATCGCTCGAAGAACGGACAACCGATGGGGAAGAAAGGTTCTCGAGTGGCGACCACGAACCGGAAGACGCAGCGTTGGCAGGCCTCCCACCAGGTGGACCGACGACATCGTTAGAGTCGCGGGCAACCGGTGGATGCAAACGGCAGGCTGCCGATCTTTATGGCGTTCTATGGGGGAGGCCTTTGTCCAGCAGTGGACGTCTAATGGCTGATGATGATGATGACCTACCTATGTGTTATGTCAATGTGAATCAATGATCTGTTTTGAAGGAAAATATTACTTACCAGCTTAGTTTGTATGTCAAAGTTTTATGTTATACCATATACCTAATTAAGTTCCAAAAATGTTCTCAAGTAGGTACGTGAAATAATTGAACCATATGATTTATAAATAAGGGATTCAAAAACAAATCACATCGTGTTTGTTTAAAATAAAAATAATCGTCTTTTGAATAAAAACACCCGTCACAAAGCCAATTGTTTAAAGTTCTCTTTAATTATAAATTATTCATTTTTCTTATTTTACTGTAGCAGTTATTGTCACATAGCCTCAATATATTACGAGGAACTATCAGAGATTTTGCCTTCTCAATAACGAATTTACTAATTTCAACAATGTATAGGGATGAGGATAACGAAGTCAAAGTCAAAACATTTATTGCGGACCAAGTGTACAACGTGGTGTTATATTTTGGTTAGTGCTGATAACTTGGTAGCCTTTTGCAAACTTAACAATGTAACAATTAAATTTTTCAATTAACTTATTCAATAACAACTTTTACATTGTCTGAATTTCTATAACGAATAAACACTAAATATCATACGTGCGACTGCCTCGTTCGTCTAGTTGTCGCAAGCGCGACTGCTGAGCATGAGGTCCTGGGTTCGATTCCCGGTTCGGGCAAAGTGTTATTGGCTTTTTCCGTAAGGAATTTATCAGCAACAGCCACGGAGTCTGGATTTGTGCCCGGTTGATGGCAATAGGCTCGCCCCCTATTACATGGGACTTAAAAACACAACTGGCAAAATGTGGGTGTACTAGTATGTACACCTCTGCCTAGCCCTTCGGGGATTACAGGCGTGATGTTATATTATGTGTTATGTTATCATACGTGCAATCCGTATTTAAATTATCACAATTAACCAAATTACATGCCGATCCATATTTAAACCATCACAATTCATGTCACATGTCAATCAGACGCCTTCCTTATCATCATCCTATTTTAGCATGCATTAAACATTATATTGAGTTAATTAATTTATTATTAAGTAAATAACAATTATACTTTATATATATTATACTTTATATACTTTATATTTATTATTATAAAATAAAAAAAAATCACAACCAGATGAAGTGTTCAACATTAAAGTACACTCTTGCGATACATGCGAAAATAATAATTGCGCTTGCCCCATCATTAAAAAAGTTTCTGAAACAAAATATTTAGGTGTGGTGTGTTGACCAGAGATTATCGTGGTACTCTCATGTTGAACATGTGTCTGGAAGGATTAGGAAATTGATGTGGATTTTTAAAACGCTAAGATGTATTGTACCCATAAATATAAAAAGAAATCTGGGTCTGATAGAAACTTATTAAATGAAATATATATCTCTCTCGCACAATCAGTTATAGCCTACTGTATCACAATATGGGGAGGTGCAGGAAAATCGAAGTTTATACATGTTGAACGAGGACAGCGTGCTCTAATAAAAATTATGTATTTTAAAAGGATTACATACCCTACTGAAAGTCTCTATCAGGATAGTGGACTGCTTTCTGTTAGAAAGCTGTATATCATATGCACTGTCCTCAAAAAGCATAAAAATCTACCATATGATTCAACTGCAATAACAAGAAGACGTAAAGATCTCATAGCACAGGTTCCACAAACTAAAACGAAATTTGCTGCCATTCAGTACACTAAACTATCATGCCAACTTTATAATAGGATAAATAAAAAAATATATGTACACAATAAAAAATTACACGAGTGTAAAAAAGTTTTAACTAATTGGATAAAGTCACTAAATTACATAGACACTGAGGCACTATTGCAACACACAAAATGAAACATACACATCCACACACACATCTACACACATCCCAAGTAGCACGTTAGTGTATTTTGGAACTTATTCTGCAACTGTAGGTAGCATTTAAGTGATGCAAGAGTGTACGGTATTACTTATAGATGCAAACAGCGCTCGAATTTGCATATGAGTAACTCTTATCACTAACAGTTGCTTTTGAGTGATTTTTGTTCCTGCTTTATAACTTATGGTGGCACTAGGCCGAATTTATTAGTTATAGACGCATAAAGGTTTCAATTTTCAATCTTTTAGAACTCAAAGAAGCTTAAGACATCTTAAAATCTCCCATTAAGAACCGTACCTTAATAGGTGGTAATTTTTCCTTATTTGGCACCTTTAGTACTAAATAAGTAGTATATATAAGTTACTTATCACCTGTAGTGGCTCAAGAGTTATTATTGCAGCTCATTTGGAACCTAGTGTAATTGCCTTTGTAAGGTCTAATATACTCTAATATGCCACTGTAACGCGTAGATCGATTCCAAAAGATGGTTCTTTCTTTCTTTTACTGAGTAGAAGCATTTTGGAACAATTATAGTTTAAGCATTTTGGAACAATTATAGTTTTAGCCTTTTGGAATATACCTACCTAAGGTATACTTTTATTGCCACAAAAGAATATCGCCTTGAGGGTGGAACGCCATAATCTCTATACTGGCAAGTGTTGACGTTGTGTATATCTTAAACTTTAGTGAACTTGTCGATATTTTTAAAAAAACAAATACCTACTTAAATGCCAAGTAGGCTAAATGTATTAACTTCTATTTGCTTAGTTCTGAAGGTTGTTTTAGATTGAGAGGTGGTTTTTTTTTATATGATCTAAATTGCATAATTTTAGCTTTGTCACTATTTCATTTCTGTAGCCAAGTATTACAGTTTGGAGTAAATCTTGTATATTTTGGATATTTTTTACGTTTGTTTACGTTTCCACAATTAATTAATATTGAAATATCGTCTGTACCTAAATAGTACTGGTAAAGCCGAGTCAATGAGCGTGCTCAAATTTCTAAGTGGTCAGACAGGCAAACCAAACGCATTGCCAAAACTTGTAAGTTTCGCACAGAAATGATACCAAGGACTTCCTAGTGTCATGTTTTCCTGGTCTGAATGGCAAAACAAACTACGTTCGTCTTTCCCAAGTGACGAGAGTTACGCCTAATTGTTGTCAGATATGCTTGCTTGTACTTTTACGACAAAGCAGTACTAAATAGTGTAATATTGCCGGCAAAAATGCCATAGACCGCATAGTCCGCATACTATTTGGTATTGAAGATCGTTCTATACCTAAGAACAAGATTAGAAGCCGCCTAGTACTCTGATCTCTATAAATTATTATTAGTTTATTTGAAGGGAGTTAAAATTAATTAAAGATTTGACAAAACTGTACAGCAGGCAAGCGTAATTTGACAATAAACATAATAGAACCAAAACCAATACGACTGCTTCCACAACCAAATGTTAGAAGTATAACCGTGGTGAAGATCACTCGTATTATAAACGTAAAGAAACAGTCAAACGGTGTACTGCTTGTAACAAAATAGTACATTTAGTAAACGACTGTCCCGATAGAAAGGATACAACTCCTTATGTGATTTTTAGTATTTCCGCAAAACACGAAAATAACTGCGAAAATATTTTAGAAACAGCGTTAGTTAACGAAAAATTATATTGTTTTATTGACTTTGGAAATCATTATTCCATGCCGAGAGAGTTGGTTGCCCGTAACTTAAAGGTTTTGGCGAATCTATAGTTAGTTGTTTAGGAAAATGTGACATAAACCTCGAAATATGTAGATTCCGTGAAGGCAATCCTTTAGTCTCTGGTAACTTATTACAAGTTCTTTTATTGATGGGTCAAACTTTTATTGAGCAGGACCACGTAATCATTATTAAAACTAACGAATTGCTGCAAATTAAAAATAAGTCGAAGACTGAGAATTGTATTACGTGTTTTAGCCGATGAGTGGTTATACCGATATCGATATTACTTTGACACTAAATAAAGTGATGATGTACTAATAGAACCCAGTTGAAATAATAAACTAAATTAGTTTCACGATGAACTAAAATATATTATTATGTTGTTGATTAAGGCTATGTTGATGAAACGATGGTAAATGAAACGTTTTATGAATAAGATTTATTTGTTAGGCTTTGGGCTTTAATTACAGATGATTTATAATATATTATGTTGTTGGATATGGCTATGTAATAAATTATGATGAGGGGCCTGTTGCCACTAGTATTCGGGACGTATGGGGCCCGTTGCCAGGGGTATGCAGGACATATTGAGGATTATTACCACTGGTATTCGGGACGTATGGGGCCCGTTGCCAGGGGTATTTCAGGATAAATTGGGGCCTGTTGCCACTGGTATTCGGGACGTATGGGGCCCGTTGCCAGGGGTATTCAGGACATGTTGTCGATTATTACCACTGGTATTCAGGATGTATGAGGCCTATTGCCAGGGGTTTACAGGATGAATTGTGGCCTGTTGCCACTGGTATTCGGGACGTATGGGGCCCGTTGCCAGGGGTATTCAGGACATGTTGACGATTATTACCACTGGTATTCAGGATGTATGAGGCCTATTGCCAGGGGTTTACAGGATGAATTGTGGCCTGTTGCCACTGGTATTCGGGACGTATGGGGCCCGTTGCCAGGGGTATTCAGGACATGTTGACGATTATTACCACTGGTATTCAGGATGTATGAGGCCTATTGCCAGGGGTTTACAGGATGAATTGTGGCCTGTTGCCACTGGTATTCGGGACGTATGGGGCCCGTTGCCAGGGGTATTCAGGACATGTTGACGATTATTACCACTGGTATTCAGGATGTATGAGGCCTGTTGCCAGGGGTTTACGGGATGAATTGGGGCCTGTTGCCACAGGTATTCGGGACGTATGGAGCCCTTTGCCAGGGGTATTCAGGACATATTGAGGATTATTACCACTGGTATTCAGGATGTATGAGGCCTGTTGCCAGGGGTTCAGGTACAGGATGAATCGGGGCCTGTTGCCACTGGTATTCGGGACGTATGGAGCCCGTTGCCAGGGGTATTCAGGACTATTACCACTGGTATTCAGGATGTATGAGGCCTGTTGCCAGGAGTTGTGAGGATGAATTGGAGCCTGTTGCCAGGGGTATTCAAGACATATTCAGACGGCGCCGTGAGCGCGATGCAGACGGCGCCGTGAGAGCGCAGACGGCACCGTGAGCGTGCAGACGGCGCCGTGAGCGCGCAGACGGCGCCGTGAGCGCGATGAAGACCGCGCCATGAGCGCGATGCAGACCGCGCCATGAGCGCGATGCAGACCGCGCCATGAGCGCGATGCCGACCGCGCCATGAGCGCGATGCAGACCGCGCCATGAGCGCGATGCAGACCGCGCCGTGAGCGCGATGCAGACCGCGCCATGAGCGCGATGCAGCCCGCGCCATGAGCGCGATGCAGACCGCGCCATGAGCGCGATGCAGACCGCACCATGAGCGCGATGCAGACCGCGCCATGAGTGCGATGCAGACCGCGCCATGAGTGCGATGCAGACCGCGCCATGAGCGCGATGCAGACCGCGCCATGAGCGCGAAGCGAAGTGCTAGTATCGTGCAAGTGAAGTGAAGTGAAGTGCTATTAACATGGTTTTAAGTTACTTATACTACTCGTTACACAAATGTTATAAGTTATAAAATTGTAATGTGTGTTACCTCTAAAATAAGTTGTGTAAAATGTAATGTTTAAAGATGAACTAAAACTTAGTCTTTTATAACGAATATTCTAATGTTGGTATTTAATTATATATTGGTAATCTAATCATACTTGTGTACCGTACGAGGACGTACGAGGTTCAGGACGGCCGAATGTTAGCTATTTAAATACATTTATAAATAGTTTTAAGATATTTACAGTAATTTTTATTAATTAGAGAATTGTTTTGTGTAAATAAGTTATTTTATTGAGTTGAAATGCTAAAATGGCGCCAACGGTTATTGGAATGACAGTTAACTATTGCAGTCTGTAGTACAGAGGGTTACAAAAGGTCCAAGGCGCCATTTTAGCGGGACGTTCTTTTCTGAACTTCGAAAGTGTGAGGAACTCTAAAATACCTGTGTAAGTACTGTGAACTTTTATAATAAACTGGTAAATGTTATGCTGTAGCTTTTATTCTGTGCTTATTTTGATGTTTTGAACCTAATAAATAAATCATGCTTAAATCTGTTCAAATAGAAGCTTTTATTTCCCTTTTGCTCTGGCTTCTCCTACATACGTATAATGTGGAGCTCATGAGGCTCTTATTGTTTTTTTTTAATATGTACCTAATAACTACCAAAAACTACCAGCCAACAAAGAAAAGTCAGATAAAAATATGTTTTCCAATAACTTAACTGTGCTTCTAAAAAAAAAAAAAAAGACTTGTGAAATCAGATTTATACTCTTTTTTATTAAATACACAGATATTTCATTCTAACTTTAATGATTGGGTTGTTAAATATGGCGTAAAGGCACTCTTATAGAGTTCATTTTGTGTTTTTTTTTTCAGTCACTGACTTATTTCTTAGGTCGTTCATCTTGTAATTTTAGTAATCATTAGAAACATATTTAAGCATACAATTATCAAGGATATGTACAGTTCAAGTGTATACTAAACTCTAATCAGAAGTCTCGATAAAGAATACTATTGCAACATTAATTTTTGGGTCCCCTACGTTTCTCCGAAACACTATTCTTCGAAATTTGTTTCACCGAACACTATTCACCTAAGCCTTCATACTGCGACGTTTTGTTTGGTCTACGCCTTTTTTGGTCGATGTTACTTTACACCGACCACCTTACATCAACTTTTGTTTCACCAACGTTTGTTTTTTCTATGTAACGTTACTTCGAAAATATTTAACCAACACAATTATACCTTCTTTTTGGTGATTATCGATCGTTATCGTTATAACTATCGATCTATGACAGCCGGGACCAACAGATTAGCGTGCTTTCCGAGGCACGGAGGAAACTCGGTATGTGGTGTTCACCCATTCACAGACCAACCTAGGCAAGCGCGGCTTAACCTAAAGATCGACCCGAGTGGCAGTTATTATTACCAATGCTTCAAAAAAAAAACGCTGAGCCGAAAGGAAGGTATTCTTTCTTCTTCTGTATGGGGTTTCAGGTTTCCGCACTTAGTCCTTAAGGTGGACCATTGTGCGTGAGCCGTGGTGGCCGCTTACTCCAGCCAGCCCGCCTCCCACCAGAAGCAGATCAGACTTCCCGGTCTCCTCAGGGCATCCGCAAGGGATCGTGGTGTTCCCAGGGTCTCCTCACGAATCTTGGTAACGCCTGTGCCCTCAAGGAGCACATGCACCACAGTTTCCTCCGTCTCCATGCATGCCCTGCACAGGCGACTGTCTTTGATTCCTAGGGTGTGGTAGTGTTTATTCAGTGGCCAATATCCGGTGATGGTCCCCGCCACCAGGCGCAGGCTATCTCTGTCCGGGCGCAGAAGGCGCCTGGTCAGCTTTATATCCAGGGATGGCATAGCTTCCTTGGATTGCCTACATCCTGGTGTCGAGCTCCACCATTTCTCCACTTGTATTCGAGTATGATCTTTTAGCCAGCTTCTTAGCTGCTTGAAAGGGATGGGCACAATGGGTTCGGGTCCGTAAGATTTTGTGCTGGATCCTCTTCTGGCAAGTTCGTCGGCCGCATCGTTTCCAAGTGATTCGCTGTGACCTCTAATCCATTGTAGCGTTACCGTGTTGTGATTTATTACCGTGATTCGTTCCAGGGCTTTGTGGCATTCTAGTATCAGTCTCCACGTGATTTGATTACTCTTCAGGGATTGAAGAACTGAGGCACTGTCGGAGAGTATTCGAATATTGGTATCCGTAACCTCCCTGGCCTCTATAGCGTGTGCCGCTTGGATGATACCTACACACTCTGCTTGGTAAACAGAGTTAAGCATTCCAAGTGGTTTGGATATCTTAATGTTTAGGTCGTCGGAGAACACCCCGACGCCTGTCCCATAGTCGGTTTTTGATCCATCGGTGTAGATCCTTAGCTCTCTTGTACCTGAGTAGTCACACCACTCCTCTATGAGCTCTATGTTGTAATGTTTTTGGAAGCAATGGGTCTTCAGTGTTCTTTCGATGGGTGATGTCATCATTGGCTGTTCTTTGATTGCATCTTCTCTGATGCGTGTGTGTTTGATTCTCGAATCGTTTCTTAGGGTACCGGATACTTCGAGTCTGAAAATCGCTAAGGCCGCCTCCTCTCTTATGAAGAGGTGCAGGGGAGGTAGCCCCAGCATCACCTGTAAGGCAGCAGTGGGGGAAGTTCTCATGCTGCCGGTGATTGCTACGCAGGCCAAACTTTGTAGTTTCTCGAGATCCTTTTGGGTTGTACTTAGGTTGGTCCTAGGCCACCAAACTAAAGAGCCATATGTGATTATTGGTCGGATAACTGTGGTGTATAGCCAGTAGGTGATTTTGGGGCTTATGCCCCAATTTCTCCTCAGAAGTCTCTTAGGGAAGGTATTATTGTGTTGGCTAAATATTTTCGAAGTAACGTTACATGGAACAAACAAACGTTGGTGAAACAAAAGTTGATGTAAGGTGGTCGGTGTAAAGTAACATCGAACAAAAAAGGCGTAGACCAAACAAAACGTCGCAGTATGAAGGCTTAGGTGAATAGTGTTCGGTGAAACAATTTTCGAAGAATAGTGTTTCGAAGAATAGTGTTTCGAAGAAACGTAGGGGACCCTTAATTTTTACATAATAACTTTAAAATTCCTAAAAAAGACGGCAATAAACATTCATCTAATTGAAAATATCAATCAAATGTTTTTATGTAAAGATATGTATAATTTAGATAAGTTTCCCAGTAAATACTATATAAATAACACTTGCATAGAAAAAGAACATTAGAAAAACTCAAAATAAAAAATGCTGATTTCAACAACAGCAATACTATAAAACATTTTTAGGTAATAAATAAAGGTATTTCGCGATAAGACAAACACGGGCAAGCACCATCGATAATACAGTTATTTCTTGACGACAACGCAAAATTGCACACCGTCCACAAATTCTCCTGTCTTTAACATTTCACACAGAATCTGTAGGAACTAAACAAATGGCATTCAAGCGAAACTAAAATAAAACACGTCAGTCATCGATAGGCCGAGTTCAACGGGGTTCATATTAGCAATTGAAAAATGTACATCAGCCTGTATACAAAGCCTTATCACCTACCGATAAACACACGTAGCGTGTCTCACTATACAGGTTTAACTACAAGCATTCATTGCATCGGACAACAAGTGAACCATTTGAATTAACACTAAGTCACAGTCACGAAATTTATAATAATCATTGTCATTGCTATTTAATTTTATATGAACAGCACTTCTAGGTAATCTTCTGGGTCCTATCCGGGCTTAACCTCTCTGGGTTAAAGTTCTCCAAGTTCCACATTTGCCTCCCCTCGGAGTCATTGCACGTCTCCATGACTATTTTATCTTTGTTTCTTGATACCGCTATGCATTTTTCGCTTGAGCCGTGCTTTAGTAATTTCGTCTGTGAACAAACATTTTCTGATAAATTTCGTTTCTTCAGTTTGTGAACGAAACACAATTTCTAACAAAATAATAAATAGGTTAGTTTGTTTGGCCAGGCTACTGCTCATTGAGGGGCTTTTAAAAGCATCAGCGTTGCCTGAGTCCCGTCTGGCGGTTGCCGGCTTCCCGTATTTCAGAATGCAAAAGGATAATATTATTTTATAAGGAAAAACTTCAATAATTTCGCTGTACTACACTTGCTTGGTAAGTAAGTGTACCAATACTACCCCATTATACGGCTTGAAAGCTGTTCATTACACCTTCTCAAAAATCTAGGCAGTTTTATTGTATGGAATTTCATTACTGTTCTGAAAATCAGGGTAGTAATGGGTTCATTACTAACGCGTTTTGTTTTTTTTTTTTAAGTCTTAATGACGTTGGTAATCAAACGATTTAATTTTACCATAAAAAGTACTGGCCACTAGAACTTTTAAAGCAGGTGGCATACATTCTGCATTCCGATAAGGCCGGAAAACTTCAAACCTGTATGCGATAGAGCGAGAGATTTATAACACTCTCTCGCTTTAACACGCGCGTAAGTTGGAACCTGCGAAACGGGGCGTTTTTTACCTTCTCTAAAGCCGCATCCCCACACAGAGCCGCACGGCTCGACTTCGCGTGCCACGCGGCTCTAGTGGGGACGCGGCTTAACGTCTTTTGGCGTGAAAATTGTTTGACGCGCTAAAATTTAAAGAAAAAAAAAGACTTATTGTTGGTTGACGTATTTTGTAGAAACAATTTTCTTGGTAAATTTTAAAGTTTGGCGGTGTAAATCACAAGTTAAAATGAGTGATTCAAGTGACAATGATAGCAATTTATTAACAACAACTCCACCTGACTTAATAGCAGATGCTAAAGACATTGTTAGTAATCTCGGGGTTGGCTTGCATGTATGCTTTCACGGTTGCACAACGACACGCTTTGCTTACACATGGCTTGTTAGAATAGATGCAAATCTACCTTACTGCCTCCTTCAGAGGCGGTAAGGTGGCGGGGTCTTGAGGGAGAGCGCCACAGTCGTGTAGATCCTCAAGGCAAGCCTGGTGTGTTCACCTTCACGTGGTTGCCACCCCGTTTTTGGTCTAATTCCCTATGAAATAGACGTAACAAAAACCACCAGGCGCTTTCTCCCGTACCGTACTGCGACCATCTGTGACTGGATGGTGGTGGGCTCGGGTGCGGGCTCCAAGGAGGGTGGGAAGCCAAAGATATGACCTGTAATTAAGGTAACACTATGGAAAATAAAAAACTTGACACCACTAACACACACACACTCAACACACACGCAACAAAACCACACACAGAAACATCATCCACTCACACACATACAATAACCACTAACACAAAAAACTCACACTGCACAAACACACACCGGAGCGAAGGCGAAAGCCAAAACTCCGAAGTGGGGTGCTCCAAGCACATCTTCGGCCCCCGGGGGCTCGGCTGCCAACACAGCGAGCTCCAGTGCGGGCACCGGTCCGGCAGTGGCGAATACCGCTGCCAAGACCAACAAGTCCCACAACAAGGGTAGGACATCGGCGCTGCCTGGGACCAGTTCCGATCCTTCTGCACAGTCCCCCGCGACGGTTAATGCCGGTGGGCGGGCTTTGCTACCACATCCTCCCCCACCCTTAACTCCTCAAGTAGCCCCTCCCCCGCTGTCCGTCACTGGTCAGTCGGCGGAGCTTTGCATCTCCAACGACGTGCTTGTGCAAAACTGGCAGGTGCAGAAGGGCAGGAACAACGGTAGGAAGGGGGGTAACGCTCTGGCATTACGACGTCAACGTGCGGACCCCGCAGTGCAAGCTGCACCGGTCCCCGGGACAAGTGGTGCCATAAGAAGGAACCGGCCGAACAAGAAGCAGCGGCTAGTGGCACAAGGTAAGGGTAACTCCCGGCAAGTAATGCTGGCTAATGCTGCAGGTCAGGGGCAACCGACCAGTGGCAATGTCAACTTCTTTTCCGCAGGCAAGCGGTCGCAGGGCGGAGTAGACAACAGCCGACCAGGCCCCAGTCGACCACCAGCTGGCACGGTTGAAGAACAAGGCTCGGCAGAAGGACCAACCACGGCGGCGACGCAGCGACCTGCTCGGAATGATCAGGCCACGGCCAAGCGGGCTCTCAACGAGACCTCGTCACCTCGAGGGGAGCGTAAGCGGCCGTGGCTTGATAAGTCCAAGCGGGTTGCTAACCGTAGCTACGCCCAAGCTGCAGGATCAGACCTCGACGTCGCAGTCACGTGCGACCAGACGGGGCATATCAGTAAGGAGGTGGCGGGCGAGATCCTCGAGGCTCTTCAGAGGAAGATGCCCGCCGAGGCCTGCTCCCCTGACGCGCTGGACTTGCCAGTACCGGTCTTCAACGCGAGGCGTTCGGCGTTCGTGGATGGGGTGCTCAAGCTGTGGTGCGACAGTAAAGTCACCTTAAGCTGGCTGAAGAAACTCATAGCCGAGATGCCTCCTCTTGCTGGCACGTCGCTTGTGATCAAGAGGCAGGCAGACATCAAGCGCCGCGTACGTTGCGGCATACTGATCCCTGACGACCGGGGGGTATTCACGGACCCACTCAACATCGGGCGACTTCTATCTCATCAGAATCGATGGATAGACATTAAGAGCTGGGCACTGCTGCAAGTCAAGAGGCAGGAAAACGCTTGCTTCGTGGTGGTCGGGATCCCTGAGGACCATATTCCGACTCTGATGGAAGCCGAACGGCGACTGTCATTCTGTGCCGGGAGGGTCTACGTGATGTTCCAGACACCGAGTGGCAAGTTCGTCAATGTCCCTCAGGAATTCCCGGCAGAAGCTACCACATCGGGGGTAACACGGGTGGAGGAGTCAACTCCCTCCACGAGTTCCACGGAACGGCCTACGGACGTGCCTGCGGGAGCAGCGCCAGAGGCCCCAGCAGTCGTCGGTGTGGAAACCGTCCTTACGTCGGGTGGGGAGCTCGATGACGATATACTGTCATCGGCTTCTGACCTGGAGGAGGGCGGCTTCGACCCCGGCTTTCTGTTTGCTGGGCTGCGGCTCGAGGGTGACGAGGACGGATCGACCAGCAATGGCATCCCCTTCGCTAACCTGTAAAGTCCTGCAGGCAAACCTCCACCACAGTCAGACCGCAACGGCTCAGCTACGGAAGTGGCTGGAGGTTCAACACACGGCCATAGTCCTGATCCAGGAGCCGTGGATCAGGGCGGGAAAAATACAAGGACTCTCCAGAATCAGAATCAGAATCATTTATTCGTAAACATAGGTAATAATTACATAAGCTCTTAAAAATTTGGTAGTGCGCTATGTTTTACCAATTGGCATACAAATTACAAAAAGGATGGTAATACATTACATACTATTAAATTTGAATAAAATGTCTTACAAAATAGTTACTTTCATGCTTGGGCTATCATACCTATATTACTGTACATGCATTGGAATTCAATTTTATTATTATTATTCATAATCAATTTCATATCATGTCAAAGTTAATAGTCAATTCAATTCATTCAAGTTCAAGATATACATGTAAAATATTAAAATGTATGTCAGCATTATATAGTTAAAGAGATTCATCTTTAAAAAATTCGTCAAGGGTATAATAACATTTGTCAAGCAGTAACCCGTTAAGCGTTTTTTTAAACTTCTCCAATGGCAAACATTTTATTTCATCAGGTATTTTATTGTATATTTGTGGTGCAAGACCAAAGAAGCTTTTTTCATTAGAGAAGTTTTACATTTTACAAGGCACAGTTCATTTTCATATTGAGAACGCATCGGAGTTTTCTTTACTAAACAAAATTTTTTGAAAAAATGTGGATTTATTTTAACAAATAGAGCAGCTTCTAGGATATATAAAGCGGGTAGAGGTAATATTTTTAACTTTTTAAAATATGGAATGCAGCTATCAGTGTTTTTTAAACCACACATGCATCGTAAGCATCTTTTTTGCATCCTAAAAACAAGCACCCTATTTGTTGATTGCCCCCAAAAAATAAGACCATACCGCAGAACTGAGCCAACTAGTCCATGATATGCCGTTAATAGTGTATCAGTATTTACTTTCTTTGAAAGTTGAAATAACAAATATGCTGATTTGCTCAATCGCTTGCAAATTTCCTCCAAATGAGGTTTCCAAGTCAGTTGATCATCCACAGTTATCCCTAAGAATTAAGCAGTACTAACTTCTCCTATTTCATGATTACCATAAGCAATATTAACTAGCGGCTTCTCAAGCCTTTGGCGAAAGTGCATAACTTTGGTTTTATTCAAATTAATTATAAGATTATTATTATTCAATCAAAGATTATTATTATTTATTATCCAATCTTGGGGGTAAGCTTCTATTTAGCTCAGAACACGATAATCCGAGATCGTGTATCAACACAACGCGTAACATACAAGCACAGCCACTTACGGATTTCTGTTGCAGGGATATCTCTGCAGCTAGGCTGCTATTACGGCGCGGGGACACGGAAGTAGAGGTGGCTTTCGTCTCGGCATACATGCCTGAGGCTGAGGAGCCATCCCCGCATGACCTCGCCCGCCTCGTAAGGCACTGTGAGTGCACTCGGCTCGAGGTGGTCATAGGGGCCGACGCAAACGCTCATCACCCTCTGTGGGGTATGAACACGCAGAACGAAAGAGGTAAGGCCTTAGTTGACTATTTGTTTACGACAAACCTAACACTTCTAAATACAGGTTCCGAACCAACATTCGTCACCAGACGCAGTCAAACAATCATAGATCTAACTCTGGCATCGGAGGGCGTAGCGGCCATCGTATCCGGCTGGCAGGTCTCGAAATAGGCCTCCTGCTCGGATCACAGGTGGATCCGCTTCGACATCCCGGTCTGTGTGACACCTACACTGCCACGCCGCAACCCACGCAATACTGATCGAGCAGCCTATACTCGCATCCTGGTAACCAAGCTTGCGCCAACAAAGCACTGGAAGACCCCTGACAACACGGGCCAGATCGAAGAGCAAGTAAGCTACCTGACGAAATCACTGGTAGATAGCTACCATGCATCCTGCCCAGAAACCACTCCGCCCACAACCCCAGGCAAGCAACCATGGTGGGGACCGGATCTGGAACGCAAGCGCAGGAAGGTAAGGGCAGCCCTTAACAGAGCCATGAACACCAGTGCTGACGAGGATTGGGACGTCTATAGGGCGGCCAAATCCAGCTACAAGAAATGCATCCGACGCAGAAGCTCTGGCGGCTGGAGGAAATTCTGCGGGAAAATAGAATCCTGCCAACAAGCAAACTGGGTAAGGAAAATACTGGCACAGCTGAATTCTGCCGGACCGGTAGTGCTCCGTAAACCTGACAACACGCTTAACACTACTCCAGAAGAGGCGATGCGCGTCCTTATTGAAGCTCACTTCCCAGGTTGCGTTTTCACACCCACAATTGACTGGACTGAGGTAAACCAAACTCCAACAGGGTAACGACTGGAAATACGCTCACATGATGATCACGCTGGAGAAAGTCCAGTGGGCGATCGGGTGCTTCCATCCTTTCAAGGCGTCTGGTCCGGACGGGGTGTTTCCTGCACTACTTCAGTGAGGCGGGCTCTCCGTCGCGGAAAAACTGGTGCCTATTTTGCGGGCGTGCCTGGCCTTTCGGTATGTCCCGAAAGGATGGAGGGAAGTGAAAGTCATCTTTATCCCTAAACCAGGTAAGAGTGACTATACTAACGCCAAATCCCACCGGCCGATCAGCCTGACCTCCTTTCTCCTGAAAACTATGGAGAAGATATGCGAGAGAGAGCTGAGGGATGGCGTCTTAAAAGCAACACCTCTTCACGCAAACCAACATGCATACAGCGCGGGTAAGTCCACTGAATCCGCTCTTCATCTGGTAGTCAGCCGGATAGAAGAAGCGATACATCAGAAGGGCACCTGCCTAGGTACTTTTATAGATATCGAAGGAGCCTTCGATAAAACAAACTTCTCCAGCATCAGCGCCGCCCTCTCCCGTCATGGTGTGGAACAGGTACTGACAGACTGGATTACTAATATGCTTAGCAAAAGAGTAGTCCGCCTTGGAGTGGAGCAGCAGATGGCAGTGATAGCCAAGGGCTGTCCCCAGGGAGGAGTGCTATCGCCCCTTCTCTGGAATCTGGTGATCAACGACCTCATCACGAAGCTCAATGCTAATCACTTTTATACTATTGGGTACGCTGACGATCTCGCCATCCTCATCTCGGGGAAGGTGACAGGGACAATCTGCAACCTTGCTCAGCAGGCGCTTCGCATAGTTGAACGTTGGTGTGCTGAGTTCGATCTCTCTGTGAACCCCACGAAAACTGAACTAGTCATGTTTACCCAAAAACGAACGCTAGGCCCTCATCGCCTACCTAAGCTATTCGATACAGAGCTCCAGGTAACCAACGAGGTCAAATACCTGGGAGTTATCCTGGACAGTAAGTTAAATTGGAGCAGTCATCTTGACAACAAGCTTAACAGGGCCTGCATCACCTTTTGGCAATGCAGGAGGATGATAGGTAAGAAGTGGGGCCTATCCCCCAAAATTATACTGTGGCTTTACTGTGCGGTAATCCGACCCATGATCACCTACGGGGCAGTGGTCTGGTGGCCCCGCACCAAATTAATAACTGCCATAAACAAGCTGCAACGTATGCAAAGGCTCGCCTGCATGGCGATCACAGGCTGCATGAGGACAACTCCGACTGCAGCCCTCGAAGCCATACTGGGGCTTCCGCCGCTCCACCTGTTCATTCAGCAGGAAGCAACGATGACGGCGGTGCGCCTTAACACGCTACAACTCTGGGGTAAGAAGTACACGCAGCATACTGCGGCACTAGAGGGACTCCAAAGCGAATTTCCCCTGGTGAAAGCTGTTAATGATCGAGTACCCAAACAGTACGTATTCGACAAGAAGTACAAAATCCAACTCCATGAGGACCACCGCTGCGAGGGACTTAACCCCGCAGGATTGCGGATCTTCACGGATGGATCCAAAACAGGTACTGGCACTGGAGCCGGAGTCTTCTCGGAGGATCTCAATATCCACATAGCCGTACCTTTGGGTGCCCACAACACTGTCTTTCAGGCAGAATGCATGGGCATCTCCCTGGCGGCATCAGCCATCTTGGCTCGGGAGGTAAAGGATCAATCCATCCGTATACTCTCTGACAGCATGGCGGTGCTGCTGGCATTAAGGAGCCACACGGTCAATTCCGGGCTAAAATACGAGTGCCACCAACGCCTGAACCGGGTAGGTAACCTCAACAATATAACCATTCAATGGATTAAAGGACATAGCGACTCCCGAGGCAACGATGCAGCGGACGAGCTCGCTCGAAGAGGCTCAAGCATGGCGGCGGTGGGACCAGAACCCATCGTGCCGCTCCCTTTCGGTTATCTTCGTACGCTGGTAAGGAAACGTACCAGAGAACTTCACGCCAAGCTATGGCTAGACCACGGCGAGTGCAGGCAGGCCAAGGAGGCGCTTCCCGCCATCGACGCCCGCCTCACCAAACAAGCGCTCCGGCTGACTAAGCTGCAGCTACGCACAGTGACGGCCGCCATCACTGGACACGGTACATTTAACAAGCACCTCTTTGATATAGGTGTCACGGATAGTCCTCTGTGTCGAGCCTGCATGGAGGAAGAAGAAACAGCAGCCCACGTGCTCCTGCACTGTCCGGGGGTTGCCCCATACAGGGCCAAGTACTTCGGTAACCCAGGTACTCTCCGCGAGATTGCCGGTAACATCAAGGGGTTGCTGGCTTTTCTCGGGGAGCTTCGGTGGATCGAGTAAGATTCCCACCCGCACGCAAAACACACGCTCCGGGCGTGGAGTTGCGGACACTAGCCCGATGCTTCTATTCTATTCTATTCTATTCTAGTAATCTCTTGCCTGGAAAATCCGAGATGAAATATATGAAGGAATATATGAAATATTTATGCAGTGGAAAAGTGAAAACAAGCTAAGTGTAGTATAAATAAAGCCGTATATTTCACTGGAGGGTAAGTACAGATTACTAAACTCGTGTGGTTCACGGCCCTCCGCTTCGCGTCGGGCCTCAAATGCACACTCGATTAGTAATCTGTGCCTTACTCCCCTTGGTGAATAAATAGCTATTAACTAAACACAATGTAACGAACCAAATTTTATGACTTGTAATATTGAAATTGTTGTTGTTATCTACAATATTTTAACAATATTTAGCTTTTCGAATGTTTTGAGTTTTCCTGGAGACATTTGTATGTAGGCGTAGTTGTTATGAAACTTACGCGATCGCTGTAAATCCACAACTGGTTACCCTTGACCTCCTGGCAGGGATATACCATCACGTCATGTCCCAAAAAGTCCAGGCACGTCTGGTCACGTCGGATCTCGCCGTTATTCGAGTATATCCAATACTGAAAGATTTATTAAAAACATGCTACTTATTATGTTTGCATAATTTATTCCTGGTTTATTTTTTGTATGTTACAATGTATTTCTATTGTTTAGTTAGGTGAATCTTTAGGTGTAGGGTCTTCAAATCTATAATAAGGTTATTTTTATTGTTTAATGTGGAATATTGAAAAGTATCGGATATGGCATTAAAAGTCAAAATAATAGATTAATATAACCAGTAAAAAATAAAACCAAGGTCAGTTAAACAGGGGTTACAAATTAAAAAAAGGCATAAAGAGTATATAAACTTATGTACTAAATAGCCACTGAACACAAATGATGCTATCACAATCACAGAGCATGCGTAAAAACAAAAAGGTACGGATAAAGTAGTACCTGTATTTTTGTAAACTACGATCATGCTTGTGTTAAATGGCTAATAACGTTATAAATTACCGCGCGGCAGTACCAAAATTGGAAGAGTATTATTTTGTTGAATTCGCATTCTAATCTACCACACTCCATTTCACCCTTCAGAAGGCCTTAAAGGGTACCTAAATGCAAAAGGGTTAAAACACAGTTGAATCACATCAGGAAATGAATAAAGTATCTAATGCTGTGTTACAAAAATTTTAACAATTAGTAACACGATAAATGTTGCAAACAAAAGCGAATTAATGATTGAAAACGGAAGTTAAACACATTTGTATGAATATGAAAGATGAAAGCCGTGACACGCAAACGTTTTCTGGATTAGTATCTTTACAATGCATTATTATGTTACTTTAGTTTGCTTTCAAAGCTGCTAAGGTAAACCTTTACCTATGAGACGATGACCACCAACACCCAACTACTAGATAAAGCGAAAGCAGTAGATTTGAATAATTTTGCGGCCTTCGACAAACCTGATTTCCGTATTCCCCGTGACATGGCCAAGCGTTGATGGGCTTCTTCATGTCTTCGGGACCCGCTGCCGAGTCGACGCACATTTCCGACACAGGATTCGCGATCTGATGCCATCCATAAGTTATAAAAGGCGTGCCAAAAGCAAGCGTGCTGTTCCAATATCATCATTCCAATGAATTAAGAATTTTTTGAGAAAAAAAACTTTGAATTTTATGGCCTATGATGATATTGGAATGTTTGTGGTAATGAAGATGAAAAAACATAAATAATTGTTAAGTACTTTGAATAAAAACACAATCATTCCATATGAAGTTCAAAAATCAAAATAAATATCAGAAAAGTCTAACTTTGACCCATTGCTGAAAACAAAGGTTAATCAAATTCACACTCCTTTGTTGTTTTAGGAGTACCTTCGTATTTGTGACATCTGCGAGTTTTGATATTTTGGTAGTACTTGATCCAAATTCAAATTCAAATTCAAATCGTTTATTGCAATCCATAATGTACATTTTTACAGGTGGTATAAAATAATTTTAGACACAATTATGGACCCTGTCGGGCACAGCAATTTTCTATATAAAATAATTAGAGAATTAGAGAGAGGAAGAGCGCTTTGCTTCTTTTAATATTAAAGTTGGTATTATTTCTATAACTAGCTTATATCTATTAATCTATATTTATTTACTTATTCTATTAATATTTTAGCTGTCTATCTATTCTTTAATTATTTAGTTAGTTATATTCATTAAATTACTTATTTGTTTACCTACTTGGTTTCAAAAGTTTTGTTTTAATTTTATTAGTACCTAGTTAAACGTTATAATTATGTATTATTATCGGATTTATCTGTTAAATATTCGTGTATTGTATAGTAGCTTTTTTTAATTAAGTATTGCTTTAATTTATTAACAAATATATTGGTTTTCTTTTGTTGCTTTATGTTTTCTGGTAATTTATTATATATTTTTATGGACATGGAATATGGACTAGATTGGTGTAGTTTAAGACGGGAAGGTGGCAAATTCAGTCTATTTTTGTGTCGCAACGAATAATTGGTTTGTACGTCTCCCCGTGTGCTGTAAGAATCCGGATATTTGCGGACTAGTTTACATAATTCCAATACATATATACTAACTAACGTGAGAATCTTGTGTTTCTGGAAGTAAGGTTTGCAACTGTCTGTTGATTCTATATTTGTAATTATTCTAATTAACTTTTTTTGGAGGGTAAATAGTCTGTGCAGTTTCCCCATAAGATTATGCCATAGTTTAACCAAGCGTGGGCGGGCAAACGCGTAGTATGTGGTTAAAGCGGTTTGTAGGTTTGTTGTCTTTTTAATTTCGCGGAGGGCATAAGAAAACTTTGAGATTTTTGATTTAACTGTCTGTATGTGTGTTTTCCAGTTTATGTTTGTGTCTATAGTTAAACCTAGGAGAGTGAAATTACTAACTGTATCTATTTTTTGTTGGTTAAAAGTAAAATTTACATTTATTTGGTTTTTCTGCCAGGGGTGAAATGTTATTAATTTAGTTTTAGTAAAATTTATTTCAAGATTGTGGTCATGCATCCAGTTTATAGTTTTCTCGAGAATAGTTGTAAGTTTTTCATGTAAATTAGCATTTGTTTGGCATGAGGTAAGGATTGAGATATCATCCGCAAAAAGAACACAAGGGCCGTCTATGGTTTTGGGGAGGTCGTTTATATATATTAGGAAAAGGAGGCAACCTATTACACTTCCCTGGGGAATTGAAGCGTGTACTGTTTTTACGTCAGATCTAATTAGCTGTACTTCTTTTGATTTTTTATTATAATATTCTATCTCGACTAATTGCTTTCTATCCTCTAAAAATGATGCGAACCAGTCATGGGCTTTCCCGCGTATTCCTATTCCATTTAGCTTATTTAATAGTATTTTAAATTGAACTTTGTCATAGGCCTTTGTCATATCGAGCAATATCCCTATTGCATATTGTTTATTATTTACAATATTTAATGCTTCTTGGATGTATTTATAAACAGCTAGCGTGGTGGATCTGTTTTTTCGAAAACCATTTTGGCAGTCATCGAAAATCTTATATTTTTCAAAAAAAGAATATACACGATCACACATTGCGCGTTCGAAGACTTTGGATGCTGTTGGAAGAAGGGAAATTGGTCTATAATTACTAGGGTCTGTTTTGCGTTCTTTTTATGAATGGGTTTTATTATTATCCAATATTTTTTCTTTGATTTCATAATTCCAACCAAGGCAGAAAGTATGGTTGTCTACGTTGTATTCAAACTATCGATGATGGTCATACATAAATGCAAAAAAAATGTGAAGGGTGCAGTAATAAATTATAACCGTGCTGTCTAACGTGCATAAAAGAGTGCATTGAATTGAAAAATTGAGCGAAACCGAAACAAACATTCAAAATTTTGAACAAAAACTCCCGCAAAGTGGTACTGCCGCAATCGGTCAAATTGAATTTGACAGAAGACCTGATTTCCTCCCTGCCGGTGACACGGGTTTAGTCCGACTGGCTTATGATGATCTGACTTGCGTGTTGGAGAGTCCAAACAAATATTTTTGAAGCCGACATTTCGGATCTGTACGGGTAATAATTTCAAAGAACACTTTCATTAATAAATAATTTGCACTCATTGTGGTTATGCAGAACAATAATTATTTTGAAGAAAAAAAGTTGATGTGGCACTCGGAGACTGCCGCGGTAAAGCTATTGCATAGCATTTTTTATCAACTTATGCAAATAATTATTTATTTATTTTATTTATGCAGTATTTTTTAAAAAGAATTTAAATTATATAAGTAAATCAAAAGTAACCTTCATAGACTAAGCTAGTAAGAAACTCTATGACAGAAAATTTAAAAGAAAAAGTATTGACAGCTTGTCAGCCTGACGTAAGTGTCATAACATTGAAAAATATGAAAATTATTTATTTTATTTTAGATATTTTATAAGAAAACGAATCGTTTTCTAAGACCGATTCGCAGAATAGTAATGCAAAAACCAATAAAACGTATGATAGATGCGTAATAATAATAAAATGAATGTATATAGAGTACTCGAGGAGTACTCACTCATTATCCTTCACTATTTTTTCGTGACTTTCTTCATTAATAAATGCACCTTGTTTAGTCATATTTAAAACACTTTGTACACAAATTATACGAGTAAGAATATTTTAGAAGGAGAAAACAGAGAGACAAAACAGAAAAACTTTACACCTTTACAACGTGAGGTTATAAATTATTTAATTTGACAACCTCAGTTGACAACCTTGTTATTTTCCGTAACCAATGCAACCTGGTTGAATACTGAATCTTGAATATTTTCGTTAAAGAATTTCTGGATTCGCTCTCCACGCTCAAGGCCCGCGATAGAAGCTATGCAATAGCTTAATAAATCCTACTGATGATGCTGCAATCTCAACATACACATTTTTTATTGTTACACAGATATTGATCTCTAGTAAATAAAAAGAACGTACCTCGCCATGAGCAACAGATTCTCCAGGAATTAACAGTTCGGGATAAATATTCTTCAAATACCACTCAAAGGACTTGCAACCTAATTTCTCTCTCAATTCTCTACGGCCAGTGATGTCACCAAAATCACCCTTGTTGTAACCCTCACGCTGATAATAGTACTTAGCATAATCGTCCATCCATACCTAAAACCATTAAAAACATTGTGACTTTTAAAATGCATTTAAACCTGAAAGTTATGAAGATATACATGATATTATGACAAAAATTCTCACCTCTGCTAATCGGACAGAGTTTTTTTTTAGTACGTCAACCCCAGTTCGCCACTTGTACGGTGAACGATTCCTGTATATGTGCCCGACATGCGAGCACGGAACTATTTCCAGAGTTCCACCGCACATCCAAGTCTTAAACGATAGCTCCAGATTTTCACGGCCCCAAATGTCGAAACCGCTGTCGTAAGTTCCTAATCTTTCGAAGAAGTCTTTGTCTATCGCAAATAGACCACCAATCATAGTAGGAGACCAGACAGGCTCCGCTGTATGTTGATGTTTCGCTTTCTCCTTCGACGGAACAAGGTGCCAACTGAACACGAGATTCCAGTCGAAACCACCAACAAAGAGTTTAGATGAGTTTGTATATTTATACTCGAGGGTATTGGCGTCGATGGTGTCAATTACGGGGTACACTACCGTTGTCTTGCTACGAGCAATTCTATCTAGTAATGGTTCGAGCCATCCTGAAATTAAATAGCTCAGGTTAACGACTGGTCGTTACGGAAGATTTGTGTTACGCTAATTGTAGGATCTTACCTTCAGTGCACTCGCAATGACTGTCGAGATAGGTAAGCACGGGGGCTGTGACATATCGGGCCCCGAGGAGCCGCGCCCTTATGAGGCCCTCACGTCGGGTGGCTCTGGCTATCCTTACTTTTGGTAATGATGACATGTAGTCATCTAGCTGCTGCATTAGGTGAGCTGTAAAAAAGGGTTAACTTTTAGTTTCTTAAATATTAATAGAGCAAGATCTCAGGGCCGCAACGCAAAGCAAATAGTCACCTACAAAATTGCATGGATACTTTAGTGTCTATTTTCCTGTGAGCGTTTCTAGTCGATAACGAGTTATCGTTAGGCGGCGTCATTTCTCGCTTCACACGATTGTATTTCTTAATTTTCCATGCATTGACAAATCATTGAAAGACTGGCCTGTTGGTCTAGTGGTTAGTGACTCTAACTGCTATGCCGGAGGTCGTGGGTTCGATTCCCACCCAGGACAAATGTTTGTGTGATGAGCACGATCATTTGTTCTGTGTCTGGGTGTAATTTATCTATAATATGTATGTATTTAGAAATATATAAGTATGTTTATCAGTTGTCTAGTACCCATAACACAAGCTCTGCTTAGCTTGGGACTAGATGGCGTTGTGTGATAGTTGTGGAATATTATTATTATTATTATATTATTATTGAACCGAATAATCACGTCGGATGAAAAATTTAAAAATATTAGATTTTTGTATTCATCTTTCGCAAATACTTACGCATATCAGAAAAGTCATCGACGAGAATGATCTCCTTGATCAAGTGCTCTGGTGACCGGTCCAGCACGGAGTGAACTGTCCTCAGTAGCACGGACCACGCCTCGTTGTGGAAGCATATCACAACTGATGTTTGCGGCAAGTCCTCTAGATACCTGCCTGGCACTTTGCACCTGGTAGAATAAATATTTTGTTAGTTTTAATCATTCCGGTTGACTCTATTGTATGTAGTTCATATATTTTAAAAATCTTTAAAGTATTACCTAACCTGATACAGTCAACGACATACAAGGTTTTATCATTCAAGTTCTCGTAATAACCCTTTCATTTTTTATAAATGAATTTACATTTTTTTTATTTAGATTTCATATAATTTATCTACACTAATATTATAAAAAAGAAAGATTTGTACATATCTACACTAATATTATAAAGAGGAAAGATTTGTACCTATTTTTGTATGTTTGTAATGAATAGGCTCAAAAAGTACTAGGCCGATTTCAAAAATTCTTTCACCCTTGGAAAGCTACATTCACCCTGAGTAACATAGGCTACTTTTTATCTCTGTATTCCCACGGGAACGGGATCTACGCGGGTGAAACCGCGGGACGTCCGCTATTAGATAAAATATCTGAACAAAGTATACACATCTCAACTGAGGTTAGATAAACTAAAAAAAAAACAAAAAACTGTTGTGTCCAATATCATCCACCGAATTATGAAATCATAGAAATCAAAATTAGAGATATTATGTACCAAACGCTACCATAAAAGTACTTGCAAAAAAACATTTAATAAATTCCTTATTATAAATTAATTATCACTAGCTGATGCTAAATTATTAGCTAAATTATTTCTAAATTATTACTGCCCTGCCTACTAACATAGTTTATAAGTTACAATTTATTGTTACTAACCATTAAGGATCATTGTTATCTAAATAAATAAATGTATTATTGTATTATTGTATTGATGCCCGTGGCTTCGTCCGCGTGGATGTCGGTCAAAATATATACTCTTGAATCACTCTATCTATTAAAATAAACCGCATCAAAATCCGTTGCGTAGTTTTAAAGATTTAAGCATACAAAGGGACATAGGGACAGAGAAAGTGACTTTGTTTTATACTATGTAGTGATTATACGGAGTTATTATTTCCTCTCACTGTCGGAAATTTTATTACAAATAGAGTTGGGCCCGATAAGAATAAGTTACGAAATGTAATATTTAGATTCTTGGTAACAGAAAGTGTATTTGATATATATTTTTATTTATCCAACACAAAACAATGCGTTGATTCAGAAAAAAAGGACGGGAAGGATTCTCAAAAATACCTGAATCCCTCGAGATGTGTTATGGTCATAAGCTCATTTAATTCGTACAACACGTTGTACGGATTTGGTATCATTTTCTTACCATTCGTCCCTTGAATCCAGCAACTTTCTCCTAATGGATATGAGGTCGCTGACGTATTGGTTGAAAGCGTTCTTTTTCCATCCCTCTGAGACAGCTTGCTTTGTTTCTTCGGTTATATTCTTGGGTAGAACAACCGGTTTTCCTAGGTCACCGGGTGCGTTGTCTGAACCCGGCGCTGCTATCACACTGAGCCCTACGGGATATAGAGTGTTACAGCGAACGTCCATTTCTAATAGGTATTACATATGTGTATTGCAATAAGTATTATTCATTTACAAATTTTATAAAATCATAATAATTTATTCAGACAGTTCAGTAGGTAAAACTAAAAGTATTGTTTGAAAAAATGGAATCGCGAATTAGTCTTCAGTTTTCAAATGAGTTAGATTCAATGTTTTACCTACCTGACAGTCAGAGTACCGCATCCCTCTGCATCCTTTACAAAGTCAGTGTCATTAACTCGGGGGACAGATGCATTGTAGACGTAGATTTAGTAATAATTACGTTACTAAAAACTCCTTAAAACTTACCTTCTTTCCCTTCAAGCCGACCAAGCCAATCGACCCGCATTGGTGCTGTGATGGACAAACGCACATTATCATGCAAAATGTCGAAATAAGAGACGTAACTAATAATTTCTAACATGCAGATCGATAGGTGGAACCATAAACATGAGAGGTGTATGCTATGTAAAACTGAATCTTGTAAAGAATAGCTTTTTTTTTCGTTAATAAAGAGATATACATCCGTATCTAAGGCCCATTTCAGAGCCTTTACAGCCGATCGATTACACTAAATGGCGTCACAGAAATCTATTTATTTATTTTTATTTATTTGGTATCATTTAATGAAAAATATCACTTACGTCGCTACAGCTATAGATATTTATAAATAATGATTAGTAAAAGTTTGCTTGTCCGACGGAGGACTACCCAATAATCGCATCCCTAAGAATCCATAACAGATTCGCAATAATTTGGAGTTAAAATGTGTTGTAGACGTGAGTCTAGAAGTTAAAGTTTACGTCTACGTTTTAAATAGCAGTAACTTAACATTACCTGCAATTTTCTCACCAAAATCAAACCATTCATTTGAATAGTCGGTCTTCTTTCTTGGTGCTGTGTCGTATAAACAAAGGGTAGGTAAAAATAAAGAATATAGAAATAAACAGATTTCTGACACTGGCATCAAATAAAGTGACTTATATTATGTTACCGGCCAAACCCGATTTCAGGACAACCTAGTTTTACCTAGGCTAAACTAGTTCTTCTTCGCTTTCAGGGTTAGCGTTTCCGTCAGCAGGTCGACAGAGCCCCGCTGCGAGGCTCCTATTTCTATTTGCAGGGTTTAAAGGAACCTAACTAACCGAACCTCGGGGTGCCCCTGACGTCGACCGTCAGCAGGCCCACGTTCTTCCTGCACTATCGCGAATAGTAAGAACTAGTTGAGCCAAGGCGAAACTAGTTTGTCCTAAAATCGGGTTTGGCCGGTAACATATACATAAATCACTTGAGGAGTTTATACTACAACATAAAAGACCTGTCCAAAAATAAATAAAAAAAAAGTACCTTCATTACCTTTAGGCCATTTTGGTATTGGATACCATATCGTTTCTGTTCAGGAAAAACGAGCAAAAAAAAATGTTTACTGTGACTATAATTATGCGGTTAATTTATTGAAATAAATATGTATTTTGTTGACTTATCAGACTACGTTCCTAAAGCTGACGAAAACCTCAATATTGGACTACTTTTTAAATAATAGCCATTCAAATACATATATTATAAATGTATTAATTAATTTCAAACCATGCTCTACCAAGCAGTAAGCAGCATCTAGGTACCAAATCACAAATCGAATGCTTTGTTTTGCCTTGTCTCGACTTTACGAAGGATGCTGTTTTTGAAGCAGAGTAAATAATCTGGATAACTCTTTCTTTTCCGACGTCAAGGGATGCTATCCACAATTTGATTTCTGTTGAAAGATTTCCTTATCGAAACATACCTAATAAAATGTATCCTCTATCAATTTCGTGTTCAATAGATTCAGATTTATTTATTGCGATTTTATCGTCAGAGTTATGTTAGTTACGTGGGTGACACAGTGCAATATCGTGTAAAGCTATCAAAACATCTTATATTTCTTATTTTTGCTCATGCAATTTGAAAGCATAAATAACACTCACCATCAGATAGGTTATTGTCGTAGGTTTCGCTCTTCCGTTTTGTCGACGTAGGCTTCACCATTTTCAAGGGTTTCGCCTCCGCATCATCGTATTTAATCGGTGGTACAATGGAGTTCCTTGAACCGCCATTAGTAGTAAACAATGTGACCATAAACCAAATCGCTGTCAGTATGAGCACAGCCTTCAATATCAACGACAGCCTCCGTAGGAAAAACTTTGTGTATTTCATTTCTCACAACTTATTCCAAGATACGGTCTGGATGAAGTTCTAACTATATTTGATTCGCTCAATACATTTTTAGAAACATGAATATTTTAGTCCTATTTTCATTAAGATCTAGGAAGTTTTAAATCACAAAAACTTCTTTAAAGAATTTGTTCAATAATGTTACCACTATCTATAATCACAAAAGGGTGACTAGCATAAATAATGAGATATGTCTTCGTGTTTTACGATTGTCACAAGATATGCTTCTTAGATATGACAGTTGCAGTGATGAAAATTAACTTCACATGACTTTGGTGTTTCTATTAGCTATAGCTTCTTCTCGGATTGTTTGTGTTTGAAGAGTTTCTTTCTCGTTTTTTGTTTCATTTCAAAGCGCTCATTGAGCATGATTTATCGTCCATATTCTCCAACACGAATCCTGAGAACAAAATAGTTGCTTATCAATATCATAACACGCACACTCTATCAAGCTACATAAATAAAATCCGCATAATTTTGATTGATGTTCTGCTACGAGTATAAGTATAACTGTATTTATGGCACGCGATTTTTTCTCACCAAATCCCCGCCAGTGGCTACTGAAAAGGTAATTGTGTTGGAAGGGCCATTTTCAGGGGTTCTCCACCTCGGATACTATGATAAGAAAAAATCGGTTTTGTCGTAGATGAAAGCTTTATCCCACATGACAGAATTTTGTTAGTTGAAAGGGTAGAAATGATTTATGAAAAGAAAGTCTGTTATAAACAAAACAGATATAAAATCGACTGCGGTAACAACACACTGGATAGCGTGCCACGTAAATTACCCGCAACTTAAATTGTATGGAATGAAATATTAAACTCGTATTGACGCCACAGGACAGAAATTCGAAATTGCTTTCTAAAGGGTCAGTTGATATTGTGTTGTATATAAAAACCACGTGATTAACATGCGGTTACGTTTCAACTTGGGCCAACTCAAATCTACTTTTAATTGTATCCAAAGGGCTGTTGAAGGTCCTATAATTCTCTGGAAGAACAGCAATAATAAACCTTAAATAGCGAAAGTTTCGCAGCCCTACGAAAAACTAAAGATGTACAATGGAGCCCTTTCCCAGAGTGGTATGAGGTGGTGGGTGGTAGTTTCCGCCACACGCCTGATGGATTGGTTCTGCTTCGTACATTATCGGGGCTAGCTGCCAGTGCCATTTTTCAAGTAGTCACACTGCTATTTTGTAGGCCAGAACGACAAGACCCGGTGTCGGTTTTACTGTTAAAAATTGCTTGGAATCTTTCCTATTTTATCGTCCAAGTTATTTTAAAATGTTTTAACAACTACAAATATTAACCAATTCCTTTTTGCATTATTGCAGTAAGTACGAGTATAAATTATGGCTACTAACTCAGATATTAAATCGCAACTATCAATGTAATATTATTGCATATTTACATGTACATGAATAATCTAGCCCCAAGATCCTCAAATAAATTAAATGGAATCAATCTTTATACTTAAGTTAGATTTTTTTTTTAATATCTACTCACATCTGCTGCTGTCAGTGGACCATAGAAGTCTAAACTCAAAAACAATAATTTTAAGGTTAAACATTGCCCAAGAAAAACATTTTAGGGATAAGTAGAAGAGACTTGTTTTATCCAATTGTTTTTATTAGCAGAGAGAAAGAATCCCAATAAAAAATTCAATTGGAGTGAAGAAATGGAAATGAGTGTAAAGTATGGTTCCGTAGGTAATCTGACCTCAATTTCATGGCTGCACACACTTAACCCAAATTGTATTCAACTTTTCTCTTGAACTTTTTAATTAAGCCAACGAGCTTTGCATCTGATACTAGAATGTTTCCGTACCTTGTAAAACGGTGATGATTTTACAAATCGGAGCCGACGTCGCGCGTCGTATCTGTAACAATGACATAAACAGTTAGAACTTCAAGGTAAAGATGGTCGTCGGTGTCGATATATTTAAAGAGAATGTTGAAACGAGCAATAAATTAGATAAAATCTTTACGGTCTCAAATTTAAACGTAAATAGCAGTAAATGGCGAAATATCCGAACATCTGAGATGTCTGCTGTAATAAATTCGAGGGAACTCCTCCCGAGGGCTTATCGCAATTTAACCGAATCGGTATAAATTAAAAATATTCACCGAGATTATTATTTCATCCGTATTGGAAACGTATTTGTATGTGGGAGGGAGATTGCATTTAGCTCTAAAATTAAATTTACAAAAAAATGGCTTGTGTTTAAACGCCTACCAGAAAAGAACCTATTTTAATACCAAAAAAAATCGAAAAAATGGATTAATGCTCACCAAATTTGAAAGTGTTTCCTAAAGTATTGTAGGAATGAACCTATTTTCCTTTTTATTCTATACCATAAAGATTTATAAACGCCTTTAAAGTTAACTGCAGACCAAATATTTTATATTATCACTAAATAGATGTCACCAATATTGTATTTCACGACTTTCAATTTATCTCCATGACGCGCGCTCGCTTCGCTCGCATATTAAATAACACTAATATCTTCTGTCCCCGAAGTGCCGGGCCTCCGCCGGCCTCCTTCGTCGGCCTACGGCCCGGTGCCCATGCCGCCCATAAAGGATACTGTCGCGAGACGATCGTATTATAATTTTGGTTAATTGATTTGGTGAGCGTTTATCCATTTTGGTAGGCAAAAAGAATATAAATACAACACGTACAATTATTCTGATGAGTGTCTAATTATTTTGGAACTTAAAACGTTGTTCTTTAGGCACCTCGGTATAGGGTGGGTTTATTTTATTTAAACTTAAAATATTTTTTTTGGTACTTTACTGTACTTTAGTCTAGGGTCTAAAAATCTTTTTTGGTGAGCATTTAAATTGTCGTCGGTATGGTGTCGGACGCAAAGAATAGCACCATCCCATATCTTCCCGTGGGTGTCGTAAGAGGCGACTAAGGGATGTACCAGAGAATGGGCAGCAGCGTTCTCTGTGCTTTTTGTATCGACCGTACTGCGATCGCCAACCCGCCTGCCAAGCGTGGCGATTATGGCAAACCCCCCCTAAGCAAAAATTACACTTAGGGGAGGCATATGTCCAGCAGTGGACGTCTTTCGGCTGAAATGATGAATGATGATGATGATTTAAATTGTAGCCCAAAAAAATATAACTAATTTTCTTTAAATATTCGAAAAATCAAAATCTTACACGCCGTTCACATAAAAACTTCATTTAAATTTTAACAAACATAGATTTGAACATATTAGAATCAACTATTTTTCTCAAAATCCAGTCACCTGATATGAGTTGAGATCATGAATTTTGTACGTACACATACATTAACTCACGCCCTTTTCCCATGGGGGTTGGCAGAAACCACAGAACGCCACCTGCTACGATCCTTACATACTTCTTCTTTCACAAAAAAACATTGCTTTTATTGACCAATCAATCATAACGTTATCAATAGTACTACAGGAGGGTTACATTTTCGCCTAGTTTCTTTATCAATCACAGTCATATTTTTCAGAAACGAGAATTTGCGAGTAATTTACCGATGAACAATTGACCAGTTAACCGTTCGGGTACGCCGCCTATTACATACGGCGTATTCATACGCACGCAATGCAGATCCGTACTACAAACTTGAGTGTAAAAAAAAAATAAGTTTAAAAATCTAAAACCCGACTACTAACAAAATCGCGGTCTTAAAAGTAGAAAACAAGAAAATAATTCTTCTCTGATATTCATCGTAGTCGCATGCGCTACTATAAAGAAAACATTGTTTCTAATTGAAGTAGCGGACGAATTAATATTGGCTATTGGGAATGGATGTCCGCTGCTGGACTAGGAGAGTTAGTTGAAATAGGAGGGCGTTTAAACAGTCAAAAATACTTGGAAATGATTCGAGACACACTCATAACTACTGTTAATATTTCCCACCCCAGATCTTGTGCCTTTCTCGTTTATACATGACAATAGCTCAGTGCACACTGCACGAATCTGTAATGTGTGGTTTTAAAATAAACGTGACTTCATAAGAGTTCTTCCATTTCCCCCAAAAAGCCCAGATATAAACCCTATTGAAAATCTCTGGGGCCTCATGGTTCAGCAGTGGGACTCAGATGCACCTCGCACCCGGGTTCATATACAACGTCATGTGGTTGAAATATGGGAATCATTTAGATCTTCGAATGTATGCTAAAATTTATGGTTGATTCAATGAGGGAGAGACTACAAGCGATAATAGATAATAACGGGGGACACACCCGTTACTGACTTAAATTCGTAATTATAAAAATTGTTAAAGATCATATTAGTGATACAATTTTTTGTTCCATATCTACAATGAGAATAGTTATTTTTGTTTTTTTTTAGTTACGTAACTTTTGATTATAATAAATATGAGACGATTTTTTTTTTCTTGAACCCGATGTCAAATTTCGCTCCCACAGAAAACAATGTTATTTATAATTATGAGCAGAATAGTTTTAATATTATAATCCAGAATATAATATACCTACCCTATTAGTATACTAAAGCAGATTTCCATTAAAAACGTATGAAAATAATATTTCTTCAACATTTATATAATGTATGAATTATTTAGTAATCAATAAATTTTTTATACTAGCAATATTTTTACTTGTTTTTTTTTTTTTTTGTCCTTTGCTCCGTGCTGCTTTCCGTAAAACTAGCAAATTAAATTACTGGCATAATTAAAAAATAAGTATGGATGAATTATTTGCCTCATGATTACGTGGACTCAGTTTCATAATTTAATTTTTGATTTTAACTGTTCACTAATTTTGAATTCTTTTTTCACTTCTTAGTTCTGGAGCGAATTGAGTTTATAACTTTTGGAGTCAAAACTGATCACGAATATATGGCAGTTGTACTAGTAGTAAATGTTTGGTATAATTTACAATCACATACTTATGAATCACTTCGACGCCACACAGTTCTGACACGAACTCCGTTCATTAGTATTGAATTTCTGATTTTGATCATCTACTTTTGCTGTTGACTGTACAAACTTAACTGCTGAAATGTCAGTATAGTCGGCTAAAAAGGAAAGGCGAAGTGTTAGGTAGAGGTGTTGAGGTGTACACACGGCTACACATCAAGCTATAAAAAACCAGTTAATCTTGGCCTCACTTTACTAGATCTTTTCGCACAATGAACGATCAGATTATACTGGTTTTGTATAGCTTGATGTGTAGCCGTGTGTACTGACATTTCAGTAACTAAGTACTTTATTAACACCTCTGCCTAACCTTTTGCCTTTTCTTTTTAGCCGATTGTGTGAGTGACGCAAAGAAAAGTAATGTATTTATCAGCTTATGTATGTATGTTTGTTCTTTTGTGGCGTCATTCTGCTCCATAATTATGAATAGGTTTGATGAAACAAAGTTTCTTTTGTTTTAGTTCTAAGTATGGGGAAGAACAGTGAGCTGATCAGAACAAGAAGAGCAGTGGTGGCCCAGTGGTTGCGGCCTCGACTTACGAACAGTAAGTCGTGGGTTCGAACCTAGGCAAGCGCATTATTTGGTGTAATTTATTTCATCACCACTGCTCTCAAAACGGCGAAGGAAAACATCGTGAGGAAACCGGCATGTCTTGGAACCAAAGAAACCGAAGACATAAAATGAATATTTATTTTCCAGAATATAGGTGGGCATTTCTCCACTAACTGGAAAATCACTGTCCCAAGCTAATTTTACGTTGTGAAACGTAATATTTCTCAGTTAATTGTATTTATAACGACATAGTATTACGTATTCTTGGAATGCAACTGCGGATTCAGCAATTTAATAATGTAATATTTGAGAAAATTAACCTCAAACACCTCAAAAAACAGTCCCCCGGTGCGTCCCTTTTCCAGAATTACAAATCTTGTAACAAATATTTCTTTTTTTGCTGTTGATAACTGAATAAAAAATATCCAAATACATTATACATAACAGTAAGCATCTAATACATAACAATTATATTTTTACGATTGAAATTAAATCAAAATATCTATGCGCGAATGCTGTCCTCAAATTATTGAAACAGTCCCCTGTTAAAATTTGAACACCGCGTTGAAGTCAAATTTTGTTTTGGCGTGATGCATTTATATCGTGATACAGAAAGTACTCGATGTGAATTTTGCGCGGTTGTGGAGCTAAGCGAGAAGCTGCCATTTTTTAGTGCTACGACAGCGTCTGTAGGTGAACTACACGTCTTGACCGTTACGTAAACAGTCCCCTGGCTAGCTTACTTTATACTATTTTAAGAGTTAAAATTATGAAAATTTGTTATAAAGAATTGATTATCTAGGATGTAGCCACATCTGTTTGGTTAATCAGATATGTTTAAATGATTTTGTTTTATTAAGTATTCATGTAAAAAAAAACAGTCCTCTGGTGAACAGTCCCCTGTCATTTTATTAAATGAAAAAAATATATATTTTACGAATTACAAAGAAAAATAAAGACTAATTACTTTGACAAACAAAATCCTTGTTAAAAACAAGTATTTTTGATTATAAGGGGCCTGTTTTTCTGTACAAAAGTAGAGAAAAACAGTCCCCTGCCACGGTTTGCTTAAGACAGTCCTGTATGGAAGATTTTCCAGTTAGCAGAGAAACACCCAGGTACATACATAATTAGATGGTAAAAATTAAATAATTTTAGTCTCACTATATTCGACCTATCAGTCGTGCAAATATTTCTGGTAGGTACATGCTTAATAATAACACTCTGTTCGGCACTCGTCAACTGCCGAGGGATATTGTTTAAATAAAACAAATCTGTTCAAAGCAAGTACCAAAAAAAATTTAATTCTCAAGACCTTATATAGTCTCGGCGGAGAATCTTAACACCGCGATTCAGGATTCGACACAAATCGTACAACGCCATCTATCGCGCTCACGTGGAAGCTCGCGGTCAAACATCCCGCCCACCATGGACAGAATGTCCAGAACATAGTGTTAAAACATAACAAAAATAAAATACCGCCCACCATGAAGCAATACACAATATTCGGTGGGACGTGAAAATACTAGTGGACTGTATGTAAATAACAACAATAACAACAAAACCATGAAAACATCTTAATCGAAACTTAAAATTAAAATCTTAAACTAACACTTATGGATTAACAGGAAGTACAATCAACTTTGATACAGGTCTTTTAATCGTAGAACCTTTACAACGCAAAGAAACCACTCTTGTGATTTTGTCCGAGCCAGTATGCTTTTCAGTAATAAGTCCGTAGAGCCATCTTGCAGGTGGAAGATCATCTTCCATAACCAACACAACGTCACCCAAGTTTGGTTCTACGGTTTGATGCGCCCATTTGTTCCCTTGGTGGAACTGAACCAGATATTCACGCGACCACCTGCGCCAGAAGTCCTGAACCATGCGTTGAGTCAACTGCCATCTTCTCAAGGTGCTAATATTTGAATTTTCAAAATTAATTTCGGGCACGAGAAGCAACGGCTCGCCTACCAAAAAATGACCCGGAGTCAATGGGTCTGGATCTTCTGGGTTAGTGGTGATGGTAGAAATTGGCCTGGAGTTCAGACAGGCTTCTATTTGAGCAAGCACTGTCGTCAATTCCTCAAAGGTGAGTGTGCTCGTACCAACCACTCTTTTAAGATGGTGTTTGGTCGACTTCACTCCAGCTTCCCAAAGCCCCCCAAAGTTCGGGGAGTGGGGTGGAATAAAGCTCCAAGTTGTACCATTGGTTGCCAACCAATCAGCAATATCAGGTGCTATGCCTGACCTTTCGTGGTTGAACAATGCCTTCAACTCCTTGTTAGCTCCGACAAAGGTAGTGCCGTTATCACTCCACATCTCACCACAATGGCCTCTTCTCGCTGTAAAGCGCTTGAAGGCAGCTAAAAAGGCTTGCGATGTCATATCGCTGACCACTTCTAAATGTATGGCCCGAGTGGACATACATATAAATAAACATATATAGCCTTTGGTGGAGTGATACCCGCGACCCTTGCTAGGCCGGACACTAATAGGACCTGCATAGTCCACGCCACTTCTAAAGAAAGGTCGGCTAGCATTGACCCTAGCAGAGGGTAATGACCCCATTAAAGGATGTGTCGACCGACCTGAATGACGGATGCAAATGACACATTTACGTACAAAGTGCCTAACTACGCCCTTGGCGTGTATTATCCAATATTTTGATCGCAAATAATTAAGAACTAACTGAGGCCCGCCATGCAACGTCCTCTCATGAGCGTCAGCTATCAGGAGGTTGGTTAAATGTGACTTACGAGGAAGAATGATAGGATGCTTTGAGTCTTCGTGAAGGTTGGCCTTGTGTAACCTACCGCCGACTCTTAAGATTTGTTCCTGATCCAGGTAAGGGTTGAGCGAGGTAAGTACCCCCTTTTTACTTATTTCTTCCTTCAATATTAAGCTATCAATCTCCGATCCGAAATGCTCCCTTTGACATAATTTAATGCAGGTAAGTAATGCCCCATGAATTTCAGAATGTATGAGAAAATTATCGAACTTTGTAGTATAATTTTTGTTTTTAAATTTTAAGAACCTTTTACAATAGGCGATTACTCTGGTTAATTTTCTAAGAGATGAATATTTTGAAATTATAGAACCCTCACTTATTTCTGTTACTACTGTGTTGCATGCTACTAACGATTTCTTTTCCTCTAGATTAGTTTCCTTAATTTCCCTTCTATTATAATTAATTTCTTTATTTTTCAGCCAACTAGGTCCCTGTGTCCACAACTCTAGGTCAGCGCACTCAGAGGGATTAACGCCGCGCGACGCACTGTCTGCGGGATTATCACCGGACTGGACGTGCGACCACTGACTATTCTCCGTTACGGTAAGTATTTCAGACACTCTGTTCGCGACGAAGGTCTTCCAGTGGCTCGGGTGGCTACTCAACCAGGCGAGCACCACTGTCGAGTCAGTCCACGCATGTATGTTTTCCTTACAGATACTCAAGGTGTCGGAAACTTCACGCAGAAGTTTTGAAAGCAGCACAGCGCCACATAACTCCAAACGAGGTATGGATACCTGTTTGACAGGGGCCACCTTGGTCTTAGCTGCAACTAGACTGACATGAACGTGACCGTTGGCATCAATACACCGAACATAAGCAACGGCTGCGTAAGCGACATTAGAGGCATCAGAGAATCCGTGTAACTCTAGTAAGACGTCAAGTTGACTCGTGTGAATCCATCGTGGCAGACGGAACTCTCCAAGAGAATGAAGGTTGTTTCTATAACTAAGCCATTCCTTTACCAGGTGATCTGGAAGTTCATCGTCCCAGTCGGATCCTGCTAACCACAGACGTTGAATGAACACCTTGGCTGTTATTATTACTGGCGCAAGCCAGCCGAGAGGATCAAACAAACGAGCAATGTCAGATATCACCTTACGCTTGGTTATGGGGGTTTCGGGCGGAGGAAGTTGGACAGTATATCTGAATTCATCTAACTGTCTATCATAACTTAACCCTAAAATCTTCGTAATCGTATCTACTTTGAGTTCTAAATTGTCCTGCCTAACAGTCTCCTCGGTCATTTTGGATAATAATTCCGAATTGCTGCTGGACCACTTCTGAAGTTCGAACCCTCCCCGACCTAGTAATTCTTTCAATTGGTGATAAATTTGTTCACCTTCATCGACCGATTGACAACCCGTCAACAGGTCGTCTACATAAAAGGACGTAAGGACTCGTTCTGCTACGAGAGGAAAATCTTTTCCCTCGTCCCGAGCTAGTTGCTGCAAAGATCGGACGGCCAAGTAAGGAGCAGAAGATGTTCCAAAAGTAACACGCAACAACCGAATGTGTTTCCATTCAGCATCTGGGTTGTCACGCCACAAAATGCGCTGATAATCAGCATCTTCATCTGCAACCTTGACCTGACGGTACATTTTAATAATGTCTGCTACTAAACTTATGGGGTGACAGCGCCAACGCATAATGGTTTGACGCAAATCAGGTTGTAGGGTTGGGCCAACCATTAATTCTTTATTTAATGACACTCCATTATGGCCTGAACATGATGCGTCGAAGACGACCCTAACCTTAGTGGTGCTTTTATCCTCACGCACCACAGCGTGGTGTGGTAGGTAGCACGCATCCTTATCTAATTCTATCTGAGGGACAACTTCAGCATGTCCCAGTTGAATGTATTCATTAACGACCGCACTATACTGTGTTCTAAGTTCCGGGTCCTTCAGTAATCTGTTCTCTAGATTGATAAAGCGCCTACGGGCAATGACCTCTGACCCCCCAAACGTGCAACTGGGCGAATCGGTTTTGAATGGTAGTTTTACAACATACCTCCCGGTCGCGTCGCGTTTGGTGGTCTTAGCGTAGAACTCCTCACATTCTTGTTCTTCTTCAGTCAAGATTACACTACGAACTGAGGGTTCTGACTCTAACTCCCAAAACTTACGCAAAAGGACATTGACATCCGCTGACTGTACTACAGTATGATAACATACTGGTCTAGAGATTGCCGACGATGGGATCTCACCGGACAAGATCCAGCCTAATTTAGTTTTCTGTGCGACTGGTGATCCCTGCGGACCCTTGACTAAACCATCCATTAGAACTGCGCCGACTACCCGCGTACTCAACAGTAAATCAATCTTACCGGGTGTGTCAAAGGTCGGATCAGCTAATCGTAAGGATGAAAATGAAGCCGATAACTGTACGATCTTCTTTTCAGGAAGATGAGATGTAAGTTTGTTCAATACATAAGCATCGACATACAAAACAAAAGTAGGATCTAGACGTGACTGTAGTTTTAAATGAACTATCCACTTAGAGGGCATTGAGTTTCCCTCGTCATCGCCTAATCGAAATATGTCGGTGTTTGCCGGTGTTTTCCTCAATCCAAGCAACTGTACTGCAGCCTCTGTTATGAAAGAGACTTGAGAGCCCTGATCCATCAGAGCTCTTAAAACAAAAGCAGTCCCAGTTCTTGACTCAACGTTGACCAAGGCTGTGGCTAACAGACCGTGGTTGTGAACATCCGCAAAACAACAAATGGGTTTAGTCTCACTTTGACTGGAAGAGGTTGCTGCATTAGCAGCCACCGCCTTCGTTTCTGCTGAACTATCAACAATTTCAGCAGCATTGGCAGTTGACTTTGGGTGAAGTAGAGTATGGTGCTTTTTCTTACAAAGGTGACATTTAGTGTTCTGACGACAAGAATAGACGGAATGGTTTGTTCCTAGACAATTGTAACAAAGCTTACTGACTCGTGCAAACTCACGACGTTCGTCACAAGTTTTCTTAGCGAATGTTTTACAGTGACACAATTTATGATCTCCAGAACATACTATACAAGTTTGAGAAGCGACATGAAAAGATTTGGCATTATTGTCACGAGTATTACTCTGTTTATTGGCTTTAGGATCTAAATACTCCAAGGCTCTAAACCTAGACTCCATAAAACTTTTGAACTCATCAAGCGTAGCTAAGTCATCATTAGGACTAATTCTTAGTTCCCACAATTTACGAGACTCGGTATCCAACTTTTCCGAGCCTAAATATACAACAAATGGATCCCAAGTACTGACATCGATTCCCAAACTGCGTAACCCATGCAAACAGTCGACAGTCGTGTCTAACAGCGCCTTAACGTTGGTCGACGATTCCTTCGTAATCGGCGATTGATGTATAAGCCGCTTGAGCATACAGTTTACCAAAAACCTTTTGTTATCAAATCGTTTGTTTAGAATCGACCAACACTCATCGTAATTAGACGCGGTTACGGGAATATGTCGAAGCAACTGTTCTGCTTCGCCCGAGAGATGACTTTTCAAGTAATGTAGTTTTTGAACGTCATCCAGTGCCTCATTTTTATGAATAAGCGACTTAAATAAATCACGGAACGTAACCCATTCGGAGTAATTTCCCGAGAATGTAGGCAAACTAATTTGTGGCAGTTTTACATTAAAGCTATTTTGATTGGAGTGTTTTACACTACTGGTATTAGCATTGCACGAACTAGTCTGCTGACGCAAGTGCTCTTTCAATTCCGACTTATATGTCATGTACAACTCTTCAGCTGAATCATAAATATCGGTCGTAAAATAGACATTTCTTTTGAAATCCTCGTCGGTTGCTTTTTCTATTATTCGTCTATGAGTTTCAACAAATTGTTTCCATTGTGTTTCTAATGCTTCTAATCGTGTCTCAATGTAAGATTGTGTAAGACGATCTTTAGGTGATTTTTTGAAGTTAATTCTACCTTTTTCAATTATTGCTTGGTTGTTTAATTGCAATTTACTTAAGGATTCCATTTTATACAACAAAACTATAAAGTTATGTAATTACTAAACTCAATTCAATGCAACCGACGAAAAATTACAAGTTACTGCACAAAACCACAAAAAAATTACAAGTGTTTAGAAGAAGTTTACAAATCGGGCATAGACTTCCCGTCGCAACACCTTAAAATATCTATATTATTCTAAGTCAAAAATTACTACTAAATCTTAAAGTCTCTAACACTTGAAATTGCACTACGTTGATCTTCAAAATTCACTTGGAAATATTTAAGTCTACAAAATAATAGCACTGGTTAACTCACAGTTTTGTCTGCCAAACCTCTCCAAACACGTCGCTGCTGCGAGTGCGTCGTCACGCTGATGTCACTGCTGATACCGCTGCGAGTGTGTCGTCACTGTTTGTGACGTCACTCTCGATGTCGTCGCTGCACGTCGTACTAGGCCTCAACGGCCTGCTGTCACCCGTTGACTCGATGCTGGTGGCGCCCTCTGGTGGAGACGGCCGCAAACTTCGTTGCTGCGCTGCTGTACACCCGCTGCCGCTGATCACCACACTCCGGGGATTTTACAGGCACTTCAAGGCGATCCACCAGGTTTCTGTGCCACACCATACGTCACCACACACGGTCACTTCACTTTTCGACTCGCGATTCACTTTCGCGATCCGACTCGCTAGGACCAAAATGTTCGGCACTCGTCAACTGCCCGAGGGATAATGTTAAATAAAACAAATCTGTTCAAAGCAAGTACCAAAAAAAATTTAATTCTCAAGACCTTATATAGTCTCGGCGGAGAATCTTAACACCGCGATTCAGGATTCGACACAAATCGTACAACGCCATCTATCGCGCTCACGTGGAAGCTCGCGGTCAAACATATAATTACATCTACTAACCCGCACTGGGCACACGTCTAGGAGGCCTGAGTCCCTGCAGTGGGAACATTATAGGCTGATGATGATGGGGAGCCCCCAGCACTCACCGCCGAGTCTGTCATCGTCGTTACAAGCTCCAGCACCTCCTCACACTGTTCACCAGCGACATCGCAAAGAACAAGAAGGCTCGATTAGCCCTTGTCGCCGACGACACGGCAATTGACTATACCGGTCGCACCAAGACGCTATCCCTGGTACTCTGAAGACCGCTGCTCCAAAACCCTAGGCGCTTAATTGGCAAGCAATCAACCCTGACAAGAGGCAGGCGGACGTTTTCACCAAACTGCGACTCAAACGTCCTTCCAAATCCGGTCACTATGTACGGCAAGCCGAGACACGTAATTTCAAAACACTCTATAGTGAACTCATCTAACTTCGTGATAATACTTAATAGTAGTAATAAGTGATAATATTACTAATAAGTATTAATATCACCGAATTAGGCGAATCACAGAATTAGATGAGTTAGAACATTTACCATATTTACAAAACCATTTTCTTACCAAGATTCTGCAGCACTCGACACTAACGTCCACTATATCTGAAGACAGTCTCACTAATCCATATGCCTCCACAAGAACACCTGTGTACTCAATGAATTGTTTAAATATTATTAACTTAATTACCTTGTTCAATGTCATTAGCCAACGTACCAGTGTGACCCCTGAGTCCCCTGACAACTGTAGCGGTGACATTGGCCACAATGTGTATTAGCATCAGCAGGTACAGCAGCTGTTACTTGGAACTCTAAGGCATGGAAACTATTATTTGACCTTACGCATAACCAGGCTAATGATATTTGTAAAATGTAATCATAATAGGTGTTACAAACTGTCTTACAAAATAGTAACCCCAGTAGCTTAAAAAACTCAAAGCAGCAGCGGTTTGGATCAAACTCAAAACATTTATTTCAATTCATCATCATCATCATTTCAGCCGAAAGACGTCCACTGCTGGACATAGGCCTCCGCTAAGTGTCGCCACATTGACCGGTCACGTGCGTCTCGCATCCAGCGGATCCCCGCAACCTTCACCAGGTCATCGGTCCACCTCGTTCATCGGTCCACCTAGTATTTCAATTAGACCATTAAATTTGAAATTCAAAAAGACAAAAAAGGGAAGCTACTGAGTCACAAGGCATAATAACTTCCCGTCGGGGCCGCGGATTATAGAACGAGATGACGTGGCCTCGGCGCAAGGGCAAAGAAGGAACATGGGTTCGGTTTTTAGTCAGTAGAAGTCTGACACTCCCCTTCGCTCTGCCCAAGAGTGGGGGCGTCATTTGATGATTTTCCACCCACCAAAAAAAAAAAGGCATGAGACTTGAGAAACTTGAGACTTGTGAAAGTGTTGTAGTTGCCCATTCTGAAGCGTAGATTTCTATGGAGAAGAATGAGCAAGAAGCACTGTGGACACTCTCTTAAATCATAATATTGTCACTAAATCGCAGTTACGTTATTGATCATGTTGTAATTATGCATATGTCGCAGATTCAACACCGAGGTACAATGTTTAGAGTTGACAATTTAGAATAACGCCATCTATCATCGTTTTTCGGAAACGTCAAGCAGTGAGCTTGGGTGAGGTCGATACAGAGCGTGGCAGTTCTGGTTTGACAGTTTTTGGTTGACAGATGACAGCTGTCAGCTGACAGTGGTCGGTTGTCCTTGACATTAGAGGCATTTGACTTAACGGATGTTACTTTTTGGTGAGACACGAGCGCGAACGGTTGTTCTGCCCGCCAGTATCGAACTTACCACGTTTCCGTACTTGAATCCATTTCCATCGGCTTGATCGTTTGAGATTTTGTTAATTTGTTATCGGAAGTAAATAAATAGGCGGTTGTAATCAGTGTTGAGACTATTATTTCGTACTACCATCATGTCGAACTCGGACTCTGACAACGATGTACCTTTTTTTTTTTTTTTTTTTTCTTTATTTATTTAGAGGCTTTTACCTTACAAAGGTATGTCAGCCTCATCATACCCTAACTAATTATAATACGTAATTAATTTATATTTATACACAAACATATTATTGCGAAAGCGAGGGAGATTGTGATGCAGCGACCATTTCATAAATCAGTTTTGCGTCTCCCGAATTTGGTGTAGATAGTATTCTAATGAAAGCCCCAATATCATACAAATTAATTTTTAACTCCCGCATCACTATCTCCCTCTCTCTCCTGTTCTTTTCACATTCCACCAGCAAATGTTGGACATCTTCGACTTGATTACACACTTGACAATTTGGGGAATCGACTTTTTTCATTAAATATCCAAATTTTCTGGATGGAAAATGACCAGAACGTAATCTATGTGCCATAACAACATATGACCTCTTTGTATGGCTTTCAGCGAACCATGGGATTCGAGGAGGCTCACTTTGCATAGTCTTATACCATATGCCTTTTTCCTTAGACTTCCTGTCGAAATACTCTTTAAAACGATTGTAGCATATGTACTTGTAGTAGCTCAATATTTCTGTGTAGAACGGATCGATATTAGTTTGCAATCCTTCCAGAATTGCTTTTTTTGCAAACATGTCAGCCTTCTCGTTTCCATGTATACCAATGTGAGATGGAATCCATTGCAACCTCAAATTAATGACCGTCATTTCATTCAATAGTCGAAGAATATCATAAGCTATCGGTGTACCTCTGCAACCAGAGGCGCATCGAGCTAAATGCATTAAACCACTTTTGCTATCCGTGAATATAACAATATTGTGATTCACAGGATTATGTCCCCAACTAATTATGTTTTCTAGTGCTTTTGAGATTGCTACGAGTTCCATCGTCATTACAGAAACGTTTGTATCGCTAGATTTATACATGGCCGACGCTTCATCACTTAAACTGTAATAAGCGGCGCCGCATCCACTTTTGCTCTTGGACCCATCAGTGAAGTACATTGTCCACCCCTGATACTTTTCACTAAGTTCTTTAATCACATCAAATTTAAGTGATGAAACCTCATGGCTGCGTTTTGCTACTTTGACACAGTCTAACTTACAACTAATTTTATCCCGTACGTTTATACCTGTCACCCATTTGTCTAGTGAGTACATGTCTAAAATACTTGAACAATGTATATTACGAAGTTTACACTCATTGTAAACGGTCACAAGTAACGGTTTTTTCTTGTTGTTCCAGTATCTTGAGACTGAAAGGTCATTCAGGTCATCTATTAATTGAATAGTTATATTGTTCGAACATGACATACTTTTTAGACAGAACTTGTAAGCTAAGTATAATCTCCTAACGTATAAAGGAGGAATGCACATTTCCGCTTCCATTACGTGTATTGGAGAGCTTTTTATAAAGCCACCAATAACCCTCAAATACTGATTCTGAATTTTATCTAATTTACTTAAATGGCTCTTTGCACTATTATCATAGAGAAAACAACCGAAGTCAATCCTACTGCGTACCAATGAAATATACAATGATCTCAAATGTTTCGGATGGATTCCCCACGTCGGTCCCGCTAAAACTTTAAATAAATTTAAAAACTTTGCCGTCTTTTCATGTATTTCATTAATGTGCTTTTTCCAAAGAAGCGACCTATCTAACCAAATACCTAAGTGTTTCACACAATCTGCTGAGGAAATAGGTAAGTTGTTAATTTTAAGTTGCAACAGTCGTATTCTTCTACCTCTACTGAAAAGACACATCTTTGATTTTTCTGGTGACATATCTAGACCCATATCATCAAGCATTACAACCATAGAGTTAAGAGCAACTTGCATTTCCGATTCCGCGTAGTCTAAATCTTTATGGCTTAGGTAAAATACAAAATCGTCCGCGTACTGTGAGACAATTACAGTCTCAATCTGCTGGCAAATTGTTGACGTAATAATATTAAAAAGCATAGGTGATAATGGGTCGCCCTGTGCCAGCCCCCTGCTTGCCCGTCTGATATCAACAATTTTTCCATCACTACCACTTCTCATCATCAAATATCGCTCCAATAAAAATGAATTTAAATAACTACAAACCCTTGAGCCAATTCCCAAATCATCCAATATTTGAACAACCTTTTCCACTAAGACATTGTTATAAGCATTTGTAATGTCCAGAAAGCAAGCCAACGTAGGGTCATTTCTAGTGAAACCCAATTGAACATAAGTAGATAATCTTGAAATGCAATCTAAACATGATTGAGCTCTCCTAAAACCAACCGTGTTAGGTGACAAAATTGAATGTTTCTCAATATACCATTCTATTCTTTTTCCGATCATATTATGGAATATCTTACAGACGCAGGATATAAGAGATATAGGCCTAAGTTTAGTCTCCGTATTCGTGTCCTGACCGGCTTTAGGAATAGCAATAACTGATATCGCACGCCATTGTTTTGGGATATCTCCGGTTATGTAAATGTCGTTATATACCCGGAGAAGAAACTCCTTGGCCTCAAACGGGAGATTATAAATCATAGAGTACGTTATTCCATCATTACCCGGAGCAGTGTCCTTCTTTTTTAAACTATTCTCTAATTCTTCTAATGTAAATGCTGATTCTATTAAAACGTTATGTGATTTGAATACTGGTGGTAAATTTATTACGGAATCCGGTGTGAGTGAATATAATAAACCTTTTAGTTTTTCCTCCGACGCACTAAATTTAGCTTGACGATAACCTTTAAGCCATCTCATCTTTCGCCACATCTCAGAAACCGAGGATGTTTCATCTATGCTACTACAAAAATTTTTAAAGCCCCTACCTATGGCTTTCGATATTAAATTATGTGCATGTTCCCCTTTCTCTTCTAATCTTGTAAGATTGTCAGGAGTAGGATTTCTTCTAAATGTAGCTAAAGCTAACCTACGTTCCGCCACTGCTCTAGATAATGATGGATCCCAATACTCTTTTGGCTTAAAATTTCTTAAGGGACTAGTACAAATCTTAATCATAGGTATGTGCTTATCCGCTGCCCTATCAACTTGTTCTAGGAAGTAATCGTATGATGCCTGAATATTATTACTGACATTACCAACACTGGAAAAAGACTCTGTAAGCTCATCACGATATGCCTCCCACTTTGCTTTTTTGCAGTTTCGTCTTTTATCATACTCGATGTGCTCTTGAAAGTTCATCGAAATCTTCATTACGAGGTGATCACTACCTAAATTTTCGTTTATTACAGCCCATTTAAATTTAATTGCAATGTCAGATGATGCTAATGTAATGTCCGGTGACGATCTTTGTATATTTCCATTTACTAATTTGACTCGGGTTGCCTCTCCACTATTTAATGTCACAAAGCCATGTTCCAAAGATGAGTCCAAAATTTGAATTCCCCGCGGATCCGTTTTATAGGACCAGTTTGTATGGTGACCGTTAAAGTCACCTGCAACCAATGATTTTTTAGGCACTAATGAAAAAATGTTGTCCCAATCTGACGTTGTTGTACGAACTGAAGATGGACAGTAAATAGATACAATATGTTCTAAACTCTTACAATTAAGTATTTTCATACATATAACCTCTATACCTACATTACTTAAGCTAATTGGGCATATTTGCGCCTTTATAGATTTATGAATAATTATCGCCACACCGCCGTAAGAATCGTCTCTATCTTTTCTAAATATATTATAACCTCTTATATTCAAACGAATGTCTGGATTAAGCCAAGTTTCACTTACAATAACAATATGTATTTTTTCTTGCGCAAGTAACGCATCTAAACTAGGATATTTTGGCTTTAAACTTTGACTATTCCATTGTAATATGTTGATCAAAGCGTCTTTGCGATTATTATCCATTGAAAGATTTTAACAGCCATTGAAATACATTTCCTCCAATCAAAAAATCCTTAATAAATACCTTGCATTCCTCGTATATTACTTTTAACACCGACATTATTATTTCTTCAAATCCTTTTCCCGACGCAATTATTTCTTTAACTTTTAAAAATATTTCTACAAATCTGAATTTTCTGTTCTTTTTCTTTTCAGCTTCTTCTTTTTCCGATTGTCTATTTTCCTGACTACTTCCAATTATCTCACCTTCCGTAGAAAAAGTTTCCCACTCTGTTTCCATAAATGTAGTTTGATTTTCTCGCCCATTTTTATTTTTATTTTGCATTTTAGACCTGTCAACTCTTTGTTTTTGTATTTGTCTATTGCCTGAGGTTTCTGTTTGACTGTATATACCTTCCTTCGTTGAGACTTCTTGTGCAGTAACTGTCGATTGCAGAGCCTTACTGTAAGTTTTCTCAGTAATTTGACTTTCCTCCGTTTTTTCATTAGAATCCTCGATTGCTGCGACTATACTACCTTTATTGTTGTTCTTTAAATATATTTCTAAGGCTTTTCTATAGGATATGTTCTCTATACTCATTAGAGTTCGAATCTCCTTTTCTTTTAGGAAGGCAGGACACGTTTTGTCAAGTGCCATGTGAGGTCCTTTGCAGTTAGAACATACACTTCTGTCTGTTTCACAATTCTCGTGCTCTTTACTGCATTTAGGACACCGAATCCTTTTTGTTGGGCAGAATTTCTTTACATGCCCGAATTTCCAACAGTTGGAGCATTGAGACACAGGATATACATATCGTTCTACTCTAAAACGGCATCCATAGGCAAAAATAAAGCCTGGAGTGGTAGGGCTTTCAAAACATACACGCACAGTCTCACTGTCCACCCACTCCCTTTCCTGATTGATACGCTTTAGTCTTCTAACTGATATTATTTTGCATGTAGTCTCTAATGACTCTAATATCTCTGACTCGCTCAGTTCCAAGTCTACACCCTTGATTATTCCGTAAGATAAGTTGATTTGGTTAACAAATTGAACTCTTACTCCTAATTCAACGAACTTCTTACATTTGGTTAACTTTTCTCCATCTTCTTTGTTAGCAATAGTTATGAAAACCTTGTAGGGACTCTTATAGTTGATTCTCAATATGTTTTGAATACTCTCATTTTTCAACAATTTTGCTAATGCCATTTGTTTGGGCAAGACTTCTAATGATGTTAAACTAAGCTTAAATGTGTTATCCATATTTTCTTCTTCTCTTATCTCCTTCCCCGATTCATCTTCAAGCCCAGAGTCACTCCTTAAAAGGCGCTTGGGTCGCTTTCTGATCACCGTTATAAAACCCTCTTCGCTGCAGCTGTCATCGCCCTTTTCCCTGGCCCTTTTCTCCAAAATTCTTCCACTATTCATCTCGCAATCCTCCTGGTTACTACTATTACTCGCTTCACCCGCAAAGGAAACCGAAGTAATCATCAAATCACTGTTTTCGTCGCTATTCGGGTTGGTTCCGTCACTTTTTTCTTCCATTCTCAACTTATGTGGGTACTCCAAAAAAAAAAAATTGGTTTAAGCGGTACGGAGTAAACAAACTACGTGCGCTCGCGTCGGCGGCTCGCGCGCAACTGAACGATGTACCTGAAATAGTTGAACTACCTTCGTTACATATATGTATGGAGAACGATCTTCTTCCTTCATCGTATCGTTATTACCTAGCCTGGTGTCAGTTTGTATGCCGTCCATGTACCTCTGACTTGGCTTTATATACCGTCGAGAAATATCTCTCTAGCTGCTGGTTTCCTCACGATGTTTTCAAGAATTGCCACATTTACGATGTTTTCAAGCAAGTGATAATTGCCACATTTACGATGTTTTCAAGCAAGTGATAATTGCCACATTTACGATGTTTTCAAGCAAGTGATTATTGCCACATTTACGATGTTTTCAAGCAAGTGATAATTGCCACATTTACGATGTTTTCAAGCAAGTGATAATTGCCACATTTGATGTATTTCGTGCTTTAATTTGTGTGTATGACTTGGCTTTTGAATTAGTTTTTATATTATAGACCTGCAATGATAGTTTAAGATTTAAAAAAATACGCACATGAATTCGAAAAAATCAGAGTTGCGTGTCTTGGGGCCGAACTCAGGACCTCTGACTTGGCAGTCCGACGACCACACCACCTCTGGATGTGGGAGCGATGTAGATAGATGTACAATATAAGAGCGTTCATGGTGAAAGCTATACAGAGTGTAAGTAAACGCAGCCTTCACGAAGCCGTCAACATAACATTATGTACATATAAATAAGTAACTCTACGCAAAATTATTGCTGGGAAACAACATTTTGTTGGGGTAAAAAATCACGTTTTACTGTAAAACTCAATGCAACCCACCCCCTTCTCGTCCTTTGACAAATAATTAAGTTCGACAATCTGCCTTTGTACTTACTTGTCATTTTTTGATGTATTTTATAGAACTCTGACTGCTGTGGTTTTAAAAAAATAAATATATATATATAAATGTATATACGTTATATAAAAAAATGGTTGAACTATAACTTGTATTTACATCCAAACCAATGGGTTTATAAACTTGAAATTTTGCAGGGAGGTGTCTGTATTTTAGAGAAACACTACTGCATTATCCAAATTAAGAAGTATATGAAAAAAAAGTGATAATTTAATTACGCATTCCACTGTGGCGGCGTTGCCACTCACATCTGCCTTGTATATACCTTTCGATAATATTTTATGGAATATGTTTAAAAATAAACCATTAGAATTTAAGTAAAGTTAACCCTATTTCTATTCACCTTTATGACCTGCTATCTTGGAATTGGACGTCTAACCAACTTAGCAGGTATGCTTGCATTCAATACACGTGTAGACACTACTCAAAGCCCCACATTTTGTTCTTTAGAAAATAAGTTAATGTGTGGCGGCTCTGGGCTCTTGGAATAAAAGGTCCTTAACCGGATTGTATAATGTTAGCGTTATCATACCTAAAATCTAAGTAAACGTCAAACAAAGATTAAATAGAGCGTCGGTGCTAGTTTAGTTTTAAGCAATTTTACTTAATCTTAGTTAATCTTTGAACTGGCGTTCATAAAGAAGATTACGCTAAGAGCTATTGGTAATCTGAACACTCAATTTTTTGACGGTCAATATTAATTGTTACTTTTTAACCGACTGCAAAAAAGGAGGTTTCTTATTATCATTATATTCACTACAGAGACCGCTTTATAATTAGGAACCTATTAAGTTAATTTCATTTATATTGCATCGTTGCTTTTTTCCGTCCTATGCCGAGTGTTCAAAGTCTAAGGGCGCCTTTAAATTAGCCGCGGAAAAAAAGGCGCAGCCGCAGCGCGGGTGTAGCGGGGCTGCAGCGCTGCCACCGCGTGTTTTTATTTATTTGGATGGTTTTGTGTTTTTTTTGGGCGATCCATGTAAAATACTGGTATTCAGCTGCATCCGGTTAGACTGGAAGCCGACCCCAATATAGTTGGGAAAAGGCCAGGCAGATGATGATGGATGTGTAAAGCAGCGCGGCGGCAGCGCTGCAACCGCGCTGCCACCGCGCGGCATTTTGCGGCTAATTTAAGGCGGGCTTATTCATTTGTGTCTAACTACCGTACTCAGAGAGCTTTAATGATTATTTAGGCCATTACTTAGTAAAGGTTTTGACAGTTTTGTCATACAAAAGTATGTCAAATCTTAACTAAGTAACGGCTTAAGTAATCATTAAATATCTCTGAGTACCACAGTAACTGCCGTACTCAGAGAGCTTTAATGATTATTTTGGCCATTACTTAGTACAGGTTTTGACAGTTTTGTCATATACCTAACAACTGTCAAAACCTTTAGTGATGGCCTAAGTAATCATTAAAGCTCTCTAAGTGCGGCAGTAAGTATGCTTTTGCAATGTCTAAAATTATAGTCGGTTGTTGTGTCCGTAGTTAGTAATACTGATTTTTAACAGGTTCCCTGTCCCCATATAACAAAGATTTTTTCATGACGTAATGTCCAGTACGTTTTTTTTAAATTTCGCTTCTGTTAGTTATTTAAAAGGTATATATATTTTTTTAAACATGTCAGAGGTGTTTTTCAATTGTGAATTGTTTCAATTGTGAGGTGTTTTTCAATAAATTTGCTAAGATAAATATTTTTCTTTTTATTTTTCTTTATACTAATTTACTGTGTAAAATTTATTTGCACATTCATATCCGTATAAAAAAAAATAAAGATAATTTACCTAACTTTTTTATTTTTTTCGACAGAAGACAATGTACTCCCTACGTCCCTATACTAAAAATTGCATAAATCCCGCTACGTCCAACAGAAATAAGCCTTTAAACTTGGTAGTAATTTTGTTCATATATGATTCATGAACTTGTCAGTGTCGGTACAAAAAGTGTCACGTGAATCATATTTGATTCATCGGACAGGGAACCTGTTAAGTCCAATACGGTGGTCGTGTAAGGAAAGTGTATACTGTAGTGTACTGATCAGGGGGTCTAAAATGGTCACTTTAGCACATCATAGTTATGAAATTGCGTAAAAAAGCGTTAAATGAACCTTTCATAACAGTAACTGCGTCTGTGACCTAGAAAAAAATACATCGTAATTGGAAAATAATATGAATTGTGTCAAAATTCGTAAAATGGTCCCAAACGCAGTTAATATCTGCTAAAGTGATCATTTAAGACCCCCGGACAGTAGTGTGCCAACAGTCACTGTTTTAGTTCTTGCACTCGAAGGCCCAACGCACACCGGCGGAGGCGCAGTGAAGATACTGAGAATAAATCAATTTAAAATAAACCCTAACTCCGCGGCGAAGCGCGGTTCTTGTCTGCTCTTGTGGCAGCTTGACGGCTGACCGCGCGCGTCCCTCTTTGCATGCCGTTTTCAACCGCATGTCATAGGAGTTAAGGTTTATTTAAAATTGATTTATTCTCAGTATCTTCGCCGCGCCTTCGCCGGTGTGCGTTGGGCCGTACTCGCCACCTTTTTTCATTTCATAATTAAGTAGGAACACAAGATGTTTTACTACTTTTTTAGTGTTAATCTGCGTTCAGTTTACTATTTCATTTTATTTGAATCTTCATTAGCTTTCATTGATTGTTATAGCCTAACTGGCTTGGAACTGAATTGTTATCTCTATAGAACTGAGCGCGATCAGTATATCTAAACCGAGTTCAAAAACTGTCATTGTCATAATGCTTACGGATCTGACTCTCCACGCTCTTAAACAACTTTTAGATGTGCTGGTCCGGTTTAATTGCATTAGAGAAGTTTGCTCTTACTTTTCTTTCAGGGTTTCAATTTATACAAATAAAACAACAAAATACAAATCCAACATAATGCTTTATTTTACAAATACTATGTAATCGCCATCTAAATGTTACGCTATAGTACATACCTAGTATATTACAAACATTTGGAGACACCGCATTATATACAGAAATTTCAACATTCAATAATAATTATGTAAAGTTATAAGGCACATTAAAACATCTTATTACATTTTTAAGTTATAATTCTAATACTTTACTAACTATACAAATGTGAATGCACGAATTTTTTACGTGCAGGGTGTGAAGTTAAAAGTGTAATAATGGTTCTATTTTTGGCATAATAATATGACATAATATAATAAGACAAGCCATTTTTAATAAGTTTTTTTTTTTATTTACAACCTGGTTTTTAGTACCCAAATTGTTTTTTTTTTAAGTAAGATAAAATAAATAAATACTTATAAATATATGCTGTAGATAATTATGCAAAACGCAATGTTTTTTTCCAATATAAAGAAAAGTAACGTCACACCCCTATCAAAATTACATCACATTAAAGTATTTTCAACTTTAGATTAAAAGCTATTTACATTGAAATCAAATAATACAGTTTCAACTAAAATAATCTCTTCCTGAAGACATGATGTGAAATTATTTTAACACAGTCTTAAGCAAATGTTTCATTTATTTTTAATGCTCACGAAATTTTATACAAAATCAAGATATGTGATGCCTTGTTATAGTAAAGAAAAGACATTTGTAAGAAATATGTTTTTTTTTTTTTATTATTAATAGCTAGCTATAAATAAAATGACTTCCGATAAATATCGGTTATTATTTTATTTCTTTCTACACGATCAACGATATTCACAAATTATACTCAGTCAATTATTTACGTAGTTCTAAGATGTTAGTAGAATATGGAAGAAAAACAAAGAGGAAAGTGACTAAATTAAGCACAAATGCCTAGGAAGACTAATTGGCAGTATCGTGTCTGAACTATTTATTATAAATTCAAAATAAGAAGATAAAATAAAAATACTGGCTCATAGTCTAATAGCTAATTTACACGTCATGAGAGTTCAGTATCTCCTTCTCGAATCACATTTCGAAAATTATCATGAAAATCTCTTTGTGTAAATTGGACTTGAAAATGTATTGAAGGGTATTAAATAAATGATATTCTTTTATTTTTAAAGTTGTTCGGATAAACCATTAACATTATTTTTGTGTTCGATCACAACGAGGAATGTTTTATAAGACAATTGATTGGAATTTCTAGAAACAGATAATTAAAAAAAGAAGTAAGGAATGTTTAGAATTTTTACCTTACGAAGTCCTGAATCCTATTTTATAAAATAAAATGACGTCAATGTACTTTCACTAATATTTTTCATATGACAAAACATTGTCGTCTCAAAATTGCAAGTTCTATAAATTTATTGAAAATAAAAAACGTAGGTAATAATCAGTCACCTTCAAATAGCTCAAATACATGTGACTAAATAATAAATTCGCTCAGTAACTTATGAGTACAAAAATATTTACTTATTTTATACCATACTTTTAAAATCTATGATTCAATATTTTACAATTTCACTAAAATTTTTACAATCTACGACGTAAGTCATTACGACTAACTAGAAGAAGAATTTCTTTAAATAAATCACAATTATGTCATTTACATGAAAAAGTCATCGTTCGTGTTTCAGTACTTAACATCTTTTGGGAATGATATTGGTTTCAAAACGTTGCTGCCTTTACGTCATATGTAATTATAATGTGGAGCTCATGAGGCTCTTATTGTTTTTTTCAATATGTACCTAATAACTACCAAGAACTACCAGCCAAAAAAGAAAAGTCAGATAAAAATATGATTTCCAATAACTTAACTGTGCTTCTAAAAAAAGGGTATAACTGTTAAAAACAGAATTAACTTCATCTCTAAAACTAAAGAAATAAGACTTGAGACATCGGATTTATACTCTTTTTTATTAAATACACAGATATTTCATTCTAACTTTAATGATTGGGTTGTTAAATATGGCGTAAAGGCACTCATAAAGAGTTCGTTTTGTGTTTCATTACATATTTCAGACACTGACTTATTTCTTAGGTCGTTCATTTTGTAATTTTAGTAATCATTAGAAATATATTTAAGCATACAATTATCAAGGATATTTACAACTCAAGTGTATACTAAACTCTAATCAGAAGTTAATACTCGTTAAAGAATACTATTACAACATTAAATTTTACATAATAACTTTAAAATTCATAAAAAGACGGCAATCAATATTCATCTAGTTGAAAATATCAATCAAATGTTTTTATGTAAAGATATGTATAATTTAGATAAGTTTCCCATTAAATACTATTTATATAACACTTGCATAGAAAAGGAACATTAGAAAAACTCAAAATAAAAAAAAGCTGATTTCAACAACAGCAATACTATAAAACATTTACAGGTAATAAATAAAGGTATTTCGCGATAAGACAAACACGGGCAAGCACCATCGATACTACAGTTATTTCTTGACGATAACGCAAAATTGTACACCGTCCACAAATTCTCCTGTCTTTAACATTTCACACAGAATCTGTAGGAACTAAACAAATGGCATTCAAGCGAAACTGAAATCAAACACGTCAGTCATCGATAGGCCGAGTTCAACGGGGTTCATATTAGCAATTGAAAAATGTACATCAGCCTGTATACAAAGCCTTATCACCTACCGATAAACACACGTAGCGTGTCTCACTATGCAGGTTTAACTACAAGCATTCATTGCATCGGACAACAAGTGAACCATTTGAATTAACACTAAGTCACAGTCACGATATTTATAATAATCATTGTCATTGCTATTTAATTTTATATGAACAGCACTTCTAGGTAATCCTCCGGCTACTCTATACGTATCAGGTCCGGGCTTAACCTCTCTGGGTTAAAGTTCTCCAAGTTCCACATTTGCCTCCCCTCGGAGTCATTGCACGTCTCCATGACTATTTTATCTTTGTTTCTTGATACCGCTATGCATTTTTCGCTTGAGCCGTGCTTTAGTAATTTCGTCTGTGAACAAACATTTTCTGATAAATTTCGTTTCTTCAGTTTGTAAACGAAACACAATTTCTAACAAAATAATAAATAGGTTAGTTTGTTTGGCCAGGCTACTGCTCATTGAGGGGCTTTTAAAAGCATCAGCGTTGCCTGAGTCCCGTCTGGCGGTTGCCGGCTTCCCGTATTTCAGAATGCAAAAGGATAATATTTTATAAGGAAAAACTTCAATAATTTCGCTGTACTACACTTGCTTGGTAAGTGTACCAATACTACCCCATTATACGGCTTGAAAGCTGTTCATTACACCTTCTCAAAAATCTAGGCAGTTTTATTGTATGGAATTTCATTACTGTTCTGAAAATCAGTGTAGTAATGGGTTCATTACTAACGCGTTTTGTTTTTTTTTTAAAGTCTTAATGACTTTGCAAACGATTTAATTTTACCATAAAAAGTACTGGCCACTAGAACTTTTAAAGCAGGTGGGCATACATTCTGCATTCCGATAAGGCCGGAAAACTTCAAACCTGTATGCGATAGAGCGAGAGATTTATAACACTCTCTCGCTTTAACACGCGCGTAAGTTGGAACCTGCGAAACGGGGCGTTTTTTACCTTCTCTAAAGCCGCATCCCTACACAGAGCCGCACGGCTCGGCTTTGCGTGCCACGCGGCTCTAGTGGGGACGCGGCTTAACGTCTTTTGGCGTGAAAATTGTTTGACGCGCTAAAATTTAAAGAAAAAAAAAGACTTATTGTTGGTTGACGTATTTTGTAGAAACAATTTTCTTGGTAAATTTTAAAGTTTGGCGGTGTAAATCACAAGTTAAAATGAGTGATTCAAGTGACAATGATAGCAATTTATTAACAACAACTCCACCTGACTTAATAGCAGATGCTAAAGACATTGTTAGTAATCTCGGGGTTGGCTTGCATGTATGCTTTCACGGTTGCACAACGACACGCTTTGCTTACACATGGCTTGTTAGAATAGATGCAAGTCTACCTTACTGCCTCCTTCAGAGGCGGTAAGGTGGCGGGGTCTTGAGGGAGAGCGCCACAGTCGTGTAGAACCTCAAGGCAAGCCTGGTGTGTTCACCTTCACGTGGTTGCCACCCCGTTTTTGGTCTAATTCCCTATGAAATAGACGTAACAAAAACCACCAGGCGCTTTCTCCCGTACCGTACTGCGACCATCTGTGACTGGATGGTGGTGGGCTCGGTGCCACTTAAATTCAGCTGGTATCGAGTAGGTACAACCAGTCACCTGCGCTAGGACCTGCGCAGTTGAGCGCCGTAGGCGGGGATGAAGGAGTCCTGGGGGGTTGAGCCGAGCGGCGCTGGTGGTAATGTGTCCGCAAGGCAACACCCTCTTTGGTCTGGATTTCAAGCAAAATGGTGGCCCTACCCAATAGCCGGGGGTAGGGAAATGGCCACAGTGTCCCGTCAGAGGGTCACGGCGAGGAGTGGGAGGTCCGCGGAGGTTGTCTCAGGATGGCCAAAGCGGTGGTGAAGGTCATGCTGACGGTGTAAGTGAGGGTTGATCAGTTCAGAAGGGATTAGTCAGTCCCCTATGCCAACCCGATCAAGCACCCGATGTCGCACTGTGAACCAGCCTCACACTCCTATATCTCGATGGTAATCCTAATGTTCGAGCTAGTTTGTAGCGAGACGTTCCCAGGTGCGGGCTCCAAGGAGGGTGGGAAGCCAAAGAGATGAACTGTAATTAAGGTAACACTATGGAAAATAAAAAACTTGACACCACTAACACACACACACTCAACACACACGCAACAAAACCACACACAGAAACATCATCCACTCACACACATACAATAACCACTAACACAAAAAACTCACACTGCACAAACACACACCGGAGCGAAGGCGAAAGCCAAAACTCCGAAGAGGGGTGCTCCAAGCACCTCTTCGGGGGTGCGCCAAAGTTCACCTAAAATTTCAACTCCGATAATTGGAAATCCGAAAATGTTCTTCCTAACATTTTTCATCCTAACAATCGCAATTCCTAACTTCTCTGTCTCTAATGTTTTAATTCCGAAGCATTCGACTTCATAATGTCTGTAGCAATAAACATCTATTACACTATTATTTGTTTTCCTATATTTTCTCAACATAACCATCTTGTACACTATTATTCAAAGTCATATCTTTTTTTTTGTTTATATTACTTTTTATTCATAATAATCAGTATTGTATAGGGTCCCATTAAAATAGGTGGACAAAATTTTAGAAATCATTCAGACCGCTAAAATAAGGACAATAGCAAAAAAAAAATAAGAATAAGAAATAAAATACCTACTTTTATAGGATGAGTTTGTTCTAGAGTGCCGGCAATTTATTATTTTAAGTCAAAATAAAATCACTTTATATACAGTGTTTTTTTTTTGTTTAGATGTCTTTTGGCTTACTAAACGCTGTGTTAAAATTTGTCCACCTATTTTAATGGGACCTTATATACTATGCAAAGATATCCATAGGTTAGGTTAGGTTAGAACTGTGACCAACTACGCGCGAGCCGAGCGAGCGTAGCGAGCGGTGCCGCGGCAGCGGCCGGCGAGCGCTACCTCGAAATTGGTCGCGAAATTTTTCTAAGTATTTTTTTCATAGTGCCCCCAAGACGACACTCTGACCTGAATTTCATTCATTTATTTTATTTCAAGACAAAAATCAGTGAAACGACCTTTAATCATTCTAAACAGTTGTATAAGTGGAAATATTATGGTAATTATGTTTAGGAATAAAAGCGTTAGGATAAAAAACAGTAGGAGTTTAAATATATTTACACTAATGATATTATGAATTCCAATTTTCGGAAACATGAGTGTTATGAACATCGTCGGTAGGACTAGAAATAGTATGAATGAAAACTTTAGGATGAAAAATTTTAGGAAGAGTGATCATTCGGATTACAAATCGTTAGGAAGAACAATAAATTTCGGATAAAGAACTTTAGGTGAGCCAATATGGACCCCCTCTTCGGCCCCCGGGGGCTCGGCTGCCAACACAGCGAGCTCCAGTGCGGGCACCGGTCCGGCAGTGGAGAATACCGCTGCCAAGACCAACAAGTCCCACAACAAGGGAAGGACATCGGCGCTGCCTGGGACCAGTTCCGATCCTTCTGCACAGTCCCCCGCGACGGTTAATGCCAGTGGGCGGGCTTTGCTACCACATCTTCCCCCACCCTTAACCCCTCAAGTAGCCCCTCCCCCGCTGTCCGTCACTGGTCAGTTGGCGGAGCTCTGCATCTCCAACGACGTGTTTGTGCAAAACTGGCAGGTGCAGAAGGGCAGGAACAACGGTAGGAAGGGGGGTAACGCTCTGGCATCACGACGTCAACGTGCGAACCCCGCAGTGCAAGCTGCACCGGTCCCCGAGGCAAGTGGTGCCATAAGAAGGAACCGGCCGAACAAGAAGCAGCGGCTAGCGGCACAAGGTAAGGGTAACTCCCTGCAAGTAATGCTGGCTAATGCTGCAGGTCAGGGGCAACCGACCAGTCGCAATGTCAACTTCTTTTCCGCAGGCAAGCGGTCGCAGGGCGGAGTCGACAACAGCCGACCAGGCCCCAGTCGACCACCAGCTGGCACGGTTGAAGAACAAGGCTCGGCAGAAGGACCAACCACGGCGGCTACGCAGTGACCTGCTCGGAATGATCAGGCCACGGCCAAGCGGGCTCTCAACGAGACCTCGTCACCTCGAGGGGAGCGTAAGCGGCCGCGGCTTGATAAGTCCAAGCGGGTTGCTAACCGTAGCTACGCCCAAGCTGCAGGATCAGACCTCGACGTCGCAGTCACGTGCGATCAGACGGGGCAGATCAGTAAGGAGGTGGCGGGCGAGATCCTCGAGGCTCTTCAGAGGAAGATGCTCGCCGAGGCCTGCTCCCCTGACGCGCTGGACTTGCCAGTACCGGTCTTCAACGCGAGGCGTTCGGCGTTCGTGGATGGGGTGCTCAAGCTGTGGTGCGACAGTGAAGTCACCTTAAGCTGGCTGAAGAAACTCATAGCCGAGATGCCTCCTCTTGCTGGCACGTCGCTTGTGATCAAGAGGCAGGCAGACATCAAGCGCCGCGTACGTTGCGCCATACTGATCCCTGACGACTGGGGGGTATTCACGGACCCACTCAACATCGGGCGACTTCTATCTCATCAGAATCGATGGATAGACATTAAGAGCTGGGCACTGCTGCAAGTCAAGAGGCAGGAAAACGCTTGCTTCGTGGTGGTCGGGATCCCTGAGGACCATATTCCGACTCTGATGGAAGCCGAACGGCGACTGTCATTCTGTGCCGGGAGGGTCTACGTGATGTTCCAGACCCCGAGTGGCAAGTTCGTCAATGTCCCTCAGGAATTCCCGGCAGAAGCTACCACATCGGGGGTAACACGGGTAGAGGAGTCAACTCCCTCCACGAGTTCCACGGAACGGCCTACGGACGTGCCTGCGGGAGCAGAGCCAGAGGCCCCAGCAGTCGTCGGTGTGGAAACCGTCCTTACGTCGGGTGGGGAGCTCGATGACGATATACTGTCATCGGCTTCTGACCTGGAGGAGGGCGGCTTCGACCACGGCTTTCTGTTTGCTGGGCTGCGGCTCGAGGGTGACGAGGACGGATCGACCAGCAATGGCATCCCCTTCGCTAACCTGTAAAGTCCTGCAGGCAAACCTCCACCACAGTCAGACCGCAACGGCTCAGCTACGGAAGTGGCTGGAGGTTCAACACACGGCCATAGTCCTGATCCAGGAGCCGTGGATCAGGGCGGGAAAAATACAAGGACTCTCCAATCTTGGGGGTAAGCTTCTATTTAGCTCAGAACACGATAATCCGAGATCGTGTATCTACACAACGCGTAACATAAAAGCACAGCCACTTACGGATTTCTGTTGCAGGGATATCTCTGCAGCTAGGCTGCTATTACGGCGCGGGGACACGGAAGTAGAGGTGGCTTTCGTCTCGGCATACATGCCTGAGGCTGAGGAGCCATCCCCGCATGACCTCGCCCGCCTCGTAAGGCACTGTGAGAGGTAAGGCCTTAGTTGACTATTTGTTTACGACAAACCTAACTCTTCTAATACAGGTTCCGAACCAACATTCGTCACCAGACGCAGTCAAACGATCATAGATCTAACTCTGGCATCGGAGGGCGTAGCGGCCATCGTATCCGGCTGGCAGGTCTCGAAAGAGGCCTCCTGCTCGGATCACAGGTGGATCCGCTTCGACATCCCGGTCTGTGTGACACCTACACTGCTACGCCGCAACCCACGCAATACTGATCGAGCAGGCTATACTCGCATCCTGGTAACCAAGCTTGCGCCAACAAAGCACTGGAAGACCCCTGACAACACGGGCCAGATCGAAGAGCAAGTAAGCTACCTGACGAAATCACTGGTAGATAGCTACCATGCATCCTGCCTAGAAACCACTCCGCCCACAACCCCAGGCAAGCAACCATGGTGGGGACCGGATCTGGAACGCAAGCGCAGGAAGGTAAGGGCAGCCCTTAACAGAGCCATGAACACCAGTGCTGACGAGGATTGGGACGTCTATAGGGCGGCCAAATCCAGCTACAAGAAATGCATCCGACGCAGAAGCTCTGGCGGCTGGAGGAAATTCTGCGGGAAAATAGAATCCTGCCAACAAGCAAACAGGGTAAGGAAAATACTGGCACAGCAGAATTCTGCCGGACCGGTAGTGCTCCGTAAACCTGACAACACGCTTAACACTACTCCAGAAGAGGCGATGCGCGTCCTTATTGAAGCTCACTTCCCAGGTTGCGTTTTCACACCCACAATTGACTGGACTGAGGTAAACCAAACTCCAACAGGTAACGACTGGAAATACGCTCACATGATGATCACGCTGGAGAAAGTCCAGTGGGCGATCGGGTGCTTCCATCCTTTCAAGGCGTCTGGTCCGGACGGGGTGTTTCCTGCACTACTTCAGTGAGGCGGGCTCTCCGTCGCGGAAAAACTGGTGCCTATTTTGCGGGCGTGCCTGGCCTTTCGGTATGTCCCGAAAGGATGGAGGGAAGTGAAAGTCATCTTTATCCCTAAACCAGGTAAGAGTGACTATACTAACGCCAAATCCCACCAGCCGATCAGCCTGACCTCCTTTCTCCTGAAAACTATGGAGAAGATATGCGAGAGAGAGCTGAGGGATGGCGTCTTAAAAGCAACACCTCTTCACGCAAACCAACACCTCTTCACGCAAACCAACATGCATACAGCGCGGGTAAGTCCACTGAATCCGCTCTTCATCTGGTAGTCAGCCGGATAGAAGAAGCGATACATCAGAAGGGCACCTGCCCAGGTACTTTTATAGATATCGAAGGAGCCTTCGATAAAACAAACTTCTCCAGCATCAGCGCCGCCCTCTCCCGTCATGGTGTGGAACAGGTACTGACAGACAGGATTACTAATATGCTTAGCAAAAGAGTAGTCCGCCTTGGAGTGGAGCAGCAGATGGCAGTGATAGCCAAGGGCTGTCCCCAGGGAGGAGTGCTATCGCCCCTTCTCTGGAATCTGGTGATCAACGACCTTATCACGAAGCTCAATGCTAATCACTTTTATACTATTGGGTACGCTGACGATCTCGCCATCCTCATCTCGGGGAAGGTGACAGGGACAATCTGCAACCTTGCTCAGCAGGCGCTTCGCATAGTTGAACGTTGGTGTGCTGAGTTCGATCTCTCAGTGAACCCCACGAAAACTGAACTAGTCATGTTTACCCAAAAACGAACGCTAGGCCCTCATCGCCTACCTAAGCTATTCGATACAGAGCTCCAGGTAATCAACGAGGTCAAATACCTGGGAGTTATCCTGGACAGTAAGTTAAATTGGAGCAGTCATCTTGACAACAAGCTTAACAGGGCCTGCATCACCTTTTGGCAATGCAGGAGGATGATAGGTAAGAAGTGGGGCCTATCCCCCAAAATTATACTGTGGCTTTACTGTGCGGTAATCCGACCCATGATCACCTACGGGGCAGTGGTCTGGTGGCCCCGCACCAAATTAATAACTGCCATAAACAAGCTGCAACGTATGCAAAGGCTCGCCTGCATGGCGATCACAGGCTGCATGAGGACAACTCCGACTGCAGCCCTCGAAGCCATACTGGGGCTTCCGCCGCTCCACCTGTTCATTCAGCAGGAAGCAACGATGACGGCGGTGCGCCTTAACACGCTACAACTCTGGGGTAAGAAGTACACGCAGCATACTGCGGCACTAGAGGGACTCCAAAGCGAATTTCCCCTGGTGAAAGCTGTTAATGATCGAGTACCCAAACAGTACGTATTCGACAAGAAGTACAAAATCCAACTCCATGAGGACCACCGCTGCGAGGGACTTAACCCCGCAGGATTGCGGATCTTCACGGATGGATCCAAAACAGGTACTGGCACTGGAGCCGGAGTCTTCTCGGAGGATCTCAATATCCACATAGCCGTACCTTTGGGTGCCCACAACACTGTCTTTCAGGCAGAATGCATGGGCATCTCCCTGGCGGCATCAGCCATCTTGGCTCGGGAGGTAAAGGACCAATCCATCCGTATACTCTCTGACAGCATGGCGGTGCTGCTGGCATTAAGGAGCCACACGGTCAATTCCGGGCTAATATACGAGTGCCACCAACACCTGAACCGGGTAGGTAACCTCAACAATATAACCATTCAATGGATTAAAGGACATAGCGACTCCCGAGGCAACGATGCAGCGGACGAGCTCGCTCGAAGAGGCTCAAGCATGGCGGCGGTGGGACCAGAACCCATCGTGCCGCTCCCTTTCGGTTATCTTCGTACGCTGGTAAGGAAACGTACCAGAGAACTTCACGCCAAGCTATGGCTAGACCACGGCGAGTGCAGGCAGGCCAAGGAGGCGCTTCCCGCCATCGACGCCCGCCTCACCAAACAAGCGCTCCGGCTGACTAAGCCGCAGCTACGCACAGTGACGGCCGCCATCACTGGACACGGTACATTTAACAAGCACCTCTTTGTTATAGGTGTCACGGATAGTCCTCTGTGTCGAGCCTGCATGGAGGAAGAAGAAACAGCAGCCCACGTGCTCCTGCACTGTCCAGGGGTTGCCCCATACAGGGCCAAGTACTTCGGTAACCCAGGTACTCTCCGCGAGATTGCCGGTAACATCAAGGGGTTGCTGGCTTTTCTCGGGGAGCTTCGGTGGATCGAGTAAGATTCCCACCCGCAGAAAACACACGCTCCGGGCGTGGAGTTGCGGACACTAGCCCGATGCTTCTATTCTATTCTATTCTAGTAATCTCTTGCCTGGAAAATCCAAGATGAAATATATGAAGGAATATATGAAATATTTATGCAGTGGAAAAGTGAAAACAAGCTATGTATAGTATATATAAAGCCGTATATTTCACTGGAGGGTAAGTACAGATTACTAAACTCGTGTGGTTCACGGCCCTCCGCTTCGCGTCGGGCCTCAAATGCACACTCGATTAGTAATCTGTGCCTTACTCCCCTTGGTGAATAAATAGCTATTTACTAAACACAATGTTACGAACCAAATTTTATGACTTGTAATATTGAAATTGTTGTTGTTATCTACAATATTTTAACAATATTTTGCTTTTCGAATGTTTTGAGTTTTCCTGGAGACATTTGTATGTAGGCGTAGTTGTTATGAAACTTACGCGATCGCTGTAAATCCACAACTGGTTACCTTTGACCTCCTGGCAGGGATATACCATCACGTCATGTCCCAAAAAGTCCAGGCACGTCTGGTTACGTCGGATCTCGCCGTTATTCGAGTATATCCAATACTGAAAGATTTATTAAAAACATGCTACTTATTATGTTTGCATAATTATTCCTGGTTTATTTTTTGTATGTTACAATGTATTTCTATTGTTTAGTTAGGTGAATCTTTAGGTGTAGGGTCTTCAAATCTATCATAAGGTTATTTTTATTGTTTAGTGTGGAATATTGAAAAGTATCGGATATGGCATTAAAAGTCAAAATAATAGATTAATATAACCAGTAAAAAATAAAACCAAGGTCAGTTAAACAGGGGTTACAAATTAAAAAAAGGCATAAAGAGTATATAAACATAAGTACTAAATAGCCACTGAACACAAATGATGCTATCACAATCACAGAGCATGCGTAAAAACTAAAAGGTACGGATAAAGTAGTACCTGTATTTTTGTAAACTACGATCATACTTGTGTTAAATGGCTATTATCGTTATAAATTACCGCGCGGCAGTACCAAAATTGGAAGAGTATTATTTTGTTGAATTCGCATTCTAATCTACCACACTCCATTTCACCCTTCAGAAGGCCTTAAAGGGTACCTAAATGCAAAAGGGTTAAAACACAGTTGAATCACATCAGGAAATGAATAAAGTATCTAATGCTGTGTTACAAAAATTTTAACAATTAGTAACACGATAAATGTTGCAAACAAAAGCGAATTAATGATTGAAAACGAAAGTTAAACACATTTGTATGAATATGAAAGATGAAAGCCGTGACACGCAAACGTTTTGTGGATTAGTATCTTTACAATGCATTATTATGTTACTTTAGTTTGCTTTCAAAGCTGCTAAGGTAAACCTTTACCTATGAGACGATGATCACCAACAGCCAACTACTAGATAAAGCGAAAGCAGTAGATTTGAATAACTTTGTGGCCTTCGACAAACCAGATTTCCGTATTCCCCGTGACATGGCCAAGCGTTGATGGGCTTCTTCATGTCTTCGGGACCCGCTGCCGAGTCGACGCACATTTCCGACACAGGATTTGCGATCTGATGCCATCCATAAGTTATAAAAGGCGTGCCAAAAGCAATCGTGCCGTTCCAATATCATCAGTCCAATCAATTAAGAATTTTTTGAGACACAAAAACTTTGAAAAATTTTATGGCCTATGATGATATTGGAATGTTTGTGGTAATGAAGATGAAAACACATAAATAACTCCCACTATAGACTAATTCTCAACTCTTGAATCTCTTTTCGAATCTGTTTTGTCAGAGTACAAACATCACATAGTCATGGGTGACTTCAACACTGACCTTTTAAAGGACAACCCTAGGTCGCGTAGGTTGAGAGCGATCCTGGAGTCGTCGAGTCTGTCCCTCCTCACGCTTAGTCCGACGCATCACAACTCTGACTCAAGCGATTCCTGGCTCGATCTCATACCTACATCTTCTGTAAATTTCGTTGCTAACCATGGCCAGGTCGCTGCCCCGGGGTTATCCAGACACGACTTGATTTATCTTTCTTACAAAATTAAACCCCCTAAGCAGCGGCCTTCTATTGTTTTTATGCGGAATTTTGCGAGGTTAGACAAACTAAAACTCAACACTGATGCACAAGCCCTTGATTGGGACGATCTTGTTGAGTCATCGGCAGTTGAGGAGAAAATGGAGATATTCAATAGGACTGTTCTCCAGCTCTTTGACGCGCATGCACCTCTGAGAGCCGTCCGTGTTAAGCGTCCTCCGGCTCCATGGATAACCCCAGGAGTTAGGATGGCAATGACACGGCGGGATAGAGCTTTTAGAAGATATAGACGGGATCGCAGCGAGGACAACTGGAACCTGTACAAGTTGGCTAGAAATCGCTGCAACCAGATGGTAAGGGCATCTAAACGCCGATGCATTTGCGAAAATGTTCTCCATTCTTCACCGGCTGATATCTGGAAGTTTCTCAAAACGATTGGCATAGCTAAGTCCCCCTCTAGTATTCTACCTTCTAATCTGTCTTTGAATGCTCTAAACAAGCATTTTTCAACGTCCGCTACGCTATCGGTTGATGTTAAGAATAAAACAATTCATGATATTACTTCCAAGCCAATATTACCTCCTGACTCTTTCTCTTTCTGTCCCGTGACTGACCTTGACGTCCTTAAATTGTTTACTTCAATTAAGTCTAGGGCTGTTGGCTGTGATGGGATCAGCAGAACAATGTTATCCTTTATGACTGAAAACATTATTCCTATTGTTACTCATATTATAAATTTTTCTCTTTTTACGGGTGTGTTTCCAGTTTTGTGGCGTAAAGCATACATTATCCCTCTTCCAAAAATTCCCAGTCCCAGTTTGCCAAGTCACTACAGACCGATCTCCATTCTCCCCTTCCTTTCTAAAATCCTTGAAGCAGCTGCTCTTAGGCAAATATCCTCTTACGTCCTCAAAAATAGCTTGTTGTCCGAGTTCCAATCTGGTTTTGGCCTGGTCACAGCACGGCCACAGCCCTGCTTAAAGTTACTGAAGACATAAGGAATGGCTTGGAGAATTCGAGGGTTACGGTATTAGTTTTAATTGACTTTTCCAACGCTTTTAACACCGTCGACCACGATATTCTTCTGGCCATACTGTTGCAAATTGGGGTCTCTACGTTAGCACGTGAATGGTTTTCTTCATATCTTCGTGGTCGCCAGCAGGCGGTGCGTGTTGATCAGGTTTACTCTGACTGGTGCGACCTGGTAGCTGGTGTTCCACAAGGCGGTATACTCTCTCCTCTCTTATTTTCATTGTTTATTAACTCCATTACTACTATCCTCAAGTGCTCTTACCATCTATACGCAGATGATCTACAACCTTACGCTCAATCTGATATTGCCAACCTTGACAGTTGCATCACATTGCTCAATGCTGATCTTCAGACAATCGGAGAATGGTCCGCCAAATTTGGGGTGGCTGTCAACGTCGGTAAATGCCAGGCCATCCTCATAGGTAGTTCGTATTACCTGAGAAATTTAGACACTAGCCAACTGATGCCGCTTATGTTCGACAATAATGTGATTTCTCTCTCACCTCATGTAAAAGACTTGGGCTTGCACATTGACGACACATTTAGTTGGAATAAGCAGGTAGCTCAGGTTAGTCAGAAAGTCACATACTCGCTGCGGTCTCTTTATAGATTCAAACATTTTCTACCATCTAGCACTAAATTAACTTTGGTCCAGTCACTTGTGCTTCCCATTATCGACTATGCTGATGTTTGTTACTCTGATCTTTCCCAAGAACTTTTAAACAAATTGGATCGTCTTCTTAATAATTGCATTCGGTTTATTTTTGGCCTTCGTAAATACGATCACATCTCTGCATACCGTTCTCAGCTTAAATGGCTGCCTATCCGACTCAGAAGATCCCTCAGATCTCTTTGCACGCTCTTCACTATTTTAAAGGATCCATGTACTCCCGATTATTTAAAAAAATACTTCAAAGTGTTGGGCAGTTCACACAATCGTAACCTTCGAGCTTCCAAGAATCTTCTGCTCGAAATTCCCTCACACCGTACTGGTTTTATGTCCTCTTCCTACGCTGTCTCAACCATAAAGCTCTGGAATGCGCTATCCCCTTGCATTAAAAAAGCAGAGAGCAAGATGGCTTTCAAAAGAAAAGTCCGGAAATACTTTTTGAAATCGATCTGAATTGTTCTCAATCAAGTCACTAGTAAGTATTCGTTGGTAATTATTATGAGGTTTTCGTATTTTAGTCTGTTTGTATGTATTTAAATATCTATTAGTTTATTTAATTATATCTATATAATATATGTGTATTAGTATGCACCGATATATATAATATGTTTGCAAAATGGTATTATCCTTATTATTATTTATTTTTTTGTACTCTACCACAGTGTGTCCTATTTAACCCTAAGGTTGACTGGTAGAGAATGCCTTGTGGCATTAGTCCGCCTATGTACCACTCTTGTACATGAAGTTTAAATAAATAAATAAATAATTGTTATGTACTTTGAATAAAAACACAATCATTCCATAAGAAGTTCAAAAATCAAAATAAATATCAGAAAAGTCTAACTTTGACACCCCCCATTGCTGAAAACAAAGGTTAATCAAATTCACACTCCTTTGTTTTTTAGGAGTACCTTCGTATTTGTGACGTCACAGGGAACCCTAATTCACCGAGTCCTGCGTCACATACACTGGCTATGACAAGACCATAAAATTTTTGCCATGTCATTGGTTATTCCTAATTTTAGTTTAACCATGGTACAAGCGAAAGGCGGGACAGGCAATATTCTTTTCTTACCGTTTTATATGCGTTTTATATTATAATTATTTTCTTTGGTGAGGAGAGAGGCTCGTTTCGACTATCAACGTAATTTTGGGAATTCCTTATCCAAACTCTGTTGAGGTCGGCTTCCAGTCTAACCAGATGCAGCTGAATACTTTACATGGAGCAACTACCCATCTGACCTCCACAACTCAGTTCTGGGATAATACCCGGTGGTCCGACTTTCTCGCCACTGACTACCTACCTGTAATGACTGTCAAAGATCTACAACTGACAGCCGAGACAAACGGCTTAACGTGCTTTCCGAGTCACGGAGGAAACATGGTATGTCATGGGCGGTCACCCATCCACAGACCAACCTAGGCAAGCGAGGCTGAAGATCGACCCGAGTGGCATATTCTCTATCGACACTAATTATGAACAGCACCCAAAAAAAAAAAGCGAATTAGTGATTGAAAATGAAAGCTAAACACATTTGTATGATTGTAAAAGATGAAAGCCGTGACACGCAAACGTTTTGTGGATTAGTATCTTTACAATGCATTATATGTTACTTTAGTGTGCTTTCAAAGCTGCTACGGCAAACCTTTACCTATGAGACGATGACCACCAACACCCAACCTACTAGATAAAGCGAAAGCAGTAGATTTGAATAATTTTGCGGCCTTCGACAAACCTGATTTCCGTATTCCCCGTGACATGGCCAAGCGTTGATGGGCTTCTTCATGTCTTCGGGACCCGCTGCCGAGTCGACGCACATTTCCGACACAGGATTCGCGATCTGATGCCATCCATCCATCCATCCATCCATCCATCCATACTAATATTATAAATGCGAAAGTAACTCTGTCTGTCTGTCTGTCTGTCTGTCTGTTACTCTTTCACGCCTAAACGGCTGAACGGATTTTGATGAAATTTGGTACAGGCATAGTTTGGAACTTAAGAAAGGACATAGGATAGTTTTTTTTTTTTTTTTTCGCTAGATAAACCAAAAATCTGCCGGAAGTCACTATTCCACGCGAACGAAGTGCCAAAAGCAAGCGTGCTGTTCCAATATCATCATTCCAATGAATTAAGAATTTTTTGAGAAAAAAAACTTTGAAAAATTTTATGGCCTATGATGATATTGGAATGTTTGTGGTAATGAAGATGAAAAAACATAAATAATTGTTAAGTACTTTGATTAAAAACACAATCATTCCATATGAAGTTCAAAAATCAAAATAAATATCAGAAAAGTCTAACTTTGACCCATTGCTGAAAACAAAGGAATCAAATTCACACTCCTTTGTTTTTTTCGTTTAGTCCACTCTCGACCCCTCGACCCCCAATAAATAATATGTCCACTGGACCCCTAACTATAGTTCATACTCGACCCCTGGGGGTCAAAAGTGGATTTTATTTTCCAGCCAAGTTTGAGTTTGCGCTCGACCCCCAAAGTACAGTTACGATGATAAATCATCAGTATACCCTATATAGACCAGGGTCGATAATTTTTGAAACCAAAAAAAATTACAGTAGGATGAAACCCATTAGAAAAGGAGGGGAATATGATCAAAATGAAAGGAAAAATAAATTACGGTCGATCTGAGGTCGGGAAGTGGGGGTGGGGGGAGTTTTAAGGGGGGGAAAGAATAAGAATAAGAAGAATACTAAATAATAAGAATACTAATAATAAGAATACTAATAATAAGAATACTATTTAGCTAAAATACCCTCAATATAATTTTTCAATACACTTTCTCGAAATTGGTTCTTATCACACTACGATTAGGTTCAACATGCAATGTATCTCACACGCGTGGATTTTTAATATTTTTCCGCACCCGTGCGGAATATATTTTGACAGATTCGTAAACAACTAACTCTCGTGAGTATGGGTAAAGTCCCAAACCCCCCCTTTCCCCCCCCCCCCCCTTCTTCCCCCTCCCTATCGTATCTCGGAAACAAAGAGACTTTACGTGTTTTTTTTTAGGGATTCGTATAGAGGGGGCTTGGTAAAGTAAAAATCATTTTTCAAAGTGGCCCCCCTTTTCCCCCCTTCTCCCCCCCTTAAGGCGGATCTCGGAAATAAAAAAAATTTACGTGTTTTTTTTTAGGGATTCGTATAGAGTAGGCTCGGGGAAGTAAAAACCATTTTTCAAATTTGACCCCCTTGCCCCCCTTCACCCCCCCCCCCTTTAGGCGGATCTCGAAAATAAAGAGATTTTACGTGTTTTTTTTAGAGATTCGTATAGAGGAGGCTCGGGAAAGTAAAAACCATTTTTTGAATTTGACCCCCGTTTCCCCCTTCACCCTCCCTTTAGGCGGATCTCAAAAATAAAGAGATTTTACGTGTTTTTTTTTAGTGATTCGTATAGAGGAGGCTCGGGGATGTAAAAACCATTTTTCAAAATCGACCCCTTTTCCACTCTTGTCCCCCCTTTAAGCGGATCTCGGAAGTTAAGAGACTTGGAACATTTTTTTTTTCAGATTCATTGAAAGGAGCCTATCCTGTGGTGGTATCGGTAAAGCGAAGGGGGGAGCGGGCGAGCGAAGCGAGCCGGCGACCCCCGTAGCGTAGGGATAATGTCATGATAGCTTTCCGGTGGTAGGTAGGTCCTGAGTGGAGCGAACCTGCGAGACCGAGTGGAGCGAAGGGGGGAGGTGGCGAGCGAAGCGAGCCGGCGACCTCCTTAGCGTAACGAAGGTTGAGTGGGTGAAGCGTTACTCAGGGGCGACGACAAGCAAACTTTAGGGTAATGTATTTTAGTGGTAGTAGGAGGTAGTAGGTAGGTGGTAGGTAGGTGATAGGTAGGTAGTAGGTAGGTGTAGGTAGGTAGGTGTAGGTAGGTAGTAGGTAGGTGTAGGTAGGTAGTAGGTAGGTAGAAGGTAGTAGGTAGGTAGTAGGTAGGTAGTAGGTAGGTAGTAGGTAGGTAGTAGGTAGGTAGTAGGTAAGTAGTAGGTAGGTGTAGGTAGGTGTAGGTAGGTGTAGGTAGGTGTAGGTAGGTGTAGGTAGGTGTAGGTAGGTGTAGGTAGGTGTAGGTAGGTGTAGGTAGGTGTAGGTAAGTAGTAGGTAGGTGTAGGTAGGTGTAGGTAGGTGTAGGTAGGTAGTAGGTAGGTGTAGGTAGGTAGTAGGTAGGTGTAGGTAGGTAGTAGGTAGGTAGTAGGTAGGTGTAGGTAGGTGTAGGTAGGTGTAGGTAGGTGTAGGTAGGTGTAGGTAGGTGTAGGTAGGTGTAGGTAGGTGTAGGTAAGTAGTAGGTAGGTGTAGGTAGGTGTAGGTAGGTGTAGGTAGGTAGTAGGTAGGTGTAGGTAGGTGTAGGTAGGTGTAGGAAGGTGTAGGTAGCTGTAGGTATTTTTCAAAGCTCCCCCTCTCCCCCTCTTCACGACCCGCGAGCTGCGCGCAGCTTGCGCAGCCACGCAAATACTAGTTATTATACTATATAAAGCTTATTTACCACTCACTGACTGACAGAATTGTTCTCCCAGATGGTGGATGGGGAGGTGGGTATATTTTGACAGATTCGTAAACAACTAACTCTCGTGAGTATGGGAAAAGTCCCAAACCCCCCCTTTTCCCCCCCCTTCTCCCCCCTCCCTATCGTATCTCGGAATCAAAGAGACTTTACGTGTTTTTTTTTAGGGATTCGTATAGAGGGGGCTCGGTAAAGTAAAAGTCATTTTTCAAAGTGGCCCCCCTTTTCCCCCTTCTCCCCCCTTTAGGCAAATCTCGGAAATAAAGAGATTTTACGTGTTTTTTTTTAGGGATTCGTATAGAGGGGGCTCGGTAAAGTAAAAGTCATTTTTCAAAGTGGCCCCCCTTTTCCCCCTTCTCCCCCCCTTTAGGCGGGTCTCGGAAATAAAGAGACATTACGTGTGTTTTTTTAGGGATTTGTATAGAGGAGGCTCGGGGAAGTAAAAACCATTTTTTAAATTTGACCCCCTTGCCCCCCTTCACCCCCCCTTTAGGCGGATCTCGGAAGTTAAGAGACTTGGAACGAATTTTTTTTCAGATTCATTAAAAGGGGCAATGCGTTAGTCGAAATCATTTTTCAAAGCTCCCCCCTCTCCCTCCCTTCACCCCCCCTCTTCACCCCTTTCACCCCCCCCCCCCCTCTTCACCCCTTTTTTCTGTTTTGTTTACGGATTCGTATAGAGGAGGCTCGGGGGACTAAAATGGTGCTACCGATAAAGCGAAGGGGGGAGCGGGCGAGCGAAGCGAGCCGGCGACCCCCGCAGCGTAGGGATAATGTCATGATAGCTTTCCGGTGGTAGGTAGGTCCTGAGTGGAGCGAACCTGCGAGACCGAGTTGAGCGAAGGGGGGAGGTGGCGAGCGAAGCGAGCCGGCGACCTCCTTAGCGTAACGAAGGTTGAGTGGGTGAAGCGTAACTCAGGGGCGACGACAAGCAAACTTTAGGGTAATGTTTTTTAGTGGTAGCAGGAGGTAGTAGGTAGGTAGTAGGTAGGTGGTAGGTAGGTGTAGGTAGGTAGTAGGTAGGTGTAGGTAGGTGGTAGGTAGTAGGTAGGTAGGTGTAGGTAGGTAGTGTGTAGGTAGGTGGTAGGTAGGTGTAGGTAGGTAGTAGGTAGGTGTAGGTAGGTGGTAAGTAGGTGTAGGTTGGTGGTGTCATACGTGAGATTCATATAGAGGAGGCTCGGGGAAGTAAAATCCGTTTTTCAAATTTGAACCCCTTGCCCCTCTTCACCCCCCCTTTAGGCGGATCTCGGAAGTTAAGAGACTTGGAACAATTTTTTTTCAGATTCATTGAAGGGGACAATGCGTTAGTCGAAATCATTTTTCAAAGCTTCCCCTCTCCCCCCCTTCACGCCCCGCGAGCTGCGCGCAGCTCGCGCAGCCACGCAAATACTAGTTATACTATATAAAGCTTAATTACCACTCACTGACTGACAGAATTGTTCTCCCAGATGGTGGATGGGGAGGTGGGTATATTTTGACAGATTCGTAAACAAGTCACTCTCGTGAGTATGGGAAACGTCCCAAACCCCCCCTTTTCCCCCCCTTTCTCCCCCCTCCCTATCGTATCTCGGAATTAAAGAGACTTTACGTGTTTTTTTTTAGGGATTCGTATAGAGGAGGCTCGGTAAAGTAAAAATCATTTTTCAAAGTGGCCCCCCTTGCCCCCCTTCTCCCCCCTTTTAGGCGGATCTCGGAAGTTAACAGACTTGGAACGATTTTTTTTTCAGATTCATATAGAGGAGGCTCGGGAAAGTAAAAACCATTTTTTAAATTTGACCCCCTTGCCCCCCTTCACCCCCCCTTTAGGCGGAACTCAAAAGTTAAGAGACTTGGAACGATTTTATTTTCAGATTCATATAGAGGGGCATTGCGTTAGTCGAAATCATTTTTAGAAACTCCCCCTTATCCCCCCCTTCATCCCCCCCCTCTTCATCTCTTTTTTTACTCCTGAAAAAATTTTTGATTCTTACATAAATCTATTTGAGGGGCGTTGAAATTTGTATACCCTCCCCTCCCCAACCTCCCCTAAAATTAAAAGGACTGTAACTTCATAACGGTTAGAGATAGCCATTAGGTGTTTGAACAAATATTATAGTAGGCGTCGAAACCTGTCCGGTGGTGCTATAGCGGTAAAGCGAAGGGGGGAGCGGGCGAGCGAAGCGAGCCGGCGACCCCCGTAGCGTAGGGATAAAGTCATGATAGCTTTCCGGTGGTAGGTACGAAGGTTGAGTGGGTGAAGCGTAACTCAGGGGCGACGACAAGCAAACTTTAGGGTAATGTTTTTTTAGTGGTAGTAGGTAGTAGGTAGGTGGTAGGTAGTAGGTATGTGTAGGTAGGTGTAGGTAGTAGGTGCAGGTAGGTGTAGGTGTAGGTAGGTGTAGGCAGGTAGTAGGTAGGTGTAGGTAGGTAGTAGGTAGGTAGGTAGTAGGTAGGTAGGTGTAGGTAGGTGTAGGTAGGTGTAGGTAGGTGTAGGTAGGTGTAGGTAGGTGTAGGTAGGTGTAGGTAGGTGTAGGTAGGTGTAGGTAGGTGTAGGTAGGTGTAGGTAGGTGTAGGTAGGTGTAGGTAGGTGTAGGTAGGTGTAGGTAGGTGTAGGTAGGTGTAGGTAGGTGTAGGTAGGTGTAGGTAGGTGTAGGTAGGTGTAGGTAGGTGTAGGTAGGTGTAGGTAGGTGTAGGTAGGTGTAGGTAGGTGTAGGTAGGTGTAGGTAGGTGTAGGTAGGTGTAGGTAGGTGTAGGTAGGTGTAGGTAGGTGTAGGTAGGTGTAGGTAGGTGTAGGTAGGTGTAGGTAGGTGTAGGTAGGTGTAGGTAGGTGTAGGTAGGTGTAGGTAGGTGTAGGTAGGTGTAGGTAGGTGTAGGTAGGTGTAGGTAGGTGTAGGTAGGTGTAGGTAGGTGTAGGTAGGTGTAGGTAGGTGTAGGTAGGTGTAGGTAGGTGTAGGTAGGTGTAGGTAGGTGTAGGTAGGTGTAGGTAGGTGTAGGTAGGTGTAGGTAGGTGTAGGTAGGTGTAGGTAGGTGTAGGTAGGTGTAGGTAGGTGTAGGTAGGTGTAGGTAGGTGTAGGTAGGTGTAGGTAGGTGTAGGTAGGTGTAGGTAGGTGTAGGTAGGTGTAGGTAGGTGTAGGTAGGTGTAGGTAGGTGTAGGTAGGTGTAGGTAGGTGTAGGTAGGTGTAGGTAGGTGTAGGTAGGTGTAGGTAGGTGTAGGTAGGTGTAGGTAGGTGTAGGTAGGTGTAGGTAGGTGTAGGTAGGTGTAGGTAGGTGTAGGTAGGTGTAGGTAGGTGTAGGTAGGTGTAGGTAGGTGTAGGTAGGTGTAGGTAGGTGTAGGTAGGTGTAGGTAGGTGTAGGTAGGTGTAGGTAGGTGTAGGTAGGTGTAGGTAGGTGTAGGTAGGTGTAGGTAGGTGTAGGTAGGTGTAGGTAGGTGTAGGTAGGTGTAGGTAGGTGTAGGTAGGTGTAGGTAGGTGTAGGTAGGTGTAGGTAGGTGTAGGTAGGTGTAGGTAGGTGTAGGTAGGTGTAGGTAGGTGTAGGTAGGTGTAGGTAGGTGTAGGTAGGTGTAGGTAGGTGTAGGTAGGTGTAGGTAGGTGTAGGTAGGTGTAGGTAGGTGTAGGTAGGTGTAGGTAGGTGTAGGTAGGTGTAGGTAGGTGTAGGTAGGTGTAGGTAGGTGTAGGTAGGTGTAGGTAGGTGTAGGTAGGTGTAGGTAGGTGTAGGTAGGTGTAGGTAGGTGTAGGTAGGTGTAGGTAGGTGTAGGTAGGTGTAGGTAGGTGTAGGTAGGTGTAGGTAGGTGTAGGTAGGTGTAGGTAGGTGTAGGTAGGTGTAGGTAGGTGTAGGTAGGTGTAGGTAGGTGTAGGTAGGTGTAGGTAGGTGTAGGTAGGTGTAGGTAGGTGTAGGTAGGTGTAGGTAGGTGTAGGTAGGTGTAGGTAGGTGTAGGTAGGTGTAGGTAGGTGTAGGTAGGTGTAGGTAGGTGTAGGTAGGTGTAGGTAGGTGTAGGTAGGTAGTAGGTAGGTGTAGGTAGGTGTAGGTAGGTGTAGGAAGGTGTAGGTAGCTGTAGGTATTTTTCAAAGCTCCCCCTCTCCCCCTCTTCACGACCCGCGAGCTGCGCGCAGCTCGCGCAGCCACGCAAATACTAGTTATACTATATAAAGCTAAATTACCACTCACTGACTGACTGACAGAATTGTTCTCCCAGATGGTGGATGGGGAGGTGGGTATATTTTGACAGATTCGTAAACAACTAACTCTTGTGAGTATGGGAAAAGTCCCAAACCCCCCCTTTCCCCCCCCCCCCCTTCTCCCCCCTCCCTATCGTATCTCGGAAACAAAGAGACTTTACGTGTTTTTTTTTTGGGATTCGTAGAGAGGGGGCTCGGTAAAATAAAAATCATTTTTCAAAGTGGCCCCCCTTTTCCCCCTTTTCCCCCCCTTTAGGCGGATCTCAGAAATAAAGAAACATTACGTGTGTTTTTTTAGGGATTCGTATAGAGGAGGCTCGGGGAAGTAAAAACCATTTTTCAAATTTGACGTCCTTGCCCCCTTCTCCCCCCCTTTAGGCGGAACTCGGAAGTTAAGAGACTTGGAACGAATTTTTTTTCAGATTCATATAGAGGGGCATTGCGTTAGTCGAAATCATTTTTTGAAACTCCCCCCTCTCCCCCCCCTTCACCTCCCCTCTTCCCCTCTTTTTTTACTCCTGAAAAAATTTTTGATTCTTACCTAAATCTATTTGAGGGGCGTTGAAATTTGTATACCCTCCCCTCCCCTCCCCTCCCCTCCCCTCCCCAACCTCCCCTAAAATTAAAAGGGCTGTAACTTCATAACGGTTAGAGATAGCCATTAGGTGTTTGAACAAATATTATAGTAGGCGTCGAAACCTGTCCGGTGGTGGTACAGCGGTAAAGCGAAGGGGGAGCGGGCGAGCGAAGCGAGCCGGCGACCCCCGTAGCGTAGGCATAATGTCATGATAGCTTTCCGGTGGTACGTAGGTCCTGAGTGGAGCGAACCTGCGAGACTGAGTGGAGCGAAGGGGGGAGGTGGCGAGCGAAGCGAGCCGGCGACCTCCTTAGCGTAACGAAGGTTGAGTGGGTGAAGCGTAACTCAGGGGCGACGACAAGCAAACTTTAGAGTAATGTTTTTTTAGTGGTAGTAGGAGGTAGTAGGTAGGTGGTAGGTAGTAGGTATGTGTAGGTAGGTGTAGGTGTAGGTAGGTAGGTGTAGGTAGGTAGTAGGTAGGTGTAGGTAGGTAGTAGGTAGGTGTAGGTAGGTGTAGGTAGGTAGTAGGTAGGTGTAGGTAGGTAGGTAGTAGGTAGGTGTAGGTAGGTAGTAGGTAGGTGTAGGTAGGTGTAGGTAGGTGTAGGTAGGTGTAGGTAGGTGTAGGTAGGTGTAGGTAGGTGTAGGTAGGTGTAGGTAGGTGTAGGTAGGTGTAGGTAGGTGTAGGTAGGTGTAGGTAGGTGTAGGTAGGTGTAGGTAGGTGTAGGTAGGTGTAGGTAGGTGTAGGTAGGTGTAGGTAGGTGTAGGTAGGTGTAGGTAGGTGTAGGTAGGTGTAGGTAGGTGTAGGTAGGTGTAGGTAGGTGTAGGTAGGTGTAGGTAGGTGTAGGTAGGTGTAGGTAGGTGTAGGTAGGTGTAGGTAGGTGTAGGTAGGTGTAGGTAGGTGTAGGTAGGTGTAGGTAGGTGTAGGTAGGTGTAGGTAGGTGTAGGTAGGTGTAGGTAGGTGTAGGTAGGTGTAGGTAGGTGTAGGTAGGTGTAGGTAGGTGTAGGTAGGTGTAGGTAGGTGTAGGTAGGTGTAGGTAGGTGTAGGTAGGTGTAGGTAGGTGTAGGTAGGTGTAGGTAGGTGTAGGTAGGTGTAGGTAGGTGTAGGTAGGTGTAGGTAGGTGTAGGTAGGTGTAGGTAGGTAGTAGGTAGGTGTTGGTAGGTGTAGGTAGGTGTAGGTAGGTAGTAGGTAGGTAGTAGGTAGGTGTAGGTAGGTAGTACCGCGAGCTGCATTGGAACATTTTTTTTTCAGATACATTGAGAGGTGCAATGCGTTAGTCGAAATCATTTTTCAAAGCTCCCCCTCTCCCCCACTTCACGCCCCGCGAGCTGCGCGCAGCTCGCGCAGCCACGCAAATACTAGTTGTGTTTATAAATAGAATATCATAGATAAACATGATTATTTTTTGTGTTCATAAATAGAATATCATAGATAAACATGATTATTTTAAACAAATCGAATTTTGTTTCCAACTTCAAGGGTTTTCATTTTTTTGTACGGCACCTTAATTATTTTAGTAAAAGTCCCGTCGTTTTTGATAAAGGTAAGTGCCGTATACATTTTCAAGCATTCAGTGAAAAGCTGTTATTTTGATATTACAAACAGACACTTCAATTTTATTTATTTCTATAGATAGACTAGCGGCCCGTTCCGGTTTCGCACGGGAGGACATTTCCTTTTTTTTTAAATTTAATTTAGCTTTTATTACTCAAGGATAATGTAATAGTAATAATAATCTTTCAACGGAAATTGGTTTGAATAAGATTTGATGTTTACTTTTTGAGATGTGGGACTTGTTCATGAAACTGCGTTTTCAAAATTTATAAAGCCTATGTCACTACAATTCTAACGAATTCAACGACACCTCATATATTAAAAACCGTCTGGCCGTTTGGGGTGCAGGGCGTGCCAAAGAAATGGACACGACACACGCTCGAAAAACATTAACCTCCTTCTGACTAAGATTAAGAAAAAACAATTTCTGAATGTTGCCTTTAGTTTGTACCTCACTGTACCAAAATATTAATTTTAGGTACTTACCGAACTAGGGGTTGAAAGTGGACGAGGTATGTTGTCCTTTGTATGAAAATTCAGACTCACCCCCTGGGAGTCGAGTGTGAATTACGTGTAGGGGTTGAGAGGAAACAAATAGACAAATCTTTTTTTAGGGGTCGAGGGGCCGAGAGTGGACTTAACGGTTTTTTTTAGGAGTACCTTCGTATTTGTGACATCTGCGAGTTTTGATATTTTGGTAGTTATAAAAAAAATATATATATATATCTTTATTTCAGACCTAAGCAGTCCATACGTAGTTAGTGGTTAGTAACAAACTATGCTATGTTAGTGTTGATACTTGATCCAATATTGTTTCTTTGATTTCATTATTCCAACCAAGACAGAAAGTATGGTTGTCTACGTTGTATTCAAACTATCGATGATGGTCATACATAAATGCAAAAAAAATGTGAATATGGGTGCAGTAAAAAATTATAACCGCGCTGTTTATCGTGCATAAAAGAGTGCATTGAATTGAAAAATTGAGCGAAACCGAAACAAACATTCAAAATTTTGAACAAAAACTCCCGCAAAGTGGTACTGCCGCAATCGGTCAAATTGAATTTGACAGAAGACCTGATTTCCTCCCTGCCGGTGACACGGGTTTAGTCCGACTGGCTTATGAGGATCTGACTTGCGTGTTGGAAAGGCCAAACAAATATTTTTGAAGCCGACATTTCGGATCTGTACGGGTAATAATTTCAAAGAACACTCATTAATAAATAATTTGCACTCATTGTGGTTATGCAGAACAATAATTATTGTGAAGAAAAAAAGTTGATGTGGCACTCGGAGACTGCCGCGATAAAGCTATTGCATAGCATTTTTTATCAACTTATGCAAATATTTATTTATTTTATTTATGCATTATTTTTTAAAAATAATTTAAATTATATAAGTAAATCAAAAGTAACCTTCATAGACTAAGCTAGTAAGAAACTCTATGACAGAAAATTTAAAAGAAAAAGTATTGACAGCTTGTCAGCCTGACGTAAGTGTCATAACATTGAAAAATATGAAAATTATTTATTTTATTTTAGATATTTTATAAGAAAACGAATCGTTTTCTAAGACCAATTCGCAGAATAGTAATGCAAAAACCAATAAAACGTATGATAGATGCGTAATAATAATAAAATGAATGTATATAGAGTACTCGAGGAGTACTCACTCATTATCCTTCACTATTTTTTCGTGACTTTCTTCATTAATAAATGCACCTTGTTTAGTCATATTTAAAACACTTTGTACACAAATTATACGAGCAAGAATATTTTAGAACGAGAAAGCAGAGAGACAAAACAGAAAAACTTTACACCTTTACAACGTGAGGTTATAAATTATTTAATTTGACAACCTCAGTTGACAACCTTGTTATTTTCCGTAACCAAAGCAACCTGGTTGAAAACTGAATCTTGAATATTTTCGTTAAAGTATTTCTGGATTCGCTCTCCACGCTCAAGGCCCGCGATAGAAGCAATGCAATAGCTTAATAAATCCTACTGATGATGCTGCAATCTCAACATACACATTTTTTATTGTTACACAGATATTGATCTCTAGTAAATAAAAAGAACGTACCTCGCCATGAGCAACAGATTCTCCAGGAATTAACAGTTCGGGATAAATATTCTTCAAATACCACTCAAAGGACTTGCAACCTAATTTCTCTCTCAATTCTCTACGGCCAGTGATGTCACCAAAATCACCCTTGTTGTAACCCTCACGCTGATAATAGTACTTAGCATAATCGTCCATCCATACCTAAAACCATTAAAAAACATTGTGACTTTTAAAATGCATTTAAACCTGAAACTTATGAAGATATACATGATATTATGACAAAAATTCTCACCTCTGCTAATCGGACAGAGTTTTTTTTTAGTACGTCAACCCCAGTTCGCCACTTGTACGGTGAACGCTTCCTGAATATGTGCCCGACATGCGAGCACGGAACTATTTCCAGAGTTCCACCGCACATCCAAGTCTTAAACGATAGCTCCAGATTTTCACCGCCCCAAATGTCGAAACCGCTGTCGTAAGTTCCTAATCTTTCGAAGAAGTCTTTGTCTATCGCAAATAGACCACCAGCCATAGTAGGAGACCAGACAGGCTCCGCTGTATGTTGATGTCTCGCTTTCTCCTTCGACGGAACAGGGTGCCAATTGAACTGGAGATTCCAGTCGAAACCACCAACCTTGACTGAAGATGAGTTTTTATATTTATACTCGAGGGTATTGTCGTCGATGATGTCAATTACGGGGCACACTACCGTTGTCTTGCTACGAGCAATTCTATCTAGTAATGGTTCGAGCCATCCTGAAATTAAATAGCTGAGGTTAACGACAGGTCGTTACGGAAGATTTGTGTTACGCTAATTGTAGAATTTTACCTTCAGTGCACTCGCAATGACTGTCGAGATAGGTAAGCACGGGGGCTGTGACATATCGGGCCCCGAAGATCCGCGCCCTTATGAGACCCTCACGTCGGGTGGCTCTGGCTATCCTTACTTTTGGTAATGATGACATGTAGTCATCTAGCTGCTGCATTAGGTGAGCTGTAAAAAAGGGTTAACTTTTAGTTTCTTAAATATTAATAGAGCAAGATCTCAGGGCCGCAACGCAAAGCTAATACAGTCACCTACAAAATTGCATGGATACTTTAGTGTCTATTTTCCTGTGAGCGTTACTAGTCGATAACGAGTTAACGTTATGCGGCGTCATTTCTCGCTTCACACGATTGTTTTTCTTAATTTTCCATGCATTGACAAATCATTGAACCGAATAATCACGTCGGATGAAAAATGTAAAAATATTAGATTTTTGTATTCATCTTTTGCAAATACACACATCAAAAGTGTCTAGGGATCAACATATATTTTTGCAATAACTTTTCTCCTGATTGATATTAATTAAAATTTTCTTTAAGGATTCATCAAATACAGTGTTTTCGTTTGTCACAGTAACGATAAACCAAGTCACCTTTGCATTAATAAAGAAATTTGCCATTTTCCTAATAAAGGGATTTTTGACATTTGAACCACTAACATTAAAGTTCGAAAAAAGACTGAAATAACACATTTTTCAAAAATGTGAAAAACCAACGTTATTATGGAGCGGCGACGTCATTTAAGCAGGGAAGAAATGCTCAGAGCCGTGGGAATGATAGAAGCTGGTTCCCGGCAACGTACTGTGGCTTTAGCTCTGAATACAAGTCAGAGTGTTATCAGTCGACTTTGGACACGTTACCGAAGCACTGGTACCGTGGCTGAGCGCCATGGAGGACGGTATCGCTGCACCACACGGAGACAAGACCAATACATTCAAATCTTAACTCGAAGAGCTCCAACAATAACCGCCATGATGTTAGCCGTGAGGCTTCATCACTCTTCAGGGAACTTAATTAGCGAACAAACAGTCAGAAACCGCTTGCATGAAGTGAACCTTCATTCCCGAAGACCGCTACGGGTACCACCTATAGCAATGCACAATCGTAGGATTCGATATCAATGGGCTCTTGAACACAGAAATTGGGCAGAAGAACAATGGCGTTTCGTGTGCTTTTCTGATGAGTCTCGTTTTGGTATGAGACCGGATACAAGACGTATACGACACTGGAGAACCCCTGGACGCCAACAGCGATTAAAATCCTGCCAGGAAGTCCATCCTTATAGTGGTGGAACCATCATGGTATGGGCGGGTATTTGGATCGGCGGAAGAACTGAGTTGATTTGGATCAGAGGCAACCTCAACGCTCAAATTTATGCTGAGACGATTGTATCAGACGTCATCGTTCCTCTACAAGTGCAAATCGGTCCCTTATTTCAGTTAATGCATGATAATGCACGACCGCACACCGCAAGAGTTGTAAGACAGACTCTCGCCGCAGCTAACATCAATGTCCTGCCCTGGCCTGCTCAGTCGCCAGACTTGAACCCGATTGAGCATGCATGGGATATGCTACAGAGAAGAGCTCTGCCGAATATGGAGGGTATCCAGTCGCAAGAAGACCTTTTTTTGTTGTTGCAACGAACATGGGCGGCCATTCCACAGCGTGATTTGGATGAACTCATTTTGAGTATGCCAAACCGATGTTCTTGTGTTGTTAGTGTTCGCGGTAGAAACACGGATTATTAATTATTGTTTAAGTTACCCAATAAAATTTTAAAGAAAACTGTTATTTCAGTCTTTTTTTCGAACTTTAATGTTAGTGGTTCAAATGTCAAAAATCCCTTTATTAGGAAAATGGCAAATTTCTTTATTAATGCAAAGGTGACTTGGTTTATCGTTACTGTGACAAACGAAAACACTTTATTTGATGAATCCTTAAAGAAAATTTTAATTTTATCAATCAGGAGAAAAGTTATTGCAAAAATATATGTTGATCCCTAGACACTTTTGATGTGTGTACTTACGCATATCAGAAAAGTCATCGACGAGAATGATCTCCTTGATCAAGTGCTCTGGTGACCGGTCCAGCACGGAGTGAACTGTCCTCAGTAGCACGGACCACGCCTCGTTGTGGAAGCATATCACAACTGATGTTTGCGGCAAGTCCTCTAGATACCTGCCTGGCACTTTGCACCTGGTAGAATAAATATTTTGTTAGTTTTAATCATTCCGGTTGACTTTATTGTATGTAGCTCATATATTTTAAAAATCTTCAAAGTATTACCTAACCTGATACAGTCAATGACATACAAGGTTTTATCATTCAAGTTCTCGTAATAACCCTTTCATTTTTATAAATGAATTTACATTTTTTTTATTTAGATTTCATATATTTTATATTAGATAAAATATCTGAACAAAGTATTTTAATACATCTCAACTGAGGTTAGATAAACTAAAAAAAAACTAAAAACTGTTGTGTCCAATATCATCCACCGAATTATGAAATCATAGAAATCAAAATTAGAGATATTATGTACCAAACGCTACCATAAAAGTACTTGCAAAAAAACATTTAATAAATTCCTTATTATAAATTAATTATCACTAGCTGATGCCCGCGGCTTCGTCCGCGTGGATGTCGGTCAAATTATATACTCTTGAATCACTCTATCTATTAAAATAAACCGCATCAAAATCCGTTGCGTAGTTTTAAAGATTTAAGCATACAAAGGGACATAGGGACAGAGAAAGTGACTTTGTTTTATACTAATAATAATAGTCCTCCTGACCGTTTTTCGGCCACGGCGGCCAATCCCAGTGGAGATTAGCCATCTGCGCGGGAGATATTATAGTGCACAAGTGTGTGCGCAGGCACAAGTGCACTCTCTGTTCCCTTTTCTCTCATAGTCCGGTGGGACGGCAATCCGACACGACCGGAGAGAGATCAGGCGCAGGACCAACGGCTTAACGTGCTTTCCGAGGCACGGGGGTATTATACCACCAACTTCCAAACTCCGGGCTACTACTGGGAAATTTCTAATGAAAAACACAATAGCACTTTTTGGCCGACCCGGGAATCGAACCCAGGACCTCACGCTCTGCAGTCGCGCTTGCGACCACTAGACCAACGAGGCAGTTTTGTAGTGATTATACGGAGTTATTATTTCGTCTCAGCGTCGGAAATTTTATTACAAATAGAGTTGTGCCAGATAAGAATAAGTTACGAAATGTAATATTTTTTACAGGTTTAACTGAAACTTGTGCAAAGATTCTTGGTAACAGAAAGTGTATTTGATATATATTTTTCTTTATCCAACACAAAACAATGCGTTGATTCAGAAAAAAGGGACTAGTATAAGATCCCGTTAAGAACGACCTTCACCGAGATGCTTATTTAATGAAACGTATTTTATATTTAATTTAACATGTCAATAAATATAATGCATATGGGTTGCCTAGCAAATTTCAGTCCAGAGTATGTTTAATTAATAATTTAAAAAAAAAAAAAATTTTAACATTTCACCAGTATAATTATTAGATAAATTCTATACCAATCAAAAGTATGAAGTCCATAGAATATGCAAACGTTACGTTGCCTATTCTTTTCCGGTCACAACTATCGGGTTGCCAGGTCATTTGTTTGCCGTTTTGTCATTTGCCGATCATTTGTTCTGTGTCTGGGTGTAATTTATCTATAATATGTATGTATTTAGAAATATATAAGTATGTTTATCAGTTGTCTAGTACCCATAACACAAGCTCTGCTTAGCTTGGGACTAGATGGCGTTGTGTGATAGTTGTGGAATATTATTATTATTATAGGTATAAACAGGTAAATCTATACTAGCATTTTGCAACGGTCTGTTTATTGAATGAAAATTAAATGAAATTAAAGATTATTTTATTCTGAACACGGTGGTATAGGGTTGCCTGCGAAAAATCAGTCCAGAATTGCGGTTGTCGAATTTAAAAAAGTAAAATATTGCTCCGAGTGAATGTATGCAACTGAGAGGTCCCAACCAACCATCCCATGCGATAGAAGAGGACATAGCATAGCAGCTGTTTAAAGTCCGCCCATTTAAAGAAAGAGAGTGCGCATGCTATTTGTGCTTGGAAAAGAAAAGGATAGCGATAGACTCGAATATATAGTCCCCGACACGTAACTTGGCAAGAGTCGTTAGTTGCGCAGAAGTAATTTTTAGGTCTCTTTGGCGGTCAAGCGGGGCGCGGGGTATGAGGTAGCGTCATCCGCGCGTGTGATTGGTGCATTCAAATGCATACGTTCCGTTCGCTCCCGATTACACTTGCGGTGCACGAAAGTTGTGTTGTTTTTGTTATTTCTTTTTGTTACGAATTTGAGTTGTCGTTGTGTTTTAAATTTAGTTTTTGTTAGTTCTTTTAAATTTAGTTTTTGGTTACGAGTGTTGTTGTTTAAAATTTAGTTTTTGTTATTGTTTTAAATTTACTTTTTGTTGTTTTAAATTTAGTTATTGTTGTTTTAAATTTTGTTTTAATTTTAAATGCATATTTTTATTTAAAACACTTAATAAATGTCACAAAGTCTTCACCTTTCTTTAACTTCATTATTAAAAATAAATTATGTCAATAACCATAGAATAAAAGCAACCACAAGCACACAAGCAATAAAAGTGACCACTTTTTGTGGCACAAAGTGTACGATGCGCGAACTTTTAATTCGAATTTCGAAACCTTGCCGCTAGTTGGGTCATACTCAGAAAAAGTGTACATTTTAAATTTGTAACTAAACTGATAGGTAACGATACTGAGAATCTCAGTCACGAAACTGATGTCATAAGGTATGGTGCACATGAATTGGGCGAATAAAACACCTGATTATATTTGGCTTATCAGTCTTATTTAGATTAATAAAAATAAAAATACCATAAACATTACCAATGTTTATGGTATTTTTATTTTTATCCACTCAAGTGTCAAGCAAAATTTTCGCAAAATTGGCACTATGTCACGGCTATCTGGGATGACGTCACGTGACAGTCGCTGTCAGTCACGTGACGTCACGCGGCGCGTGATTAAAACGCCGATAACTCTTGTTTTGTAAGAGAACTCTGTTAAAACTTATGTTTATTTACAAATCAATTAAAATAACAATACAAATCAATTAAAATAACACAGCTCTCCATTCATACTTGACATACTGCAAGCTAAACAAAAAGGTCGGCTCAGGTAGCCGACACTTGAGTCAACAAAAAAAAAAAGGGTATGTTTACGCGTTCATTCTGAGAACTCCGTAAGCCAAGTGGCTCTTGAAAGTATCGTATTGCTTAGTTTGGTACACAATGTTATCGCATACAAAGTTTCAGCTGTGTGAACGTTTTGTTCACGAAACATGAGTCATAATGTAAACACTCCAAACAGAGCGATAAGAAAGACGCCCGCGCGTTTGGTTTTGACCTTGACAGGGGAATATTACTATTAATACTGAGTAACCAATTTTCATCCTTGTCTCTTCCACTACACGTTGGGCAAGTGTGAGCTATATAGGCATAGTTTTGACACATTTTAACGGTTTTTAGATAACGCGGGAACGAGCGCGCTTAATAAGCGCGCTTGACAGTCAGCGACTTTTGACAGCGTGTTTTTAAAACACGCTTGACATTCAAGTGGTTATTAATCTTATTTAATTAAATTCCATTAAAAAACCTGTCGGCAACTACACCTGTGTATTAATACACAGATATATAGATATGCACTTTTAGTTTTTGTGAACTAAGCTTAACAATTTCTCAGTTTCGTAACGTAACGCATTATAACGAAAATGAGAATAAAATTTGAGAAATTCTAACCTCTAAAATATTTTTACGTAAACCACGAGATTACCACGCAAGTACTGAGCGTATTCGTTAAGATAATACAAAAAGTATGAAAAGAACAAAGTAAGTAAACAAAAAATGTAATAAACTTTCTAAAATAATAGCCGTTTATAACCCTGAGGTATTTTTTTTGTAAATTTTCACTTGATATACGTCTTGATTTCATGACTACGGCGATAGTATAATGACTGCCGCGACAGTGATTTTTTTTTTTTTTTTTTATTTCAATAAAAAGGGCTTTGTCGCACATGCGATTATGCCGCCCTGGTTGGTTTTACAAATTTTAATTTAACACTCGGTCAATATGTGATGAACATCATCAACGAAATTATTACAAAAATCACACTATCTGTTGTTGATTTTGCCATAAGGTATAAAAATTAACACAGTATGTGTCCGGAACGAAGTCTGAAGGCAATAACAGTGTCACTTCTATTCAACAACTGGTTATCTATCCACGGTGAGTTCAAGGGATGCGGCTGGATCGTTTTGTATCAGATTCCTTTATCTCGAGATCTTTGATTATTCATGATGCAAACATATTTTTAAAAGAAAAACCTCTATTAGGTATTGTCTTCTTTAGAAAATAAGATATTGCCCAATCCACGATTATTTGAACAACAGACATAATTTTGTTTTTTAAAGTGTCATTCCTAAAAAATAATATGTTTTTAATTTTATCTACCAGCCATCCGAATGAATGAGCGTCTTCCTCACTTGTGTGGTCTTCAGTAACGTCTCCCCTCCACGTATCCTCTTGAATGTCCATATCACATTCCCGGGTATGGGGAATTTCGGATTGAGGAGATTTTTTTTTCTGTTTTTTCTTATTGTTTCTCTTAATTGTTTCTTCTTGTTCCTCCATCTGTGGTTTATCTGTCTGTGGTATATTGCCTCCTTGGTTGGTTATGGGTTCCTTAGTTGGTAAATGGCGAGCTGTTTTTTGGGCGTAGGTAGTTTTCGACTGTAGCACAGGTGACATAGGTGTAGTTGAGGTCATAGTAGGTGCTTGCGAAACTTTGTTAACAGCTGTTTTTTGTGCGTAGGTAGTTTTCGACTGTAGCACAGGTGACATAGGTGTAGTTGAGATCATAGTAGGTGTTTGCGAAACTGTGTTAACATCTGTCTCATAGGAGGTCATGGCAGGAGGTACATAAATATCCATGGCTTTTCTATATGAAACATTAAACTCACTCATTATACTGCGAATTTTTTTTTCCCTCATATATACCGGGCAAGTTTTGTCTAACGCCATGTGATTCTTCGAGCAATTAATACACTTTAAAAAACCGGTTTTACAGTTATCAACATTGTGTTTACCTGCGCATTTCAGACATGTAACTTTAATTGTCGGACACATTCTTAGTGAGTGGCCATACCTCCAGCACCTGGTACATTGCGTAACAGGAAAAACATAAGGTTCCACTGAAACTCTCATTTCGTATAGAAATACATAAGGGGGCAACGATGGCCCTTCAAATCCTATTCTCCATGTCTCGCTATCGATCCAAGTGGCTGCTTCTTTATCCCTTCGTTGTAGGCGTTTTACATTCACGATCTTACAATGACATGTACTTGATAAACATGTAAATAATTCGTCCTCCAAAATGTCTAAGTCGATATTTTTAATGACTCCATATGATAATCCAACTTCAAAAGGCCGCTGGAATCGCCAACCTAAACCAATAAAATGGTCTGAGTTGATTAATTTATCAACGCTGTCCGCGTTACTAAGTTCAATAATAATTTTGTATGGGTTTATATGTTTCACTTTGGTGATATTTAATATTCCTTGTTCCTTAAATAATTTTGCTAGGGCGAATTGCTTAGGAAATTTATCTTTACAAGACACACTTAATTCCGTAACTCCTCTTACTTCTCTCATCCTGTATTGTCTACTTCTCACTTCAGTCCATTCATCATCTTCTCTCCCTCTTTTCGCAGGGCTCGATCTGTCTTGCGACGTCTTATTATCTTCCATCACAAATAATTGTGTTACGTCTTCTGAATGGGTATTTTCTTCATCGTCCAATATTACCGTGTTGATTATATTTTCTTCATTATGATTTTCGTCCGTATTCATCGCAATAAGTGTAGATTATGGTTATATTATATTATATTATTATTATATTATACAGTGATTTTGGCGTAAGTAATAATGTTGCCAGAATAGAAAAAAATATTTATGCCACCATAAGTCATTGCTTTTCAAATTTTATCACGCGTTACTAACCCTGAGTAACGAAACTTCATAATTTTGGGACAATGTTTGTTTAATTAAAATAAATCCTTCTGTATATGATTTACGGATAAAATTGGTTTTATTTAGTTACTTGATTCATCAAGAATAATATAACCACAGTCAATGTTTAATAAAGCAATGTATATTCGTAACAATTCATCTCTGAAAATGTGTAATCGTCATTGGGACACAAAAAAAATGTATGACGATATTTATAACAATGTTTTGACAATCAAAAATTTTAATCTTACATTGAATATTTAATTGAAAATACCAGAGAAATCATCATATTATTAGACTAATATAAGAAAAAGGGGGGATAAAAGAAAATATATCATAATACTAAATATTTACGTAAATATGAAGTTGCGGGACAAGAAAAGACACCAAATGTACACTTTTTCTGAGTATGACCCAGTTACGTGTCGCTATGGATACAATTGAAAAAACGTGCTACTATTTATTGTTGGAAAAAATGGAAAAAAAAGTGTTTTTTGTGTGAATCGGATGATGAAATAATTGATTTTAATGATGAAACTTTTAAAAACTGTGTAGGTATTAAAGTTAGTTTTTCGTAAAAAATGACGTAATTTATTTTTAATAATGAAGTTAAAGAAAGGTGAAGACTTTATGACATTTATTAGGTGTTATAAATAAAAATATGCATTTAAAAGAGTAAAACAAATTTTGAAACAACAAAAACTAAATTTAAAACAACAAAAACTAAATTAAGAACAATAACAAAAACTAAAATTAAAACAACAACACTCGTAACAAAAACTAAATTTAAAAGAACTAACAAAAACTAAATTTAAAACAACAAAAACTAAATTAAGAACAATAACAAAAACTAAATTTAAAACAACAACACTCGTAACAAAAACTTAATTTAAAAGAACTAACAAAAACTAAATTTAAAACACAACGACAACTCAAATTCGTAACAAAAAGAAATAACAAAAACAACACAACTTTCGTGCACCGCAAGTGAAATCGGGAGCGAACGGAACGTATGCATTTGAATGCACCAATCACACGCGCGAATGACGCTACCTCATACACCGCGCCCCGCTTGACCGCCAAAGAGACCTAAAAATTACTTCTGCGCAACTAACGACTCTTGCCAAGTTACGTGTCGGGGACTATATATTCGAGTCTATCGCTATCCTTTTCTTTTCCAAGCACAAATAGCATGCGCACTCTCTTTCTTTAAATGGGCGGACTTTAAACAGCTGCTATGCTCTGTCCTCTTCTATCGCATGGGATGGTTGGTTGGGACCTCTCAGTTGCACACATTCACTCGGAGCAATATTTTACTTTTTTAAATTCGACAACCGCAATTCTGGACTGATTTTTCGCAGGCAACCCTATACCACCGTGTTCAGAATAAAATAATCTTTAATTTCATTTAATTTTCATTCAATAAACAGACCGTTGCAAAATGCTAGTATAGATTTACCTGTTTATACCTGGCAACCCGATAGTTGTGACCGGAAAAGAATAGGCAACCTAACGTTTGCATATTCTATGGGCTTCATACTTTCGATTGGTATAGAATTTATCTAATAATCATACCGGTGAAATGTTTAATTTTTTTTTTTTTTTTTAATTATTAATTAAACATACTCTGGACTGAAATTTGCTAGGCAACCCATATGCATTATATTTATTGACATGTTAAATTAAATATAAAATACGTTGAAGGTCGGTGAAGGTCGTTCTTAACGGGATCTTAGACTAGACGGGAAGGATTCTCGAAAATACCTGAATCCCTCGAGATGTGTTAAGGTCATAAGCTCATTTAATTCGTACAACACGTTGTACGGATTTGGTATCATTTTCTTACCATTCGTCCCTTGAATCCGGCAACTTTCTCCTAATGGATATGAGGTCGCTGACGTATTGGTTGAAAGCGTTCTTTTTCCATCCCTCTGAGACAGCTTGCTTTGTTTCTTCGGTTATATTCTTGGGTAGAACAACCGGTTTTCCTAGGTCACCGGGTGCGTTGTCTGAACCCGGCGCTGCTATCACACTGAGCCCTACGGGATATAGAGTGTTAAAGCGAACGTCCATTTCTAATAGGTATTACTTATGTGTATTGCAATAAGTATTATTCATTTACAAATTTTATAAAATAATAATAATTTATTCAGACAGTTCAGTAGGTAAAACTAAAAGTATTGTTTGAAAAAATGGAATCGCGAATTAGTCTTCAGTTTTCAAATGAGTTAGATTCAATGTTTTACCTACCTGACAGTCAGAGTACCGCATCCCTCTGCATCCTTTACAAAGTCAGTGTCATTAACTCGGGGGACAGATGCATTGTAGACGTAGATTTAGCAATAATTACGTTACTAAAAACTCCTTAAGAGCGTTGTCACAAACTTTGGGCGATTTGCCGAAAATACGTACTTTTACAAGTCCTGGACACGTCTTATTTATAGATAAAGGCATAATATTTCAATGAGAATTTATAAATCTGACTTTGTTTTAGGTCCTTATCTAATTATAATCACGTTTTAAATGTTAATATTTCGAGAAATAGCAATTTTCCGACACCCAATTTCAAGCAAACGTAAAACATATGGTTTTTCCCTGCTACTGGTGACAAACTGGCAACACGGAAAAATCTGAAAAAAAATGCCTATTTACTGTAATATAGTCCTGAAGGTCCTTATCTAATTACAATTGAGATAGAAATGGAATCGCAGCAAAAAAAAAATATTCAAAAGCCATACTGAGCTAAAATGTATGCATTTTAAATATGGTTTAAACATAGGATAAAGACAAAATTAACAAAAAAATTTGAGACATACTAGTACAACACTTTACCTTCCCTAATTATATTTTTTTGAAATTTTTCGCCGTCTCATTTTTTTATTACGATTTTCCAAAATAATGCCTTATTAGTTGATGTACGGCCGCCATACGCTCAGTCACGCCTGAGGGCTCGTGGAGGACGGACCTATGTCGCTCGCGCTCCCGCGTGCCTTAGTGCGAGTTACGTATACGAATACAGGTAAAGCAGAGGTTGTCCACAGTTTAAACGTAAGTATTCTTTGTAATTTATTATGATAAAATAAAATTATTGTAGTCATTGTTCTATGTTGGAAAGGAACGTTTTGTGCAACCTTATTATAAAGTTTATTCGTAAATGATACTTACTAGTCGATAGAAAATCATAGGTACCTAACAATAAATTACGGGTAACAGAAATCTTTATTTTAAAAATAATGGGGAAACTTTCGACTGTTGCATAAAAGTGAATATTTCATATTCACTTTTATGAATCTTTCGGAAAAAAAATCCAAGATATCGGCTAGGAAAATTTTAGGCTTTTCCGTCATGGGTGTCGTTTTGATGGTTTTTGGGGTCGCTGATTACGAAAATGAGCTCAAAATGAAAATCCAAAATGGCGCCGACGAAACAATTTGGTTTTTCAGTCATGGGTGTCGTTTTCATGGTTTTTGGGGTCGCTGATTACGAAAATGAGGTCGAAATGAAAATTCAAGATGGCGGCTAGAAAAATTTTCAGTTTTTCAATCATGAGTGTCGTTTTCATGGTTTTTGGGGTCGCTGATTACGAAAATGAGGTCAAAATGAAAATGCAAAATGGCGCCGACGAAATAATTTGGTTTTTCAGTCATGGGTGTCGTTTTCATGGTTTTTGGGGACGCTGATTACGAAAATGAGGTCAAAATGAAAATCCAAGATGGCGTTGAGGAAAATTTTAGGTTTATCCGTCATGGGTGTCGTTTTCATGGTTTTTGGGGTCGTAGATTACGAAAATGAGGTCAAAATGAAAATCCAAAATGGCGCCGACGAAATTTTTTGGTTTTTCAGTCATGGGTGTTGTTTTCATGGTTTTTGGGGTCGCTGATTACGAAAATGAGGTCAAAATGAAAATCCAAAATGGCGCCGACGAAATAATTTGGTTTTTCAGTCATGGGTGTCGTTTTCATGGTTTTTGGAGTCGCTGATTACGAAAATGAGGTCAAAATGAAAATCCAAGATGGCGCCGAGGAAAATTTTAGGTTTATCCGTCATGGGTGTCGTTTCCATGGTTTTTGGGGTCGCTGATTACGAAAATGATGTCAAAATGAAAATACAAGATGGCGCCGAGGAAAATTTTAGGTTTTTCCGTCATGGGTGTCGTTTTCATGGTTTTTAGGGTCGTTGATTACGAAAATGAGGTCAAAATGTAAATCCAAAATGGCGCCGACGAAATTTTTTGGTTTTTCAGTCATGGGTGTCGTTTTCATGGTTTTTGGGGTCGCTGATTACGAAAATGATGTCAAAATGAAAATCCAAGATGGCGGCTAGGAAAACTTTTAGTTTTTCAGTCATGGGTGTCGTTTTCATGGTTTTTGGAGTCGCTGATTACGAAAATGAGGTCAAAATTAAAATCCAAGATGGCGGCTAGGAAAATTTTTGGTTTTTCAGTCATGGGTGTCGTTTTCATGGTTTTTGGGGTCGCTGATTACGAAAATGAGGTCAATATGAAAATCCAAAATGGCGGCTAGGAAAATTTTTGGTTTTGTCAGTCATGGGTGTCGTTTTCATGGTTTTTGGGGTCGCTAATTACGAAAATGATGTCAAAATGAAAATCCAAGATGGCGGCTAGGAAAATTTTTGGTTTTTCCGTCATGGGTGTGGTTTTCATTGTTTTTTGGGTCGCCGATTACGAAACTAAGCTCAAAATTAAAATCCAAGATGGCGGCTAGGAAAATTTTATGTTTATCCGTCATGGGTGTCGTTTCCATGGGTTTTGGGGTCGCTGAATACGAAAATGAGCTCAAAATGAAAATCCAAGATGGCGGCTAGGAAAATTTTAGGTTTATCCGTCATGGGTGTCGTTTCCATGGTTTTTGGGGTCGCTGAATATGAAAATGAGCTCAAAATGAAAATCCAAGATGGCGGCCAGGAAAATTTTTGGTTTTTCCGTCATGGGTGTAGTTTTCATGGTTTTTGGGGTCGCTGATTATGAAAATGAGTTCAAAATGAAAATCCAAGATGGCGATGAAGAAATTTTAGGTTTATCCATCATGGGTGTCGTTTATATGGTTCTCGAGGTCGCTGATTATTTAGAAATCTTTATTTTAGAAATCAGAATAGGGTCGTAGGAAAAATGCATACAGTTCCTACCCCAAGAAGAAGAAAAATGCTCATTTCAAAGAATCCCTACTAAAGGCGAGAGCAGTTCTACGGTAAATGTAAAAAGGTACCTATAGTTATTCTGAGTAGTGTAAATGGAAGCTAAACTAGTGTTGAAAATGCCGAAAGTTATAATCTGTTTTTTTTTTTCGGAAAAGTGCGGGAGTCTTTCGAAAGTTGCATTGAAATATTCTCTTTTATGAATCTTATTCTTATTATTATTCGGAAAGAAACTGGAATCCTTCGAATATTTCGCTTCTTTTGCTTTGATAAATTGAAAAAAAAACAAGTTTTATTAAAATTTGGCACTTCGGCAGTCGGTAGGTTCGATAGGTTCTGAGAAGCAAGGTCCCACGATGCACCGTTTCCGAATTATAGAAGATTAAAATTTTAGTTTAAAATAATTGAAATTGAAATAACTCGAAAACGGAGCGTCCGAGGCTAAAAATTACCAAAATTTCACCCCCCCTGTATAATCCCCGTGATGTTTAAGGGGCATTCACATGGCACAAAAAATAAAGTTACTTATTAAAACAACATTTAATCAATTTTATTCTGGGCCTACAACCCACCTAACTATACAGGAATGCTTTTTATTCAGTGTGCAAAAAAATGTTGGTGGTTCAATATCAGTAATAGAACATAATTTCCATTATTAGTTAAAAACTTTGCAAATTACTAGTTTGAAGTTACTAAAAATCCAAATTGATAAGTCGTTCCACGCAACGAGCGCGCCCTATCAGCTGTTCTGTCCCCGCTGTGCACGTGACCTCGAGTCATTCGAGTTCAACGTAGGAATGCGAGCCGCGGCTGGTAGGTAGGTATCCGTGCAGCGGCGGTCAGCTGATCGGTTAAAGACCACTACTGGTAAAGAATTACACATCACTCTGTGTAGGTAACTCCGCTTACGTAAATGGCGGTGCACACGTTTGTTTACTTGGCGGAATACATCAAAGCGCGTTTGGCAGTTTAGCTTTCATGGATTCCACAGCCGCGCGCCGCCCGCCCACCGGTCGGCGCGGCGCCTTCAAAGAACTTCTAAATGTATAGTTCTCGGTTTTATGCGTAGGTATTAATCATGTACGCATAAAACCGAATGACGTTTTTGTGTATTTTTCCAGCGCAAGTTTTTAGTTATTAGGATATTTATGATTGCAATGGGTTCCTATTGTCAGGCTTAGTACCCTATTGGGGCGCGTGTCGTGTTGTGTGAGTGTGATGGGGATTAATGTTAGAGAAATGTTAGGTAGACCAGTGTTGCTACTGTGATGTGAGTACATTGTGTTTGTGTGCGAGTGTGTTTTAGCTGATTGGTCTTGTTTTTGAACGATGCCAGTTACAAGTAGTTGAATCGAATTTAATTTACCTAGGTAATAATTTTGAGCTAGGCAAGTTTGTACGCTGAGTAGCGTATGATGAGTTCGTTGTCAAGTCGCCATACCACAACACGCTTGAGCGTGTGACGTGGTGTGGCGCGCTTCCGGCTGTAAGCCATGCCATATTCGTGTAGGCAAAACACACACATAAGAATACTCGGCCGGTAGCGTACGAAAAACGAACAAGCTCGAGCGCTTCGCTACGCGTACCCACGCGTAGCGAAGCGCTCGAGCTCGTTCATTTTTCGCGGGCAGCATGCGGCAGCGAGTAACAAACATAATATACCACATTTTGACCTCATTTTCGTAATCAGCGACCCCAAAAACCATGAAAACGACACCCATGACTGTAAAACTAAAAATTTTTCTAGCCGCCATCTTGGATTTTCATTTTGACCTCATTTTCGTAATCAGCGACCCCAAAAACCATGAAAACGACACCCATGACTGAAAAACCAAATTATTTTGTCGGCGCCATTTTGGATTTTCATTTTGACCTCATTTTCGTAATCAGCGACCCCAAAAACCATGAAAACGACACCCATGACTGAAAAACCAAAAAATTTCGTCGGCGCCATTTTGGAATGTCATTTTGACCTCATTTTCGTAATCAGTGACCCCAAAAACCATGAAAACGACACCCATGACTGAAAAACCAAATTATTTTGTCGGCGCCATTTTGGATTTTCATTTTGACCTCATTTTCGTAATCAGCGACCCCAAAAACCATGAAAACGACACCCATGACTGAAAAACCAAAAAATTTCGTCGGCGCCATTTTGGAATGTCATTTTGACCTCATTTTCGTAATCAGTGACCCCAAAAACCATGAAAACGACACCCATGACTGAAAAACCAAAAATTTCGTCGGCGTCATCTTGATTTTAATTTTGACCTCATTTTCGTAATCAACGACCCCAAAAACCATGAAAACGACACCCATGACGGAAGAACCTAAAATTTTCCTCGGCGCCATCTTGGATTTTCATTTTGACATCATTTTCGTAATCAGCGACCCCAAAAACCATGGAAACGACACCCATGACGGATAAACCTAAAATTTTCCTTGGCGCCATCTTGGATTTTCATTTTGACCTCATTTTCGTAATCAGCGACCCCAAAAACCATAAAAACGACACCCATGACTGAAAAACCAAATTATTTCGTCGGCGCCATTTTGGATTTTCATTTTGACCTCATTTTCGTAATCAGCGACCCCAAAAACCATAAAAAGGACACCCATGACTAAAAAACAAAAAATTTCGTCGGCGCCATTTTGGATTTTCATTTTGACCTCATTTTCGTAATCAGTGACCCCAAAAACTATGAAAACGACACCCATGACTGAAAAACCAAAAAGTTTCCTAGCCGCCATCTTGGATTTTAATTTTGAGCTCATTTTCGTATTCAGCGACCCCAAAAACCATGGAAACGACACCCATGACGGAAAAACCTAAAATTTTTCTAGCCGCCATCTTGGATTTTCATTTTGAGCTCATTTTTGTAATCAGCGACCCCGAAAACCATAAAAACGACACCCATGATGTAAAAACTCAAAATTTTCTATGTTACTTTCACTGTCTTAAAATATGTTTAACACAATAATATTAAATATTTCATTATCACAATAATAAAATAAAACATTCCATAACTTGTATTTTTTCTCAATTCAATTCTAAGTAAACCGCAGTGAAACGTGTTACGCACCTCTGCCTCTGCACGTGTGTGTATGAAGAAGCGTACATCACGCACACAGGCGCAAGAACCGTCAGTCGCCGCTCGTTTCGAAGTTACTCGATTTTTTAACAACGCTCTTAAAACTTACCTTCTTTTGCTTCTTTCCCTGCAAGCCGACCAAGCCAATCGACCCGCATTGGTGCTGTGATGGACAAACGCACATTATCATGCAAAATGTCGAAATAAGAGACGTAACTAATAATTTCTAACATGCAGATCGATAGGTGGAACCATCAACATGAGCGGTGTATGCTATGTAAAACTGAATCTTGTAAAGAATAGCTTTTTTTTCCTTAATAAAGAGATATACATCCGTATCTAAGGCCCATTTCAGAGCCTTTACAGCCGATCGATTACACTAAATGGCGTCACAGAAATCTATTTATTTATTTTTATTTATTTGGTCTCTATCATTTAATGAAAAATATCACTTAGTCGCTACAGCTATAGATATTTATAAATAAAGATTAGTAAAAGTTTGCTTGTCCTACGGAGGACTACCCAATAATCGCATCCCTAAGAATCCATAACAGATTCGCAATAATTTGGAGTTAAAATGTGTTGTAGACGTGAGTCTAGAAGTTAAAGTTTACGTCTACGTTTTAAATAGCAGTAACTTAACATTACCTGCAATTTTCTCACCAAAATCAAACCATTCATTTGAATAGTCGGTCTTCTTTCTTGGTGCTGTGTCGTATAAACAAAGGGTAGGTAAAAATAAAGAATATAGAAATAAACAGATTTCTGACACTGGCATCAAATAAAGTGACTTATATTATGTTACCGGTCAAACCCGATTTCAGGACAACCTAGTTTTACCTAGGCTAAACTAGTTCTTCTTCGCTTTCAGGGTTAGCGTTTCCGTCAGCAGGTCGACAGAGCCCCGCTGCGAGGCTCCTATTTCTATTTGCAGGGTTTAAAGGAACCTAACTAACCGAACCTCGGGGTGCCCCTGACGTCGACCGTCAGCAGGCCCACGTTCTTCCTGCACTATCGCGCATAGTAAGAACTAGTTGAGCCAAGGCGAAACTAGTTTGTCCTAAAATCGGGTTTGGCCGGTAACATATACATAAATCACTTGAGGAGTTTATACTACAACATAAAAGACCTGTCCAAAAATAAATAAAAAAAAGTACCTTCATTACCTTTAGGCCATTTTGGTATTGGATCCCATATCGTTTCTGTTCAGGAAAAACGAGCAAAAAAAAATGTTTACTGTGACTATAATTATGCGGTTAATTTATTGAAATAAATATGTATTTTGTTGGCTTATCAGACTACGTGCCTAAAGCTGACGAAAACCTCAATATTGGACTACTTTTTAAATAATAGCCATTCAAATACATATATTATAAATGTATTAATTAATTTCAAACCATGCTCTACCAAGCAGTAAGCAGCATCTAGGTACCAAATCACAAATCGAATGCTTTGTTTTGCCTTGTCTCGACTTTACGAAGGATGCTGTTTTTGAAGCAGAGTAAATAATCTGGATAACTCTTTCTTTTCCGACGTCAAGGGATGCTATCCACAATTTGATTTCTGTTGAAAGATTTCCTTATCGAAACATACCTAATAAAATGTATCCTCTATCAATTTCGTGTTCAATAGATTCAGATTTATTTATTGCGATTTTATCGTCAGAGTTATGTTAGTTACGTGGGTGACACAGTGCAATATCGTGTAAAGCTATCAAAACATCTTATATTTCTTATTTTTGCTCATGCAATTTGAAAGCATAAATAACACTCACCATCAGATAGGTTATTGTCGTAGGTTTCGCTCTTCCGTTTTGTCGACGTAGGCTTCACCATTTTCAAGGGTTTCGCCTCCGCATCATCGTATTTAATCGGTGGTACAATGGAGTTCCTTGAACCGCCATTAGTAGTAAACAATGTGACCATAAACCAAATCGCTGTCAGTATGAGCACAGCCTTCAATATCAACGACAGCCTCCGTAGGAAAAACTTTGTGTATTTCATTTCTCACAACTTATTCCAAGATACGGTCTGGATGAAGTTCTAACTATATTTGATTCGCTCAATACATTTTTAGAAACATGAATATTTTAGTCCTATTTTCATTAAGATCTAGGAAGTTTTAAATCACAAAAACTTCTTTAAAGAATTTGTTCAATAATGTTACCACTATCTATAATCACAAAAGGGTGACTAGCATAAATAATGAGATATGTCTTCGTGTTTTACGATTGTCACAAGATATGCTTCTTAGATATGACAGTTGCAGTGATGAAAATTAACTTCACATGACTTTGGTGTTTCTATTAGCTATAGCTTCTTCTCGGATTGTTTGTGTTTGAAGAGTTTCTTTCTCGTTTTTTGTTTCATTTCAAAGCGCTCATTGAGCATGATTTATCGTCCATATTCTCCAACACGAATCCTGAGAACAAAATAGTTGCTTATCAATATCATAACACGCACACTCTATCAAGCTACATAAATAAAATCCGCATAATTTTGATTGATGTTCTGCTACGAGTATAAGTATAACTGTATTTATGGCACGCGATTTTTTCTCACCAAATCCCCGCCAGTGGCTACTGAAAAGGTAATTGTGTTGGAAGGGCCATTTTCAGGGGTTCTCCACCTCGGATACTATGATAAGAAAAAATCGGTTTTGTCGTAGATGAAAGCTTTATCCCACATGACAGAATTTTGTTAGTTGAAAGGGTAGAAATGATTTATGAAAAGAAAGTCTGTTATAAACAAAACAGATATAAAATCGACTGCGGTAACAACACACTGGATAGCGTGCCACGTAAATTACCCGCAACTTAAATTGTATGGAATGAAATATTAAACTCGTATTGACGCCACAGGACAGAAATTCGAAATTGCTTTCTAAAGGGTCAGTTGATATTGTGTTGTATATAAAAACCACGTGATTAACATGCGGTTACGTTTCAACTTGGGCCAACTCAAATCTACTTTTAATTGTATCCAAAGGGCTGTTGAAGGTCCTATAATTCTCTGGAAGAACAGCAATAATAAACCTTAAATAGCGAAAGTTTCGCAGCCCTACGAAAAACTAAAGATGTACAATGGAGCCCTTTCCCAGAGTGGTATGAGGTGGTGGGTGGTAGTTTCCGCCACACGCCTGATGGATTGGTTCTGCTTCGTACATTATCGGGGCTAGCTGCCAGTGCCATTTTTCAAGTAGTCACACTGCTATTTTGTAGGCCAGAACGACAAGACCCGGTGTCGGTTTTACTGTTAAAAATTGCTTGGAATCTTTCCTATTTTATCGTCCAAGTTATTTTAAAATGTTTTAACAACTACAAATATTAACCAATTCCTTTTTGCATTATTGCAGTAAGTACGAGTATAAATTATGGCTACTAACTCAGATATTAAATCGCAACTATCAATGTAATATTATTGCATATTTACATGTACATGAATAATCTAGCCCCAAGATCCTCAAATAAATTAAATGGAATCAATCTTTATACTTAAGTTAGATTTTTTTTTTAATATCTACTCACATCTGCTGCTGTCAGTGGACCATAGAAGTCTAAACTCAAAAACAATAATTTTAAGGTTAAACATTGCCCAAGAAAAACATTTTAGGGATAAGTAGAAGAGACTTGTTTTATCCAATTGTTTTTATTAGCAGAGAGAAAGAATCCCAATAAAAAATTCAATTGGAGTGAAGAAATGGAAATGAGTGTAAAGTATGGTTCCGTAGGTAATCTGACCTCAATTTCATGGCTGCACACACTTAACCCAAATTGTATTCAACTTTTCTCTTGAACTTTTTAATTAAGCCAACGAGCTTTGCATCTGATACTAGAATGTTTCCGTACCTTGTAAAACGGTGATGATTTTACAAATCGGAGCCGACGTCGCGCGTCGTATCTGTAACAATGACATAAACAGTTAGAACTTCAAGGTAAAGATGGTCGTCGGTGTCGATATATTTAAAGAGAATGTTGAAACGAGCAATAAATTAGATAAAATCTTTACGGTCTCAAATTTAAACGTAAATAGCAGTAAATGGCGAAATATCCGAACATCTGAGATGTCTGCTGTAATAAATTCGAGGGAACTCCTCCCGAGGGCTTATCGCAATTTAACCGAATCGGTATAAATTAAAAATATTCACCGAGATTATTATTTCATCCGTATTGGAAACGTATTTGTATGTGGGAGGGAGATTGCATTTAGCTCTAAAATTAAATTTACAAAAAAATGGCTTGTGTTTAAACGCCTACCAGAAAAGAACCTATTTTAATACCAAAAAAAATCGAAAAAATGGATTAATGCTCACCAAATTTGAAAGTGTTTCCTAAAGTATTGTAGGAATGAACCTATTTTCCTTTTTATTCTATACCATAAAGATTTATAAACGCCTTTAAAGTTAACTGCAGACCAAATATTTTATATTATCACTAAATAGATGTCACCAATATTGTATTTCACGACTTTCAATTTATCTCCATGACGCGCGCTCGCTTCGCTCGCATATTAAATAACACTAATATCTTCTGTCCCCGAAGTGCCGGGCCTCCGCCGGCCTCCTTCGTCGGCCTACGGCCCGGTGCCCATGCCGCCCATAAAGGATACTGTCGCGAGACGATCGTATTATAATTTTGGTTAATTGATTTGGTGAGCGTTTATCCATTTTGGTAGGCAAAAAGAATATAAATACAACACGTACAATTATTCTGATGAGTGTCTAATTATTTTGGAACTTAAAACGTTGTTCTTTAGGCACCTCGGTATAGGGTGGGTTTATTTTATTTAAACTTAAAATATTTTTTTTGGTACTTTACTGTACTTTAGTCTAGGGTCTAAAAATCTTTTTTGGTGAGCATTTAAATTGTCGTCGGTATGGTGTCGGACGCAAAGAATAGCACCATCCCATATCTTCCCGTGGGTGTCGTAAGAGGCGACTAAGGGATGTACCAGAGAATGGGCAGCAGCGTTCTCTGTGCTTTTTGTATCGACCGTACTGCGATCGCCAACCCGCCTGCCAAGCGTGGCGATTATGGCAAACCCCCCCTAAGCAAAAATTACACTTAGGGGAGGCATATGTCCAGCAGTGGACGTCTTTCGGCTGAAATGATGAATGATGATGATGATTTAAATTGTAGCCCAAAAAAATATAACTAATTTTCTTTAAATATTCGAAAAATCAAAATCTTACACGCCGTTCACATAAAAACTTCATTTAAATTTTAACAAACATAGATTTGAACATATTAGAATCAACTATTTTTCTCAAAATCCAGTCACCTGATATGAGTTGAGATCATGAATTTTGTACGTACACATACATTAACTCACGCCCTTTTCCCATGGGGGTTGGCAGAAACCACAGAACGCCACCTGCTACGATCCTTACATACTTCTTCTTTCACAAAAAAACATTGCTTTTATTGACCAATCAATCATAACGTTATCAATAATAGTACTACAGGAGAATTACATTTTCGCCTAGTTTCTTTATCAATCACAGTCATATTTTTCAGAAACGAGAATTTGCGAGTAATTTACCGATGAACAATTGACCAGTTAACCGTTCGGGTACGCCGCCTATTACATACGGCGTATTCATACGCACGCAATGCAGATCCGTACTACAAACTTGAGTGTAAAAAAAAAATAAGTTTAAAAATCTAAAACCCGACTACTAACAAAATCGCGGTCTTAAAAGTAGAAAACAAGAAAATAATTCTTCTCTGATATTCTTCGTAGTCGCATGCGCTACTATGAAGAAAACATTGTTTCTAATTGAAGTAGCGGACGAATTAATATTGGCTATTGGGAATGGATGTCCGCTGCTGGACTAGGAGAGTTAGTTGAAATAGGAGGGCGTTTAAACAGTCAAAAATACTTGGAAATGATTCGAGACACACTCATAACTACTGTTAATATTTCCCACCCCAGATCTTGTGCCTTTCTCGTTTATACATGACAATAGCTCAGTGCACACTGCACGAATCTGTAATGTGTGGTTTTAAAATAATCGTGACCTCATAAGAGTTCTTCCATTTCCCCCAAAAAGCCCAGATATAAACCCTATTGAAAATCTCTGGGGCCTCATGGTTCAGCAGTGGGACTCAGATGCACCTCGCACCCGGGTTCATATACAACGTCATGTGGTTGAAATATGGGAATCATTTAGATCTTCGAATGTATGCCAAAATTTATGGTTGATTCAATGAGGGAAAGACTACAAGCGATAATAGATAATAACGGGGGACACACCCGTTACTGACTTAAATCCGTAATTATAAAAATTGTTAAAGATCATAATAGTGATACAATTTTTTGTTCCATATCATAATGAGAATAGTTATTTTTGTTTTTTTTTAGTTACGTAACTTTTGATTATAATAAATATGAGATTATAAATATACGATTTTTTTTTTCTTGAACCCGATGTCAAATTTCGCTCCCACAGAAAACAATGTTACTTATAATTATGAGCAGAATAGTTTTAATATTATAATCCAGAATATAATATACCTACCCTATTAGTATACTAAAGCAGATTTCCATTAAAAACGTATGAAAATAATTGAACAGGCTTTGGGATGCTTTCCCAGTTAATCCTCATTCCTTCCTTGTATTCCTAATTTAAATCTGCCGCCACACGCGACATTCAAACGTTGCGTATCCAAACATCATATCGTCGGACCGCTCGCGCCCTCTGACGGAAGAAAACAAAAACTTCAGTTCGAACTCAAATAACGAGCGGCTGGCCAGCCCATCTTCTCCGCGAAGACTATACTCAAAAATACCGTGAAAATACGACTGCTCGTCAACAGTGTGGTGATCTCCAGGCTCCCAGTATCCCGTGAGTACATTACCTTCCTCTTTTGATTCTCTTAGCCTGGTTCTGAATAGAAGCCTTCAAAACCGCGTGATTGGCTGTACGCGAAACTCAAATCATATTTGTGGTCCTTCGAGCCGGATTACCTGTAGATTACAGTTTTTTCAGGCATTCTCTGGTTCAATTTCAATAGAAAACTCAGAGATTTCCTAGAATTTCGCAAAATAAAAGTATTATCCTACAAAATTGTGTTGTCATACTCGCAGGGTAAACCTATGCAGATTCAGAGGTCATCTTAATTTAGTCGGGTTATATCACAATAATTCGTAGTTATTTTACGAAATTCATTGCGCAATCTTATTAACTTTATCTATTCACGGTATTTATACACTAACAAACGTTACTAGATAACTATTTCACCTATATGTATTGATTTACACCTAATAAATCTCAACTTAGGTTCGTATTTTCATACTCATAGTCTACCTACGTAAAACAAAATGGAAGACGGTAAACTTAAACTACTTCAGTCTCAACGCGAATATGTCTATCGTGATATCCAAATCCTTTATGACTTATCAAAATCTATGATTCAAGATCGTTCAAAGGTATCGTCGTTCAAGGCGAGATATACGCGGATACATTCAATTCGCGAAGAATTTGTTGCGTTGTGTAGTAAAATACAGGCGTTGGAGTTAGCCATAAAACCTGATGCAAAAGTGTGTCAAAAGTCTTTGAGTTCGTTTGATGATTTGTACTATGCCGTAATCGGTGCAGCGGCTGACTTACAGGTCGCTGATAAGAGCGAAAACGTCGACGGGACGTCGCAGGCGGCGCCGGCGGCTCCGCCCACGGGGCCGGCGGCTCTCGACTCCATGCAAACAGGACGTAACGTTAGGCTACCTACTCTTGAGTTACCTAAATTCGATAGTAAAATAGAAAACTGGCAAACATTTTATGATATTTACAAAACTTTAATTCACGATAACAATTCGATTTCGCAAATAGAAAAATTTCATTACTTAGCGTCTTGTTTACAAGGCCCGGCTTTGTCTATTGTCAAAGGGGTTCCGATGACCGCTGATAATTACGAAGTAGTTTTTAATAGTTTGATCGAGCGTTATCAAAACAAGCGTATTATAGCTTTAACATATTTAGATAAATTCTTTAACCAGCCAGTGTTGAAATCGGGTAACTTCCAAGATTTACAAACTTTATCAAACGTAATTTATGAGGCATACCATGCACTCCAAGCTTTAAAAATTGAAAATTTAGGTGATTTTATCTTATTTTGTTTAACTTCACGTGCGCTGGACTCGGACACGCGTAATCGTTTCGAATCTCAGAAAAACATTTCACAAATACCTACTTTTTGTGAATTGTTAAAGTTTCTTCAAGATTATGTTAAAATCTTAGAAACTAGTCATTTATCTTCTAAATCTAATAACAATCCTAACCCTCGTAACCTCGAAGGGAAAAAACCTTCGCCTGCGACCAGTAGGCAAAATAGCAGCGGTTCAAAACGCTCATCTTATCTCGCAAAATCTAATCCTCCTGCCAATGTGGCTTGTGCTCATTGCAGTGAGCCGCACTTGATTTATCGGTGCCCTACCTTTCAAACCTTAGATTCTCGTGCTAGACTCGCGTTAGTACAAGGTAAAAACAATATGTGTACAAATTGTTTGCGTACAAATCACGTCATAGAAAAATGCATATCTAAAATGTCTTGTACGGTGTGTGGATTACGTCATCATACCCTATTGCATATTGACCCAGCGCCATCTAGCGCCGGCGCTACCACTGCAGCGAACGTTACAGCACATTCTCACGCTGCCGTTCCCAACCGTGACATGGTTTTACTAGGGACGTGTCAGGCGCGCGTGTTCAACACCGCCGCCGGCACTCAATATACCGTGCGTGCACTCGTAGACAGTGGGGCGCAGGATTGTTTTATCACCGCTGCGTGCGCGCGAATACTCGGGTTAAAACTCCGCCGCTGTAATCTTAATATAGCCGGACTAGGACAAAACTCAGTCACACAAGTAAAAGGGGTGACGGAATGCACTATACGACCTGTACATGGTGATGCTCCACAATTTAATATCAAGCCAGTCGTGTTAGATAGCATCACTGCTCTAATACCTAGTGTGAAGGTACCATCAGTCGTTCGAGAACGTTGCAACCATCTAGTGTTAGCCGATCGCGACTACGATGTTCCCGCCAAAATCGACTTATTAATTGGGGCGGAACTATTCCATGAAATCTATGACGGTCAACGCATCAATCTGGGGCCCGGTTTACCTACCGCTCTGCATAGCGTTTTCGGGTGGATTCTGTCAGGGGCAGTAAACTTTAATTCTGCACCTTTGAACACTGCGTGCTCTTTAGTGGCCACCACATTTAAATTAGACGAACAAATTCAAAAGTTCTGGGAAGTGGAGGAACCACCGCGCGCTTTTATCACCGTACCCGAGAATGATACCTGTGAACGCATGTACACTGATTTAACCTATCGCGAACCTAACGGACGATATGTCGTACCAATCCTCTTAAAGGATGGCGATCGTTCTCTGGGTGAATCCTACAATAGTACCTTGTCGCGTTTTACTTATCTAGAAAAGAGACTTAATCGTCAGACTGAACTTAAATCCGATTATGTTAATTTTATGCGCGAGTACGAGAATTTAAATCATATGTATCCGGTACCTAACCCAACGGTACCTACTCTCAATCGTTATCTTATCCCTCACAGTTGCGTCGTTCGCCCAGAGAGCACGACAACTAAATTGAGAGTAGTCTTCGATGCTAGTTCTAAAACTACTAACGGTCTATCTTTAAACAATATTGTATTCACTGGCCCTAAGCTTCAAGTGGATATTGTAGATATCATAACCGGTTTCAGATTACACACAGTAGTTTTAACTTGTGACATCTCAAAGATGTATAGAGGAATCTTAATTAGACCGGAGGATCGGAACTTTCAACACATACTATGGCGAGAATCTCCTAGTGATCCAGTAAAAGAGTACGAACTTGCGACTGTCACCTACGGAGTTAGTAGCTCACCTTATCTGGCCATCCGTACCCTCCATCAATTAGCAGCCGACCATGGCGCCGCGTACCCACGCGCAGCTGAAGCTCTCCTTCACGAGACATATGTCGATGATATAACGACCGGCGCGCCCTCTGTACGCGAAGCCATAGAACTAAAAGATCAACTTATCAGTTTATTAGGCTGTGCTCAACTAGAGCTCCGAAAATGGAGTAGCAATTCACAATCCTTTATTAAAACTTTGCCTGCAGATCATTGTCAAGTACCTAAACCTTTCTCTGAAGAAAGTGACAAATCAACGTTAAAAATCTTAGGAGTCCAATATGATCCTGTGAGTGACAACTTTAGTTACTCACAGTCCCCAATCGAGGACAAAGAATGTACTAAGCGTTCCATCTTATCTAGCATCGCACGTATTTTCGATCCTCTTGGGTGGCTCACACCTTTTATCTTAAAAGCCAAATTGCTCCTTCAAGACTTGTGGCGTCTTAATCTTTCATGGGACGAACCTGTGCCCAGAGACATAGCTATAGAATGGCAAAGCTTTATAGCGGATCTTCATAACTTAAAACTGATAGAAATCCCTCGTAGGATTATACCTTCTCAGTCTAAGGAATTTCAACTCATCGGATTTTGTGATGGATCCACTAAAGCATATGGATGTTGTGTTTACCTTCGTGTCGTTACCTCTCACGACGTACAAGTTTATCTTTTGATTGCTAAGTCCAAAGTAGCACCTCTAAAAGTGTTGACTGTCAACCGCTTAGAGCTTTGCAGTGCTGTATTACTGTCCAAAGTAATAAATCGCATTCATTCTTTGCTTAGTTCAAAAATCATCTTAAATAAATCTATCTTGTTCACAGACAGCTCGACTGTGTTGTCGTGGTTGAACACTGAGCCACACAAGCTTAAAACTTTCGTTGCCCACAGAGTAGTCCTAATTAATGACAGTCCTGTGTCAGCTGAGTGGCGACATGTGTCCACCCATGACAACCCAGCCGACATCTGTAGTCGTGGCTTATCATGCCTATCTTTATCTTCATCTCAATTCTGGTGGTCTGGTCCTCAGTGGCTGTCCAACGAAACTTGCAACTGGCCTGCTTCAGCAGTTGAAATGTCCGTTATCTTACCAGAACTTAAGCCTCCATCACGCGCGTGTCATACTGGTGTGACACGTGAAGCTGAATTGCTTACTTCCATCATGGAACGCCACTCCTCTCTTTCTCAAGTGGAAAGAGTGGTTGCATGGATCTACCGTTTCATCCACAACGCAAAAGCTAAACGTTCTCAGCGTAACTTATTACCTTATCTGACAGCCACTGAATTAAACCAATCTTTAGATCATTTAACAAAATATGTTCAACATCAAAGTTTTAATGATGTCATATCTTTAATAACATCCAATAAACCTTTACCCAAACACTTATCTAAACTCTCTCCTTTTCTTGACACTCGCGGAATCTTGCGAGTGGGGGGACGCCTTAAACACGCGTCCTTACCAAGTCAAGTCAAACATCCATACCTCTTACCTAAGATTTCACGATTGAGTACTCTTCTTATTGACCGCTATCATAAAACTTATCTTCACTGTGGGCCTCGCCTACTCCAATCTTTAATTATGCGTCGATTTTGGATACTCGGCGTTAGAAATCTTATCAGATCACGGTTATCTAAATGCGTGACCTGTTTTAAAGTCAAACCTATTCCACTTCAACCTTTACAAGGTGATCTTCCACCTTCTCGACTACACCCGGGTCATTGTTTTCAAACAATAGGCATCGACTTCGGAGGTCCTTTTATGATAAAAGAAAGTAGACGTCGTAGCGCTAAAACTTACAAAGCTTATCTTTGCCTCATAGTCTGCCACGCGACCAAGGCCGTTCATCTCGAGCTGGTTACTGAGCTCACATCTGAAGCATTCATAGCGGCCTTAGATCGTTTTGTATCGCGGAGAGGACTTTGTCACTCCATAGTCACAGATGGTGGCACTAACTTCGTAGGTGCCAGGCGTTACTTGTCGGAAGTTAGGGAAATGCTCAACCGCGAAAGCGATAGTATTAACAGTCACCTCGCTTCTCGAGGAATCACTTGGAAACTCAATCCTCCTTCCGGTCCTCACTTCGGAGGCATTTTCGAGAGCGGTATAAAATCAACAAAATACCATCTCAAACGTATCATAGGATCCCAGATTCTTACCTTTGAAGAATATTACACTATCTTAACGAAGGTGGAAGCCATGTTAAACTCAAGACCCTTAGTGGAACTATCTTCCGATCCCGGCGAGGTTGACGCTCTTACAGCTGGTCACTTCCTCATCGGTCGACCTTTAGTATCTCTTCCTGAACCAAGGTACGCGGAAAACGAGACCTTACGTACTCGTTGGCAGCTATTACAGTGCCTCTCACAAAGCTTTTGGCGCACTTGGCAAAGGGATTATTTGCATACCTTACAACAGCGAATGAAATGGTTCAAACACGGCAACCATCAGCCAAGACTGAACGATCTTGTTACCATTTATGAACCCAACTTACCTGCCAACGAATGGAGGTTGGGCCGCGTTGTACAGCTCCATCCGGGTAAAGATGACATTACTCGTGTTGTGACAGTCAAAACATCTAAAGGCTTACTTGTAAGACCTGCTGTCAAAATTTGTCCTCTTCCAATTGAGCAAAATAATTAACTTATCTGCATTATATTTTCATACTTATAATTTAACGCACATAAAACACTTAACCATTTTTCAAGTATCTAGTATATGTATATCAGACTTATCTATTACATTTAAACTTATTTTGTTCTTATCAGCTTAGCTTTAATCTTAGAATCTTATCAGCATGATGACAAATGAATCTGCATAGGCCGTAAGTCTCGAACTTCATCTATCTTATCTTATGAAATCACCGGTTGATTTCAAATGGGGGGATATGAACAGGCTTTGGGATGCTTTCCCAGTTAATCCTCATTCCTTCCTTGTATTCCTAATTTAAATCTGCCGCCACACGCGACATTCAAACGTTGCGTATCCAAACATCATATCGTCGGACCGCTCGCGCCCTCTGACGGAAGAAAACAAAAACTTCAGTTCGAACTCAAATAACGAGCGGCTGGCCAGCCCATCTTCTCCGCGAAGACTATACTCAAAAATACCGTGAAAATACGACTGCTCGTCAACAGTGTGGTGATCTCCAGGCTCCCAGTATCCCGTGAGTACATTACCTTCCTCTTTTGATTCTCTTAGCCTGGTTCTGAATAGAAGCCTTCAAAACCGCGTGATTGGCTGTACGCGAAACTCAAATCAATAATATTTCTTCAACATTTATATAATGTATGAATTATTTAGTAATCAATAAATTTTTTATACTAGCAATATTTTTACTTGTTTTTTTTTTTTTTGTCCTTTGCTCCGTGCTGCTTTCCGTAAAACTAGCAAATTAAATTACTCGCATAATTAAAAAATAAGTATGGATGAATTATTTGCCTCATGATTACGTGGACTCAGTTTCATAATTTAATTTTTGATTTTAACTGTTCACTAATTTTGAATTCTTTTTTCACTTCTTAGTTCTGGAGCGAATTGAGTTTATAACTTTTGGAGTCAAAACTGATCACGAATATATGGCAGTTGTACTAGTAGTAAATGTTTGGTATAATTTACAATCACATACTTATGAATCACTTCGACGCCACACAGTTCTGACACGAACTCCGTTCATTAGTATTGAATTTCTGATTTTGATCATCTACTTTTGCTGTTGACTGTACAAACTTAACTGCTGAAATGTCAGTATAGTCGGCTAAAAAGGAAAGGCGAAGTGTTAGGTAGAGGTGTTGAGGTGTACACACGGCTACACATCAAGCTATAAAAAACCAGTTAATCTTGGCCTCACTTTACTAGATCTTTTCGCACAATGAACGATCAGATTATACTGGTTTTGTATAGCTTGATGTGTAGCCGTGTGTACTGACATTTCAGTAACTAAGTACTTTATTAACACCTCTGCCTAACCTTTTGCCTTTTCTTTTTAGCCGATTGTGTGAGTGACGCAAAGAAAAGTAATGTATTTATCAGCTTATGTATGTATGTTTGTTCTTTTGTGGCGTCATTCTGCTCCATAATTATGAATAGGTTTGATGAAACAAAGTTTCTTTTGTTTTAGTTCTAAGTATGGGGAAGAACAGTGAGCTGATCAGAACAAGAAGAGCAGTGGTGGCCCAGTGGTTGCGGCCTCGACTTACGAACAGTAAGTCGTGGGTTCGAACCTAGGCAAGCGCATTATTTGGTGTAATTTATTTCATCACCACTGCTCTCAAAACGGCGAAGGAAAACATCGTGAGGAAACCGGCATGTCTTGGAACCAAAGAAACCGAAGACATAAAATGAATATTTATTTTCCAGAATATAGGTGGGCATTTCTCCACTAACTGGAAAATCACTGTCCCAAGCTAATTTTACGTTGTGAAACGTAAAATTTCTCAGTTAATTGTATTTATAACGACATAGTATTACGTATTCTTGGAATGCAACTGCGGATTCAGCAATTTAATAATGTAATATTTGAGAAAATTAACCTCAAACACCTCAAAAAACAGTCCCCCGGTGCGTCCCTTTTCCAGAATTACAAATCTTGTAACAAATATTTCTTTTTTTGCTGTTGATAACTGAATAAAAAATATCCAAATACATTATACATAACAGTAAGCATCTAATACATAACAATTATATTTTTACGATTGAAATTAAATCAAAATATCTATGCGCGAATGCTGTCCTCAAATTATTGAAACAGTCCCCTGTTAAAATTTGAACACCGCGTTGAAGTCAAATTTTGTTTTGGCGTGATGCATTTATATCGTGATACAGAAAGTACTCGATGTGAATTTTGCGCGGTTGTGGAGCTAAGCGAGAAGCTGCCATTTTTTTAGTGCTACGACAGCGTCTGTAGGTGAACTACACGTCTTGACCGTTACGTAAACAGTCCCCTGGCTAGCTTACTTTATACTATTTTAAGAGTTAAAATTATGAAAATTTGTTATAAAGAATTGATTATCTAGGATGTAGCCACATCTGTTTGGTTAATCAGATATGTTTAAATGATTTTGTTTTATTAAGTATTCATGTAAAAAAAAACAGTCCTCTGGTGAACAGTCCCCTGTCATTTTATTAAATGAAAAAAATATATATTTTACGAATTACAAAGAAAAATAAAGACTAATTACTTTGACAAACAAAATCCTTGTTAAAAACAAGTATTTTTGATTATAAGGGGCCTGTTTTTCTGTACAAAAGTAGAGAAAAACAGTCCCCTGTCACGGTTTGCTTAAGACAGTCCTTTATGGAAGATTTTCCAGTTAGCAGAGAAACACCCAGGTACATACATAATTAGATGCTAAAAATTAAATAATTTTAGTCTCACTATATTCGACCTATCAGTCGTGCAAATATTTCTGGTAGGTACATGCTTAATAATAACATATAATTACATCTACTAACCCGCACTGGGCACACGTCTAGGAGGCCTGAGTCCCTGCAGTGGGAACATTATAGGCTGATGATGATGGGGAGCCCCCAGCACTCACCGCCGAGTCTGTCATCGTCGTTACAAGCTCCAGGACCTCCTCACACTGTTCACCAGCGACATCGCAAAGAACAAGAAGGCTCGATTAGCCCTTGTCGCCGACGACACGGCAATTGACTATACCGGTCGCACCAAGACGCTATCCCTGGTACTCTGAAGACCGCTGCTCCAAAACCCTAGGCGCTTAATTGGCAAGCAATCAACCCTGACAAGAGGCAGGCGGACGTTTTCACCAAACTGCGACTCAAACGTCCTTCCAAATCCGGTCACTATGTACGGCAAGCCGAGACACGTAATTTCAAAACACTCTATAGTGAACTCATCTAACTTCGTGATAATACTTAATAGTAGTAATAAGTGATAATATTACTAATAAGTATTAATATCACCGAATTAGGCGAATCACAGAATTAGATGAGTTAGAACATTTACCATATTTACAAAACCATTTTCTTACCAAGATTCTGCAGCACTCGACACTAACGTCCACTATATCTGAAGACAGTCTCACTAATCCATATGCCTCCACAAGAACACCTGTGTACTCAATGAATTGTTTAAATATTATTAACTTAATTACCTTGTTCAATGTCATTAGCCAACGTACCAGTGTGACCCCTGAGTCCCCTGACAACTGTAGCGGTGACATTGGCCACAATGTGTATTAGCATCAGCAGGTACAGCAACTGTTACTTGGAACTCTAAGGCATGGAAACTATTATTTGACCTTACGCATAACCAGGCTAATGATATTTGTAAAATGTAATCATAATAGGTGTTACAAACTGTCTTACAAAATAGTAACCCCAGTAGCTTAAAAAACTCAAAGCAGCAGCGGTTTGGATCAAACTCAAAACATTTATTTCAATTCATCATCATCATCATTTCAGCCGAAAGACGTCCACTGCTGGACATAGGCCTCCGCTAAGTGTCGCCACATTGACCGGTCACGTGCGTCTCGCATCCAGCGGATCCCCGCAACCTTCACCAGGTCATCGGTCCACCTCGTTCATCGGTCCACCTAGTATTTCAATTAGACCATTAAATTTGAAATTCAAAAAGACAAAAAAGGGAAGCTACTGAGTCACAAGGCATAATAACTTCCCGTCGGGGCCGCGGATTATAGAACGAGATGACGTGGCCTCGGCGCAAGGGCAAAGAAGGAACATGGGTTCGGTTTTTAGTCAGTAGAAGTCTGACACTCCCCTTCGCTCTGCCCAAGAGTGGGGCGTCATTTGATGATTTTCCACCCACCAAAAAATAAAAGGCATGAGACTTGAGAAACTTGAGACTTGTGAAAGTGTTGTAGTTGCCCATTCTGAAGCGTAGATTTCTATGGAGAAGAATGAGCAAGAAGCACTGTGGACACTCTCTTAAATCATAATATTGTCACTAAATCGCAGTTACGTTATTGATCATGTTGTAATTATGCATATGTCGCAGATTCAACACCGAGGCACAATGTTTAGAGTTGACAATTTAGAATAACGCCATCTATCATCGTTTTTCGGAAACGTCAAGCAGTGAGCTTGGGTGAGGTCGATACAGAGCGTGGCAGTTCTGGTTTGACAGTTTTTGGTTGACAGATGACAGCTGTCAGCTGACAGTGGTCGGTTGTCCTTGACATTAGAGGCATTTGACTTAACGGATGTTACTTTTTGGTGAGACACGAGCGCGAACGGTTGTTCTGCCCGCCAGTATCGAACTTACCACGTTTCCGTACTTGAATCCATTTCCATCGGCTTGATCGTTTGAGATTTTGTTAATTTGTTATCGGAAGTAAATAAATAGGCGGTTGTAATCAGTGTTGAGACTATTATTTCGTACTACCATCATGTCGAACTCGGACTCTGACAACGATGTACCCGAAATAGTTGAACTACCTTCGTTACATATATGTATGGAGAACGATCTTCTTCCTTCATCGTATCGTTATTACCTAGCCTGGTGTCAGTTTGTATGCCGTCCATGTACCTCTGACTTGGCTTTATATACCGTCGAGAAATACCTCTCTAGCTGCTGGTTTCCTCACGATGTTTTCAAGAATTGCCACATTTACGATGTTTTCAAGCAAGTGATAATTGCCACATTTACGATGTTTTCAAGCAAGTGATAATTGCCACATTTACGATGTTTTCAAGCAAGTGATAATTGCCACATTTACGATGTTTTCAAGCAAGTGATAATTGCCACATTTGATGTATTTCGTGCTTTAATTTGTGTGTATGACTTGGCTTTTGAATTAGTTTTTATATTATAGACCTGCAATGATAGTTTAAGATTTAAAAAAATACGCACATGAATTCGAAAAAATCAGAGTTGCGTGTCTTGGGGCCGAACTCAGGACCTCTGACTTGGCAGTCCGACGACCACACCACCTCTGGATGTGGGAGCGATGTAGAAAGATGTACAATATAAGAGCGTTCATGGTGAAAGCTATACAGAGTGTAAGTAAACGCAGCCTTCACGAAGCCGTCAACATAACATTATGTACATATAAATAAGTAACTCTACGCAAAATTATTGCTGGGAAACAACATTTTGTTGGGGTAAAAAATCACGTTTTACTGTAAAACTCAATGCAACCCACCCCCTTCTCGTCCTTTGACAAATAATTAAGTTCGACAATCTGCCTTTGTACTTACTTGACATTTTTTGATGTATTTTATAGAACTCTGACTGCTGTGGTTTTAAAAAAATAAATATATATATATAAATGTATATACGTTATATAAAAAAATGGTTGAACTATAACTTGTATTTACATCCAAACCAATGGGTTTATAAACTTGAAATTTTGCAGGGAGGTGTCTGTATTTTAGAGAAACACTACTGCATTATCCAAATTAAGAAGTATATGAAAAAAAAGTGATAATTTAATTACGCATTCCACTGTGGCGGCGTTGCCACTCACATCTGCCTTGTATATACCTTTCGATAATATTTTATGGAATATGTTTAAAAATAAACCATTAGAATTTAAGTAAAGTTAACCCTATTTTTATTCACCTTTATGACCTGCTATCTTGGAATTGGACGTCTAACCAACTTAGCAGGTATGCTTGCATTCAATACACGTGTAGACACTACTCAAAGCCCCACATTTTGTTCTTTAGAAAATAAGTTAATGTGTGGCGGCTCTGGGCTCTTGGAATAAAAGGTCCTTAACCGGATTGTATAATGTTAGCGTTATCATACCTAAAATCTAAGTAAACGTCAAACAAAGATTAAATAGAGCGTCGGTGCTAGTTTAGTTTTAAGCAATTTTACTTAATCTTAGTTAATCTTTGAACTGGCGTTCATAAAGAAGATTACGCTAAGAGCTATTGGTAATCTGAACACTCAATTTTTTGACGGTCAATATTAATTGTTACTTTTTAACCGACTGCAAAAAAGGAGGTTTCTTATTATCATTATATTCACTACAGAGACCGCTTTATAATTAGGAACCTATTAAGTTAATTTCATTTATATTGCATCGTTGCTTTTTTCCGTCCTATGCCGAGTGTTCAAAGTCTAAGGGCGCCTTTAAATTAGCCGCGGAAAAAAAGGCGCAGCCGCAGCGCGGGTGTAGCGGGGCTGCAGCGCTGCCACCGCGTGTTTTTATTTATTTGGATGGTTTGGTGTTTTTTTTGGGCGATCCATGTAAAATACTGGTATTCAGCTGCATCCGGTTAGACTGGAAGCCGACCCCAATATAGTTGGGAAAAGGCCAGGCAGATGATGATGGATGTGTAAAGCAGCGCGGCGGCAGCGCTGCAACCGCGCTGCCACCGCGCGGCATTTTGCGGCTAATTTAAGGCGGGCTTATTCATTTGTGTCTAACTACCGTACTCAGAGAGCTTTAATGATTATTTAGGCCATTACTTAGTAAAGGTTTTGACAGTTTTGTCATACAAAAGTATGTCAAATCTTAACTAAGTGACGGCTTAAGTAATCATTAAATATCTCTGAGTACCACAGTAACTGCCGTACTCAGAGAGCTTTAATGATTATTTTGGCCATTACTTAGTACAGGTTTTGACAGTTTTGTCATATACCTAACAACTGTCAAAACCTTTAGTGATGGCCTAAGTAATCATTAAAGCTCTCTAAGTGCGGCAGTAAGTATGCTTTTGCAATGTCTAAAATTATAGTCGGTTGTTGTGTCCGTAGTTAGTAATACTGATTTTTAACAGGTTCCCTGTCCCCATATAACAAAGATTTTTTCATGACGTAATGTCCAGTACGTTTTTTTTAAATTTTGCTTCTGTTAGTTATTTAAAAGGTATATATATTTTTTTAAACATGTCAGAGGTGTTTTTCAATTGTGAATTGTTTCAATTGTGAGGTGTTTTTCAATAAATTTGCTAAGATAAATATTTTTCTTTTTATTTTTCTTTATACTAATTTACTGTGTAAAATTTATTTGCACATTCATATCCGTATAAAAAAAAATAAAGATAATTTACCTAACTTTTTTATTTTTTTCGACAGAAGACAATGTACTCCCTTCGTCCCTATACTAAAAATTGCATAAATCCCGCTACGTCCAACAGAAATAAGCCTTTAAACTTGGTAGTAATTTTGTTCATATATGATTCATGAACTTGTCAGTGTCGGTACAAAAAGTGTCACGTGAATCATATTTGATTCATCGGACAGGGAACCTGTTAAGTCCAATACGGTGGTCGTGTAAGGAAAGTGTATACTGTAGTGTACTGATCAGGGGGTCTAAAATGGTCACTTTAGCACATCATAGTTATGAAATTGCGTAAAAAAGCGTTAAATGAACCTTTCATAACAGTAACTGCGTCTGTGACCTAGAAAAAAATACATCGTAATTGGAAAATAATATGAATTGTGTCAAAATTCGTAAAATGGTCCCAAACGCAGTTAATATCTGCTAAAGTGATCATTTAAGACCCCCGGACAGTAGTGTGCCAACAGTCACTGTTTTAGTTCTTGCACTCGAAGGCCCAACGCACACCGGCGGAGGCGCGGTGAAGATACTGAGAATAAATCAATTTAAAATAAACCCTAACTCCGCGGCGAAGCGCGGTTCTTGTCTGCTCTTGTGGCAGCTTGACGGCTGACCGCGCGCGTCCCTCTTTGCATGCCGTTTTCAACCGCATGTCATAGGAGTTAAGGTTTATTTAAAATTGATTTATTCTCAGTATCTTCGCCGCGCCTTCGCCGGTGTGCGTTGGGCCGTACTCGCCACCTTTTTTCATTTCATAATTAAGTAGGAACACAAGATGTTTTACTACTTTTTTAGTGTTAATCTGCGTTCAGTTTACTATTTCATTTTATTTGAATCTTCATTAGCTTTCATTGATTGTTATAGCCTAACTGGCTTGGAACTGAATTGTTATCTCTATAGAACTGAGCGCGATCAGTATATCTAAACCGAGTTCAAAAACTGTCATTGTCATAATGCTTACGGATCTGACTCTCCACGCTCTTAAACAACTTTTAGATGTGCTGGTCCGGTTTAATTGCATTAGAGAAGTTTGCTCTTACTTTTCTTTCAGGGTTTCAATTTATACAAATAAAACAACAAAATACAAATCCAACATAATGCTTTATTTTACAAATACTATGTAATCGCCATCTAAATGTTACGCTATAGTACATACCTAGTATATTACAAACATTTGGAGACACCGCATTATATACAGAAATTTCAACATTCAATAATAATTATGTAAAGTTATAAGGCACATTAAAACATCTTATTACATTTTTAAGTTATAATTCTAATACTTTACTAACACTTTTACGTGCAGGGTGTGAAGTTAAAAGTGTAATAATGGTTCTATTTTTGGCATAATAATATGACATAATATAATAAGACAAGCCATTTTTAATAAGTTTTTTTTTTTATTTACAACCTGGTTTTTAGTACCCAAATTGTTTTTTTTTTTAAGTAAGATAAAATAAATAAATACTTATAAATATATGCTGTAGATAATTATGCAAAACGCAATGTTTTTTTCCAATATAAAGAAAAATAACGTCACACCCCTATCAAAATTACATCACATTAAAGTATTTTCAACTTTAGATTAAAAGCTATTTACATTGAAATCAAATAATACAGTTTCAACTAAAATAATCTCTTCCTGAAGACATGATGTGAAATTATTTTAACACAGTCTTAAGCAAATGTTTCATTTATTTTTAATGCTCACGAAATTTTATACAAAATCAAGATATGTGATGCCTTGTTATAGTAAAGAAAAGACATTTGTAAGAAATATGTTTTTTTTTTTTTTATTATTAATAGCTAGCTATAAATAAAATGACTTCCGATAAATATCGGTTATTATTTTATTTCTTTCTACACGATCAACGATATTCACAAATTATACTCAGTCAATTATTTACGTAGTTCTAAGATGTTAGTAGAATATGGAAGAAAAACAAAGAGGAAAGTGACTAAATTAAGCACAAATGCCTAGGAAGACTAATTGGCAGTATCGTGTCTGAACTATTTATTATAAATTCAAAATAAGAAGATAAAATAAAAATACTGGCTCATAGTCTAATAGCTAATTTACACGTCATGAGAGTTCAGTATCTCCTTCTCGAATCACATTTCGAAAATTATCATGAAAATCTCTGTGTAAATTGGACTTGAAAATGTATTGAAGGGTATTAAATAAATGATATTCTTTTATTTTTAAAGTTGTTCGGATAAACCATTAACATTATTTTTGTGTTCGATCACAACGAGGAATGTTTTATATGACAATTGATTGGAATTTCTAGAAACAGATAATTAAAAAAAGAAGTAAGGAATGTTTAGAATTTTTACCTTACGAAGTCCTGAATCCTATTTTATAAAATAAAATGACGTCAATGTACTTTCACTAATATTTTTCATATGACAAAACATTGTCGTCTCAAAATTGCAAGTTCTATAAATTTATTAAAAATAAAAAAGGTAGGTAATAATCAGTCACCTTCAAATAGCTCAAATACATGTGACTAAATAATAAATTCGCTCAGTAACTTATGAGTACAAAAATATTTACTTATTTTATACCATACTTTTAAAATCTATGATTCAATATTTTACAATTTCACTAAAATTTTTACAATCTACGACGTAAGTCATTACGACTAACTAGAAGAAGAATTTCTTTAAATAAATCACAATTATGTCATTTACATGAAAAAGTCATCGTTCGTGTTTCAGTACTTAACATCTTTTGGGAATGATATTGGTTTCAAAACGTTGCTGCCTTTACGTCATATGTAATTATAATGTGGAGCTCATGAGGCTCTTATTGTTTTTTTCAATATGTACCTAATAACTACCAAGAACTACCAGCCAAAAAAGAAAAGTCAGATAAAAATATGATTTCCAATAACTTAACTGTGCTTCTAAAAAAAGGGTATAACTGGTAAAAATAGAATTAACTTCATCTCTAAAACTAAAGAAATAAGACTTGAGACATCGGATTTATACTCTTTTTTATTAAATACACAGATATTTCATTCTAACTTTAATGATTGGGTTGTTAAATATGGCGTAAAGGCACTCATAAAGAGTTCGTTTTGTGTTTCATTACATATTTCAGACACTGACTTATTTCTTAGGTCGTTCATTTTGTAATTTTAGTAATCATTAGAAATATATTTAAGCATACAATTATCAAGGATATTTACAACTCAAGTGTATACTAAACTCTAATCAGAAGTTAATACTCGTTAAAGAATACTATTACAACATTAAATTTTACATAATAACTTTAAAATTCATAAAAAGACGGCAATCAATATTCATCTAGTTGAAAATATCAATCAAATGTTTTTATGTAAAGATATGTATAATTTAGATAAGTTTCCCATTAAATACTATTTATATAACACTTGCATAGAAAAGGAACATTAGAAAAACTCAAAATAAAAAAAAGCTGATTTCAACAACAGCAATACTATAAAACATTTACAGGTAATAAATAAAGGTATTTCGCGATAAGACAAACACGGGCAAGCACCATCGATACTACAGTTATTTCTTGACGATAACGCAAAATTGTACACCGTCCACAAATTCTCCTGTCTTTAACATTTCACACAGAATCTGTAGGAACTAAACAAATGGCATTCAAGCGAAACTGAAATCAAACACGTCAGTCATCGATAGGCCGAGTTCAACGGGGTTCATATTAGCAATTGAAAAATGTATATCAGCCTGCATACAAAGCCTTATCACCTACCGATAAACACACGTAGCGTGTCTCACTATGCAGGTTTAACTACAAGCATTCATTGCATCGGACAACAAGTGAACCATTTGAATTAACACTAAGTCACAGTCACGATATTTATAATAATCATTGTCATTGCTATTTAATTTTATATGAACAGCACTTCTAGGTAATCCTCCGGCTACTCTATACGTATCAGGTCCGGGCTTAACCTCTCTGGGTTAAAGTTCTCCAAGTTCCACATTTGCCTCCCCTCGGAGTCATTGCACGTCTCCATGACTATTTTATCTTTGTTTCTTGATACCGCCATGCATTTTTCGCTTGAGCCATGCTTTAGTAACTTCGTCTGTGAACAAACATTTTCTGATAAATTTCGTTTCTTCTGTTTGTAAACGTGTTTTGTTAACAACAATTTCTAACAAAATAATAAATAGGTTAGTTTGTTTGACTAGGCTACTGCTCAGTGAGGGGCTTTTAAAAGCATCAGCGTTGCCTGAGTCCCGTCTGGCGGTTGCCGGCTTCCCGTATTTCAGAATGCAAAAGGATAATATAAGGAAAAACTTCAATAATTTCGCTGACTTAATTCTTCTATATTTAGTAGTAGGTGTAAGACTTGCTCGTTACCTACCTAACTCCGCAAATTAATTTCGACAAAATTTTGCAAAGTTAATTATTTCTCACGACAACGTGTCTCAGACTACTCTCATTCAATTTAAAATTATAGAAGAGTTCATTATTCTAGGAAAGTTGTTATTTTGTTTAATTCTATGGTTTGTAATATTGAAATTCTTGTTGTTATCTACAATACCTACTTAGCCTTTCGAATTTTCGGGGTTTTCAGGGAGACATTTGTTGGTATAGTTGGTATGAAACTTACGCGATCGCTGTAAATCCACAACTGGTTACCCTTGGCCCCATGGCAAGGATACAACACCACGTCATGTCCCGAAAAGTCCAGGCACGTCTCGTCACGTCGGATCTCGCCGTTCTTCGAGTACATCCAAAACTGAAAGATTTATTAAGAATAACATGTTACTTATTATGTTTGCATAATTATTCCTGGTTTATTTTTTTGTATGTTACTAAGTTTATTTTTATTGTTTAGTAAGGTGAATTATTATTTCTTAAGGTGTATGGTTTTAAAATTTGTTATAAGGTTTTTTTTATTTATTTAATGTGGATTATTGAAAATAAAAAGAAAAGAGATTAATATAACCATTAAAAAATAAAACCAAGGTCAGTTAAACAGGGGTAACAAACTATAAAAGGCATAAAGAGTATGTACTAAATAGCCACTGAACACAAATGATGCTATCACAATCACAGAGCATGCGTAAAAAAACAAAAAGGTACGGATAAAGTAGTACCTGTATTTTTGTAAACTACGATCATGCTTGTGTTAAATGGCTAATAACGTTATAAATTACCGCGCGGCAGTACCAAAATTGGAAGAGTATATATATTGTAGAATTCACATTCTAATCTACCACACTCCATTTCACCCTTCAGAAGGCCATTTAGAGTAAATGCAGGTTCAAGTTAAAACACTGTTGGATCACACCAGGAAATGAATGAAGTATCTAATGCAGTGTTACTAAAATTTTAACAATTAGTAACACGATAAATGTTGCAAATAAAAGCGAATTAGTGATTGAAAATGAAAGCTAAACACATTTGTATGGTTGTAAAAGATGAAAGCCGTGACACGCAAACGTTTTGTGGATTAGTATCTTTACAATGCATTATTATGTTACTTTAGTGTGCTTTCAAAGCTGCTAAGGCAAACCTTTACCTATGAGACGATGACCACCAACACCCAACCTACTAGATAAAGCGAAAGCAGTAGATTTGAATAATTTTGCGGCCTTCGACAAACCTGATTTCCGTATTCCCCGTGACATGGCCAAGCGTTGATGGGCTTCTTCATGTCTTCGGGACCCGCTGCCGAGTCGACGCACATTTCCGACACAGGATTCGCGATCTGATGCCATCCATAAGTTATAAAAGGCGTGCCAAAAGCAAGCGTGCTGTTCCAATATCATCATTCCAATGAATTATGAATTTTTTGAGAAAAAAAAACTTTGAAAAATTTTATGGCCTATGATGATATTGGAATATTTGTGGTAATGAAGATGAAAAAACATAAATAATTGTTAAGTACTTTGAATAAAAACACAATCATTCCATATGAAGTTCAAAAATCAAAATAAATATCAGAAAAGTCTAACTTTGACCCATTGCTGAAAACAAAGGTTAATCAAATTCACACTCCTTTGTTTTTTTAGGAGTACCTTCGTATTTGTGACATCTGCGAGTTTTGATATTTTGGTAGTTATACTTGATCCAATATTTTTTCTTTGATTTCATAATTCCAACCAAGGCAGAAAGTATGGTTGTCTACGTTGTATTCAAACTATCGATGATGGTCATATATAAATGCAAAAAAAATGTGAATATGGGTGCAGTAAAAAATTATAACCGTGCTGTCTAACGTGCATAAAAGAGTGCATTGAATTGAAAAATTGAGCGAAACCGAAACAAACATTCAAAATTTTGAACAAAAACTCCCGCAAAGTGGTACTGCCGCAATCGGTCAAATTGAATTTGACAGAAGACCTGATTTCCTCCCTGCCGGTGACACGGGTTTAGTCCGACTGGCTTATGATGATCTGACTTGCGTGTTGGAGAGTCCAAACAAATATTTTTGAAGCCGACATTTCGGATCTGTACGGGTAATAATTTCAAAGAACACTTTCATTAATAAATAATTTGCACTCATTGTGGTTATGCAGAACAATAATTATTTTGAAGAAAAAAAGTTGATGTGGCACTCGGAGACTGCCGCGGTAAAGCTATTGCTTAACATTTTTTATCAACTTATGCAAATAATTATTTATTTATGCAGTATTTTTTAAAAAAAAAAATTTAAATTATATAAGTAAATCAAAAGTAACCTTCATAGACTAAGCTAGTAAGAAACTCTATGACAGAAAATTTAAAAGAAAAAGTATTGACAGCTTGTCAGCCTGACGTAAGTGTCATAACATTGAAAAATATGAAAATTATTTATTTTATTTTAGATATTTTATAAGAAAACGAATCGTTTTCTAAGACCGATTCGCAGAATAGTAATGCAAAAACCAATAAAACGTATGATAGATGCGTAATAATAATAAAATGAATGTATGTAGAGTAGGTACTCGAGGAGTACTCACTCATTATCCTTCACTATTTTTTCGTGACTTTCTTCATTAATAAATGCACCTTGTTTAGTCATTTAAAACACTTTGTACACAAATTATATGTATGAATTAGAAATTATATAAGAATATTTTAGAAGGAGAAAACAGAGAGACAAAACAGAAAAACTTTACACCTTTACAACGTGAGGTTATAAATTATTTAATTTGACAACCTCAGTTGACAACCTTGTTATTTTCCGTAACCAATGCAACCTGGTTGAATACTGAATCTTGAATATTTTCGTTAAAGAATTTCAGGATTTGCTCTCCACGCTCAAGGCCCGCGATGAAGCTATGCAATAGCTCAATAAATCCTACTGATGATGCTGCAATCTCAACATACACATTTTTTATTGTTACACAGATATTGATCTCTAGTAAATAAAAAGAACGTACCTCGCCATGAGCAACAGATTCTCCAGGAATTAACAGTTCGGGATAAATATTCTTCAAATACCACTCAAAGGACTTGCAACCTAATTTCTCTCTCAATTCTCTACGGCCAGTGATGTCACCAAAATCACCCTTGTTGTAACCCTCACGCTGATAATAGTACTTAGCATAATCGTCCATCCATACCTAAAACCATTAAAAAACATTGTGACTTTTAAAATGCATGTAAACCTGAAACTTATGAAGATATACATGATATTATGACAAAAATTCTCACCTCTGCTAATCGGACAGAGTTTTTCTTGATTACGTCGTTAATCACAGCTCGCCACTTGTACGGTGAACGATTCCTGTATATGTGCCCGACATGCGAGCACGGAACTATTTCCAGAGTTCCACCGCACATCCAAGTCTTAAACGATAGCTCCAGATTTTCACCGCCCCAAATGTCGAAACCGCTGTCGTAAGTTCCTAATCTTTCGAAGAAGTCTTTGTCTATCGCAAATAGACCACCAATCATAGTAGGAGACCAAACAGGCTCCGCTGTATGTTGATGTTTCGCTTTCTCCTTCGACGGAACAGGGTGCCAACTGAACTGGAGATTCCAGTCGAAACCACCAACAAAGAGTTTAGATGAGTTTTTATATTTATACTCGAGGGTATTGTCGTCGATGATGTCAATTACGGGGCACACTACCGTTGTCTTGCTACGAGCAATTCTATCTAGTAATGGTTCGAGCCATCCTGAAATTAAATAGCCCAGGTTAACGACTGGTCGTTACGGAAGATTTGTGTTACGCCAATTGTAGAATTTTACCTTCAGTGCACTCGCAATGACTGTCGAGATAGGTAAGCACGGGGGCTGTGACGTATCGGGCCCCGAGGAGCCGCGCCCTTATGAGGCCCTCACGTCGGGTGGCTCTGGCTATCCTTACTTTTGGTAATGATGACATGTAGTCATCTAGCTGCTGCATTAGGTGAGCTGTAAAAAAGGGTTAAATTTTAGTTTCTTAAATATTAATAGAGCAAGATCTCAGGGCCGCAACACAAAGCTAATACAGTCACCTACAAAATTGCATGGATACTTTAGTGTCTATTTTCCTGTGAGCGTTACTAGTCGATAACGAGTTAACGTTATGCGGCGTCATTTCTCGCTTCACACGATTGTATTTCTTAATTTTCCATGCATTGACAAATCATTGAACCGAATAATCACGTCGGATGAAAAATGTAAAAATATTAGATTTTTGTATTCATCTTTCGCAAATACTTACGCATATCAGAAAAGTCATCGACGAGAATGATCTCCTTGATCAAGTGCTCTGGTGACCGGTCCAGCACGGAGTGAACTGTCCTCAGTAGCACGGACCACGCCTCGTTGTGGAAGCATATCACAACTGATGTTTGCGGCAAGTCCTCTAGATACCTGCCTGGCACTTTGCACCTGGTAGAATAAATATTTTGTTAGTTTTAATCATTCCGGTTGACTCTATTGTATGTAGTTCATATATTTTAAAAATCTTCAAAGTATTACCTAACCTGATGCAGTCAACGACATACAAGGTTTTATCATTCAATTTCTCGTAATAACCCTTTCATTTTTATAAATGAATTTACATTTTTTTTTATTTAGATTTCATATATTTTATATAGATAAAATATCTGAACAAAGTATTTTAATACATCTCAACTGAGGTTAGATAAACTAAAAAAAAACTAAAAACTGTTGTGTCCAATATCATCCACCGAATTATGAAATCATAGAAATCAAAATTATAGATATTATGTACCAAACGCTACCATAAAAGTACTTGCAAAAAAACATTTAATAAATTCCTTATTATAAATTAATTATCACTAGCTGATGCCCGCGGCTTCGTCCGCGTGGATGTCGGTCAAATTATATACTCTTGAATCACTCTATCTATTAAAATAAACCGCATCAAAATCCGTTGCGTAGTTTTAAAGATTTAAGCATACAAAGGGACATAGGGACAGAGAAAGTGACTTTGTTTTATACTATGTAGTGATTATACGGAGTTATTATTTCCTCTCAGCGTCGGAAATTTTATTACAAATAGAGTTGGGCCAGATAAGAATAAGTTACGAAATGTAATATTTTTTACAGGTTTAACTGAAACTTGTGCAAAGATTCTTGGTAACAGAAAGTGTATTTGATATATATTTTTCTTTATCCAACACAAAACAATGCGTTGATTCAGAAAAAAGGGACGGGAAGGATTCTCGAAAATACCTGAATCCCTCGAGATGTGTTAAGGTCATAGGCTCATTTAATTCGTACAACACGTTGTACGGATTTGGTATCATTTTCTTACCATTCGTCCCTTGAATCCGGCAACTTTCTCCTAATGGATATGAGGTCGCTGACGTATTGGTTGAAAGCGTTCTTTTTCCATCCCTCTGAGACAGCTTGCTTTGTTTCTTCGGTTATATTCTTGGGTAGAACAACCGGTTTTCCTAGGTCACCGGGTGCGTTGTCTGAACCCGGCGCTGCTATCACACTGAGCTCTACGGGATATAGAGTGTTACAGCGAACGTCCATTTCTAATAGGTATTACTTATGTGTATTGCAATAAGTATTATTCATTTACAAATTTTATAAAATAATAATAATTTATTCAGACAGTTCAGTAGGTAAAACTAAAAGTATTGTTTGAAAAAATGGAATCGCGAATTAGTCTTCAGTTTTCAAATGAGTTAGATTCAATGTTTTACCTACCTGACAGTCAGAGTACCGCATCTATTCTATTCTATTTTTAGTTAATGGCAAGCAAAGCCGATGTCGACTATTCTGCCAATGTCAAAAGTGAATTGGAACGGCAAGTGTGTATTTAAAAAAAAAAAAAAAAAAAAAGAGAGGAATAAAAAAGTCTTCGACGATACATTGAGCTTAATGTAGAACTTGTGGGGTCCCAACTAGCAAAGTAATCCTATAAAGAAAGATTATAAGTCGGTCAGTACTAATAACGTTCTTATAAAGACATTGCGGTAGACTATTTAACTTATAATAGCATTTGCCAAGCCTTACTATACCTAAGTGCATTTGTTATTATAACTCGGTCTAATAGTTCGCTACAAGACTGACCTATAAAACATCTATAGGACACTTTTACTAGTAATAGCATTTAACAAAGGCAGATATTCTCAAGAGCATTTGCTTTTATAACTCAGTCTTATAGTTAGCTACAAGATTTTCTTTTAGGACACTTTTGAGGAATAAGTCTCCTATAATTGTCTACAGTAAAACTAAATAATCCAGAATAACAATTTGATCCTATAGTTGCATTTTCTGAGTAAACAAGATCTAATAATATATTTAGCTGAGATCACTTTACGTTAACGACGTTATAGTTTTGGTCAAGACTCTTTTAAATATAATAGTACTTAATAAGAGCGTTATTGGATTAAAAAAGCTTATAAGCTACTAGATCAATAACTTTATAAGTAAACATCAGCCATTTTGTTGAGATTCAGCTGTTCCCCTTCATATTGAGAAAAGAGTGAGTTTAACATGAATTTAAGCGATTGGAAACGATTGAAAAGGAGTGGTGGTTACAGGAGAAAAGTGAGAAATAGATATGAAGAATTAATAAAGCCAAGTTCTTCAGGAATAAAATCAGCAGGATCAGCAAGTAATTCAAGCGCGTCAAGTGCGAACGTAGGTGAATTAAATGAGGGTTCCGCGACCAAAAATATTTTTTCACCCCTAGCCCACCACTCAGAAAGTGAAGAAAATGAAAATTGGGAAGAAGTAGACGATTTACATATCGAAGAAACCACTGAATATGAAAAAAATCATGAATTGCTTAAAGATATGCAAAGCTGGGCTATAAAATTTAATATACCTCACCTAGCCCTGAACGAACTGTCTACTATTTTGAACAAAAGATTATGTAATGTTTTACCTAAAGATGCTCGGACTTTATTACATACCAACAAAGAAACGTTGTATATTACAATCTCGGATCCAGGACAGTATTGGCACAACGGATTGATTAAATGCCTAAAAAATACGCTACAGGGAATGGATTTGAATAGTTTAACAAATACGATTTCATTAAATATAAACATAGATGGGTTGCCAGTATACAAAAGTTCAAGACATCAACTCTGGCCTATTTTGTGTAACATCTTTGAAATATCCCACATTCCTCCCTTTGTGATTGGTAAATAATATACACTATTTCAATATCGTAAGTGCTTGGTTTATTAATATACAAATTATAATATTACTTTTATTTTTTAATAAAGGTATTTACTCTGGTGAAGGAAAACCATCTGACCTGAATGCATATTTGCGGTCGTTTGTGGAAGAAATGAGGCAACTTGAAGAAGATGGATTAGTCCTGTCGTCAAATGAATCTAGAATCAAAGTCAAAATAAGAGCCTTCATTTGTGATTCCCCAGCAAGGGCCTTGATTAAAGGCAAGTTACCCGTCTGCCCGTGTGATCTTCTAGGCACAGGTCTCGCGATAATTATAAAATGTGGTCCACGCGAGCGAAGCCGCGAGCGTAATATAGTTATTTAATATTGCTAAAGAATGTGATTATTGATTAAAGCTTTCTGAACAGTGCCAAGATTGCGTTGATAAAAATTTATAGTTTGTCTATAACTGCTGATATAAAAATACATTTTTTACAGGAGTCATAAATTTTAATGGAAAGCATGGCTGTCTGAAATGTACGGTGATTGGCGAATATTCACATAAATCAAACACTGTAACATTTCCTAAGTTCGATTGTCCTAAAAGAAACGATAAAGACTTTCGTGCAAAAAAATATGAAGAACATCACAAACATGACTCTCCATTATTGAAATTAAACATCGATATGATAGAGGATTTTCCTGTGGCAGACTCATTACACCTTATAGACCTTGGTTTGATGAAACGGTTGTTGGTTGGATGGCGTGATGGCAAGTTGGGAAAATACCTAACCAAGTGGAGTGCTCGAGATATTGATATTGTCAACAGTTTTTTACTGAATTGTCAAATGCCCAAAGAAATACACAGAAAAATGAGATCTGTAGATGTTTTGGCCCATTGGAAAGGTTCCGAGTACCGATCTTTTTTTTATTATCTAAGTATTATAATTTTGAAACACGTGCTCAAACCCGAACCATTTTATCATTTTTTAAACTTGTTTTGTGCTGTAACGATTTGTTCAAATGAAAAGCACTTGCCACTCGTGCGGATTGCTGAAAAAATGTTAGAAGATTTTACAGAAAGTTTTAAAACCTTCTATGGGCGAGACTACGTTACTAGTAACATACATAATTTAATACATATAGTTGAAGAAGTAAGAAAATTTGGAATTCTGCAAAAGTTTAATGCATATCCTTTTGAAAATAAACTATACGCTATTAAACAAACTATTAGACAAGGAAAAAATCCATTACAGCAAGTTGCGAGAAGAATAATTGAAAAACAGTTAATAGAAACAGAACATCTTAACGAAGAAATTGTACAATATCCATTTATAAAAAAGAACCAGCGAAGCGGTTTATTGGTTTTACATCTAGAAACATATATTTTATCATCAAAAGATGAAGACAAGTGGTTTCTTACTGACGAAAATCATGTAATAGAATTAAAATCCATCACGTTGAAAGACAACATTAAGCAAGAAATAGAAATCAGGGGATATCGTTTTTATAATATCCAGGACGCTTTTGAAAAACCATTAAAATCTTCCTTTTTGAATATTTATAAATGCGATTGTGCTGCTATTGAAAAATCGGAGGTAATTTGCAAAGTTCAAAATGTGAAATGTAAACTTGTTAGTATTACATATAACTCAGAGATATTTTTCTTACCATTGTTACATACGCTGTGAATTTTAAGTATCAAGTGCATAAAATAAAACAATACTGTTTTCAAATTATGTTTTATTCAAAATTAGATAATTATTTATTAAAGTCTTCGTCAATCAGTCTCATTGATGAGCTACATTATGTTTAATTATTAAAGCTTCTTCATACTAAATTATATTAGCGGTCTTGTACTAATAAACGTTATAAGTTAAAAAAAACAAATAAAACTTTACTAAAGTTAACGAAATATTTCAGTGTAGCTATATTATAAAGATAATTTGTAACCTATTATAAATGCTTAAATTATTTAACAATAAGTTATTAACAAAGTTCAACACAATATTATCTTTAGTCTAAGTAAAGTAGTCTTTAATCTCAGTATTAGCACGTTTACAGTAAAGTAATTCTGTTTTCAACTATAAATGAAATTAAAAACCATAAATTTTCGCAATACAACGTCATAGAAAAAGTATTATAAACACCATTGTAAAATCAAACTCTTTTCAAATCAACTAAAACTAACAAAAATGAACTACAAGGTTAATTTTTGTTAGTTTTAATTGATTTTATTTAAAAAATTGTTAAAGCTTCTTCGTACTAAATGCTCTTAGCGGTCTTGTACTAATAAACGTTACAAGTTATAACAAATAAAACTTTTCTAAAGTTAACGAAATATTTCAGTGTAGCAATATTATAAAGATAATTTGTGACCTATTATAAATGCTTAAATTATTTAACAATAAGATATTAACAAAGTTCAACACAATTATCTTTAGTCTAAGTAAAGTAGTCTTTAGTCTCAGTATTAGCACGTTTACAGTAAAGTAACTGTTTTCAACTATAAATGAAAGTTAAAACCCATAAATTTTCGCAATACAAAGTCATGGAAAAAGTATTATAAACACCATCGTAAAATCAAACTCTTTTAAAATCAACTAAAACTAACAAAAATGTACTGCAAAGTTCATATTTGTTAGTTTTAATTGATTTTATTTTTAAATTTCTTTAAGCTTCTTCGTACTAAATGATCTTAGCGGTCTTGTACTAATAAACGTTACAAGTTATAACAAATAAAACTTTACTAAAGTTAACGAAATATTTCAGTGCAGCTGTATCATAAAGATAATTTGCAACCTATTATAAATGCTTCAATTATTTAACAATAAGATATTAACAAAGTTCAACACAATATTATCTTTAGTCTAAGTAAAGTAGTCTTTAGTCTCAATATTAGCACGTTTACAGTAAAGTAACTGTTTTTAACTATAAATGAAAGTTGAAAACCATACATTTTCGCAATACAAAGTCATGGAAAAAGTATTATAAACACCATTGTAAAATCAAACTCTTTTAAAATCAACTAAAACTAACAAAAATTAACTACAAAGTTCATTTTTGTTAGTTTTAGTTAAATAATTCTCGCATATGTGACATCGACGCGCAAACTGTAACCATGAATTCAGCACATGAGTTTAGACCATATAGAGTAGAAATTTTTCGTCAGTTATCGCAAAGTTACCATCGGTATCAAAATGAAGGGTTTTAAAAGGAGATTACAAAAATATATAACACTTATATTGCGTTAAAGAAATTTAAAGTGACAAATTCTATAAACAAACACAAAAGTTAAATCATCTGCGAAGAATTTTTAAGCGACCAACGAAAGAAAAAACACAAAAGAACTAAAAATTTGGAAATATAAAATGTAGTTAAAAAACCCGATTGAAAAAACGGAAAAGCAGAAAACAAGCACATTTTAAATAACTTGGAAGCAGGCGAGCTGCTTCCAAAGTCATGGAAAAAGTATTATAAACACCATTGTAAAATCAAACTCTTTTAAAATCAACTAAAACTACCAAAAATGAACTACAGAAAACAAATGTGCTTGTTGTTTGCTTTTCCGTTTTTTCAGTCGGGTTTTTTAGTTTTGTTAATTTTTTTTTTTTTCATTTTAGACAAAAATTTCCCCTGTAACATCTTCTTCTATTTGGTTACTAGTGGCCTGTGTCTCTAAAAGAGGCTGCTTAGGAGGTGTTTCGTTAGTAAGTTCCAAATTTTCGGAAGAAGTCTTTTTGGCGCTTTTTTTTCCCCTGCATTTTTTTGTCGAAGCTCGTTTAGGGTCGATTTTACTACGTTGATCAGCATTTCTCAAAATTATTTTAAAAAATTTATGGCAGTCAGTTAAATTAAATGTCGAATCTAGCTGGTGAATTAATTCAAAAAAGAAACCAATAGTTTTGGGGAAACCTTTGAAGCAGATCTTTTCTGGTTCATTTTGCGAACGTGAGGCCCCAGTCCACGAACATGATTTAAAAAACTGTCTTTCGAAAATAATGTCAACAATGGCATATGCATTTGTGGTTCCTTGTCCTGTGCCTTTAGTGCACATCACACTTAACTTCCTTTGTAATTCTTCTCTATAATCTGAATCCATTATTTTTTTTTCGAATTCTTCTAAATCTTTTAAATCTTTAATTGGTTTTAACGCCAATGAGTAATTTTGTTTCTCAGAAATAGATTTTTTTATGAATTCTTCATGCATAACTTGTTGTTCAGTTACTTTTAACAGTACTGATTGAAGTGTATCATGTATTACAGCTTGATTATTTATTGTTGTGTTTAGGGTCTCCATTATAGTCTTCATATCGTCGTTAATGGATTTTAGGTCACTTTTAATAGTGTTGATATCTGTTTTCATGGATTTTAAGTCGCACTGTTCTTCTCGTGAGTATATTATGGGCGTGTCCGACTGATTACTTTCGGGTAAAACAAGATATGTTTCAACATTTTCTTGCAATGCGCTCTGCAGTGTTCCAGATGGAGTTGACTCTGACGGTGTAGTAATTTCGTAATTAGCCTAAACAATAAAATATCTTGAATTAGCTAAACGAGATAATAAAGTTTTTTTTTTTTATGTAAGCAAAAGTTTAGGTAGTACAATACAGCTTCCACATAGGTTTCGGACGGTGATAAACCAACTAATAGTAACAGCACATTTCATAATTTTGCTACCTATCTAATAAACTCTGCGTGATAGTTAATTAAACACTGACAAGCTGTTAAAGATACACACAGGAACCGCTTGACAACTTAAAGCGCTAACAGCACCGAAACTAGCGCCGAAACTAGCGCCACACACATTTTATTTATTTTACTCTAAACTCACATCAAAGGAGAAGTTGCGAAAAAACCCCACTTCCGACAGCAAAGATAAGTATCTTCTAAAGTGGCCACTTCATCTTTAATCAGTTTTAAAATGATGATTTTAGAGTAAAATAAATAAGATGTGGGTGGTGCTAGTTTTGGTGCTGTTAGCGCCTTAAGCTCTGATGTCAATGATTTCAATAAAAGCCTCATAAACGTTATGTATTTGTAACTTACTATCATAACTTCTTCTCCACCCTCAGGCATTGTTGTTGAAGAAGCATTATAGTTATCATTCTGAAAATATTATTTATTGAAATAATTAAAAAACATATCGACAAAAAGTGAAAATGGCATAATCTATCGGAAATCATGAAAAATCGATTGACAATCGGTGAAAATATCATGTAGCTTACACGCACATTAGGAATTTCAGAAGTGAATCCGAAATCAACTAACTTTAATTCAAAAGCACCTATAGTTACAAACCTGTAGAATTTCTTCTGCCGTGGTATTATATGACAGCTGCTGTGGCACGTCATAGCACTTGCGTCGTTTTTTTGCTGTAACGTCTTCTATTTCAGGTTCTGTTTCCGAATTATTGCTCATTAAGTCCATTTCATAAATTGCATCTTGATAAGTTTTAATATTTCGCCTTTTTACAGCACAGTTTATTTGTGTCCAATTATTTTCTGGATGACTACCTTCATCTTTTTGTAACTTACTCGTATGTGACTGTTTTTGTTTTCCGGGCCAATACAAAACTCCATTACTCTCCCATTGATGTGGTACACATGTTAATACAATGTTGCCCTTTTCAATGGTTTGAACAATTTTGAAAGGCATTTTTTACTCTTAAAACCTGTAAACAACATTTTTTGATAAAAATAATAAGTACCAAACACAAATAACTAGCTTAGTACCGTCAAGCACACCTCAAGCTTATCGCGCTCAAAGTCGACATTGCCACAAAAGTGGACAGCTTGACGTAAGCTTCACAGTCACTTTACATACAATTTTTGTATTAAAACTAGGTATTAATAAGTATTTATCGCACCCGCAAGTCAGTGGAAACACTTTGACCTTGAGCTGGCCTCGCTTATTAGAGTTTCAATACAACGCGAGACCAGGCAGGTTATACTGTTTTGTTTCCACTTACGTGCTGGTCTAACGTACGATGTACAATGTTAGGGGTACAGGAGGAAGCGAGACGCAACAGAACAACCACTGGCTTAGGAAATCCAGAGAAATGCAGAAATAACATACCTACTCGGATGCTTTTAAAAGTTTATTTCACAACCCAATGTTTCTCGTTCCGTTTCCGTTTCACACGCGTAATCAACTCACTTGAAATATTATAGTGAAATTACATAAATTGACGGTAACACAATAAGCACACGCGTGCTCTTCCTGACAACTCAGGCGCTACTGCTACTGGCTGGTTTGCATGCAAGCCTCCCCCCGCACCTCTAGCACCCGTACTGCGTACCGAACTACTGATATTGTTTTATACAATGATATTATAAAGAAAGATACGCCATGTTCATACTGAATGGCGTTCAGATATCGTTGCGTTCTACGACAGCGATAGATAATACGGAACATATAATTAATTAATTTAATTTATTTATTTAGTTCAGACCATAGATCCATAAAGTGTTAGTAAAAACTTAACCTATTGTTAGTACATAATAAATTACAAATTATTTTAATTGGCGACATGCACGTCCGCGCGTACATGCCTACCCGCCCAATGCCTAATAAATGGCCCATCAATTTTGTCCGCCAGTGTAGCTAGAATATTGTTAGGGCTGCCCCTGAATCGCCGTAGCATTGATGCACATCGCTTGCGCATGACGGCATAAAAGTCATCAAGCCTCGCTTCAGCAAACATGCCTGATGCGCTGCAAAAACATATAAACATATAAGATAGAAAGAGATAGCTAGTTGCTTAACTGCCTTAGTTTGTCCTAAACAATTTGTGCGTGCTAATGCGATATCTACTTCTTTTTAGGTATAATATCATTGGTTTTATAGCCATCGTAATATGTAGTACCTTCAAAATATTTGTCGAACAGGCGGCGCGGCGTGGGAAGTTTCCTTGTTAATTTGATTGCTCAGACGCATAATGTTTGGAATCATACTAACATAAAAAATATCTTTTTTTTTAACCGTTGATCATAATAGTATGGCCTTATAATAAGATTATTTTTTGGATATTATAGGAAACAAAATTAGTAGCAAAATGTGCATTCATCTTCGATGTAATGGTCATATAAGCTGTACTGGGAGCAAGACGGGCACCAAAAAAAATTTTGATGCAATAAAACTGTTATGTTTTCTTGACTACAAATGAAATGAGTAGGTCTATACATGTTGTTTAAATAAACTGGAAATCCACACCCATTGCAGCTATCGCATAACACAAAATGTGTATGAGTCCAAGGCCATCTCATATTTCTCAGTAAATTCACTGAATATTTGGTCAAAAAACAGTCGACATCAAAAAATACAACCATCTTGTAAACAAAATCCTAAAAAAAAAAATTTAGCATTAGCAGGCATATTTCAAGGGAACCCTAATTTGATTTTAAATGGAGGCGTGTTATCTGGACTGAAACTGCTACAGGTACTAATTTACCTATAATGATTCTATAAAGTACTTAGTGAAGAGCAATTTCAAAACATGGCGAACATTCCTAATAATTGATGACAAATTTTATTTACAACAATATACTAATGTGCTATTTTTCGTAGGGGATTGTGAAACTAACTAAATTACGGTACACATTTACAGTAAAAATGACTTCCCCACGAGTTCATACACTATATTTACAATGTATTATTAGTAATTAATGTTCTACAATAATACAAAATAATATTAATAGAAACTTACGTTTTTAATAATTATTTAGCACAAAACAATCGGAACCACCAGCCGGAACAACAAAGATAACTTGTATTAAAATATTCTTATAACTAATAAATAAGTACATTACTAGTGCATTATAAACAAGATTGCTCTAATAAGATACTTATGTCTGACACTAACAGGAGCGTTTGTACTTGTAATTGTGTAGTCTCATATCATTATAGAAGCTATTGCGCTTCGTCAAGTATATTATAAGATAGTTATAGAAGCTATTGCGCTTCGTCAAGTAAATTATCAGATAGTTATAGAAATAAACGCTCCTATAACTGCGCCCAAATCCAGCTTTGTAGTATGATACAAGTTCCTTATAAGTAAAAATTAAAGTAGTCTTGAGATCGTTATAAGTACTGATTTTGCTAGTTGGGGTTAGTACTGGACTGAAACAAACAAAAAATAATAATTACATAAATAATTTTTATGTGTTAAAACATTAAAAATATACATATACCACATCCACACACAGTTTAAGGGGAGACAAATATTATTATAATTTTATATTATTGTGACGGATGAAGATCATCAACGCCACAAGCAGTTCAGGAGAGGAATATGTTAAAAGGGAGGGAAAATTAATGGGAAGAGGAATTTAAATTTACGGAGACGGCTATACAAATCTAAAGGTGGTATATTGTTAGAGCATTCAAAAAAAATGTGATCTAGGGTGCCCTCCTCCAGCCCGCATTCGCAGAGAGAGGAGTCACGGACATGAATTTTGTGTAAAAAGACAGGAGTGCATCAAAAACCTAAGCGGATTCTACATAGGACAGAAATAACGGTTTTCGATACTTTTTTGTGACAGAAAAACCACGGTTTTGGCTTTACGGTCGGTTGCACTGCGTGGAAAAACTTACCTTTCTTTTTGCTGGACACATTCCATTGTTCCTGCCAGGAACATTGTAGATTCAGTTTTGGAAGAGACAGAAGGTCGTAACCCTGATGGGTATTGTGCGTGAGATCTGACGATAAAGATGAACAAGCATCTTTAGCCAAAGCATCAACACATTCGTTATCCTTAATGCCACAATGGCTAGGTATCCAAACTAACTGAACATCTTTTTGTTTACTAGCGCAAGAAAATAAAGAGTTTTTAATTCTTAAAATAAGGGTGCTGTGCAATTTACTCTTAAAAGGATTCCGAGCTAGGGCTTGTAAACAGCTAAGGGAGTCTGTAAAAATAACGGCTTTCTGAATATTGTGGTGTGACTCTAAGACAAGCTTCCAATATAGCCACACACTCACCAGTGAATACAGAAGACTCCTTAGGGCACTTATACTGTAAGATAATTTTGGAGCTTTGGTAATAGACCGCAGCGCCAGTGTGGTTAAGATCGGTGAGTTTAGAAGCATCTGTATAAAATAATTGAAAACCATTCCATCTCTCGCCCACCACCGCATTGAAAGTCAAATTCGCTGATGGGGATTTTTTGAATATACCAATATCAAAGAAAATTTTTGGGATATAGGTTAAAACTTCATAAGGAAAATTAAAAAGGGGTAATCTGGGATACTGGACGATCGGATTCTCTAAATTTAGAATTAGCCGGAAGGATTTTAGGATTAAAGGGATTTCTTTATTTTTCCAGTAATTTGAGCTTCTGCATAGGGCATCTAACTCTTTCAATCTGCGTATAAGAGGATGTGTGGATCTACATGTTAGTCTAGACACAAAGCGGGAGGCCATATATTGACGTCTAAGGGTCAGAGGAGGTTCAGCACATTCGACCTGCAATGCGTTAACGGGAGAGGACTTCATACAACCAGAGATGATTCGAAGGCACTTGGACTGAACTCTATCCAGCCCAGCCAAAGCTCCTTTGTTGCAAGGAATCATAAGGTATGTTCCATAATCACATCACAGGACAGTAAAAATAGAGTGAACTATTTAAATATGTTGTCATTACATGGTATACTCCCTGGACATACATTACCCACTAGGGAAAGGAATTGTTTGGACCATTTTATGTTAAAAATTAAAAAAAAAAAGGTTTCCGCATTTATTGCTGTCCTTCATACCACTGTCACTGACCATTACACTACTTTCATGTCACTGCGTAAGCAAAAATATACTCAAATTGCAAATAAAACCACTACTAGTATAAATTTCGAGCAAGCTTTAAAACAAATACGTGAACAAAATTTTGCGGAATTATTGTTCTGTGACGACCCCAATTTATTGACGGAGATATTCATCACTAGACTAACTGAAACAATTAATCTCAACACTACCACAACTAAAATTCCAAACAGTAAACGCACAATTAAACCATGGATAACCCCAGGCATACTCCGGTGTATTAAAAATCGAAATAAATTACAAAAGACATGTAAGAGTGACCCATACAACCAAATCAATAAAATAATATACAATCGATATAGAAATCACTGCAACAGGCTCATAAAAAAAATAAAAAGACAATTTGAACGAGAACTACTTGCCAAGTCAAAGACAAACAATAAATTGCTTTGGAAAAATATTAAAAATATAACTTACACTAATAAATCTAAAACTCAAAACATTGAACTAGTTAATATTAAATCAACCCCTATAGACTCAGCTAATTTTATTAATAATTATTTTGTAAGTATTGGCAAACAGCTGGCCCAACAAATTCAGCCTAGCGCAAATCATGACCCTTATTATGTACCTGACCGACTGTCAACACAGATGAATTCCTTTGTACTCTTGGACACAGAACTTAATGAGGTAGACCAAATTCTAATGAACCTAAAGTCAGATAGTGCCGCTGGCTGGGACAATATCCCCTCAAGATTCTTGAAGTATATACGTGGGGAAGTTGTCCCAATTATAGCCCATCTTGCAAACCTCTGCTTTAGAGACGGTGTCTTCCCAGCTTCCCTTAAAAAGTCTATTATTACCCCAGTTCACAAGGGTGGGGACAGAGACGATCTCAATACGGTCCTTCCAGCTATATCAAAAATCTTAGAAAAAATAATAAATAGTAGGCTTCTCAAATACTTAGATAAATATAAAATACTATCCCCAACACAATTTGGTTTTAGGCAAAATATATCCACCGAAGATGCAGTTACCTCCCTAAGCTCGCTAGTTGCTAATGAACTTGATAATAATAATAAATGTTTAACTATCTTTCTGGATCTTAAAAAGGCATTTGATACCGTCTCTGTGCCAATCCTTGTGAACAAACTAGAAAACATTGGTATAAGAGGCACTTCACTCAATTTGCTCAAGGATTATCTCTCTAACAGGATGCAAAGGGTTAAGCTGGGACAATACGTCAGTGACGATGCAGAAGTGTCATACGGCGTGCCTCAGGGTAGTGTTTTGGGACCCACACTTTTTTTGTTATATATTAACGACCTCTGCAATATGAAAATTAATAACGCCAAAGTTTTTTCTTACGCAGATGACACAGCTATCGTTTTCTCGGGGAGTTCCTGGGATGACGTACAGCAAAGTGCGTCAGGGGGTATGGCCCAAATTTCTAAATGGCTAAATAATAATCTGTTAACACTGAACACCTCGAAAACTAATTATATATGCTTTAGTATATGTAATCGCACACAGCCAAATAGGGACCTCATGATTAAAGTTCACAAATGTGGTGACACTCAGAACAAAACCTGTGACTGTGTTACCATCAATAAGGTCACCCAAACTAAATATTTAGGTATCATGCTTGACCAGAGATTATCCTGGTACCCTCACCTGGAGCAGGTCACAAATAGGATTCGCAAACTGAGCTGGATTTTTAAGACGCTGAGATATGTTGTTCCAAAAAATGCTACTGATACCGGAGACCCATTTAGAAATCTTTTAAAAGATATTTATATCGCTTTGGTGCAGTCTGTTTTGGTGTACTGCATCCCAATTTGGGGAGGAGCAGCTAAATCCAAATTTATTGCTGTGGAGCGAGTGCAACGAGCCCTAATAAAAATTATGTTCTTTAAAAGAATCAGATTTCCCACCGAGAGACTTTATCAGATAAGTGGTTTGCTTTCGGTGAGAAAACTCTACATAATTCAAACTTTTTTGAAAAAACACAAAGGGCTGTCTTATGATACCGCTATCTTATCAAAAAGGAGGAAAGACATTATAGCACCGATTCCACAAACAAAAACTAGGTTTTGTAGCAGGCAATACGAGAAACGGTCATCTCAAGTCTATAATAAAATTAATAAAGAAATATATGTTTACACCAAACCATTCTTTGAATGTAAAAAACTTGTAATACAATGGATAAAACCACTATCATATGAGGACACTGAGGCTCTCCTGCAGCACACATCATAACTCACTCATCCACGCACACACTTACTCACATGCACATTTTTACAATTACACACATACATCTCACACACTCACACACACACACATCCTACACAAACATACATCCCACAACACATTGCATATTTTCATCTCACAATATTACATACACAAAACGCATACTAAGTTATTTTTATTCTTAATCTACTTTCCTAAAATTGTATAAATTATAATTATAAATAGTAAACGCTGGCACTTCTTGTGTACATTACGTAAATTTAAGTTACGGAAGAGGGAAGTGTCCTAGTACAGGCATTTACTTGCTTAAAAGGACACTTCTATCACTAGTATGTAGTACAAACTTTGTAAAGAAAATAAACTATTTGTATTTGTATAATCTAACACACTACGAACTAAGGCATTGTAAACTAATTTCATGGTGTAGGGGTGTGCACCCCACCATACACCTGCAAGACATTTTAAAATTGAAATAATTCTTTCACATTTTTGTATAAGAAAGTTTATGTGATGTTTGCCAGTTAATTTTGAATCTAAAATAACACCTAAAAACTTAGCTTTATTAACTATAGGAATATTGTGGCCTAAAATGTTTATTGAAATATGAGGAATGAGTCTTTTACGAGAAAAAATAAGTGCCGTACTTTTTGGTGCAGATAATGACAGCCCATGGCCTAAAAGCCAATGGTTCAAAGAGTCCAGAGAGAGGCATAAAGATGACGCCGCGTCAACTATAGAGGGATCTGTCACATACAAAACAATGTCGTCGGCGTATTGTAACATCTGACAATTATTATTTAAGCAGGACCCAATATCAGCCGTGTATAAATTGTAGAGTATGGGGCTAAGGACATAACCTTGCGGGAGTCCCTTCCATGTCTGCCTTTTATCGAACTCCTCACCCTGGACTCTCAGTACCAATGAGCGGGACAGTAGTAGTTCACATATGCATTGTATCATCTTAGCCGGAAGACTCAGCTGTTGCAATTTTTGCCTGAGTACGGGAAGAAGTACATTATCATATGCAGAAGAGATATCGAGGAAACTAGCAACAACGAATTCGTTTCTAGAAAAGGCTAAGTGTATATCCGTAACTAAAGTACCAACACTATCCATTGTACTAAGCCCTTTCCTAAAACCAAATTGATGGTTCGGCAGTAAGTCTCTCGATTCGACTATCCACTCAAGACGATTTTTAATAAGGTGCTCCAATAGTTTGGCTAGAACTGAAGATAAGGCAATTGGTCTGAGGCCATTCGGATCATCTGCATGTTTGCCTGGTTTCAACAGAGGAATAATGACCTGTAATTTCCATTGATCTGGGACCCAACCATTTATGTAGCAAAAGTTCAAAATATTTAAAACTAGCTTTTGCCAGCGGCTCCGCCCGCGTGAAAATGACGACTTTCCATACAAACTTTCAACCCGTATTTAACTCCCTTAGGGGTTGAATTTCGAAAAATCCTTCCTTATTCCTTGTCTACATTATAAAGGGAACCTCTATGCAAAATTTCAGCTTTCTAGGTCCAAAGGTTTGGGCTGGGCGTTGATGAGTCAGTCAATCAGTCAGTCAGTCAGTCAGTCAGGACTTCTCTCTTTATTTATATAGAAGTAGATTTTAGCCTTTTCGCCAGAATGGGTTATAAATGAATATGGCACACCATCAATACCAGGAGCTGAGTCCCGGACATGTTTGAGTACCACATTCAATTCCTCCAAAGTAAATGGCGCATCGAAAGGATCCTCTGGTATGTTAAGCAGGGGAGTATTTTGGCATTCTGTTGAGAGTGGAACATACGATGGTGCTATTTTGTCAAAAAAATGTTCAGCTGTTTCCCTAGTAATTGGTGAGGAGACTGTTGGGGAACATCCACGTCTAAACCTATTTATATTTTTCCAGACGACTGAAATTAGAGTGGAGGGTGATAAAGAAGAGCAAAATTTTACCCAACCCGCACGTTTCTTTTTACGAAGAAATCGTTTGGTTCTGGCATTATGCTGACAGTATGCCAGCAGGTTTTGTGTGCTCATGTCTGTATTGTAACACGCCTCGGCCTCATCTCTAACCTTGACTGCCGCAGTACATTCGGAATCCCACCACGGGGGTGAAGGTATTTTATTGCGGGCACTGTTCTTTAACGGAAAGCAGGAATCTGCACTGGAGGTAATAGCTGTCACAAAACCCTCATAACAGCTCTTGGCATGGCAGTGATCAGAGGGATGTGATAAATTTGAATTTAAATTTGGAAGAGTATCAATTTTATCCTCCAATAATGACACAAATTTTGTCCAGTCTGGTTTCGACAGGTTATATTTCAAAAGTGGAGGGGAAGTTTTTTCTAAATAAGATTTATTAACCAGAGATATGACTATAGGGTAGTGATCACTACCATGCGACAAGGTTGTGCATTCCCAGTGAGTTGATGCTGCTAACTCAACCGAACAGAAGGTAAGATCTACGCAACTCTTTTGCTGTCCTGGGAGAGATCGTCGTGTCAAACAGCCGTCGTTTAAGACGCAGAGATCCAGGTCATCCAGAAGATCGACTAGAGCTACACCGAAGGCATCACAGCGTTCAGACCCCCATCTATGATGGTGGCAGTTAAAGTAGCCCATGACCAGTATTGGACCATGAACATTCGCGAAAATATCCGGGTAACTAGAGCGACCTAAAACTTTTTCCGGTTGTCTGTCCAGGTAACTAGAGCGACCCAAGAGATCCGCGCCACACTGTACCATTAAAACTTACAAATTATCTATGAAAAATTTAAAAAATCGACTAACTGTTCTGTTATATTTTTACTCAGTGAAACGACGATTCTTTTCATACCAAATACTCTATGCCCGAGCGGCCGCCATCATTAGTTAGGATTGTTTATAAAAGTGTCGGGTCGCCAGTATTTTTTGTTTACGTTTGAAGTGTCGACGTTCGAGCGATAAGGATTGTGATATAGTATCCCATTGTGTTGAGTGTTAGGTTTATTTAAATAGTTTGAAGTGTTAATTCTTATCGTTTGTGTGCCAACAGAATTGAAATCGGAGTTTTGAAGGTTATATAAACCAGTGATGAAAAACAGTAAACAAAGTGCGTAATTTCTAACGGTTGTTTTGGTAAGTATTGCATGATTTAATGTATATTTCAGTGCTAAAGTTGTGAAATGCTTCTTATAATAGGAAAAACAGTTCAATATCAATATAAAAGTAGACTTAAACCAAAGAAATATGATGAAAATAGTTATTATTTCACGTTTTTAAAATTTGTGTTCCAAATTTTTAATTATGGCGTAACACGGGAAGGGGTATTTGTTTTGATTTATTGTGCTAATACTGTACGTTCCAAGGAATGATGTATTGGTATCAAAAAATAGCTTATATAATCTATTTTGATAATACATAAGTTCCGTTGAGATATGTTACAAAATATTTCGTAAAAACTTTTATAAACAAAAACTTTACTCAAATTTAACCCGTATTGGCGTGGTTCGTGCCGGTTATTTCGATAAGTTTCTGTATGTTATAGTATTTTATCAGTAAAATACTTGTTATAATAGGAAAAAACAGCTCATTATTAATGTAAAAGTAGACTTAAACCAAACAAATATGATGAAAATAGCTATTATTTCACGTGTTTAAAATTTGCGTTCCAAATTTTTAAGTATGGCGGGACACGGGAATGGGTATTTGTTTTGATTTATTGTGCTAATACTGTACGTTCCAAGTAATGATGTATTGGTATCAAAAAATAGCTTATATAATCTATTTTAATAATATATAAGTAAAATTGCGATATGTTACAAAAAGCTACGTAAAAATCTGTTAAATCCAACAATTTTACCCAAATTTTACTCTTAGTGTCAACTTAAACATTTTTTGTGTGCGTTTTCGTTATGAGTCGGTATATAGTATATTATGTGTATCGTACCCTGCATTTCTCGCTATAAACAGTTTTTTTTTGATACCCGGACGTTTGATAGATGTTTTGTACAAAATCATCTCAAACGTCCGGGACACAATTGTGTCCCGCTACGGGTCGCCATTGTGTCCCCCGGACATATGGGGGTACGTCAGCTGTCAAACTTTGGACAGCTCAGTGGTTAAGAATGTTTAAAAATTCTAGGCGAGGATGTGCAATATAAATGGAAAGAACTGTGATGCCCTCCACCCTTCCTGCGGCAATTCTCATATCACCTGTAAGTGGCGGTAAAGTAAAGGGTAAGAGTGGGACCCGGTTGTTGACTAGGAGAGCAGACCCTCCATAGCCATCTGATCTGTCACATCTGACAGTGTTAAAATGTGGCATACGGAAGCTAAGACTTGGAGTAAGCCAAGTCTCAGCTATAGAACAAGCTAAGGGCTTGTACTTATTTAAAAGGAATATGAGGTCGTGCTTTTTATGCCACACGCTCCTCACGTTCCACTGAAGGAATACTTGGCGAGACGCCATTTCTAATATCTAAAAGAAGAGTTATAAGTTGGTTGGCAACGTTGGACGGTGATTGAGTATTAGTAGTAGAAGAAGAAGTAATGATAGGTATAAGTTTAATAAGTAAATCGATAATAGAGGTATTTTCGGAAGATAAATTATTATGTATGGGATGTACCAGAGAATGGGCAGCAGCGTTCTCTGTGTCTTTGTAACAACCATACTGCGATCGCCAACCCGCCTGCCAAGCGTGGCGATTATGGCAAACCCCCCCAAAAATGCCTGGGGGAGGCCTATGTCCAGCAGTGGACGTCTTATGGCTGAAATGATGAATGATGATGAATTATTATAATTGAGACCACAGCCATTAGGCTGTGAAGTGTGAGGGGGATTAATTATGAGTTGATGAGAAGCTTTGTCATAAGACGGAGAGAGAGGGGCATGGGGTTATAGTCTTGCGATAGGACTGTGAAATCGGGGTTTTAGCAATGTTGGCGTAGTTGCGGGAAGCTGTTGGTATAGATTTACTAGCCTCAGCATAAGAAATAGACTTCTCAGCCATAACAGTTTTGATGGCTTTCTGTCTACCATGCTCGGGGCATGACCTGCTATTAGCAAAGTGATTTCCCGAACACAGAATACAGAAGGCCTCGCCCTCAGAAATGTTGCAACCATCACCTGGGTGATCGTGGCCACATTTGCTGCAGCGTGGTTTCGACCTACATACGTTAGCCACATGGCCAAATCGGCAACATTTGCGACATTGGATGGTGGGGAAGATATATTGTTCAACAGGAAGGGATGTGTAATAACAGAAGATCCTTTTGGGTAAGACTTGACCATCGAACGTGATTACGCAAGTTTCAGTGGGTTTCCACTCGTTGTCTCCGTCTCTCTGAACCTTCCTATTAATTCGACGAACTTTAAGAATGCGCCCACATCCTGCAGGCACAGATAGATATGTAATAGCTTCATCTTCTGATATATCAGAGGGAATACCAGTTACTACTCCCATCCTTGTAATGTTGAATGTGGGTATGGAAGCAGTGTAGCTGTACTTGGTCAAAATACTGTTAATTAAAAATGCGTTGGCATCCTGAGGGGAAATGAACTCAACGGATACGCGGTTTCTACCGATCCTACTAACCCCACCACGAACTATGTTCGTGATGTTGTTAGACATCAGAAACTTGCCGAAGTTAACCGGGTGTAAGCTGGTGCCTGAATGTTTCTATCCGGGACACATGGATAACAAAAGGGGCCATATCTATTGCCGAATATTTGGCACGTCCGATTTGACTTTTTTGTTGTTTGTTTGGGGGGGAAGGTGTTAATGTGGTATCTTCAATGTTAACGGGACGTTTGCGGGAAGATTGGAGCTGGGGTTGGACTACATCCATCTCTGTAACGCTACAGGCAATATCCGCCAATTGAGTTAAGGAGTTTTGGAAAAGAGGAGGTGAATGAACTGGAATATCGGGGGGAGCAGGATCGGGCGGTTTATGTCGCTCCATGATGGCTAATAAAGGTTAAAATTTGTCAATTACCACAAACCTGTTTACGAACACAAGGACAAAACACTTAAAAGCTAACAAGTCACAAAAATATCAACGAACACAACAAATAAAAACACCTTGTATTTCTAAACACACGTGCTACCCAAGAACACTGTGGCGAGAATCGAGTACCGCATCCCTCTGCATCCTTTACAAAGTCAGTGTCATTAACTCGGGGGACAGATGCATTGTAGACGTAGATTTAGCAATAATTACGTTACTAAAAACTCCTTAAGAGCGTTGTCACAAACTTTGGGCGATTTGCCGAAAATACGTACTTTTACAAGTCCTGGACACGTCTTATTTATAGATAAAGGCATAATATTTCAATGAGAATTTATAAATCTGACTTTGTTTTAGGTCCTTATCTAATTATAATCACGTTTTAAATGTTAATATTTCGAGAAATAGCAATTTTCCGACACCCAATTTCAAGCAAACGTAAAACATATGGTTTTTCCCTGCTACTGGTGACAAAAATCTGAAAAAAATGCCTATTTACTGTAATATAGTCCTGAAGGTCCTTATCTAATTAGAATTGAGATAGAAATGGAATCGCAGCAAAAAAAAAAAATATTCAAAAGCCATACTGAGCTAAAATGTATGCATTTTAAATATGGTTTAAACATAGGATAAAGACAAAATTAACAAAAAAATTTGAGACATACTAGTACAACACTTTACCTTCCCTAATTATATTTTTTTGGAACTTTTCGCCGTCTCATTTTTTTATTACGATTTTCCAAAATAATGCCTTATTAGTTGATGTACGGCCGCCATACGCTCAGTCACGCCTGAGGGCTCGTGGAGGACGGACCTATGTCGCTCGCGCTCCCGCGTGCCTTAGTGCGAGTTACGTATACGAATACAGGTAAAGCAGAGGTTGTCCACAGTTTAAACGTAAGTTTTCTTTGTAATTTATCATAAAAGTGAATATTTCATATTCACTTTTAAGAATCTTTCGGAAAAAAAATCCAAGATATCGGCTAGGAAAATTTTAGGCTTTTCCGTCATGGGTGTCGTTTTGATGGTTTTTGGGGTCGCTGATTACGAAAATGAGCTTAAAATGAAAATCCAAAATGGCGCCGACGAAATAATTTGGTTTTTCAGTTATGGGTGTCGTTTTCATGGTTTTTGGGGTCGCTGATTACGAAAATGAGGTCAAAATGAAAATCCAAGATGGCGGCTAGAAAAATTTTCAGTTTTTCAGTCATGGGTGTCGTTTTCATGGTTTTTGGGGTCGCTGATTACGAAAATGAGGTCAAAATGAAAATCCAAAATGGCGCCGACGAAATAATTTGGTTTTTCAGTCATGGGTGTCGTTTTCATGGTTTTTGGGGTCGCTGATTACGAAAATGAGGTCAAAATGATAATCCAAGATGGCGCCGAGGAAAATTTTAGGTTTTTCCGTCATGGGTGTCGTTTTCATGGTTTTTGGGGTCGTTGATTACGAAAATGAGGTCAAAATGAAAATCCAAAATGGCGCCGACGAAATTTTTTGGTTTTTCAGTCATGGGTGTCGTTTTCATGGTTTTTGGGGTCGCTGATTACGAAAATGATGTCAAAATGAAAATCCAAGATGGCGGCTAGGAAAACTTTTAGTTTTTCAGTCATGGGTGTCGTTTCAATGGTTTTTGGAGTCGCTGATTACGAAAATGAGGTCAAAATTAAAATCCAAGATGGCGGCTAGGAAAATTTTTGGTTTTTCAGTCATGGGTGTCGTTTTCATGGTTTTTGGGGTCGCTGATTACGATAATGAGGTCAATATGAAAATCCAAAATGGCGCCGAGGAAAATTTTAGGTTTATCCGTCATGGGTGTCGTTTCCATGAGTTTTGGGGTCGCTGAATACGAAAATGATGTCAAAATGAAAATCCAAGATGGCGGCTAGGAAAATTTTTGGTTTTTCCGTCATGGGTGTGGTTTTCATTGTTTTTTGGGTCGCTGATTACGAAAATGATGTCAAAATGAAAATACAAGATGGCGCCGAGGAAAATTTTAGGTTTATCCGTCATGGGTGTCGTTTCCATGGGTTTTGGGGTCGCTGAATACGAAAATGAGCTCAAAATGAAAATCTAAGATGGCGGCTAGGAAAATTTTAGGTTTATCCGTCATGGGTGTCGTTTCCATGGTTTTTGGGGTCGCTGAATATGAAAATGAGCTCAAAATGAAAATACAAGATGGCGCCGAGGAAAATTTTAGGTTTATCCGTCATGGGTGTCGTTTCCATGGGTTTTGGGGTCGCTGAATACGAAAATGAGCTCAAAATGAAAATCTAAGATGGCGGCTAGGAAAATTTTAGGTTTATCCGTCATGGGTGTCGTTTCCATGGTTTTTGGGGTCGCTGAATATGAAAATGAGCTCAAAATGAAAATCCAAGATGGCGGCCAGGAAAATTTTTGGTTTTTCCGTCATGGGTGTAGTTTTCATGGTTTTTGGGGTCGCTGATTATGAAAATGAGTTCAAAATGAAAATCCAAGATGGCGATGAAGAAATTTTAGGTTTATCCATCATCTGTGTCGTTTATATGGTTCTCGAGGTCGCTGATTATTTAGAAATCTTTATTTTAGAAATCAGAATAGGGTCGTAGGAAAAATGCATACGGTTCCTACCCCAAGAAGAAGAAAAATGCTCATTTCAAAGAATCCCTACAAAAGGCGAGAGCAGTTCTACGGTAAATGTAAAAAGGTACCTATAGTTAGTCTGAGTAGTGTAAATGGAAGCTAAACTAGTGTTGAAAATGCCGAAAGTTATATTCTGTTTTTTTTTCGGAAAAGTGCGGGAGTCTTTCGAAAGCTGCATTGAAATATTCTCTTTTATGAATCTTATTCTTATTATTATTCGTAAAGAAACTGGAATCCTTCGAATATTTCGCTTCTTTTGCTTTGATAAATTGAAAAAAAAACAAGTTTTATTAAAATTTGGCACTTCGGCAGTCGGTAGGTTCGATAGGTTCTGAGAAGCATGGTCCTACGATGCACCGTTTCCGAATTATAGAAGATTAAAATTTTAGTTTATAAAATAATTGAAATTGAAATAACTCGAAAACGGAGCGTCCGAGGCTAAAAATTACCAAAATTTCACCCCCCCCCTGTATAATCCCCGTGATGTTTAAGGGGCATTCACATGGCACAAAAAAAAAGTTAATTATTAAAACAACATTTAATCAATTTTATTCTGGGCCTACAACCCACCTAACTATACAGGAATGCTTTTTATTCAGTGCGCAAAAAAATGTTGGTGGTTCAGTATCAGTAATAGAACATAATTTCCATTATTAGTTAAAAACTTTGCAAATTACTAGTTTGAAGTTACTAAAAATCCAAATTGATAAGTCGTTCCACGCAACGAGCGCGCCCTATCAGCTGTTCTGTCCCCGCTTTGCACGTGACCTCGAGTCATTCGAGTTCAACGTAGGAATGCGAGCCGCGGCTGGTAGGTAGGTATCCGTGCAGCGGCGGTCAGCTGATCGGTTAAAGACCACTACTGGTAAAGAATTACACATAACACTCTGTGTAGGTAACTCCGCTTACGTAAATGGCGGTGCACACGTTTGTTAACTTGGCGGAATACATCAAAGCGCGTTTGGCAGTTTGGCTTTCATGGATTCCACAGCCGCGCGCCGCCCGCCCACCGGTCGGCGCGGCGCCTTCAAAGAACTTCTTCTACTTCTACTTCTTCTTCTTTCTTCTCGGTTTTATGCGTAGGTATTAATCATGTACGCATAAAACCGAATGACGTTTTTGTGTATTTTTCCAGCGCAAGTTTTTAGTTATTAGGATATTTATGATTGCAATGGGTTCCTATTGTCAGGCTTAGTACCCTATTGGGGCGCGTGTCGTGTTGTGTGAGTGTGATGGGGATTAATGTTAGAGAAATGTTAGGTAGACCAGTGTTGCTACTGTGATGTGAGTACATTGTGTTTGTGTGCGAGTGTGTTTTAGCTGATTGGTCTTGTTTTTGAACGATGCCAGTTACAAGTAGTTGAATCGAATTTAATTTACCTAGGTAATAATTTTGAGCTAGGCAAGTTTGTACGCTGAGTAGCGTATGATGAGTTCGTTGTCAAGTCGCCATACCACAACACGCTTGAGCGTGTGACGTGGTGTGGCGCGCTTCCGGCTGTAAGCCATGCCATATTCGTGTAGGCAAAACACACACATAAGAATACTCGGCCGGTAGCGTACGAAAAACGAACAAGCTCGAGCGCTTCGCTACGCGTACCCACGCGTAGCGCAGCGCTCGAGGTCGTCCATTTTTCGTGGGCAGCATGCGGCAGCGAGTAACAAACATAATATACCACATTTTGACCTCATTTTCGTAATCAGCGACCCCAAAAACCATGAAAACGACACCCATGACTGTAAAACTAAAAATTTTTCTAGCCGCCATCTTGGATTTTCATTTTGACCTCATTTTCGTAATCAGCGACCCCAAAAACCATGAAAACGACACCCATGACTGAAAAACCAAAAAATTTCGTCGGCGCCATTTTGGAATTTCATTTTGACCTCATTTTCGTAATCAGTGACCCCAAAAACCATGAAAACGACACCTATGACTGAAAAACCAAAAATTTTCGTCGGCGCCATCTTGATTTTAATTTTGACCTAATTTTCGTAATCAACGACCCCAAAAACCATGAAAATGACACCCATGACGGAAAAACCTAAAATTTTCCTCGGCGCCATCTTGGATTTTCATTTTGACATCATTTTCGTAATCAGCGACCCCAAAAACCATGGAAACGACACCCATTACGGATAAACCTAAAATTTTCCTCGGCGCCATCTTGGATTTTCATTTTGACCTCATTTTCGTAATCAGCGACCCCAAAAACCATGAAAACGACAGCCATGACTGAAAAACCAAAAAATTTCGTCGGCGCCATTTTGGATTTTCATTTTGACCTCATTTTCGTAATCAGCGACCCCAAAAACCATGAAAACGACACCCATGACGGAAAAACCTAAAATTTTTCTAGCCGCCATCTTGGATTTTCATTTTGAGCTCATTTTTGTAATCAGCGACCCCGAAAACCATAAAAACGACACCCATGATGTAAAAACTCAAAATTTTCTATGTTACTTTCACTGTCTTAAAATACCTATGTTTAACACAATAATATTAAATATTTCATTATCACAATAATAAAATAAAACATTCCATAACTTGTATTTTTTCCCAATTCAATTCTAAGTAAACCGCAGTGAAACGTGTTACGCACCTCTGCCTCTGCACGTGTGTGTATGAAGAAGCGTACATCACGCACACAGGCGCAAAAACCGTCAGTCGCCGCTCGTTTCGAAGTTACTCGATTTTTTAACAACGCTCTTAAAACTTACCTTCTTTTGCTTCTTTCCCTGCAAGCCGACCAAGCCAATCGACCCGCATTGGTGCTGTGATGGACAAACGCACATTATCATGCAAAATGTCGAAATAAGAGACGTAACTAATAATTTCTAACATGCAGATCGATAGGTGGAACCATCAACATGAGAGGTGTATGCTATGTAAAACTGAATCTTGTAAAGAATAGCTTTTTTTTCGTTAATAAAGAGATATACATCCGTATCTAAGGCCCATTTCAGAGCCTTTACAGCCGATCGATTACACTAAATGGCGTCACAGAAATCTATTTATTTATTTTTATTTATTTGGTCTCTATCATTTAATGAAAAATATCACTTACGTCGCTACAGCTATAGATATTTATAAATAATGATTAGTAAAAGTTTGCTTGTCCTACGGAGGACTACCCAATAATCGCATCCCTAAGAATCCATAACAGATTCGCAATAATTTGGAGTTAAAATGTGTTGTAGACGTGAGTCTAGAAGTTAAAGTTTACGTCTACGTTTTAAATAGCAGTAACTTAACATTACCTGCAATTTTCTCACCAAAATCAAACCATTCATTTGAATAGTCGGTCTTCTTTCTTGGTGCTGTGTCGTATAAACAAAGGGTAGGTAAAAATAAAGAATATAGAAATAAACAGATTTCTGACACTGGCATCAAATAAAGTGACATATATTATGTTACCGGTCAAACCCGATTTCAGGACAACCTAGTTTTACCTAGGCTAAACTAGTTCTTCTTCGCTTTCAGGGTTAGCGTTTCCGTCAGCAGGTCGACAGAGCCCCGCTGCGAGGCTCCTATTTCTATTTGCAGGGTTTAAAGGAACCTAACTAACCGAACCTCGGGGTAGAGATGGGTAACTAGCCGAAATTTCAATAGCTTAGCTAGCCAGCTATTTGTGGTGGAATAGCCGGCTAGCTAGCCAGCTATTTGGCTACTTGGCTATTGACCAATAACAACTAGCCCTCGCTAGCGGCGCAGCGGCGTGCGGCGTAGCTAGATCAAGATCAACTGCCCAGCAATTCGAGTTCGATCCTCACCCCGGCAACATAAATAATAATAAGTTTGGAAAATTCATGATTTCGTTTTTCATTTACTTTTTATTTTATTTCCTAATTTTTTTAAAAGAAATGACTTCTCGTAGGTCGTACGTATTCTAACTATCGTATTTCGTAAATTGTACACTAAACGATGAAATTACTAAGTATAATGCCCTCTCTTTCCCTCATCTATTTTGTGACTATTGTGAGAAAGAGATGTGCGATGCGAGTGAAGTTCGCACTCGCGCGTCTCACACTCCTCAGTGCAGTAAGCACGCACACAGCTAGTCAGCTAACGGCTACTCCAGCTAGCCGGCTACCGAATATCGGGACGGCTACCGGCTACGGCAACGTAGCGCGTATTAGTTATAATATACTCTGTGGCGACTATCCGCTGTGCCATCTAGCCAGTAGCCAGCCAGTAGCCAATAGCTAGTTATCGTGTTGACGGATATCATAGCCGTAGTTATTTCATTAATAGCCGTTATTTGGCTAGTTATTGGAATAGCTAACCATCTCTACCTCGGGGTGCCCCTGACGTCGACCGTCAGCAGGCCCACGTTCTTCCTGCACCATCGCGCATAGTAAGAACTAGTTGAGCCAAGGCGAAACTAGTTTGTCCTAAAATCGGGTTTGGCCGGTAACATATACATAAATCACTTGAGGAGTTTATACTACAACATAAAAGACCTGTCCAAAAATAAATAAAAAAAAAGTACCTTCATTACCTTTAGGCCATTTTGGTATTGGATCCCATATCGTTTCTGTTCAGGAAAAACGAGCAAAAAAAAATGTTTACTGTGACTATAATTATGCGGTTAATTTATTGAAATAAATATGTATTTTGTTGGCTTATCAGACTACGTTCCTGAAGCTGACGAAAACCTCAATATTGGACTACTTTTTAAATAATAGCCATTCAAATACATATATTATAAATGTATTAATTAATTTCAAACCATGCTCTACCAAGCAGTAAGCAGCATCTAGGTACCAAATCACAAATCGAATGCTTTGTTTTGCCTTGTCTCGACTTTACGAAGGATGCTGTTTTTGAAGCAGAGTAAATAATCTGGATAACTCTTTCTTTTCCGACCTCAAGGGATGCTATCCACAATTTGATTTCTGTTGAAAGATTTCCTTATCGAAACATACTGTATAATAAAATGCTTAAAGATTTTTAGCAGTTGACTGTATTTCCAGATAGGGTTTTAAATTATAACAAAAATGTAACGTGACACCGAGACAGAGAAATTCTAGACTAATCAAAGTTACCAGAACATAAAAATTAATTCTAACATACAAATGTTGCCATTGCAACAAAACACTTATGTTTAGATTATTCTTAAACATAGTTGGGCCGGGGCCTTCCTAATAATAAATGTTCTAACAATTAAACTCTACATGAAAGCAACAAAACTTACTTATATTAATTAAACTACATGAAAGCAACAAACCTTACATTATACATATAATTAAACTCTACATGAAAGCAACAAAACTTACATGTAACATAATTATAATTTAATTTATTGGTAAAGGACATAATTTTCTTAGAGATCTAACATATGTTTTATTATTTGGCAGCTTAATTTCTGCCACTCTAACCATACCATCTGGTCCAGGTATTGTTTTCACAATCCTTGCCATGGGCCATGTCATTGGAGCCGTATTATCACTACGAAGAATAACTAGGTCTCCTTCTTTTAAATTAGGATTAGTATGGTGCCATTTTGGCCTGCTTTGCAGCTGTGTAAGATAATCTCCGGACCAAACTTTCCAAAAATCTTGCTTAATTTTACATAGAACATTCCAAAATCTTAAATTATTAATAGAATAATTAGACAAGTCGGCTTCAGGATAACTCATCATAGATGTTCCTATGAGGAAATGGCCAGGCGTTAAATACTTAAAATCAGAAATATCAGTACTCATGGGAAGGAGTGGTCTTGAATTAAGCACAGCTTCAATTTCAGTGATAGCAGTATACAAACCTTCAAAAGTTAAGACAATAGTTCCAACAATTCTCTTAAAATGATGCTTAAAACTTTTGACCCCTGCCTCCCATAAACCTCCAAACTCCGGAGAGTAACTAGGGATAAACTTAAACGTAATAAATTTAGGAGTACAATAATTATTCACAGAATCTTTATGAATTTTTGATATGAACAACTTATACAAATTATTTAACTCATTGGCAGCGCCTTTAAATGTTGAAGCATTGTCACAGAAAATTTTCTCTGGCATTCCCCTTCGAGAAATGAAACGTTTGAGGCATGCTAAAAAGGCTTCAGTGGTGAGATCACTGACTAGCTCCATGTGGATTGCCTTTGTAGCAAAACACACAAAAAGCGCCACATAGCCTTTCGTGATTAGAGGTTTCCTAATTCTAGAAGCTTTAACATTAAAAGGTCCACAGAAGTCCACTCCAACTACATTGAATGGCCTAACAGCTGTAATCCTTTCTTGTGGGAGAGAACCCATAAGCTGCTTCGCAGCTGCAGCCTTTAAACGGAAACACTTGACACACTTGTTTACTACCTTCTTGACTTCACGTATACCACTGATAAGCCAAAATTGTTGCGAAAGTGAGCTTAACACCAATCTAGCTCCTGCATGCAACAAACGCAGATGTTCATTTCGAATTAGGATATCTGTGAAATTACAAGATTTAGGAAGTATGGCAGGATGCTTTTTGTTATATGCCATGTCCTTCGCACACTGAAGACGGCCACCAACTCTAAGCACACCAGCTTGATCCAAAAAAGGATGTAAACCTGATAATCCTGATTTGATAGGCAAATTATTTTTAAGACCATCTATTTCTTTGGGAAAGTATTTTCTTTGAACACTACGAATAATCGCTAACAAAGCATCACGAAGCTCCTGCACCGTCAGAGGTCCATACCTCTTATTAATGTTTTTGGAGCAATTTTGTCTAAATCGGAATATATAAGCAACAATTCGCTGAAGTTTATTAAAATCTGATATTTTTCCAACTAAATCACTTAACACTGATTCATCTTTTTTAGAAGAAGATGCATTCACTTCACACATGTTATTTACTATATCTGTTTCAGATACATAAGGAATGGGGAACTCGACATTACTTACAGAGTGTTTAAAGTCCTCATTTAATAATTCCTTAGGACCGTGCCACCAAAGCAGATTTGATTTTAATTTATATGGGTCACAACCTCTTGATAGAAGATCAGCAGGATTATTATCTGTGCTGACATAAGACCACTGAAAGTGTGAAGTTAATATTTTTATTTGATTTACCCTATTAGCTACATAAGGGTTTGTCTTTATATTTTTAGATTTAATCCATGCTAGTGCTATCTGAGAGTCACTGTATAGTTGAACAGTGAGACTAGGAAATTTACATTTTAAAATATTGTACACCCTATTCACCAATTGCGAGAGAAGGAGAGCACTATTTAATTCCAGTCTTGGAATTGTTAAATTTTTCTTTAATGGGGCAACACGGGATTTAGAGCATAATAAATTAACAAAAACTGACCCATCTGATTTAACAGTTCTTAAGTAAAGACAGCTTCCAAACGCTTTCATAGATGCGTCAGCATATCCCACCAACTCTATGATTTCCACATCACATGAACTTACATATCTTGGCACAGTAATTGTATTCATTAAAGCTAACTTTTTAATAAATTTATCCCAAACATTGAGTTGCTCTTGGGGCAGTATTTTGTCCCAGTCTAAATTCATCGCCCATAAAGTCTGCATGAATATTTTTGCCACAACTATAATAGGACCTATGAGGCCTAGTGGGTCAAACATTTTGCCAATGAAACTCAGAATAGACCGTTTGGTCTTGTTATCATCATTGTTAATCATTGGACAGGTAAAAGTAAATGTATCATTTAAAATGTCGCATTTTAAACCCAATGTCTTGACAATATTGTTTTTATTGATGTCTAATTTTTCAAAACATTTGTGCTCATTGGGAAGATCATTAATGACTTTAGGGTAATTTGAACACCACTTATGAAGCGTGAAGCTACCTTTTTGCAAAAGAGCAATAAGTTCATGTTTTAGCTGATAAAGATCATGACTACTATCAGAACCACAAATGACATCATCGCAATAAGTGTTCAACAACATAGCTTGAGCAGCAAGCGGGAATTCAGTTTTATATCTACGAGCCAGCTCTATCAGACAACGAGTAGCCAAAAAGGTAGAAGACTTTAAGCCATATGTGACAGTCTGGAGCTGCAAACAGCTGATGGGTTTGCATGGATCATCACGCCATAAAATATTTTGGAGACAAGTTTGACTCGGGTTAATAAGAATTCCGCGAAACATCTTTTGAATGTCACAGGTGAGCGTGTATAAATATGTTCTCCAAAGTAGGAGGATATCAAAGAGTTCACTCTGAACAACTGGACCATTCAACATAACATCGTTCAGTGATACACCAGTTCTAGACTTCATACTACCATCAAAGACTACACGTAATTTTGTGGTCAGACTCGCTTCATTTAGAACAGCATGGTGTGCTAAAAAATAAACAGTACCATTTTGGACATCATAGCTGCCTACATCCACCGTTTTAGCATGCCCCAATGCTACATACTCTTCAATAAAGCTCTTATATTTTTCTAAATATACAGGGTTGTGTTTAAATCGTTTCTCAAGTGATAGAAATCTTTGAAGAGCCACTGAGAATGAATCTCCAAGCTGCAACTCTTCCATTTTGGAAGCTAAGGGCATATCAACACAAAACTTGTTATTTTCAAGCTTAACAGATTGCTGAAAACTTTTTTCTGATTTTTTGAGTTCATTACAGCCTTTTGTTGTTGACTGGGGAATCATCTCAGTAAGCCAAAACTGTTCCATTACAAGTTCTAATTTATTACTATCACAAATAGCCAAGTTTGCAACTAAATCATTTTTATGATCATCAACAAATTGCTTTCCACCAATAGTATAGCCAAACAAAGTATTTTGCAATAATAAACCATTATGAATTTTAAGTTGACCATCAATTAAAATATTAAAATAAATGTCAGCACCTAAAAGCATGGATATTTCTGTTGGTACATTAAATTCATCATCTGATAACTGAATGTGTTTGGGAATATTTAACTTTGATCTATCAAAATGATTTTGAGGCAAATTTGCAGTAATACAGTTTACAACATGGCATTTTATTTTTAACTGTACATTTCTCACTGGAGAATTGATGGTAACATCAACATATTTGTTGATTTGATTATAATTGTTTCCTATGCCAATTATATTAGTATTTTGGCTCTTAAGCTTAACTTGCAATTTTTCCACAAGATGTGTGGTAATAAGTGAAACTTGACTTCCTGAATCAAGTAATGCTCTGACATAAAGTTCGGAACCCTTATAGTCGATTAACTTAACCTTTATGGTGGGCAATAGGGTATTCATAGTTGAATTAACAGAATGCAGTGATATTGGAGCCTGCGGACTAGGATCACTGTCTTTATGCAGGAGTGTATTGTGCCCCTGTTTGCAAGTTTTACAAGAAAATGAAAACTTACACTTACCAGTGTGAGTTTTTAAACACATAGTACACAACTTTTTGTCATCTATGAATTTTATACGGTCTTCTATTGAAGCCATTTTAAATTTAGGGCATGAATGCAACAAATGCCCCATACCTCCACAAAAGGTACAAGAACTAGAAGTTTTAGTGACAACATTGCTCACTTTTTGTACTGTATTCTTCTTATTGTCAGAATTACAGCTATCTTCGAACGCTATAGCACGCTTCTCTAAGAATGAAAGGAACTCTTCCATAGTTGGAAGTGTATCTATATTCCTATCTAACTGATAGGCACGATTGGTATACAAATCTAATTTTTTAGATAAGATTGAAATTAAAAGCATATCCCATTGATTAACAGGCTGCTGCAAGTTTTTAAGCGCATACAATTGTTGTTGCACTTGTGATGTAAAAGACCTTATAGAGGCTGCTGTACTTTTCTGTATTACAGGCAATTGCAACAATATGTTTATGTGATTAAATATTAATCTTGACTTATTTTCAAAGCGTTTTTTCAAAAGCTCAATAGCCTCTCCATAGGATTCATTCACAAGCGGTAAGTTAACAATAACAGCCAATGCTTCTTCAGATAAAAATTTGCGCAAATAAAATAACTTTTGCACATCTGAGAGTGCCCTGTTTCCATCAATTACAGCCATAAACAAATCAATAAATGGAGTATACTTTGTAAAATCCTTCCCATCAAACACTGGGATATCAATGTTAGGTAATTTTGAAGTTGAAACATTCGAACATTGTTTTGTTTCAGATGTACTTAAGTTTTTTAAAGCTGTATTTAACTTTGAGATAATGTCAAAATATTTATCCTCCAAAATAGCAACATTTTCCTTGTCTTTATCATCACAAGATAAAATATCTAACTGAGTTCTCTCATAGTCTCTAAAAGTAGTGTTCAGCTTTTCAATACGCGCTTGTATCATCTCGATAGACGCAGACGCAAGATTAATTGGATCACTAATAAAGTTCTCGATGCGCGTAACAGTACCTTTTTGTTGTGCTCGGGCGAGACGCAACCTTCTAAGCACTTCCTCCGCCGTCGACATGGTAAATAAGTTAGATTACGCACAAACGCACTATAATACTCACAAGAACACTTCACTTTTTGTATCTACGCACTTTTTATTGACCGTAAACACCGGACGAACTTCTTCGCAGACTGGAGTTGATGTTTGTTTACAAACAACCGAAGATAACCTCGATGACAGCGTTGACAGCTCCACGACCACAGACTATAGAGATGCGAAGTAGTAATTTGACGTTTGACGGCTCGACCGTTTCCCGCTCCTTTGTAAGATGATATTTCCAATGGGAGGTAGATGAGAAAGTGATGCAAAATTATAGATTTGCTAACACAACAGAAATAACATTAGATTGAATGTATTCCTGTGTAATATGCAGAAATCTTCACGAATCCTCTTATATTTTGCTGAGAAATTATAGATTTCCCGCAAAAACTTGCCCGGCGAACACGAACAATGGCAGTTTTCAATGTGCTGCAAAATTATAGACTTGCAATCCACAACTGAACGTATTTCTGTGAAATATGCAGTGATCCTCGCGATTCTTCTTGTATTTTGCAGAGATATTAGAGATTTCTCGCAAAATTATTGTTCGACGCACATGAACAATGGCGCGCGCCGGCGCCGAGTCACACACGCTAACTTGTTTATTACGCGATTTGCACACCGCACAACTTTTCACTGGTTTGAAGGACCACTTTAGCATGTATAATAAAATGCTTAAAGATTTTTAGAGTTGACTGTATTTCCAAATAGGTTTTTAAAATATAACAAAAATGTAACGTGACACCGAGACAGAGAAATTTTAGACTAATCAAAGTTACCAGAACATAAAAATTAATTCTAACATACAAATGTTGCCATTGCAACAAAACACTTATGTTTAGATTATTCTTAAACACATACCTAATAAAATGTATCCTCTATCAATTTCGTGTTCAATAGATTCAGATTTATTTATTGCGATTTTATCGTCAGAGTTATGTTAGTTACGTGGGTGACACAGTGCACTATCGTGTAAAGCTATCAAAACATCTTATATTTCTTATTTTTGCTCATGCAATTTGAAAGCATAAATAACACTCACCATCAGATAGGTTATTGTCGTAGGTTTCGCTCTTCCGTTTTGTCGACGTAGGCTTCACCATTTTCAAGGGTTTCGCCTCCGCATTATCGTATTTAATCGGTGGTACAATGGAGTTCCTTGAACCGCCATTAGTAGTAAACAATGTGACCATAAACCAAATCGCTGTCAGTATGAGCACAGCCTTCAATATCAACGACAGCCTCCGTAGGAAAAACCTTGTGTATTTCATTTCTCACAACTTATTCCAAGATACGGTCTGGATGAAGTTCTAACTATATTTGATGCGCTCAATACATTTTTAGAAACATGAATATTTTAGTCCTATTTTCATTAAGATCTAGGAAGTTTTAAATCACAAAAACTTCTTTAAAGAATTTGTTCAATAATGTTACCACTATCTATAATCACAAAAGGGTGACTAGCATAAATAATGAGATATGTCTTCGTGTTTTACGATTGTCACAAGATATGCTTCTTAGATATGACAGTTGCAGTGATGAAAATTAACTTCACATGACTTTGGTGTTTCTATTAGCTATAGCTTCTTCTCGGATTGTTTGTGTTTGAAGAGTTTCTTTCTCGTTTTTTGTTTCATTTCCAAGCGCTCATTGAGCATGATTTATCGTCCATATTCTCCAACACGAATCCTGAGAACAAAATAGTTGCTTATCAATATCATAACACGCACACTCTATCAAGCTACATAAATAAAATCCACATAATTTTGATTGATGCTCTGCTACGAGTATAAGTATAACTGTATTTATGGCACGCGATTTTTTCTCACCAAATCCCCGCCAGTGGCTACTGAAAAGGTAATTGTGTTGGAAGGGCCATTTTCAGGGGTTCTCCACCTCGGATACTATGATAAGAAAAAATCGGTTTTGTCGTAGATGAAAGCTTTATCCCACATGACAGAATTTTGTTAGTTGAAAGGGTAGAAATGATTTATGAAAAGAAAGTCTGTTAAAAACAAAACAGATATAAAATCGACTGCGGTAACAACACACTGGATAGCGTGCCACGTAAATTACCCGCAACTTAAATTGTATGGAATGAATTATTAAACTCGTATTGACGCCACAGGACAGAAATTCGAAATTGCTTTCTAAAGGGTCAGTTGATATTGTGTTGTATATAAAAACCACGTGATTAACATGCGGTTACGTTTCAACTTAGGCCAACTCAAATCTACTTTTAATTGTATCCAAAGGGCTGTTGAAGGTCCTATAATTCTCTGGAAGAACAGCAATAATAAACCTTAAATAGCGAAAGTTTCGCAGCCCTACGAAAAACTAAAGATGTACAATGGAGCCCTTTCCCAGAGTGGTATGAGGTGGTGGGTGGTAGTTTCCGCCACACGCCTGATGGATTGGTTCTGCTTCGTACATTATCGGGGCTAGCTGCCAGTGCCATTTTTCAAGTAGTCACACTGCTATTTTGTAGGCCAGAACGACAAGACCCGGTGTCGGTTTTACTGTTAAAAATTGCTTGGAATCTTTCCTATTTTATCGTCCAAGTTATTTTAAAATGTTTTAACAACTACAAATATTAACCAATTCCTTTTTGCATTATTGCAGTAAGTACGAGTATAAATTATGGCTACTAACTCAGATATTAAATCGCAACTATCAATGTAATATTATTGCATATTTACATGTACATGAATAATCTAACCCCAAGATCCTCAAATAAATTAAATGGAATCAATCTTTATACTTAAGTTAGATTTTTTTTTAATATCTACTCACATCTGCTGCTGTCAGTGGACCATAGAAGTCTAAACTCAAAAACAATAATTTTAAGGTTAAACATTGCCCAAGAAAAACATTTTAGGGACAAGTAGAAGAGACTTGTTTTATCCAATCGTTTTTATTAGCAGAGAGAAAGAATCCCAATAAAAAATTCAATTGGAGTGAAGAAATGGAAATGAGTGTAAAGTATGGTTCCGTAGGTAATCTGACCTCAATTTCATGGCTGCACACACTTAACCCAAATTGTATTCAACTTTTCTCTTGAACTTTTTAATTAAGCCAACGAGCTTTGCATCTGATACTAGAATGTTTCCGTACCTTGTAAAACGGTGATGATTTTACAAATCGGAGCCGACGTCGCGCGTCGTATCTGTAACAATGACATAAACAGTTAGAACTTCAAGGTAAAGATGGTCGTCGGTGTCGATATATTTAAAGAGAATGTTGAAACGAGCAATAAATTAGATAAAATCTTTACGGTCTCAAATTTAAACGTAAATAGCAGTAAATGGCGAAATATCCGAACATCTGAGATGTCTGCTGTAATAAATTCGAGGGAACTCCTCCCGAGGGCTTATCGCAATTTAACCGAATCGGTATAAATTAAAAATATTCACCGAGATTATTATTTCATCCGTATTGGAAACGTATTTGTATGTGGGAGGGAGATTGCATTTAGCTCTAAAATTAAATTTACAAAAAAATGGCTTGTGTTTAAACGCCTACCAGAAAAGAACCTATTTTAATACCAAAAAAAATCGAAAAAATGGATTAATGCTCACCAAATTTGAAAGTGTTTCCTAAAGTATTGTAGGAATGAACCTATTTTCCTTTTTATTCTATACCATATAGATTTATAAACGCCTTTAAAGTTAACTGCAGACCAAATATTTTATATTATCACTAAATAGATGTCACCAATATTGTATTTCACGACTTTCAATTTATCTCCATGACGCGCGCTCGCTTCGCTCGCATATTAAATAACACTAATATCTTCTGTCCCCGAAGTGCCGGGCCTCCGCCGGCCTCCTTCGTCGGCCTACGGCCCGGTGCCCATGCCGCCCATAAAGGATACTGTCGCGAGACGATCGTATTATAATATTGGTTAATTGATTTGGTGAGCGTTTATCCATTTTGGTAGGCAAAAAGAATATAAATACAACACGTACAATTATTCTGATGAGTGTCTAATTATTTTGGAACTTAAAACGTTGTTCTTTAGGCACCTCGGTATAGGGTGGGTTTATTTTATTTAAACTTAAAATATTTTTTTTGGTACTTTACTGTACTTTAGTCTAGGGTCTAAAAATCTTTTTTGGTGAGCATTTAAATTGTCGTCGGTATGGTGTCGGACGCAAAGAATAGCACCATCCCATATCTTCCCGTGGGTGTCGTAAGAGGCGACTAAGGGATGTACCAGAGAATGGGCAGCAGCGTTCTCTGTGCTTTTTGTATCGACCGTACTGCGATCGCCAACCCGCCTGCCAAGCGTGGCGATTATGGCAAACCCCCCCTAAGCAAAAATTACACTTAGGGGAGGCCTATGTCCAGCAGTGGACGTCTTTCGGCTGAAATGATGAATGATGATGATGATTTAAATTGTAGCCCAAAAAAATATAACTAATTTTCTTTAAATATTCGAAAAATCAAAATCTTACACGCCGTTCACATAAAAACTTCATTTAAATTTTAACAAACATAGATTTGAACATATTAGAATCAACTATTTTTCTCAAAATCCAGTCACCTGATATGAGTTGAGATCATGAATTTTGTACGTACACATACATTAACTCACGCCCTTTTCCCATGGGGGTTGGCAGAAACCACAGAACGCCACCTGCTACGATCCTTACATACTTCTTCTTTCACAAAAAAACATTGCTTTTATTGACCAATCAATTATAACGTTATCAATAATAGTACTACAGGAGAATTACATTTTCGCCTAGTTTCTTTATCAATCACAGTCATATTTTTCAGAAACGAGAATTTGCGAGTAATTTACCGATGAACAATTGACCAGTTAACCGTTCGGGTACGCCGCCTATTACATACGGCGTATTCATACGCACGCAATGCAGATCCGTACTACAAACTTGAGTGTAAAAAAAAAATAAGTTTAAAAATCTAAAACCCGACTACTAACAAAATCGCGGTCTTAAAAGTAGAAAACAAGAAAATAATTCTTCTCTGATATTCTTCGTAGTCGCATGCGCTACTATGAAGAAAACATTGTTTCTAATTGAAGTAGCGGACGAATTAATATTGGCTATTGGGAATGGATGTCCGCTGCTGGACTAGGAGAGTTAGTTGAAATAGGAGGGCGTTTAAACAGTCAAAAATACTTGGAAATGATTCGAGACACACTCATAACTACTGTTAATATTTCCCACCCCAGATCTTGTGCCTTTCTCGTTTATACATGACAATAGCTCAGTGCACACTGCACGAATCTGTAATGTGTGGTTTTAAAATAATCGTGACCTCATAAGAGTTCTTCCATTTCCCCCAAAAAGCCCAGATTTAAACCCTATTGAAAATCTCTGGGGCCTCATGGTTCAGCAGTGGGACTCAGATGCACCTCGCACCCGGGTTCAAATACAACGTCATGTGGTTGAAATATGGGAATCATTTAGATCTTCGAATGTATGCCAAAATTTATGGTTGATTCAATGAGGGAAAGACTACAAGCGATAATAGATAATAACGGGGGACACACCCGTTACTGACTTAAATCCGTAATTATAAAAATTGTTAAAGATCATAATAGTGATACAATTTTTTGTTCCATATCATAATGAGAATAGTTATTTTTGTTTTTTTTTAGTTACGTAACTTTTGATTATAATAAATATGAGACGATTTTTTTTTTCTTGAACCCGATGTCAAATTTCGCTCCCACAGAAAACAATGTTACTTATAATTATGAGCAGAATGGTTTTAATATTATAATCCAGAATATAATATACCTACCCTATTAGTATACTAAAGCAGATTTCCATTAAAAACGTATGAAAATAATATTTCTTCAACATTTATATAATGTATGAATTATTTAGTAATCAATAAATTTTTTATACTAGCAATATTTTTACTTGTTTTTTTTTTTTTTTTGTCCTTTGCTCCGTGCTGCTTTCCGTAAAACTAGCAAATTAAATTACTGGCATAATTAAAAAATAAGTATGGATGAATTATTTGCCTCATGATTACGTGGACTCAGTTTCATAATTTAATTTTTGATTTTAACTGTTCACTAATTTTGAATTCTTTTTTCACTTCTTAGTTCTGGAGCGAATTGAGTTTATAACTTTTGGAGTCAAAACTGATCACGAATATATGGCAGTTGTACTAGTAGTAAATGTTTGGTATAATTTACAATCACATACTTATGAATCACTTCGACGCCACACAGTTCTGACACGAACTCCGTTCATTAGTATTGAATTTCTGATTTTGATCATCTACTTTTGCTGTTGACTGTACAAACTTAACTGCTGAAATGTCAGTATAGTCGGCTAAAAAGGAAAGGCGAAGTGTTAGGTAGAGGTGTTGAGGTGTACACACGGCTACACATCAAGCTATAAAAAACCAGTTAATCTTGGCCTCACTTTACTAGATCTTTTCGCACAATGAACGATCAGATTATACTGGTTTTGTATAGCTTGATGTGTAGCCGTGTGTACTGACATTTCAGTAACTAAGTACTTTATTAACACCTCTGCCTAACCTTTTGCCTTTTCTTTTTAGCCGATTGTGTGAGTGACGCAAAGAAAAGTAATGTATTTATCAGCTTATGTATGTATGTTTGTTCTTTTGTGGCGTCATTCTGCTCCATACTTATGAATAGGTTTGATGAAACAAAGTTTCTTTTGTTTTAGTTCTAAGTATGGGGAAGAACAGTGAGCTGATCAGAACAAGAAGAGCAGTGGTGGCCCAGTGGTTGCGGCCTCGACTTACGAACAGTAAGTCGTGGGTTCGAACCTAGGCAAGCGCATTATTTGGTGTAATTTATTTCATCACCACTGCTCTCAAAACGGCGAAGGAAAACATCGTGAGGAAACCGGCATGTCTTGGAACCAAAGAAACCGAAGACATAAAATGAATATTTATTTTCCAGAATATAGGTGGGCATTTCTCCACTAACTGGAAAATCACTGTCCCAAGCTAATTTTACGTTGTGAAACGTAATATTTCTCAGTTAATTGTATTTATAACGACATAGTATTACGTATTCTTGGAATGCAACTGCGGATTCAGCAATTTAATAATGTAATATTTGAGAAAATTAACCTCAAACACCTCAAAAAACAGTCCCCCGGTGCGTCCCTTTTCCAGAATTACAAATCTTGTAACAAATATTTCTTTTTTTGCTGTTGATAACTGAATAAAAAATATCCAAATACATTATACATAACAGTAAGCATCTAATACATAACAATTATATTTTTACGATTGAAATTAAATCAAAATATCTATGCGCGAATGCTGTCCTCAAATTATTGAAACAGTCCCCTGTTAAAATTTGAACACCGCGTTGAAGTCAAATTTTGTTTTGGCGTGATGCATTTATATCGTGATACAGAAAGTACTCGATGTGAATTTTGCGCGGTTGTGGAGCTAAGCGAGAAGCTGCCATTTTTTTAGTGCTACGACAGCGTCTGTAGGTGAACTACACGTCTTGACCGTTACGTAAACAGTCCCCTGGCTAGCTTACTTTATACTATTTTAAGATTTAAAATTATGAAAATTTGTTATAAAGAATTGATTATCTAGGATGTAGCCACATCTGTTTGGTTAATCAGATATGTTTAAATGATTTTGTTTTATTAAGTATTCATGTAAAAAAAAACAGTCCTCTGGTGAACAGTCCCCTGTCATTTTATTAAATGAAAAAAATATATATTTTACGAATTACAAAGAAAAATAAAGACTAATTACTTTGACAAACAAAATCCTTGTTAAAAACAAGTATTTTTGATTATAAGGGGCCTGTTTTTCTGTACAAAAGTAGAGAAAAACAGTCCCCTGTCACGGTTTGCTTAAGACAGTCCTGTATGGAAGATTTTCCAGTTAGCAGAGAAACACCCAGGTACATACATAATTAGATGCTAAAAATTAAATAATTTTAGTCTCACTATATTCGACCTATCAGTCGTGCAAATATTTCTGGTAGGTACATGCTTAATAATTATACTATATAAAGCTAAATTACCACTGACTCACTCACTGACTGACTGACAGAATTGTTCTCCCAGATGGTGGATGGGGAGGTGGGTATATTTTGACAGATTCGTAAACAATCAACTCTCATGACTATGGGAAAAGTCCCAAACCCCCCCTTTCCCCCCCCCTTCTCCCCCATCCCTATCGTATCTCGGAAACGAAGAGACTTTACATGTTTTTTTTTAGGGATTCGTATAGAGGGGGCTCGGGGAAGTAAAAACCATTTTTCAAATTTGACCCCCTTTTCCCCCTTCTCCCCCCCTTTAGGCGGATCTCGGAAATAAAGAGATTTTACGTGTTTTTTTTTAGGGATTCGTATAGAGTATGCTCGGGGAAGTAAAAACCATTTTTCAAATTTGACCCCCTTGCCCCCCTTCACCCCCCCTTTAGGCGGATCTCGGAAATAAAGAGATTTTACGTGTTTTTTTTAGGGATTCGTATAGAAAAGGCTCGGGGAAGTAAAAAACATTTTTCAAAATTGACCCCTTGCCCCCCTTCACCCCCCCTTTAGGCGGATCTCGGAAGTTAAGAGACTTGGCACATTTTTTTTTTCAGATTCATTAAAAGGGGCAATGCGTGAGTCGAAATCGTTTTTCAAAGTTCCCCCCTCTCCCCCCTTTAACGCTCCCCCCCCCTCTTCACCCCTTTTTTTAACTTGTGTTCTGTTTTGTTTACGGATTCGTATAGAGGAGGCTCGGGGAAGTAAAATCCATTTTTAAAATTTGACCCCCTTGCCCCCCTTCTCCCCCCTTTTAGGCGGATCTCGAAAGTTAAGAGACTTGGAACGTATTTTTTTCAGATTCATATAGGTAGAGGGGCATTGCGTTAGTCGAAATCATTTTTAGAAACTCCACCCTCTCCCCCCCTTCACCCCCCCCCCTCTTCACCTCTTTTTTTACTCCTGAAATTTTTTTTGATTCTTACCCTAATCTATTTGAGGGGCGTTGAAATTTGCATACCCTCCCCTCCCCAACCTCCCCTAAAATTAAAAGGGCTGTAACTTCATAACGGTTAGAGATAGCCATTAGGTGTTTGAACAAATATTATAGTAGGCGTCGAAACCTGTCCGGTGGTGGTACAGCGGTAAAGCGAAGGGAGGAGCGGGCGAGCGAAGCGAGCCGGCGACCCCCGTAGCGTAGGGGTAATGTCATGATAGCTTTCCGGTGGTAGGTAGGTCCTGAGTGGAGCGAACCTGCGAGACCGAGTGGAGCGAAGGGGGGAGGTGGCGAGCGAAGCGAGCCGGCGACCTCCTTAGCGTAACGAAGGTTGAGTGGGTGAAGCGTAACTCAGGGGCGACGACAAGCAAACTTTAGAGTTATGTTTTTTTAGTGGTAGTAGGAGGTAGTAGGTAGGTAGTAGGTATGTGTAGGTAGATAGTAGGTAGGTGTAGGTAGGTAGTAGGTAGGTGTAGGTAGGTAGCAGGTAGGTGTAGGTAGGTAGTAGGTAGGTGATAGGTAGTAGGTAGGTAGTAGGTAGGTGTAGGTAGGTAGGTAGTAGGTAGGTGTAGGTAGGTGTAGGTAGGTAGTAGGTAGGTAGTAGGTAGGTAGTAGGTAGGTAGTAGTAGGTAGGTAGTAGGTAGGTAGTAGGTAGGTAGTAGGTAGGTAGTAGGTAGGTAGTAGGTAGGTAGTAGGTAGGTAGTAGGTAGGTAGTAGGTAGGTAGTAGGTAGGTAGTAGGTAGGTAGTAGGTAGGTAGTAGGTAGGTAGTAGGTAGGTAGTAGGTAGGTAGTAGGTAGGTAGTAGGTAGGTAGTAGGTAGGTAGTAGGTAGGTAGTAGGTAGGTAGTAGGTAGGTAGTAGGTAGGTAGTAGGTAGGTAGTAGGTAGGTAGTAGGTAGGTAGTAGGTAGGTAGTAGGTAGGTAGTAGGTAGGTAGTAGGTAGGTAGTAGGTAGGTAGTAGGTAGGTAGTAGGTAGGTAGTAGGTAGGTAGTAGGTAGGTAGTAGGTAGGTAGTAGGTAGGTAGTAGGTAGGTAGTAGGTAGGTAGTAGGTAGGTAGTAGGTAGGTAGTAGGTAGGTAGTAGGTAGGTAGTAGGTAGGTAGTAGGTAGGTAGTAGGTAGGTAGTAGGTAGGTAGTAGGTAGGTAGTAGGTAGGTAGTAGGTAGGTAGTAGGTAGGTAGTAGGTAGGTAGTAGGTAGGTAGTAGGTAGGTAGTAGGTAGGTAGTAGGTAGGTAGTAGGTAGGTAGTAGGTAGGTAGTAGGTAGGTAGTAGGTAGGTAGTAGGTAGGTAGTAGGTAGGTAGTAGGTAGGTAGTAGGTAGGTAGTAGGTAGGTAGTAGGTAGGTAGTAGGTAGGTAGTAGGTAGGTAGTAGGTAGGTAGTAGGTAGGTAGTAGGTAGGTGTAGGTAGGTAGATGTAGGTAGGTAGTAGGTAGGTGTAGGTAGGTAGTACCGCGAGCTGCATTGGAATTTTTTTTTTTTCAGATTCATTGAGAGGTGCAATGCGTTAGTTGAAATCATTTTTCAAAGCTCCCCCTCTCCCCCTCTTCACGCCCCGCGAGCTGCGCGCAGCTCGCGCAGCCACGCAAATACTAGTTATACTATATAAAGCTAAATTACCACTGACTGACTCACTCACTGATTGACAGAATTGTTCTCCCAGATGGTGGATGGGGAGGTGGGTATATTTTGACAGATTCGTAAACAAGCAACTCTCGTGAGTATGGGAAAATTGCCAAAACCCCCCTTTTCCCCCCCCTTCTCCCCCCTCCCTATCGTATCTCGGAAAGTAAGAGACCCGTTTTTTTTTTTTTTTAGGGATTCGTATAGAGGAGGCTCGGGGAAGTAAAAACCATTTTTCAAAGTGGCCCCCCTTTTCCCCCTTCTCCCCCCCTTTAGGCGGATCTCGGAAATAAAGAGAATTTACGTGTTTTTTTTTAGGGATTCGTATAGAGGAGGCTTGGGGAAGTAAAAACCATTTTTAAAATTTGACCCCCTTGCCCCCCTTCACCCCCCCCCTTTCGGATCTCGGAAGTTAAGAGACTTAGAACGAATTTTTTTTCAGATTCATATAGAAGGGCATTGCGTTAGTCGAAATAATTTTTAGAAACTCCCCCCTCTCCCCCCCTTCATCCCCCCCTCTTCACCTCTTTTTTTACTCCTGAAAAAATTTTTGATTCTTACCTAAATCTATTTGAGGGGCGTTGAAATATGTATACCCTCCCCTCCCCAACCTCCCCTAAAATTAAAAGGGCTGTAACTTCATAACGGTTAGAGATAGCCATTAGGTGTTTGAACAAATATTATAGTAGGCGTCGAAACCTGTCCGGTGGTGGTACAGCGGTAAAGCGAAGGGGGGAGCGGGCGAGCGAAGCGAGCCGGCGACCCCCGTAGCGCAGGGATAATGTCATGATAGCTTTCCGGTGGTAGGTAGGTCCTGAGTGGAGCGAACCTGCGAGACCGAGTGGAGCCAAGGGGGGAGGTGGCGAGCGAAGCGAGCCGGCGACCTCCTTAGCGTAACGAAGGTTGAGTGGGTGAAGCGTAACTCAGAGGCGACGACAAGCAAACTTTAGGGTAATGTTTTTTTAGTGGTAGTAGAAGGTAGTAGGTAGGTGGTAGGTAGTAGGTATGTGTAGGTAGGTGTAGGTAAGTGTAGGTAGTAGGTAGGTGTAGGTAGGTGTAGGTAGGTAGTAGGTAGGTGTAGGTAGGTGTAGGTAGGTAGTAGGTAGGTGTAGGTAGGTAGGTGTAGGTAGGTAGTAGGTAGGTGTAGGTAGGTGGTAGGTAGTAGGTAGGTGTAGGTAGGTAGTAGGTAGGTGTAGGTAGGTAGTACCGCGAGCTGCATTGGAACATTTTTTTTTTTCAGATTCATTGAGAGGTGCAATGCGTTAGTCGAAATCATTTTTTAAAGCTCCCCTTCTCCCCCACTTCACGCCCGCGAGCTGCGCGCAGCTCGCGCAGCCACGCAAATACTAGTTATTATATTATATAAAGCTCGATTACCACTCACTCACTGACTGATTGACATAATTGTTCTCCCAGATGGTGGATGGGGAGGTGGGTATATTTTGACAGATTCGTAAACAAGTAACTCTCGTGAGTATGGGAAAAGTCCCAAACCCCCCCTTTCCCCCCCCCTTCTCCCCCCTCCCTATCGTATCTCGGAAACAAAGAGACCCGTATTTTTTTTTTATTACGGATTCGTATAGAGGAGGCTCGGTAAAGTAAAAATCATTTTTCAAAGAGGCCCCCCTTGCCCCCCTTCTCCCCCCTTTTAGGCGGATCTCGAAAGTTAAGAGACTTGAAACATTTTTTTTTTCAGATTCATTGATTGAAAGGGGCAATGAGTTAATCGAAATCATTTTTCAAAGCTTCCCTCCCCCCCACTTCACCCCCCCCCCTCTTCACCCCTTTTTTCAGTTTTGTTTACGGATTCGTATAGAGGAGGCTCGGGAAAGTAAAATCCATTCTTAAAATTTGACCCCCTTGCCCCCCTTCACCCCCCCTTTGGCAGATCTCGGAAGTTAAGAGACTTGGAAGATTTTTTTTTTCAGATTCATCGAAAGGAGCCTATCCTGTGGTGGTGCCGGTAAAGCGAAGGGGGGAGCGGGCGAGCGAAGCGAGCCGGCGACCCCCGTAGCGTAGGGATAATGTCATGATAGTTTTCCGGTGGTAGGTAGGTCCTGAGTGGAGCGAACCCGCGAGACCGAGTGGAGCGAAGGGGGAGGTGGTGAGCGAAGCGAGCCGGCGACCTCCTTAGCGTAGCGAAGGTTGAGTGGGTGAAGCGTTACTCAGGGGCGACGACAAGCAAACTTTAGGGTAATGTTTTTTTAGTGGTAGTTGGAGGTAGTAGGTAGGAAGGTAGTAGGTAGGTGATAGGTAGGTAGTAGGTAGGTGTAGGGGTAGTAGGTAGGTGGTAGGTAGGTGTTGGTAGGTAGTAGGTAGGTGTAGGGGTAGTAGGTTGGTAGTAGGTAGGTGTAGGTAGGTAGTAGGTAGGTGTAGGTAGGTAGTAGGTTGGTAGTAGGTAGGTGTAGGTAGGTAGTAGGTAGGTGGAAGGTGTATATAGGTAGGTATATCAGATTCATTGAAAGGGGCAATGCGTTAGTCGAAATTATTTTTCGAAGCGCCCCCTCCCCCCCCTTCACGCCCCGCGAGCTGCGCGCAGCTCGCGCAGCCACGCAAATACTAGTTATACTATATAAAGCTAAATTACCACTGACTGACTTATTGACAGAATTGTTCTCCCAGATGGTGGATGGGGAGGTGGGTATATTTTGACAGATTCGTAAACAATCAACTCTCATGACTATGGGAAAAGTCCCAAACCCCCCCTTTTCCCCCCCCTTCTCCCCCCTTCCTATCGTATCTCGGAAACGAAGAGACTTTACGTGTTTTTTTTTAGGGATTCGTATAGAGGGGGCTCGGTAAAGTAAAAATAATTTTTCAAAGTGCCCCCCTTTTCCCCCTTCTCCCCCCCTTTAGGCGGATCTCGGAAGTTAAGAGACTTGGCACATTTTTTTTTTCAGATTCATTAAAAGGGGCAATGCGTGAGTCGAAATCGTTTTTCAAAGTTCCCCCCTCTCCCCCCTTTAACGCTCCCCCCCCCTCTTCACCCCTTTTTTTAACTTGTGTTCTGTTTTGTTTACGGATTCGTATAGAGGAGGCTCGGGGAAGTAAAATCCATTTTTAAAATTTGACCCCCTTGCCCCCCTTCTCCCCCCTTTTAGGCGGATCTCGAAAGTTAAGAGACTTGGAACGTATTTTTTTCAGATTCATATAGGTAGAGGGGCATTGCGTTAGTCGAAATCATTTTTAGAAACTCCACCCTCTCCCCCCCTTCACCCCCCCCCCTCTTCACCTCTTTTTTTACTCCTGAAATTTTTTTTGATTCTTACCCTAATCTATTTGAGGGGCGTTGAAATTTGCATACCCTCCCCTCCCCAACCTCCCCTAAAATTAAAAGGGCTGTAACTTCATAACGGTTAGAGATAGCCATTAGGTGTTTGAACAAATATTATAGTAGGCGTCGAAACCTGTCCGGTGGTGGTACAGCGGTAAAGCGAAGGGAGGAGCGGGCGAGCGAAGCGAGCCGGCGACCCCCGTAGCGTAGGGGTAATGTCATGATAGCTTTCCGGTGGTAGGTAGGTCCTGAGTGGAGCGAACCTGCGAGACCGAGTGGAGCGAAGGGGGGAGGTGGCGAGCGAAGCGAGCCGGCGACCTCCTTAGCGTAACGAAGGTTGAGTGGGTGAAGCGTAACTCAGGGGCGACGACAAGCAAACTTTAGAGTTATGTTTTTTTAGTGGTAGTAGGAGGTAGTAGGTAGGTAGTAGGTATGTGTAGGTAGATAGTAGGTAGGTGTAGGTAGGTAGTAGGTAGGTGTAGGTAGGTAGCAGGTAGGTGTAGGTAGGTAGTAGGTAGGTGATAGGTAGTAGGTAGGTAGTAGGTAGGTGTAGGTAGGTAGGTAGTAGGTAGGTGTAGGTAGGTGTAGGTAGGTAGTAGGTAGGTAGTAGGTAGGTAGTAGGTAGGTAGTAGTAGGTAGGTAGTAGGTAGGTAGTAGGTAGGTAGTAGGTAGGTAGTAGGTAGGTAGTAGGTAGGTAGTAGGTAGGTAGTAGGTAGGTAGTAGGTAGGTAGTAGGTAGGTAGTAGGTAGGTAGTAGGTAGGTAGTAGGTAGGTAGTAGGTAGGTAGTAGGTAGGTAGTAGGTAGGTAGTAGGTAGGTAGTAGGTAGGTAGTAGGTAGGTAGTAGGTAGGTAGTAGGTAGGTAGTAGGTAGGTAGTAGGTAGGTAGTAGGTAGGTAGTAGGTAGGTAGTAGGTAGGTAGTAGGTAGGTAGTAGGTAGGTAGTAGGTAGGTAGTAGGTAGGTAGTAGGTAGGTAGTAGGTAGGTAGTAGGTAGGTAGTAGGTAGGTAGTAGGTAGGTAGTAGGTAGGTAGTAGGTAGGTAGTAGGTAGGTAGTAGGTAGGTAGTAGGTAGGTAGTAGGTAGGTAGTAGGTAGGTAGTAGGTAGGTAGTAGGTAGGTAGTAGGTAGGTAGTAGGTAGGTAGTAGGTAGGTAGTAGGTAGGTAGTAGGTAGGTAGTAGGTAGGTAGTAGGTAGGTAGTAGGTAGGTAGTAGGTAGGTAGTAGGTAGGTAGTAGGTAGGTAGTAGGTAGGTAGTAGGTAGGTAGTAGGTAGGTAGTAGGTAGGTAGTAGGTAGGTAGTAGGTAGGTAGTAGGTAGGTAGTAGGTAGGTAGTAGGTAGGTAGTAGGTAGGTAGTAGGTAGGTAGTAGGTAGGTAGTAGGTAGGTAGTAGGTAGGTAGTAGGTAGGTGTAGGTAGGTAGATGTAGGTAGGTAGTAGGTAGGTGTAGGTAGGTAGTACCGCGAGCTGCATTGGAATTTTTTTTTTTTCAGATTCATTGAGAGGTGCAATGCGTTAGTTGAAATCATTTTTCAAAGCTCCCCCTCTCCCCCTCTTCACGCCCCGCGAGCTGCGCGCAGCTCGCGCAGCCACGCAAATACTAGTTATACTATATAAAGCTAAATTACCACTGACTGACTCACTCACTGATTGACAGAATTGTTCTCCCAGATGGTGGATGGGGAGGTGGGTATATTTTGACAGATTCGTAAACAAGCAACTCTCGTGAGTATGGGAAAATTGCCAAAACCCCCCTTTTCCCCCCCCTTCTCCCCCCTCCCTATCGTATCTCGGAAAGTAAGAGACCCGTTTTTTTTTTTTTTTAGGGATTCGTATAGAGGAGGCTCGGGGAAGTAAAAACCATTTTTCAAAGTGGCCCCCCTTTTCCCCCTTCTCCCCCCCTTTAGGCGGATCTCGGAAATAAAGAGAATTTACGTGTTTTTTTTTAGGGATTCGTATAGAGGAGGCTTGGGGAAGTAAAAACCATTTTTAAAATTTGACCCCCTTGCCCCCCTTCACCCCCCCCCTTTCGGATCTCGGAAGTTAAGAGACTTAGAACGAATTTTTTTTCAGATTCATATAGAAGGGCATTGCGTTAGTCGAAATAATTTTTAGAAACTCCCCCCTCTCCCCCCCTTCATCCCCCCCTCTTCACCTCTTTTTTTACTCCTGAAAAAATTTTTGATTCTTACCTAAATCTATTTGAGGGGCGTTGAAATATGTATACCCTCCCCTCCCCAACCTCCCCTAAAATTAAAAGGGCTGTAACTTCATAACGGTTAGAGATAGCCATTAGGTGTTTGAACAAATATTATAGTAGGCGTCGAAACCTGTCCGGTGGTGGTACAGCGGTAAAGCGAAGGGGGGAGCGGGCGAGCGAAGCGAGCCGGCGACCCCCGTAGCGCAGGGATAATGTCATGATAGCTTTCCGGTGGTAGGTAGGTCCTGAGTGGAGCGAACCTGCGAGACCGAGTGGAGCCAAGGGGGGAGGTGGCGAGCGAAGCGAGCCGGCGACCTCCTTAGCGTAACGAAGGTTGAGTGGGTGAAGCGTAACTCAGAGGCGACGACAAGCAAACTTTAGGGTAATGTTTTTTTAGTGGTAGTAGAAGGTAGTAGGTAGGTGGTAGGTAGTAGGTATGTGTAGGTAGGTGTAGGTAAGTGTAGGTAGTAGGTAGGTGTAGGTAGGTGTAGGTAGGTAGTAGGTAGGTGTAGGTAGGTGTAGGTAGGTAGTAGGTAGGTGTAGGTAGGTAGGTGTAGGTAGGTAGTAGGTAGGTGTAGGTAGGTGGTAGGTAGTAGGTAGGTGTAGGTAGGTAGTAGGTAGGTGTAGGTAGGTAGTACCGCGAGCTGCATTGGAACATTTTTTTTTTTCAGATTCATTGAGAGGTGCAATGCGTTAGTCGAAATCATTTTTTAAAGCTCCCCTTCTCCCCCACTTCACGCCCGCGAGCTGCGCGCAGCTCGCGCAGCCACGCAAATACTAGTTATTATATTATATAAAGCTCGATTACCACTCACTCACTGACTGATTGACATAATTGTTCTCCCAGATGGTGGATGGGGAGGTGGGTATATTTTGACAGATTCGTAAACAAGTAACTCTCGTGAGTATGGGAAAAGTCCCAAACCCCCCCTTTCCCCCCCCCTTCTCCCCCCTCCCTATCGTATCTCGGAAACAAAGAGACCCGTATTTTTTTTTTATTACGGATTCGTATAGAGGAGGCTCGGTAAAGTAAAAATCATTTTTCAAAGAGGCCCCCCTTGCCCCCCTTCTCCCCCCTTTTAGGCGGATCTCGAAAGTTAAGAGACTTGAAACATTTTTTTTTTCAGATTCATTGATTGAAAGGGGCAATGAGTTAATCGAAATCATTTTTCAAAGCTTCCCTCCCCCCCACTTCACCCCCCCCCCTCTTCACCCCTTTTTTCAGTTTTGTTTACGGATTCGTATAGAGGAGGCTCGGGAAAGTAAAATCCATTCTTAAAATTTGACCCCCTTGCCCCCCTTCACCCCCCCTTTGGCAGATCTCGGAAGTTAAGAGACTTGGAAGATTTTTTTTTTCAGATTCATCGAAAGGAGCCTATCCTGTGGTGGTGCCGGTAAAGCGAAGGGGGGAGCGGGCGAGCGAAGCGAGCCGGCGACCCCCGTAGCGTAGGGATAATGTCATGATAGTTTTCCGGTGGTAGGTAGGTCCTGAGTGGAGCGAACCCGCGAGACCGAGTGGAGCGAAGGGGGAGGTGGTGAGCGAAGCGAGCCGGCGACCTCCTTAGCGTAGCGAAGGTTGAGTGGGTGAAGCGTTACTCAGGGGCGACGACAAGCAAACTTTAGGGTAATGTTTTTTTAGTGGTAGTTGGAGGTAGTAGGTAGGAAGGTAGTAGGTAGGTGATAGGTAGGTAGTAGGTAGGTGTAGGGGTAGTAGGTAGGTGGTAGGTAGGTGTTGGTAGGTAGTAGGTAGGTGTAGGGGTAGTAGGTTGGTAGTAGGTAGGTGTAGGTAGGTAGTAGGTAGGTGTAGGTAGGTAGTAGGTTGGTAGTAGGTAGGTGTAGGTAGGTAGTAGGTAGGTGGAAGGTGTATATAGGTAGGTATATCAGATTCATTGAAAGGGGCAATGCGTTAGTCGAAATTATTTTTCGAAGCGCCCCCTCCCCCCCCTTCACGCCCCGCGAGCTGCGCGCAGCTCGCGCAGCCACGCAAATACTAGTTATACTATATAAAGCTAAATTACCACTGACTGACTTATTGACAGAATTGTTCTCCCAGATGGTGGATGGGGAGGTGGGTATATTTTGACAGATTCGTAAACAATCAACTCTCATGACTATGGGAAAAGTCCCAAACCCCCCCTTTTCCCCCCCCTTCTCCCCCCTTCCTATCGTATCTCGGAAACGAAGAGACTTTACGTGTTTTTTTTTAGGGATTCGTATAGAGGGGGCTCGGTAAAGTAAAAATAATTTTTCAAAGTGCCCCCCTTTTCCCCCTTCTCCCCCCCTTTAGGCGGATCTCGGAAGTTAAGAGACTTGGCACATTTTTTTTTTCAGATTCATTAAAAGGGGCAATGCGTGAGTCGAAATCGTTTTTCAAAGTTCCCCCCTCTCCCCCCTTTAACCCCCCCCCCCTCTTCACCCCTTTTTTTTAACTTGTGTTCTGTTTTGTTTACGGATTCGTATAGAGGAGGCTCGGGGAAGTAAAATCCATTTTTAAAATTTGACCCCCTTGCCCCCCTTCTCCCCCCTTTTAGGCGGATCTCGAAAGTTAAGAGACTTGGAACGTATTTTTTTTCAGATTCATATAGAGGGGCATTGCGTTATTCGAAATCATTTTTAGAAACTCCACCCTCTCCCCCCCTTCACCCCCCCCTCTTCACCTCTTTTTTTACTCCTGAAAAATTTTTTGATTCTTACCCTAATCTATTTGAGGGGCGTTGAAATTTGCATACCCTCCCCTCCCCAACCTCCCCTAAAATTAAAAGGGCTGTAACTTCATAACGGTTAGAGATAGCCATTAGGTGTTTGAAAAAATATTATATCGCGTCGAAACCTGTCCGGTGGTGGTACAGCGGTAAAGCGAAGGGGGGAGCGGGCGAGCGAAGCGAGCCGGCGACCCCCGTAGCGTAGGGATAATGTCATGATAGCTTTCCGGTGGTAGGTAGCGTAACGAAGGTTGAGTGGGTGAAGCGTAACTCAGGGGCGACGACAAGCAAACTTTAGAGTTATGTTTTTTTAGTGGTAGTAGGAGATAGTAGGTAGGTAGTAGGTATGTGTAGGTAGGTAGTAGGTAGGTAGTAGGTAGGTGTAGGTAGGTAGTAGGTAGGTGTAGGTAGGTAGCAGGTAGGTGTAGGTAGGTAGTAGGTAGGTGATAGGTAGTAGGTAGGTAGTAGGTAGTAGGTAGGTGTAGGTAGGTAGGTAGTAGGTAGGTGTAGGTAGGTAGTAGGTAGGTAGTAGGTAGGTAGTAGGTAGGTAGTAGGTAGGTAGTAGGTAGGTAGTAGGTAGGTGTAGGTAGGTAGTAGGTAGGTGTGGGTAGGTAGTAGGTAGGTGTAGGTAGGTAGTAGGTAGGTAGTAGGTAGGTAGTAGGTAGGTGTAGGTAGGTAGTAGGTAGGTGTGGGTAGGTAGTAGGTAGGTGTAGGTAGGTAGTACCGCGAGCTGCATTGGAACATTTTTTTTTTCAGATTCATTGAGAGGTGCAATGCGTTAGTTGAAATCATTTTTCAAACCTCCCCCTCTCCCCACCTTCACGCCCCGCGAGCTGCGCGCAGCTCGCGCAGCCACGCAAATACTAGTTATATTATATAAAGCTTAATTACCACTCACTGACTGACTGACAGAATTGTTCTCCCAGATGGTGGATGGGGAGGTGGGTATATTTTGACAGATTCGTAAACAAGCAACTCTCGTGAGTATGGGAAAAGTCCCAAACCCCCCCCTTTCCCCCCCCCCTTCTCCCCCCTCCCTATCGTATCTCGGAAACAAAGAGACTTTACGTGTTTTTTTTTGGGATTCGTATAGAGGGGGCTCGGTAAAGTAAAAATCATTTTTCAAAGTGGCCCCCCTTTTCCCCCTTCTCCCCCCCTTTAGGTGGATCTCGAAAATAAAGAGATTGTACGTGTTGTTTTTTAAGGATTCGTATATAAGAGGCTTGGCAAAGTATAAACCATTTTTCAAATTTGACCCCCTTGCCCCCCTTCTCCCCCCTTTTAGGCGGATCTCGGAAGTTAAGAGACTTGGAACGATTTTTTTTTCAGATTCATATAGAGGAGGCTCGGGGAAGTAAAAACCATTTTTTAAATTTGACCCCCTTGCCCCCCTTCACCCCCCCTTCAGGCTGATCTCGGAAGTTAAGAGACTTGGAACGATTTTTTTTTCAGATTCATATAGAGGGGCATTGCGTTAGTCGAAATCATTTCAAGTAACTCCCCCCTCTCCCCCCCTTCACCCCACCCCCCCTCTTCACCTCTGTTTTTACTACTGAAAAATTTTTTGATTCTTACCTAAAACCTAAAACTATTGAGGGGCGTTGAAATTTGTATACCCTGCCCTCCCCTCCCCAACCTCCCCTAAAATTAAAAGGGCTGTAACTTCATAACGGTTAGAGATAGCCATTAGGTGTTTGAACAAATATTATAGTAGGCGTCGAAACCTGTCCGGTGGTGGTACAGCGGTAAAGCGAAGGGGGGAGCGGGCGAGCGAAGCGAGCCGGCGACCCCCGTAGCGTAAGGATAATGTCATCATAGCTTTCCGGTGGTAGGTAGGTCCTGAGTGGAGCGAACCTGCGAGACCGAGTGGAGCGAAGGGGGGAGGTGGCGAGCGAAGCGAGCCGGCGACCTCCTTAGCGTAACGAAGGTTGAGTGGGTGAAGCGTAACTCAGGGGCGACGACAAGCAAACTTTAGGGTAATGTTTTTTTAGTGGTAGTAGGAGGTAGTAGGTAGGTAGTAGGTAGGTGGTAGGTAGTAGGTATGTGTAGGTAGTTGTAGGTAGGTGTAGGTGTAGGTAGGTAGTAGGTAGGTGTAGGTAGGTAGTAGGTAGGTGTAGGTAGGTAGTAGGTAGGTGTAGGTAGGTAGTAGGTAGGTAGTAGGTAGGTGTAGGTAGGTATTAGGTAGGTGTAGGTAGGTAGGTGTAGGTAGGTGTAGGTAGGTGTAGGTAGGTGTAGGTAGGTAGTAGGTAGGTGTAGGTAGGTGTAGGTAGGTGTAGGTAGGTGTAGGTAGGTGTAGGTAGGTGTAGGTAGGTGTAGGTAGGTGTAGGTAGGTAGTAGGTAGGTGTAGGTAGGTAGTAGGTAGGTGTAGGTAGGTAGTAGGTAGGTGTAGGTAGGTAGGTGTAGGTAGGTAGTAGGTAGGTGTAGGTATGTGTAGGTAGGTGTAGGTAGGTGTAGGTAGGTGTAGGTAGGTGTAGGTAGGTGTAGGTAGGTGTAGGTAGGTGTAGGTAGGTGTAGGTAGGTGTAGGTAGGTAGTAGGTAGGTGTAGGTAGGTAGTAGGTAGGTGTAGGTAGGTAGTAGGTAGGTGTAGGTAGGTAGTACCGCAAACTGCATTGGAACATTTTATTTTTCAGATTCATTGAGAGGTGCAATGCGTTAGTCGAAATCATTTTTCAAAGCTCCCCCTCTCCCCCCTTCACGCCCCGCGAGCTGCGCGCAGCTCGCGCAGCCACGCAAATACTAGTTATACTATATAAAGCTAAATTACCACTGACTCACTCACTCACTGACAGAATTGTTCTCCCAGATGGTGGATGGGGAGGTGGGTATATTTTGACAGATTCGTAAACAAGCAACTCTCGTGAGTATGGGAAAAGTCCCTAACCCCCCCTTTTCCCCCCCCTTCTCCCCCCTCCCTATCGTATCTCGAAAACAAAGAGACTTTACTTGTTTTTTTTTAGGGGTTCGTATAGAGGGGGCAAGGTAAAGTAAAAATCATTTTTCAAAGTGGCCCCCCTTGCCCCCCTTCTCCCCCCTTTTAGGCGGATCTCGGAAATAAAGAGAATTTACGTGATTTTTTTTAGGGATTCGTATAGAGGAGGCTTGGGGAAGTAAAAACCATTTTTAAAATTTGACCCCCCTGCCCCCCTTCACCCCCCCCTTTCGGATCTCGGAAGTTAAGAGACTTGGAACATTTTTTTTTTCAGATTCATTGGTTGAAAGGGGCAATGAGTTAATCGAAATCATTTTTCAAAGCTCCCCTCCCCCCCCCTTTACCCCCCCCCCTCTTCACCCCTTTTTTCAGTTTTGTTTACGGATTCGTATAGGAGGCTCGGGAAAGTAAAATCCATTCTTAAAATTTGACCCCCTTGCCCCCCTTCACCCCCCCTTTGGCAGATCTCGGAAGTTAAGAGACTTGGCAGATTTTTTTTTTTCAGATTCATCGAAAGGAGCCTATCCTGTGGTGGTACCGGTAAAGCGAAGGGGGGAGCGGGCGAGCGAAGCGAGCCGGCGACCCCCGTAGCGTAGGGATAATGTCATGATAGTTTTCCGGTGGTAGGTAGGTCCTGAGTGGAGCGAACCTGCGAGACCGAGTGGAGCGAAGGGGGGAGGTGGCGAGCGAAGCGAGCCGGCGACCTCCTTAGCGTAACGAAGGTTGAGTGGGTGAAGCGTTACTCAGGGACGACGACAAGCAAACTTTAGGGTAATGTTTTTTTAGTGGTAGTAGGAGGTAGTAGGTAGGTAGTAGGTAGGTGGTAGGTAGTAGGTATGTGTAGGTATGTGTAGGTATGTGTAGGTAGGTATAGGTAGGTGTAGGTGTAGGTAGGTAGTAGGTAGGTGTAGGTAGGTAGTAGGTAGGTGTAGGTAGGTATTAGGTAGGTGTAGGTAGGTAGGTGTAGGTAGGTGTAGGTAGGTGTAGGTAGGTGTAGGTAGGTGTAGGTAGGTGTAGGTAGGTGTTGGTAGGTGTAGGTAGGTGTAGGTAAGTGTAGGTAGGTGTAGGTAGGTAGTAGGTAGGTGTAGGTAGGTAGTACCGCGAGCTGCATTGGAACATTTTTTTTTTCAGATTCATTGAGAGGTGCAATGCGTTAGTCGAAATCATTTTTCAAAGCTACCCCTCACCCCCTCTTCACGCCCCGCGAGCTGCGCGCAGCTCGCGCAGCCACGCAAATACTAGTTATACTATATAAAGCTAAATTACCACTGACTGACTGACTGATCTATTGACAGAATTGTTCTCCCAGATGGTGGATGGGGAGGTGGGTATATTTTTACAGATTCGTAAACAAGTAACTCTGGTGAGTATGGGAAAAGTGCCATACCCCCCCTTTTTGCCCCCCCTCCTCCCCCTCCCTATCGTATCTCGGAAACTAAGAGACCCGTTTTTTTTTTTTATTACGGATTCGTATAGAAGAGGCTCGGGGAAGTAAAAACCATTTTTCAAATTTGACCCCCTTGCCCCCCTTCACCCCCCCATTAGGCGGATCTCAGAAATAAAGAGACATTACGTGTGTTTTTTTAAGGATTCGTATAGAGGAGGCTCGGGGAAGTAAAAACCATTTTTCAAATTTGACCCCCTTGCCCCCCTTCATCCCCCCTTTAGGCGGATCTCGGAAATAAAGAGACTTGGAACGAATTTTTTTTCAGATTCATATAGAGGGGCATTGCGTTAGTCGAAATCTTGTTTAGAAATTTCCCCCTCTCCCCCCCTTCACCCCCCCCCCTCTTCACCTATTTTTTTACTCCTGAAAAAAATTTTGACTCTTACTTAAATCTATTTGAGGGGCGTTGAAATTTGTATACCCTCCCCTCCCCAACCTCCCCTAAAATTAAAAGGGCTGTAACTTCATAACGGTTAGAGATAGCCATTAGGTGTTTGAACAAATATTATAGTAGGCGTCGAAACCTGTCCGGTGGTGGCACAGCGGTAAAGCGAAGAAGGGAGCGGGTGAGCGAAGCGAGCCGGCGCGCGGCGACCCCCGTAGCGTAGGGATAATGTCATGATAGCTTTCCGGTGGTAGGTAGGTCCTGAGTGGAGTGAACCTGCGAGACCGAGTGGAGCGAAGGGGGGAGGTGGCGAGCGAAGCGAGCCGGCGACCTCCTTAGCGTAACGAAGGTTGAGTGGGTGAAGCGTAACTCAGGGGCGACGACAAGCAAACTTTAGGGTAATGTTTTTTTAGTGGTAGTAGGAGGTAGTAGGTAGTAGGTAGGTAGTAGGTAGGTGGTAGGTAGTAGGTAGTAGGTAGGTGTAGGTGTAGGTAGGTAGTAGGTAGGTGTAGGTAGGTATTAGGTAGGTGTAGGTAGGTAGTAGGTAGGTGTAGGTAGGTGTAGGTAGGTGTAGGTAGGTATTAGGTAGGTGTAGGTAGGTAGGTAGGTGTAGGTAGGTGTTGGTAGGTGTAGGTAGGTGTAGGTAGGTGTAGGTAGGTAGTAGGTAGGTGTAGGTAGGTGTAGGTAGGTGTAGGTAGGTGTAGGTAGGTGTAGGTAGGTGTAGGTAGGTGTAGGTAGGTGTAGGTAGGTGTAGGTAGGTGTAGGTAGGTGTAGGTAGGTGTAGGTAGGTGTAGGTAGGTGTAGGTAGGTGAAGGTAGGTGTAGGTAGGTGTAGGTAGGTGTAGGTAGGTGTAGGTAGGTGTAGGTAGGTGTAGGTAGGTATAGGTAGGTGTAGGTAGGTAGTACCGCGAGCTGCATTGGAACATTTTTTTTTTCAGATTCATTGAGAGGTGCAATGCGTTAGTCGAAATCATTTTTCAAAGCTCCCCCTCTCCCCCGCTTCACGCCCCGCGAGCTGCGCGCAGCTCGCGCAGCCACGCAAATACTAGTCTATAATATAAAAATGAATCGCAAAATGTGTTGGTAAGCGCATAACTCAACAACGCCTGGATCGATTTGGCTAATTTTGGTCTTAAATTATTTGTGGAAGTCCAGAGAAGGTTTATACGGTGAGAAAGTGGTTGATAGATAGGCAGGGTAGTAGGTAGGTAGGGTAGTAAGTAGGTAGGGTAGTAAGTAGGATCGGATCTGGATGAAATTTGGCACAGAGGTAGATTATAGTCTGGAATAACACATGGGCTATAAATTATCCCCATAATAAATAAAGGGGGTGAGCAGTATTGCATTATCCATAATCCTCAACTGTTTTACAGCTTGATACTGGAAATACGAAATAACGCAAGGGACATCGAGCGTGCTGTGCAATTTTTCACTTTAAGCACCTGGTGCGAGCGTTGCAAATCCAAGAGAAAGCTGAAGTCCCTTACGTCATTTCAAATTTCCGGTATCGTACACAATCGAAATGTCAACTGTCATAATATATTAAAACAGAAGGTATATTTCAAACAGTTTGTCACTGGTGTACGTAGCCTAACGGTACAGAGACTTACCTGTAAACAAAGGTACGCAAGTTCAAATCACAGTCAGTATTCACTTTTTGTGATTTTTTATAAGATTTCCAAAAATGTTGAAACGTGTTCGCGAGTTCGATCCCCAATCGGTTTTCACTTTTTGTAAGTTCCACGTATTTGTTTTCATTTCGATGCTATATGATTTTCAAATCAATTCAGAGTAAATTTATATAATCTACTTTTAATTGTAAATACAATATTATAAATCTGTAGACGTAGAGTTTCTGTATATTGAACATAATTATTTAGAAAAAATTATGTTTTCTTTTGTTGTGTCTGTGTGTCTTGGGTGTATAGTTAATTATAGTATTATCACGTGTACATTTTAAAACTAATAAGATTAGGGTTTTAGTTTTTGATTCATTGGAATTGGTGCTCTCTATCAAAAGATATACGAATTTAAGGTATTTAAGAAAACTTATCATCATTTAGAAACATACATGCAACGACATCTATTGCATCAAAACGGTACTAATTAATAAGTGTGTTCACAAGATAACTTTTAAATCGTATTTTTCAAACAGTTACGATAACAAACTGTACCCTTGATTAGTTTAAATGACGCTGCTTTGAAAATCTACATAGGGTTGTTTTTTGGAGGGTGGGAAATCATCATTTAACTCCTCCCGCTCTGGACAGAGCGGTAGGGAATGTTAGACTTCTACTGACTAAAAACCACCCATGTTCCTTTTTTGCCTTTTGTGCTGTGGCCGCGATATTTCTTTCGAACAACCCGTAGCCCCGACAAGCGGCGGCCCTTGCGGGCCTCAACCATATTGCTGACATCTCATTGAGGCGCGCGTGGAACCGAACGCGTCGTCGACACGGCCTGTCGTCGTCTTACGACGGGCGGACGGCGAGCTAGCCCACTACTTACCGTTCACAGGCCCGCACCTACGGTGGCCGGAAGCCATCACGTGACCCCCGACGCCCAGAGCGTCTCCTATTGCGGCTGGGACGAGAGGTTCTCTCTCTCACCACGCCACCTCCTTCGCTAGCATCACTGCTTCGCCGAAGGAGGCGACGGCGTCCCATTCCCTCTCGCCCCGCAACATGGCTTGAACCAGGGCCGGACGCGAGAGGTCGCCGCCGCCGATCGTCGCTAAGAGAACACGACGGGGCTCAACCCAAGTGGGGCTCCGCCCAAGCAAGGCAGACCTCCACGGTGTGCTCCACCGTGTCCTCCGGCTGATCCTTGCAATAGTAGCATTTGGGCGTTTCCTTCCGCCTGATTCGGTGCAGGTGCCTCCCGAATCCCGAAACAACCGTGTCCGGTGAGGACCTGCGCCAGACGAAAGGTGAGGGCGCCGTGGCGCCTCTCAAGCCACTCCTCAAAGAGGAGACTTACCACCACTGTGCCCTGCACGGGGTTGCGACAGTCGCTCTCTCCATGTCGCCATGAAATCACACCAGTGGGGTCTGTCCGCCATGCGGCAATATACGGCGGCAGCGGAGTTATCCCCCAGTGTAGTGCCTCCGCGCACCATTCATGCAGGAAACTACATAGCCTAAACCCTATAGTGTGTGTTTGCTTCCCATGCATTAAATTTTGGCAGTTTAACTTCGTCTTCGACAGATGGCATTGTTCATTTGACACCATTTTCAGAATTGCGGTGTTAATATTTGTCGTGAATAGTCTACAAATACAAATTGACGTACACAGTAAGAAAAACAGCTGTAAAAACTTTAAAATAAAACCTAATTAAAATTAGATAAGACCCGCGACGTAAATATATTTGTTCAGTGTGAAAATCGAATACAGGACATGCAGCGACACAGTCAAACGCCGAGGCACTGCGCCAACCGTGCCGTCTTATCGGCTGTGGCTGCCTTGGGCATTGCCGCAACTTTGCTTAACAATGGCCAGATAGCACTTTCCGTTTACAAATTGCCGTCGAATCTTACCCCAACTTGCAACATCACCAAAAATCTGCGATTGGCCATGGAACAGATGTCTTTGCAAATAAACTGCTTTAAACAGGAGAGAGTCGCCTGGAATTAGATGTAGATGCGAAAATTCCACTTTCCGAAGAGTTTTCCCATCCAGTGCCAACAGAAGATCCCGAAAGAGTTAGGCAGTGGTGTACCTAATCGTAAACCCACATTTTGCCAGTAATGTTCAAGCGCCATGGAATAGGGGGCGTTTGATGTCTATAGATATAATATTGCCATCGACCTGGCACGAAAACCACGCTCCGTGGCCTCTACTGCGAAAACACTTTGCAATCAAACCTCGGACCTCATCCTCAGTAGTTGCACTTGAGACCACTCGATCAACGAGACAGTCACACATCAAAATTTCCACGTGAACGAAGTCGCGGGTATCAGCTAGTACTTAATAGTAGTAATAAGTGATAATATTACTAATAAGTATTAATATCACCGAATTAGGCGAATCACAGAATTAGATGAGTTAGAACATTTACCATATTTACAAAACCATTTTCTTACCAAGATTCTGCAGCACTCGACACTAACGTCCACTATATCTGAAGACAGTCTCACTAATCCATATGCCTCCACAAGAACACCTGTGTACTCAATGAATTGTTTAAATATTATTAACTTAATTACCTTGTTCAATGTCATTAGCCAACGTACCAGTGTGACCCCTGAGTCCCCTGACAACTGTAGCGGTGACATTGGCCACAATGTGTATTAGCATCAGCAGGTACAGCAGCTGTTACTTGGAACTCTAAGGCATGGAAACTATTATTTGACCTTACGCATAACCAGGCTAATGATATTTGTAAAATGTAATCATAATAGGTGTTACAAACTGTCTTACAAAATAGTAACCCCAGTAGCTTCAAAAACTCAAAGCAGCAGCGGTTTGGATCAAACTCAAAACATTTATTTCAATTCATCATCATCATCATTTCAGCCGAAAGACGTCCACTGCTGGACATAGGCCTCCGCTAAGTGTCGCCACATTGACCGGTCACGTGCGTCTCGCATCCAGCGGATCCCCGCAACCTTCACCAGGTCATCGGTCCACCTCGTTCATCGGTCCACCTAGTATTTCAATTAGACCATTAAATTTGAAATTCAAAAAGACAAAAAAGGGAAGCTACTGAGTCACAAGGCATAATAACTTCCCGTCGGGGCCGCGGATTATAGAACGAGATGACGTGGCCTCGGCGCAAGGGCAAAGAAGGAACATGGGTTCGGTTTTTAGTCAGTAGAAGTCTGACACTCCCCTTCGCTCTGCCCAAGAGTGGGGGCGTCAATGATGATTTTCCACCCACCAAAAAAAAAAAGGCATGAGACTTGAGAAACTTGAGACTTGTGAAAGTGTTGTAGTTGCCCATTCTGAAGCGTAGATTTCTATGGAGAAGAATGAGCAAGAAGCACTGTGGACACTCTCTTAAATCATAATATTGTCACTAAATCGCAGTTACGTTATTGATCATGTTGTAATTATGCATATGTCGCAGATTCAACACCGAGGCACAATGTTTAGAGTTGACAATTTAGAATAACGCCATCTATCATCGTTTTTCGGAAACGTCAAGCAGTGAGCTTGGGTGAGGTCGATACAGAGCGTGGCAGTTCTGGTTTGACAGTTTTTGGTTGACAGATGACAGCTGTCAGCTGACAGTGGTCGGTTGTCCTTGACATTAGAGGCATTTGACTTAACGGATGTTACTTTTTGGTGAGACACGAGCGCGAACGGTTGTTCTGCCCGCCAGTATCGAACTTACCACGTTTCCGTACTTGAATCCATTTCCATCGGCTTGATCGTTTGAGATTTTGTTAATTTGTTATCGGAAGTAAATAAATAGGCGGTTGTAATCAGTGTTGAGACTATTATTTCGTACTACCATCATGTCGAACTCGGACTCTGACAACGATGTACCTGAAATAGTTGAACTACCTTCGTTACATATATGTATGGAGAACGATCTTCTTCCTTCATCGTATCGTTATTACCTAGCCTGGTGTCAGTTTGTATGCCGTCCATGTACCTCTGACTTGGCTTTATATACCGTCGAGAAATATCTCTCTAGCTGCTGGTTTCCTCACGATGTTTTCAAGAATTGCCACATTTACGATGTTTTCAAGCAAGTGATAATTGCCACATTTACGATGTTTTCAAGCAAGTGATAATTGCCACATTTACGATGTTTTCAAGCAAGTGATTATTGCCACATTTACGATGTTTTCAAGCAAGTGATAATTGCCACATTTACGATGTTTTCAAGCAAGTGATAATTGCCACATTTGATGTATTTCGTGCTTTAATTTGTGTGTATGACTTGGCTTTTGAATTAGTTTTTATATTATAGACCTGCAATGATAGTTTAAGATTTAAAAAAATACGCACATGAATTCGAAAAAATCAGAGTTGCGTGTCTTGGGGCCGAACTCAGGACCTCTGACTTGGCAGTCCGACGACCACACCACCTCTGGATGTGGGAGCGATGTAGAAAGATGTACAATATAAGAGCGTTCATGGTGAAAGCTATACAGAGTGTAAGTAAACGCAGCCTTCACGAAGCCGTCAACATAACATTATGTACATATAAATAAGTAACTCTACGCAAAATTATTGCTGGGAAACAACATTTTGTTGGGGTAAAAAATCACGTTTTACTGTAAAACTCAATGCAACCCACCCCCTTCTCGTCCTTTGACAAATAATTAAGTTCGACAATCTGCCTTTGTACTTACTTGTCATTTTTTGATGTATTTTATAGAACTCTGACTGCTGTGGTTTTAAAAAAATAAATATATATATATAAATGTATATACGTTATATAAAAAAATGGTTGAACTATAACTTGTATTTACATCCAAACCAATGGGTTTATAAACTTGAAATTTTGCAGGGAGGTGTCTGTATTTTAGAGAAACACTACTGCATTATCCAAATTAAGAAGTATATGAAAAAAAAGTGATAATTTAATTACGCATTCCACTGTGGCGGCGTTGCCACTCACATCTGCCTTGTATATACCTTTCGATAATATTTTATGGAATATGTTTAAAAATAAACCATTAGAATTTAAGTAAAGTTTACCCTATTTCTATTCACCTTTATGACCTGCTATCTTGGAATTGGACGTCTAACCAACTTAGCAGGTATGCTTGCATTCAATACACGTGTAGACACTACTCAAAGCCCCACATTTTGTTCTTTAGAAAATAAGTTAATGTGTGGCGGCTCTGGGCTCTTGGAATAAAAGGTCCTTAACCGGATTGTATAATGTTAGCGTTATCATACCTAAAATCTAAGTAAACGTCAAACAAAGATTAAATAGAGCGTCGGTGCTAGTTTAGTTTTAAGCAATTTCACTTAATCTTAGTTAATCTTTGAACTGGCGTTCATAAAGAAGATTACGCTAAGAGCTATTGGTAATCTGAACACTCAATTTTTTGACGGTCAATATTAATTGTTACTTTTTAACCGACTGCAAAAAAGGAGGTTTCTTATTATCATTATATTCACTACAGAGACCGCTTTATAATTAGGAACCTATTAAGTTAATTTCATTTATATTGCATCGTTGCTTTTTTCCGTCCTATGCCGAGTGTTCAAAGTCTAAGGGCGCCTTTAAATTAGCCGCGGAAAAAAAGGCGCAGCCGCAGCGCGGGTGTAGCGGGGCTGCAGCGCTGCCACCGCGTGTTTTTATTTATTTGGATAGTTTGGTGTTTTTTTTGGGGCGATCCATGTAAAATACTGGTATTCAGCTGCATCCGGTTAGACTGAAAGCCGACCCCAATATAGTTGGGAAAAGGCCAGGCAGATGATGATGGATGTGTAAAGCAGCGCGGCGGCAGCGCTGCAACCGCGCTGCCACCGCGCGGCATTTTGCGGCTAATTTAAGGCGGGCTTATTCATTTGTGTCTAACTACCGTACTCAGAGAGCTTTAATGATTATTTAGGCCATTACTTAGTAAAGGTTTTGACAGTTTTGTCATACAAAAGTATGTCAAATCTTAACTAAGTGACGGCTTAAGTAATCATTAAATATCTCTGAGTACCACAGTAACTGCCGTACTCAGAGAGCTTTAATGATTATTTTGGCCATTACTTAGTACAGGTTTTGACAGTTTTGTCATATACCTATCAACTGTCAAAACCTTTAGTGATGGCCTAAGTAATCATTAAAGCTCTCTAAGTGCGGCAGTAAGTATGCTTTTGCAATGTCTAAAATTATAGTCGGTTGTTGTGTCCGTAGTTAGTAATACTGATTTTTAACAGGTTCCCTGTCCCCATATAACAAAGATTTTTTCATGACGTAATGTCCAGTACGTTTTTTTTAAATTTCGCTTCTGTTAGTTATTTAAAAGGTATATATATTTTTTTAAACATGTCAGAGGTGTTTTTCAATTGTGAATTGTTTCAATTGTGAGGTGTTTTTCAATAAATTTGCTAAGATAAATATTTTTCTTTTTATTTTTCTTTATACTAATTTACTGTGTAAAATTTATTTGCACATTCATATCCGTATAAAAAAAAATAAAGATAATTTACCTAACTTTTTTATTTTTTTCGACAGAAGACAATGTACTCCCTACGTCCCTATACTAAAAATTGCATAAATCCCGCTACGTCCAACAGAAATAAGCCTTTAAACTTGGTAGTAATTTTGTTCATATATGATTCATGAACTTGTCAGTGTCGGTACAAAAAGTGTCACGTGAATCATATTTGATTCATCGGACAGGGAACCTGTTAAGTCCAATACGGTGGTCGTGTAAGGAAAGTGTATACTGTAGTGTACTGATCAGGGGGTCTAAAATGGTCACTTTAGCACATCATAGTTATGAAATTGCGTAAAAAAGCGTTAAATGAACCTTTCATAACAGTAACTGCGTCTGTGACCTAGAAAAAAATACATCGTAATTGGAAAATAATATGAATTGTGTCAAAATTCGTAAAATGGTCCCAAACGCAGTTAATATCTGCTAAAGTGATCATTTAAGACCCCCGGACAGTAGTGTGCCAACAGTCACTGTTTTAGTTCTTGCACTCGAAGGCCCAACGCACACCGGCGGAGGCGCGGTGAAGATACTGAGAATAAATCAATTTAAAATAAACCCTAACTCCGCGGCGAAGCGCGGTTCTTGTCTGCTCTTGTGGCAGCTTGACGGCTGACCGCGCGCGTCCCTCTTTGCATGCCGTTTTCAACCGCATGTCATAGGAGTTAAGGTTTATTTAAAATTGATTTATTCTCAGTATCTTCGCCGCGCCTTCGCCGGTGTGCGTTGGGCCGTACTCGCCACCTTTTTTCATTTCATAATTAAGTAGGAACACAAGATGTTTTACTACTTTTTTAGTGTTAATCTGCGTTCAGTTTACTATTTCATTTTATTTGAATCTTCATTAGCTTTCATTGATTGTTATAGCCTAACTGGCTTGGAACTGAATTGTTATCTCTATAGAACTGAGCGCGATCAGTATATCTAAACCGAGTTCAAAAACTGTCATTGTCATAATGCTTACGGATCTGACTCTCCACGCTCTTAAACAACTTTTAGATGTGCTGGTCCGGTTTAATTGCATTAGAGAAGTTTGCTCTTACTTTTCTTTCAGGGTTTCAATTTATACAAATAAAACAACAAAATACAAATCCAACATAATGCTTTATTTTACAAATACTATGTAATCGCCATCTAAATGTTACGCTATAGTACATACCTAGTATATTACAAACATTTGGAGACACCGCATTATATACAGAAATTTCAACATTCAATAATAATTATGTAAAGTTATAAGGCACATTAAAACATCTTATTACATTTTTAAGTTATAATTCTAATACTTTACTAACTATACAAATGTGAATGCACGAATTTTTTACGTGCAGGGTGTGAAGTGAAAAGTGTAATAATGGTTCTATTTTTGGCATAATAATATGACATAATATAATAAGACAAGCCATTTTTAATAAGTTTTTTTTTTAATTTACAACCTGGTTTTTAGTACCCAAATTGTTTTTTTTTTAAGTAAGATAAAATAAATAAATACTTATAAATATATGCTGTAGATAATTATGCAAAACGCAATGTTTTTTTCCAATATAAAGAAAAATAACGTCACACCCCTATCAAAATTACATCACATTAAAGTATTTTCAACTTTAGATTAAAAGCTATTTACATTGAAATCAAATAATACAGTTTCAACTAAAATAATCTCTTCCTGAAGACATGATGTGAAATTATTTTAACACAGTCTTAAGCAAATGTTTCATTTATTTTTAATGCTCACGAAATTTTATACAAAATCAAGATATGTGATGCCTTGTTATAGTAAAGAAAAGACATTTGTAAGAAATATGTTTTTTTTTTTTTATTATTAATAGCTAGCTATAAATAAAATGACTTCCGATAAATATCGGTTATTATTTTATTTCTTTCTACACGATCAACGATATTCACAAATTATACTCAGTCAATTATTTACGTAGTTCTAAGATGTTAGTAGAATATGGAAGAAAAACAAAGAGGAAAGTGACTAAATTAAGCACAAATGCCTAGGAAGACTAATTGGCAGTATCGTGTCTGAACTATTTATTATAAATTCAAAATAAGAAGATAAAATAAAAATACTGGCTCATAGTCTAATAGCTAATTTACACGTCATGAGAGTTCAGTATCTCCTTCTCGAATCACATTTCGAAAATTATCATGAAAATCTCTTTGTGTAAATTGGACTTGAAAATGTATTGAAGGGTATTAAATAAATGATATTCTTTTATTTTTAAAGTTGTTCGGATAAACCATTAACAATATTTTTGTGTTCGATCACAACGAGGAATGTTTTATAAGACAATTGATTGGAATTTCTAGAAACAGATAATTAAAAAAAGAAGTAAGGAATGTTTAGAATTTTTACCTTACGAAGTCCTGAATCCTATTTTATAAAATAAAATGACGTCAATGTACTTTCACTAATATTTTTCATATGACAAAACATTGTCGTCTCAAAATTGCAAGTTCTATAAATTTATTAAAAATAAAAAACGTAGGTAATAATCAGTCACCTTCAAATAGCTCAAATACATGTGACTAAATAATAAATTCGCTCAGTAACTTATGAGTACAAAAATATTTACTTATTTTATACCATACTTTTAAAATCTATGATTCAATATTTTACAATTTCACTAAAATTTTTACAATCTACGACGTAAGTCATTACGACTAACTAGAAGAAGAATTTCTTTAAATAAATCACAATTATGTCATTTACATGAAAAAGTCATCGTTCGTGTTTCAGTACTTAACATCTTTTGGGAATGATATTGGTTTCAAAACGTTGCTGCCTTTACGTCATATGTAATTATAATGTGGAGCTCATGAGGCTCTTATTGTTTTTTTCAATATGTACCTAATAACTACCAAGAACTACCAGCCAACAAAGAAAAGTCAGATAAAAATATGATTTCCAATAACTTAACTGTGCTTCTAAAAAAAAGGGTATAACTGGTAAAAACAGAATTAACTTCATCTCTAAAACTAAAGAAATAAGACTTGAGACATCGGATTTATACTCTTTTTTATTAAATACACAGATATTTCATTCTAACTTTAATGATTGGGTTGTTAAATATGGCGTAAAGGCACTCATAAAGAGTTCGTTTTGTGTTTCATTACATATTTCAGACACTGACTTATTTCTTAGGTCGTTCATTTTGTAATTTTAGTAATCATTAGAAATATATTTAAGCATACAATTATCAAGGATATTTACAACTCAAGTGTATACTAAACTCTAATCAGAAGTTAATACTCGTTAAAGAATACTATTACAACATTAAATTTTACATAATAACTTTAAAATTCATAAAAAGACGGCAATCAATATTCATCTAGTTGAAAATATCAATCAAATGTTTTTATGTAAAGATATGTATAATTTAGATAAGTTTCCCATTAAATACTATTTATATAACACTTGCATAGAAAAGGAACATTAGAAAAACTCAAAATAAAAAAAAGCTGATTTCAACAACAGCAATACTATAAAACATTTACAGGTAATAAATAAAGGTATTTCGCGATAAGACAAACACGGGCAAGCACCATCGATACTACAGTTATTTCTTGACGATAACGCAAAATTGTACACCGTCCACAAATTCTCCTGTCTTTAACATTTCACACAGAATCTGTAGGAACTAAACAAATGGCATTCAAGCGAAACTGAAATCAAACACGTCAGTCATCGATAGGCCGAGTTCAACGGGGTTCATATTAGCAATTGAAAAATGTACATCAGCCTGTATACAAAGCCTTATCACCTACCGATAAACACACGTAGCGTGTCTCACTATGCAGGTTTAACTACAAGCATTCATTGCATCGGACAACAAGTGAACCATTTGAATTAACACTAAGTCACAGTCACGATATTTATAATAATCATTGTCATTGCTATTTAATTTTATATGAACAGCACTTCTAGGTAATCCTCCGGCTACTCTATACGTATCAGGTCCGGGCTTAACCTCTCTGGGTTAAAGTTCTCCAAGTTCCACATTTGCCTCCCCTCGGAGTCATTGCACGTCTCCATGACTATTTTATCTTTGTTTCTTGATACCGCCATGCATTTTTCGCTTGAGCCATGCTTTAGTAACTTCGTCTGTGAACAAACATTTTCTGATAAATTACGTTTCTTCAGTTTGTAAACGAAACACAATTTCTAACAAAATAATAAATAGGTTAGTTTGTTTGGCCAGGCTACTACTCATTGAGGGGCTTTTAAAAGCACCTGAGTCCCGTCTGGCAGTTGCCAGCTTCCCGTATTTCAGAATGCAAAAGGATAATATAAGGAAAAACTTCAATAATTTCGCTGACTTAATTCTTCTGTATTTAGTAGTAGGTAGGTAAGACTTGCTCTTTACCTAACTCCGCAAATTAATTTCGACAAAATTTTGCAAAGTTAATTATTTCTCACGACAACGTGTCTCAGACTACTCTCATTCAATTAAAATTATTAAGAAACATTTATAAAATTATAGAAGAGTTCATTATTCTAGGAAAGTTGTTATTTTGTTTAATTCTATGGTTTGTAATATTGAAATTCTTGTTATTATCTACAATACCTACTTAGCCTTTCGAATTTTCTAGGTTTTCAGGGAGACATTTGTTGGTATAGTTGGTATGAAACTTACGCGATCGCTGTAAATCCACAACTGGTTACCCTTGGCCCCATGGCAAGGATACAACACCACGTCATGTCCCGAAAAGTCCAGGCACGTCTCGTCACGTCGGATCTCGCCGTTCTTCGAGTACATCCAAAACTGAAAGATTTATTAATAATAACATGTTACTTATTATGTTTGCATAATTATTCCTGGTTTATTTTTTTGTATGTTACTAAGTTTATTTTTATTGTTTAGTAAGGTGAATTATTATTTATTAAGGTGTATGATTTTAAAATTTGTTATAAGGTTTTTTTTTATTTATTTAATGTGGATTATTGAAAATAAAAAGAAAAGAGATTAATATAACCACTAAAAAATAAAACCAAGGTCAGTTAAACAGGGGTAACAAACTATAAAAGGCATAAAGAGTATATAAACTTATGTACTAAATAGCCACTGAACACAAATGATGCTATCACAATCACAGAGCATGCGTAAAAACAAAAAGGTACGGATAAAGTAGTACCTGTATTTTTGTAAACTACGATCATGCTTGTGTTAAATGGCTAATAACGTTATAAATTACCGCGCGGCAGTACCAAAATTGGAAGAGTATATATATTGTAGAATTCACATTCTAATCTACCACACTCCATTTCACCCTTCAGAAGGCCATTTAGAGTAAATGCAGGTTCAAGTTAAAACACAGTTGGATCACACCAGGAAATGAATGAAGTATCTAATGCAGTGTTACTAAAATTTTAACAATTAGTAACACGATAAATGTTGCAAATAAAAGCGAATTAGTGATTGAAAATGAAAGCTAAACACATTTGTATGGTTGTAAAAGATGAAAGCCGTGACACGCAAACGTTTTGTGGATTAGTATCTTTACAATGCATTATTATGTTACTTTAGTGTGCTTTCAAAGCTGCTACGGCAAACCTTTACCTATGAGACGATGACCACCAACACCCAACTACTAGATAAAGCGAAAGCAGTAGATTTGAATAATTTTGCGGCCTTCGACAAACCTGATTTCCGTATTCCCCGTGACATGGCCAAGCGTTGATGGGCTTCTTCATGTCTTCGGGACCCGCTGCCGAGTCGACGCACATTTCCGACACAGGATTCGCGATCTGATGCCATCCATAAGTTATAAAAGGCGTGCCAAAAGCAAGCGTGCTGTTCCAATATCATCATTCCAATGAATTATGAATTTTTTGAGAAAAAAAAACTTTGAAAAATTTTATGGCCTATGATGATATTGGAATATTTGTGGTAATGAAGATGAAAAAACATAAATAATTGTTAAGTACTTTGAATAAAAACACAATCATTCCATATGAAGTTCAAAAATCAAAATAAATATCAGAAAAGTCTAACTTTGACCCATTGCTGAAAACAAAGGTTAATCAAATTCACACTCCTTTGTTTTTTTAGGAGTACCTTCGTATTTGTGACATCTGCGAGTTTTGATATTTTGGTAGTTATACTTGAGCCAATATTTTTTCTTTGATTTCATAATTCCAACCAAGGCAGAAAGTATGGTTGTCTACGTTGTATTCAAACTATCGATGATGGTCATATATAAATGCAAAAAAAATGTGAATATGGGTGCAGTAAAAAATTATAACCGTGCTGTCTAACGTGCATAAAAGAGTGCATTGAATTGAAAAATTGAGCGAAACCGAAACAAACATTCAAAATTTTGAACAAAAACTCCCGCAAAGTGGTACTGCCGCAATCGGTCAAATTGAATTTGACAGAAGACCTGATTTCCTCCCTGTCGGTGACACGGGTATAGTCCGACTGGCTTATGATGATCTGACTTGCGTGTTGGAGAGTCCAAACAAATCTTTTTGAAGCCGACATTTCGGATCTGTACGGGTAATAATTTCAAAGAACACTTCATTATTAAATAATTTGCACTCATTGTGGTTATGCAGAACAATAATTATTGTGAAGAAAAATAAAACCTACTGATGATGCTGCAATCTCAAAACACACTTTTTGTATTGTTACACAGCTATTGATCTCTAGTAAATAAAAAGAACGTACCTCGCCATGAGCAACAGATTCTCCAGGAATAAACAGTTCGGGATAAATATTCTTCAAATACCACTCAAAGGACTTGCAACCTAATTTCTCTCTCAATTCTCTACGGCCAGTGATGTCACCAAAGTCACCCTTATCGTTACCCACTCGCTGATAGTAGTACTTAGCATAATCGTCCAACCATACCTAAAACCATTAAAAAAACATTGTGACTATTACAGTGCATTTGAACCTGAAAGTTATGAAGATATACATGATATGAAAAAAATTCTCACCTCAGCTAATCGGACAGAGTTTTTCTTGAGTACATTAACCCCGGTTCGCCACTTGTACGGTGAACGCTTCCTGAATATGTGCCCGACATGCGAGCACGGAACTATTTCCAGAGTTCCACCGCACATCCAAGTCTTAAACGATAGCTCCAGATTTTCACCGCCCCAAATGTCGAAACCACTGTCGTAAGTTCCTAATCTTTCGAAGAAGTCTTTGTCTATCGCAAATAGACCACCAGCCATAGTAGGAGACCAGACAGGCTCCGCTGTATGTTGATGTCTCGCTTTCTCCTTCGACGGAACAGGGTGCCAATTGAACTGGAGATTCCAGTCGAAACCACCAACATTGACTGAAGATGAGTCTCTATAATGATACTCGAGGGTATTGTCGTCGATGACGTCAATTACGGGGCACACTACCGTTGTCTTGCTACGAGCAATTCTATCTAGTAATGGTTCGAGCCATCCTGAAATTAAATAGCTGAGGTTAACGACTGGTCGTTACGGAAGATTTGTGTTACGCTAATTGTAGGATTTTACCTTCAGTGCACTCGCAATGACTGTCGAGATAGGTAAGCACGGGGGCTGTGACATATCGGGCCCCGAGGAGCCGCGCCCTTATGAGGCCCTCACGTCGGGTGGCTCTGACTATCCTTACTTTTGGTAATGATGACATGTAGTCATCTAGCTGCTGCATTAGGTGAGCTGCAAAAAAGGGTAAACTTTTAGTTTCCTAAATATTAATAGAGAAAGATCCCAGGGCCGTCAGACCAAAATTAATTTCTGAATAAGAAAATGTTTGGCATTGAGTAGTTTTAGAATGTGGTGTTAACGCTGTAGTACGTTCCCAATACCTGGTAACTTGTGCCGATGTCCAATTTTTAGATATTACGTGCCAAAGTTACGTAAAACATAAACTCACTTTTCTAAAAGCTTGAATGACATACTTGCCAAGAAACATATCTTTGGCTTTATCGCGTTTACGATACACTATTTACCATTTAGTCTTAGATATATAGCAGTATATTCCCAAATTTTTAACGCCTCATATTTGATGCTAAAATCGAGTGTAAAATATTAACTGGCTGTGGCGTTGGAGACTGGCTTTTACACCAACTTCCAATAATACCAACGGACTTCCCATTTCAGTTCAAATGACACGTGACCAGACATTGAACGTCATTTCGCCCCTTTATTCATAAAACGAAATAACTCAAAATTGATTTTTTTTGGGAAAACGCATTTTAAGTTTGACATGATTACAATCATGTCTTTAATTTATCACAAAAAAATAAAGAAATGGTTTAGGTCAGTTTCAAAAGTAGATATGGTTAGCTTAACTAATAAACTACATGATTATCAAAAAATAAAAAAACATTTTTATCAGGAACACACTTATATCAAGACTTCAAAAATAATTTCGTAGTTAATTCACTTTTCAATAAAATATGTCGACAAATAAGTATTATATAGACGAAGTAACTCAAAGTGTTGCTGTTTTATATTTAAATCATCTTGCAAGTAGACGAAGTATTTCGATTTAATGCATTGTTAAACTAAGAAGCATTAACTGTCAGAGAAACATTCCATATTGTTTCTATGTTAATTTAAATTCACAAATAAAATTTATGTATTTATTATTAAAAAAAAGACGTGTTTCTTCTTCTTATCTAAATTTATTATAAAAAATGTGAAATTGTTGTAACTACTTATTGTAAAAAAAACACAAAATAACAAAAGTCTAAGTTATAACAAGTCAAAACCAAACAAAAGTCTATATAAAAATATTCTTCTATATTTTTTAAAAACGAATAGAAGTGTATTCTAGTAATCAGACTAATTCTTTTGGTTTTATTGTCACAAAAAATCAACTAAAAATGAGATCAAACTTAATCAAAATAATTATAAACTTAAAATATCGTATTATAAAAACCTGCATAAAAAGAAGGGATCAGAGCTTTTGCGATAAGCTCTTTTAAATCTTTTTTTTATTCGCACTAATCTCCTGTTTCGTGGAATAGGCTCGCTGTAGTGATATTTCTGTTAGTGCTTTCATTTTTTTTTCTTTTATTTCTAACATCAACTTCCTGGTAGTTTACTTGTTTATAAGACGTTTTATAGAAAAATACGGTAGCGGTTTGTTTGCAAATTTTTTAAAAAAAAATATCATTCCAGTTGACATTCTGTCCATCACTATTCGTTGTAAAATTATACCCCCATTCTTCTTTTAAAGTTTTAAAATCATAAAATGATTCGTAATCCAGTTCATAAACCATCAATGGAGGTTTCGATTTTTTTGCATTTTTTATAAGAGGTATGTACTGGTCGGGTGTATATAAGTATAAGTACGACGGGCTGGTGTCCGCAACTCCACGTTCGATGCGCGTATTTTGCGTGCAGGTGGGAATATCACTCGATCCACCCTAGCTCCCCGAGAAAAGCCAGCAGTCCCTTGGTGTTACTGGCAATCTCGCGGAGAGTACCTGGGTCACCGAAGTACTTGGTCCTATACCGGGCAACGCCCGGACAGTGCAGAAGCACGTGGGCGGCTGTTTCTTCTTCCTCCATGCAGGCTCGACACAGAGGACTATCTGTGACACCTATAACAAAGAGGTGCTTATTAAAAGTACCGTGTCCAGCGATGGCAGCCGTCACTGTGCGTAGTTGCAGCTTAGTCAGCCGGAGCGCTTGTTTGGTGAGGCGGGTGTCGATGGCGGGTAGCGCCTCCTTGGCCTGCCTGCACTCGCCGTAGTCTAGCCACAGCTTGGCGTGAAGTTCTTTGGTACGTTTCCTTACCAGCGTGCGAAGATAGCCGAACGGGAGTGGCACGATGGGTTCTGGTCCCACCACCGCCATGCTCGAGCCCCTTCGAGCGAGCTCGTCCGCTGCATCATTGCCTCGGGAGCCGCTATGTCCTTTAATCCATTGAATGGTTACATTATTGAGGTTACCAACCTGGTTCAGGCGTTGATGGCACTCGTGTATTAGCCCGGAATTGACCGTGGGGCTCCTTAATGCCAGCAGCACTGCCATGCTGTCTGAGAGTATACGGATGGAGTGCTCCTTTACCTCCCGAGCCAAGATGGCAGATGCCGCCAGGGAGATACCCAAGCATTCTGCCTGAAAGACAGTGTTGTGGGCCCCCAGAGGTACGGCGATGTGGATATTGAGATCCTCCGAGAAGACCCCTGCTCCAGTACCAGTACCTGTTTTGGATCCGTCCGTGAAGATCCGTAATTCTGCAGGGTTAAGTCCCTCGCAGCGGTGGTCTTCATGGAGTTGGATTTTGTATTTTTTATCGAATACGTACTGTTTGGGTACTCGATCGTTAACAGCTTTCACCAGGGGGAGCTCACTTTGGATTCCCTCTAGTGGCGCAGTATGTTGCGTGCATTTCTTACCCCAGAGTTGTAGCGTATTGAGGCGCAACGCCGTCATCGTTGCTTCCTGCTGAATGAACAGGTGGAGCGGCGGAATTCCCAGTATGGCTTCGAGAGCTGCGGTTGGGGTTGTCCTCATGCAGCCTGTGATTGCCATGCAGGCGAGCCTTTGCATACGTTGCAGCTTGCTTATTGCTGTGATTAATTTGGTACGGGGCCACCAGACCACTGCCCCGTAGGTGATCATGAGTCTGATTACCGCGCAGTACAGCCAGAGTATAATTTTAGGGGATAGGCCCCACTTCTTACCTATCATTCTCCTGCACTGCCAAAAGGTAAGGCAGGCCCTGCTTAGCTTATTGTCAAGATGACTGCTCCAATTTAGCTTGCTGTCCAGGATGACCCCCAGGTATTTGACCTCGTTGGTTAACTGGAGCTCAGTACCAAATAGCTTAGGTAGGCGATGAGGGCCTAGCATTCGTTTTTGGGTAAACATGACTAGTTCAGTTTTTGTGGGGTTCACTGAGAGATCGAACTCAGCACACCATCGCTCAACTATACGTAACGCCTGCTGAGTGAGGTTGCAGATTGTCCCTGTCACCTTCCCTGAGATGAGGATGGCGAGATCGTCTGCGTACCCAATCGTGTAGAAGTGGTTAGCATTGAGCTTCGTGATGAGGTCATTAATCACCATATTCCAGAGAAGGGGCGACAGCACTCCTCCTTGGGGACAGCCCCTGACTATCACTGCTGACTGCTGCTCTTCACCGAGGCGGACGACTCGTTTGCTAAGCATATTGGTAATCCAGTGTATCAGTACCTGTTCCACCCCGTGTCGGGAGAGAGCGGCGCTGTTTATGTAGTGATAAATTAACCACTTGAATGTAGGTAATCTGCAATAATAGTAATTATTAATTAGGTACTTACCTCGTCGTTGGAATCCTTATTGCTATTATTGGGTTTATCATATTGTAACCCAAAGTCCGGTGAAGGGTTTTCACAAACCGGTACTTCATTTTCCATCAATAAACCCAAAATTTTTCGTGCCCTTGAAGACATTCTAAAACAGGACAAAGAGTAGGTACTAGTATCTAATAAACTCCTTCCAAGTCCCCACTCTCATTATACAAAATAATTATTACTTATACCCTTGTTAATATTTCAATTTATTAACGGCACTCATTATTTTACTAAAATAGTAAAATAACTCTAAATGAAAACAAAGTGATACCTGACAAATTAATACTAAACAGGAACAAACTAAAAAAAATACTAAGTTTTTGATAAATTATAGTACAATACTGGAATAAGTCATAATATAATTTTGATTTGCTTATGCATTTTATTATAAAACTGCATCAACTCTAAATGTGTCGTAATACGGTATCATACAATTTATACAAAACCGAATTAAGTCAAAATACTATAGACACAAATTACGTCCACATTTCTAATAAAGAGAAATAACTCAAAACAAATCACTTTTTGAATAAATAAAAGCTTATAAAATAATTACCTGATAGCAAAACACCGATTTCTTTTGGTTTTACTCCACTTTTTTATTTTTTTTCCGAGAACTTACCTTGAGCAACGTCGGTGCATCACTGAATACGATCACTTTACCGGTACCAACTTGTTCGAGTCCGTTAATCAGAAAGAGAACGATAGTCTTCTATCTCTGTCATTTTCATCGTATCGAGTTGGCTGTTGGATTGGTCGTGTTCTCTGTTTGAAGTTAATTCACTTTATGATAAAAACTCGAATAATGTAAATTTTGAGTTGTTTCGTTTTATGATTAAAGGGGCGATTTGTTCAAAGTTTTTCATTCATACAACAAATCAATTAACCGTTTCTGTCACGTACAATATCAGAACTCTATAGTTATTCTCGTTTTTGCACCATAATTATGCTGAAGAAGTCAGTACATTAAGAAATATTAGAATACATATTTTTAGTAGACTGCTACATATATGTACGATCACAGTATATATTAATAATAATAATAATAAGCTGGCAACACTAAAGTCGACAGACGTCTTTCTGGTTCATCTTCCGATTTTATTTTATTTTAATTTTTATACAATTGCATTTCAACGATTTGGTACCTCCGTTTTCAAATATATATAAATGTAATAGATTTTACAAACCAAAATAAAAGAAATATCCATAAAATGAGACCTAATAGAAGAAAACCAAACAGAAGAAAAAAATGACATATGTCATTCCGTGTCATTCCATAAAACACCAAAAATGATTTAAAGACCGAAAGAATGTTGACAAGAGCTAGAGCAAGACGCGCACGCCTTCCACCACCGGACCCGTCGCTCAGCTCCGCCTCGCCGCAGCCGGAACCCAGCCCCAGCGTGAGTGCTGTGACACCGGCCGCGTCAGTTGCGTCGAGCTCGAGCGACGAGTATTTCTCGCTGTCCCCGACACCACCACCTGCTCGGCGACGGAGAGGACGCCGGCCGCCAGGCGGCTTAGGACCTCGAGGCCCACCGGCTTCTGATAGGGTCCCAGCTCCCGGCGGAAGTGTGCAGCGCATGCGATGGACGCAATCCATCAACGAGAACGTCATGCGCTCATACTATGGGGCTACAGGGGGAGGAAACAACCTGACCGCGTACCGTGTTCGGATGCTCTCTCTGTTTCAGGTGCTTGAACCGGCTGTCAACGTATCGGCACAACGACTGTCGGATCAGGTGCGAGTCATTCAGCGTAATTGTATGTTGGATGACACCGTGCTTGATCGCTTGCGGACTGAAATGAGTAGCCATGTCATTGCTACACCGTCGCAGGCTGTGGTACCACCACAGTCTACCACAACAGATATTCGCGAAAACGACGTGAGTAGTGACATGGTTGCTGATGTAAGTACACAGTGCAGTGAGGAGATGAGGAGTACTTTGGAGGGTGCGATCCGAGAATATCGGTTCATGACGCCCGAACTTAGACCACGCTTACCTCGTTTGCCCATGCATAACAGAAATAGGGCGCTGGTGGCTGTTCTGGATTCGCAGTTGTCAAGATATTTTGATAACTGCGAAAACCTCACTGATGCTCATTCAATCCTGTATTGCGCGGCTGTAGCGGCATGTCGTGTAGCTCATGTCAAATTTCCGGATGACAGAGCTACACGACCGAAACCAGCCGTACCGGCTTGGCAGTGCAGGATTGAACGACGCATTGCTGGGGCCAGAGCGTTCATCGGCAAACTAACCTGCTTCCGGGAGGGCAACAATCGCCCTCGAGTGATGCGCTTTGTGAGGCGGGCGTTTGCGGGGACCGATATCAGTCCTCGAGACTACATGTCCCGTATCACAGAGCGCATCGACTTCTGGAAGCAGAAAGTGTATGCATGGGCAAACCGTATCCGTAGGTATAAGCGTCGGGTGGAACGGTACACTCTAAATCGCACCTTCCAAAGCGATGAAAGGTGGGTTTATAGAGCATGGGAGCGACCGGACCGAGGTGTGACTGACACGTGCCTACCGGATGATAACGCCATGTGTTCATTTTGGCGCAACATCTGGTCGGTACCTGTCAGTCATTCCGAGGGTGAATGGACTCGGGAGGTCGAGCGAGCGTGCGAACCAATAACAGAAATGGGGGCAATAACGATCAGCCCCCAAGATGTAGATTGTGCGGTCCGTCCGTTGCCTAATTGGAAATCACCGGGGCCGGACGGACTGCACAACTTTTGGATTAAATGGATCACAAGCTCGCATGCTTGCTTGGCAGCCCTATTCCAGTCAGCCTTAGAGTCAGGGTCGCTACCAGAGTTCCTGACGACTGGAATAACCCACCTGCTCCATAAATCGGGTAGTACTGCGGAACCCAAAAATTATAGACCGATTACGTGTCTACCAACGGTCTATAAAGTTCTTACCTCCATTTTGAGAGCTAAAATTAATAAACATATTAACGAAAATTCTGTTATGTCTGCTTCTCAAAATGGATGTAGGAACGGGTCCCGTGGTACTAAGGAGCTACTCCTCATTGATATGGCCATTAGCCAACAGGTTCGCAATTCCCGAAAGGATCTGTCGACATGTTGGATAGACTATAAGAAGGCCTATGACTCGGTGCCACATACATGGCTCATGAGGGTGCTAGAGTTGTATAAAATTGATACAACCCTGCGCACCTTCCTGATGTCGTGTATGGGGCAATGGAGGACAGTCCTTCGCTATCCAGGATGTCGACAGATCCAGAGGAATAGCGAACCGATAAGGATAGAGCGGGGTATATTTCAGGGCGACAGTTTGAGTCCACTTTAGTTCTGCTTAGCCTTGAATCCTCTTAGCACACTGCTGGAGGGTTCAGGTCTGGGCTATCGGTTGAAGAGAGGTGGTCAGATTATATCTTACCTCCTTTACATGGATGACCTAAAACTTTTTGCCACCAATGAGCCACCAATGATTTGCACCTGATGGAGCTACTGAAGGTCACTGAAGATTTCAGTAGCGCCATCAGGATGGAATTCGGTGTGGACAAGTGTGCGGTCATGCATGTAAAGCGAGGGGGGATTGTGGAGTCTGTGGGAACCCGGCTCACAGATTCCATAAATCTTAGATCCCTCTCAGCAACCGAAACCTATAAGTATTTGGGTATGTCGGAAGCGCTGGGCATCAACGTTGCCGACATGAAACAATCGTTGAGGGAGCGCTTCTTTGGCCGCCTGAGAAAGGTATTTAATAGTCTTTTGTCAGGCGGAAATAAGGCCTTCAACGGTTGGGTCATGCCGGTTTTGATGTACTCTTTCGGCATACTCAAATGGACTCAAACAGAGCTAGACGCCCTGGATAGGCGGGTCCGTATATTGTTGACGGCATGTCGAATGCATCACCCACGTTCTTCGGTTATGAGACTGTATATCCCACGGAAGTGTGGAGGTCGAGGCTTTTTAAATGCTAAGACTCTCCACAACCGTGAGATATGCAGTCTCAGGGAATATTTCCTGGAAGCTGACGTGGGGATGCATCGAGATGTTGTCGCGGTGGACAAGGGCCTTACCCCGCTCTCCTTGGCTAAAGGGAACTGGCGCAAGCCTGTAGAACTTGACACTAAAGACCGCATGGAGGTATGGCAGAGTAAGGAGCTTCACGGACGCTTTTTCCGGGCCCTACACGGGCCCGATGTAGACTTCTTAGCGTCCGTAGCCTGGCTACGTTCCGGGGAACTCTTTGGAGAAACCGAAGGTTTTGTCTGTGCAATTATGGACGAAGTTATGATGACGAATAACTACCGGAGATTTATTGTGAAGGACGGTACGGTTGACATATGTCGGGCATGCCACCGTCCGGGCGAATCAATCCGTCACATTATCTCCGGGTGTTCTCGTCTGGCTAACGGAGAATACTTGCATAGACACAACCTTGTAGCCAGGATTATCCATCAGCAAATTGCTCTGAAATACAACCTTGTGGAATCGGAAGTGCCGTACTACAGGTATGTGCCCGACCCAGTTCTCGATAATGGCAGTATCACACTGTACTGGGATCAATCCATCATCACTGACAGGACTATTATGGCTAATAAACCTGATATAGTGGTGGTGGATCGATCAGAGCGGCGCGCAATGATTGTTGACATAACCGTCCCGCATGACGGGAACCTCGTGAAAGCCGAGAAAGATAAACAAATCAAGTATCTTGACTTGGCTCGCGAGGTTGTCGACATGTGGGAAGTGGACTCAGCGATCATTGTGCCGATAGTCGTTACAGCCAATGGCTTAATTGCCAAGAGCCTCGACCAACACCTGAGGAGGCTCTCGTTAGGCAGCTGGATCAAGGGCTTGATGCAGAGAGCGGTACTCTTGGACACGGCTCGCATTGTTAGGCGGTTCCTTTCTCTGGAGCCCTGACCGCCGGTAGCTTGGACCCTGTTCCCGATACCGGTGGGCTACAGTTTTTACCCGACTGCGGTGAAGCCCAAAAGGAGGGTTATGTGTTTGACGTGTATGTATGAATGTATGTATGTATGTCCGTTTCTTTGTTCCCTCATAACTCCTAAACGGATGAAGGGATTTTAATGAAATATACGTCGTTAGATTTGTCTTGATGGCGCGAGTGTTATAGGCTACATTAAAATTAGAAAACAAAGAAAAATTGCGGATTTTGGGGGCCAAATAGCGGAGTTCTAAAAAAAAATTTTTACCCGACTGCGGCGAAGCCCAAAAGGAGGGTTATGTGTTTGACGTGTATGTATGTATGTATGTATGTCCGTTTCTTTGTTCCCTCATAACTCCTAAACAGATGAAGGGATTTGAATGAAATATACGTCGTTAGATTTGTCTTGATGGCGCGAGTGTTAAAAGCTACATTAAAATTAGAAAACAAAGAAAAATTGCGGATTTTGGGGGCCAAATAGCGGAGTTCAAAAAAAAAATTTTTTGCAATACCATCTAGTAGGGTATCAAAATAAAGGGTTTTAAAAGGAGATTACAAAAATGTATAACACTTATATGTTTAAAAGAAATTCAAAGTGACAAATCCTTTATACAAGCTCAAAAGTTAAATCTGCGAAGAATTTTAGGCGACCAACGAAAGAACAAACACAAAAGAACTAAAAAGTTGGAAATAAAAAAAGTAGTTAAAAAACTAAAAAACCCGACTGAAAAAACATAAAGCAAAAAAAACAAGCACATTTTAAATTAAACAAAACTTGGAAGCAGGCGGGGTTCATTTGAATATTAAATTATGAAATGAAAAAAATAGAACTAAATAATATAGAACCCCGCCTGCTTCCAAGTTTTGTTTAATTTAAAATGTGCTTGTTTTTTTGCTTTTCAGTTTTTTCAGTCGGGTTTTTTTTTGTATTTTTTAATGTTTTTTTTTTATAGGAAATATTTAAAAATGTATAAAATTTGTTGATTTATGAATAAAGAGAATAATAATAATATTCCACAACTATCACACAACGCCATCTAGTCCCAAGCTAAGCAGAGCTTGTGTTATGGGTACTAGACAACTGATAAACATACTTATATATTTCTAAATACATACATATTATAGATAAATTACACCCAGACACAGAACAAATGATCGTGCTCATCACACAAACATTTGTCCTGGGTGGGAATCGAACCCACGACCTCCGGCATAGCAGTTAGGGTCACTAACCACTAGACCAACAGGCCAGTCAAATTATAATATACTGGCACTAGTCGATGCCAAATATTTTGTTAATTCGAACCTAAGTAAGGTCTGGAGCGACCCAGGGTTGTTTGACCTTAATCAACATCCTAAAATGTTTAAGCAAGTACATGACAAATCATTGTTCCGAATAATCACGTCGGATGAAAAAAGTAAAAATATTAGATTTTTGTATTCATCTTTCGCAAATACTTACGCATATCAGAAAAGTCATCGACGAGAATGATCTCCTTGATCAAGTGCTCTGGTGACCGGTCCAGCACGGAGTGAACTGTCCTCAGTAGCACGGACCACGCCTCGTTGTGGAAGCATATCACAACTGATGTTTGCGGCAAGTCCTCTAGATACCTGCCTGGCACTTTGCACCTGGTAGAATAAATATTTTGTTAGTTTTAATCATTCCGGTTGACTCTACGTAGTGCATACATTTAAAAATTCTTCATAGCATTTCCTAACCTGATACAGTCAACGACATGTACAAGTTTTTGTCATTCAGGTTCTCGTAATAACCCTTTCATTTTTATAAATGAATTTATATTCTTATTGAATTTCATATATAACTAAACAAAGATTATAAAAAAATTCAATAAACTCTTGTGTCAATATCAAGCAACGATTAATGAAATCATAGAAATCAAAATGAGAGATATTATGTACCAAACGCTACCATGAAAGTACTTGCAATTTTAAAACATTTTATAAATTCCTTATCTTTTTAAGGAGTTATTATTTCCTCTCAGAGTCGGAAATTTTATTACAAATAGAGTTGTGCCCGATAAGAATAAGTTACGAAATGTAATATTTTTCACAGGTTTAACTGAGACTTGCGCAAAGATTCTTGGTAACAGAAAGTGTATTTGATATATTTTTTTCTTTATCCAACACAAAGAATGCGTTAATTCAGAAAAAAGGGACGGGAAGGATTCTCGAAAATCCCTGAATCCCTCGAGATGTGTTAAGGTCATAGCTCATACAATCCGTACAACACGTTGCACGGATTTGGTATCATTTTCTTACCATTCGTCCCTTGGGTCCGGCAATTTTCTCCTAATGGATATCAGGTCGCTGACGTATTGGTTGAAAGCGTTCTTTTTCCATCCCTCTGAGACAGCTTGCTTTGTTTCCTCGGTTATATTCTTGGGTAGAACAACCGGTTTTCCTAGGTCACCGGGTGCGTTGTCTGAACCCGGCGCTGCTATTACACCGAGCCCTACGGGATATAGAGAGTTATAACCAACGTTCTTTTCTAATAGGTATTACTTACGTGTATTGCAATATAATAAATTTACAAGTTTAATAAAATCATCATAATTTATTCAGACAAATGGAATCGAGAATAATTAGTCGTCAGTTTTCAAAATAATGAATTAGATTCAATGTAATTCAAATCATGATTTAGTTTTTTGCAATACAATACAAAATTTATTATATTGCAATATAATAAATTTACAAGTTTAATAAAATCATCATAATTTATTCAGACAAAAATGGAATCGAGAATTAGTCGTCAGTTTTCAAAATAATGAATTAGATTCAATGTAATTCAAATCATGATTTAGTTTGGAAATAAATTAAATATTAGGTATAATACGGCAATTAGTTATGAAACATCTGCGGTTACTGTGTGTAATGGCAGTGTAAATTAGTATTACAGCTGTTAGTTACAAGTTTCCGCCACCAATACAATTATGGCGGACAATCTGTTTTAGGCACAATTAATTACACACTACAGCCCCAAACCACTCAAAAACACTATACGTACTCGTAAAGGATCTACATCTAAAGGTATAAAACACAGAGGAATAAACAAAAGGAGTAATAATCGAACGTCACTTTATAAGGAAACCAAACATTCACTGTAAGTGACGTCTTCGGTGCGGTGCATATCCAAAGTATACTTATTGAAAGATTGTAAGCTCTTCCACAAAAGACTTTGCACAAATACTGTGACTTTGGTACTCTATTTGCCCATTACTCCATGCTAAAGTCTAATTAACAAACAAAGGCCATTAGTATTACCTTCATGCTCCGCAATTCGACCGATCCAATCGATCCACGTTGGTGAAGCTGCGATGGACAAACATAAATATTCTCATGCAAAGTGACGAAATAAACGAAGCTAACTAACAAACTCTAACATACAGATATAACAAATCACGTGTGCTATACAGAAGTGAACCATACATGTCTAAGATCTTTGCCTCGGATTGTCTTACTTTTAGCTGATATCAATAGATGACATTCTAACTACTAAGCTATTGTTTGGTCACATCACATTACAGGAAAATACTATGTACTTACATCGCTACAGATAGGTATACATTTTTATAAACGAGTGGTTGTGACTTGACCTACCTGACTGTCAGAAAGTGCATCCCTCTGCATCCTTTACAAAGTCAGTATTGTTAACTCGGGGGACAGATGCATTGTAGACGTAAATTTAGCAATAATTACTTTACTATAAACTCCATAAAAATTACCTTCTTTCCCAGCAAGCCGACCAAGCCAATCGACCCGCATTGGTGCTGTGATGGACAAACGCACATTATCATGCAAAATGTCGAAATAAGTACGTTAACTAGTAAATTCTAACATGCAGATCGATAGGTGGTGTCAACATGAGAGGTGTATGCTATAAAACTGAATCTTGTAAAGAATAGTTTTTATTTCGTTAATAAAGAGATATACAACATTTCAGAGCCTTGACAGTCGATCGACAACACTAAATGGCGTTCACAAAAAAATATTTTTTTTATTTGGTCGCTATCATTTAATGAAAAATGTCACTTACGTCGCTACAGCTATAGATATTTATAAATAATGATTAGTGAAAGTTTGCTTGTCCTACGGAGGAATACCCAATAATCGCATCCTTATGAATCCTTAAATGAGATTCGCAATAATTTGGAGTTCAAATGTGTTGTATACGTGAGTCTAGTAGTTAAAGTTTACGTCTACGTTTTAAATAGCAGTAACTTAACATTACCTGCAATTTTCTCACCAAAATCAAACCATTCATTTGAATAGTCGGTCTTCTTTCTTGGTGCTGTGACGTATACACAATAGGTAGGTAAAAATAAAGAATGTAGAAATAAACAGATTTGTGACACTGGCATCAAATAAAGTGACATAAATTATGTTACCGGCCAAACCCGATTTCAGGACAAACTAGTTTTGCCTAGGCTAAACTAGTTGTTCCTTCACTTTCAGGGTTAGCGTTTCCGTAAGCAAGTCGACGGAGCCCCGCTGCGGGGCTCCTATTTCTATTTGCAGGGTTTAAAGTAACCTAACTAACCGAACCTCAGGGTGCCCCTGACGTAATAACTAGTTGAGCCTAGGCGAAACTAGTTTGTCCTAAAATCGGGTTTGGCCGGTAACAAATACATAAATCACTTGAGAACTTTATACTACAATGATTTAAGACCTATCCAAAGAAAAAAGTACCTTCATAATCATTACCTTTAAGCCATTCTGGTATTGGATACCATATCGTTTCTGTTCAGGAAAAACGAGCAAAAAAAAATGTTTACTGTGACCATAATTATGCGGTTAATTTATTGAAATAAATATTTTATTGGCATATCAGACTACGTTCCTAAAGCTGACCAAAACCTCAATGTTGGACTACTTTTTAAATAACAGCCATTCAAATACATTTAAATTTATTTAATTTATTTCAAACCTTGCTCTACCAAGCAGTAAGCAGCATCTAGGTACCAAATTACCAATCGAATGCTTTGTTTTGCCTTGTCTCGACTTTACAAGGGATGCTGTTTTTGAAGCGGAGTGAATAAGAAAGAACTAAGAATTCTGGATAACTCTTTTCCGACCTCAAGGGATGCGATCCACAATTTGATTTCTGTAGAAAGATTTCCTTATCGAAACATACCTAATAAAATGTATCCTCTATCAATTTCGTGTTCAACAGATTCAGATATATTTATTGCGATGTTATCGTTAGAGTTATGCTAGTTACGTGGGTGACACAGTGCAATATCGTGTAAAGCTATATCAAAACACTTATATTTGATTTAACACTACACCAAGCAAGCTCATGCAATTTTAAAGCATAAATAACACTAACCATCAGATAGGTTATTGCCGTAGGTCTCGCTCTTCCTTTTCGTCGACGTAGGCTTCGCCATTTTCAAGGGTTTCGCCTCCGCATCATCGTATTCAACCGGTGGTGCAATTGAGTTCCTTGAACCGCCATTAGTAGTCAACAATGCGACCATAAACCAAATCGCTGTCAGTATGAGCACAGCCTTCAATATCAACGTCCGCCTCCGAAGGAAAAACATTGTGTATTTCATTTTGCACAACTTATTCAAAGATACAGACTGGATGAAGTTCTAACTATATTTGATTCGCTCAATACATTTTTAGAAACTTGTGTATTTTAGTCTTATTTTCATTAAGATCTAGGAAGTTTTAAATCAAAAAAACTTCTTAAAAGAATTTGAGCAATAATGTTAACACTATCTATAATCACAAAAGGGTGACTAGCATAAATAATGAGATATGTCTTCGTGTTTTACGATTGTCACAAGATATGCTTCTTAGATATGACAGTTGCAGTGATGAAAATTAACTTCACATGACTTTGGTGTCTCTATTAGCTATAGTTTCTTCTCGGATTGTTTGTGTTTGAAGAGTTTCTTTCTTGTTTTTTGTTTCATTTCCAAGCGCTCATTGAGCATGATTTATCGTCCATATTCTCCAACACGAGTCCTGAGAACAAAATAGTTCCTTATCAATATCATAACACGCACACTCTATCAAGCTACATAAATAAAATCCACATAATTTTGATTGATGCTCTGCTACGAGTATAAGTATAGCTGTATTTATGGCACGCGATTTTTTCTCGCCAAATCCCCGCCGGTGGCTACTGAAAAGGTAATTGTGTTGGAAAGGCCATTTTCAGGGGTTCTCCACCTCGGATACTATGATTAGAAAAAATCGGTCTTGTCGTAGATGAAAGCTTTATCCCACATGACAAAATTTTGTAACTTGAAAGGGTAGAAATTATCTATGAAAAGAAAGTCTGTTAAAAACAAAACAGATATAAAATCGACTGCGGTAACAACACACTGGATAGCGTGCAACGTAAATTACCCGCAACTTAAATTGTATGGAATTAAATATTAAACTCGTATTGACGCCACAGGGTGGAAATTCGAAATTGCTTTCTAAAGGGTCAGTTGATATTGTGTTGTATATAAAAACCACGTGATAAACATGCGGTTACGTTTCAACTTAGGCCTACTCAAATCTACTTTTAATTGTATCCAAATGGCTTGTGAAGGTCCTATAATTCATCTCATGGCGGCATGGAGACAGCAACTGTCGCAACCCAGTGCAGGGCACGCCACGATAGTGGCGGTAAGTCCCCTCTTTGAGGAGTGGCTGGAGAGGCGCCACGGCGCTCTCACCTACCGTCTGACGCAGGTCCTCACCGGACACGGGTGTTTCGGGAGGTACCTGTACCGAATCAGGCGGGAGGAAACGCCCGGATGCTTCCACTGCGAGGATCGACAGGAGGACACGGTGGAGCACACTGTGGAGGTGTGCCCTGCTTGGGCAGAGCCCCGCCGTGTTCTCGTAGCGGCGATCGGCGGCGGCGACCTCTCGCGTGCGGCCCTGGTGCAAGCCATGGTCTGGGGCGAAGAGGAATGGGACGTCGTCCTTCTGCGAAGCAATCACTGCTTCGCAGAAGGACGACGCTAGCGAAGGAGGTGGCGGGAAAGAACCTCTCAACGTCCCAGACGTCGCGGAAAGCGCTCCGAGCGTTGGGGGTCACGCGATGACCTCCGGCCACCGTAGACGCGGGCCTGTGGACGGTGAGTAACGGGCTAGCTCGCCATCCGTCGTCATGACGGTAACAGACCGTGTCGGCGGCGCGTTCGTGTTCCACGCGCGCCTTAAAGAGATGTCAGCAACATGGAAGGGGCCCGCAAGGGCCGAGGCCCATCGGGGCTGTGGATTATCTTTTTTTTTTTTAAAACGTTGCCCCACACTAGGAATTTCTCCTGTATCGTGGGTGCGTTCACAAACATTTAAACTCACAGACACAAATGCCCAGACCCGAAACAACTATCCGTAGGCCGTACAAATATTTGTTCCGTGCGGGGATCGAACCCGCGACACGCAGCGCAGCAGTCCATTACTTGAGCCACTGCGCCAACCGTGCCGTCGAAAGGATAACGCGGCTCCGACACAAGGGCAAAGAAGGAACATGGGTTTGGATTTTAGTCAGTGGAAGTCTGACACTCCCCTTCGCTCTGCCCAAGAGCGGGGGGGGTTATTCGATGATTTTCCACCCACCAAAAAAAAAGGTCACGAAAAACTAAAGATCTGGTACAATGGAGCCCTTTCCCAGAGTGGTATGAGGCGGTGGGTGGTAGTTTCCGCCACACGCCTGATGGATTGGTTCTGCTTCGTACATTATCGGGGCTAGCTGCCAGTGCCATTTTTCAAGTAGTCACACTGCTATTTTGTAGGCCAGAACGACAACACCCGGTATCGGTTTTACTGTTAAAAATTGCTTGGAATCTTTCCTATTTTTCATGGTCCAAGTTATTATAAAATGTTTTAACAACTACAAGTATTAACCAATTTATTTTTTATTGTTGCAGTAAGTATACGGCTACTGGTTCGGATATTAAATCGCAACTATCGATTGAATATTTAACTTATAGTTCAATGAATAAACTAACCCCAAGATTCTCAAATAAATGAAATAGAAACAATCTTCATACTTAAGTTAAATTATTTTCTTAAAAAATATCTAGTCACATCTGCTGCTAGTCTTCAGTGGACCTTAGAAGTCTAAACTCAAAAACAATCATTTTAAGGTTAAACATTGCCCAAGAAAAACATTTTAGGGACAAATAGAAGAGACGTGTATTATCCTATTATTTTTATTAGCAGAGAGAAAGAATCCCAATAAAAAATTAAATTGGCCTCTCGGAGTCAAGAAATGGAAATGAGTGTAAAGTATGGTTCCTTATGTAATCTGTCCTCAATTTCATTGCTGCACACACTTAACCCAAATTGTATTTAACTTTTCTCTTGAACTTTTTAATTAGGCCAACGAGCTTTGCATCATAATAATATTAAAATGTTTCCGTACCTTGTAAAACGGTGATGATCTTACAAATCGGAACCGACGTCGTCGCGCGTCGTATCTGTAACAATGACATAAACAGTTAGAACTTCAAGGTAAAGATGTTCGTCGTTGTCGATATATTTAAAGAGAATGTTGAAACGAGCAATAAATTAGATAAAATCTTTACGGTCTCAAATATAAACGTATATAGCAGTAAATGGCGAAATATCCGAACATCTGAGACGTCTGCTGTAATAAATTCGAGGGAACTCCTCCCGAGGGCTTATAGCAATTTAACCGAATTGGTATAAATTCAAAATATTCACCGAGATTATTATTTCATCCGTATTGGAAACGTATTTGTATGTGGGAGGGAGATTGCTTTTAACAGCTCTAAAATTAAATTCACAAAAATATAACGATTTTTTTTTTAAATATTCGAAAAATCAAAATCTTACATGCCGTTCACATAAAAACTTCATTAAAATTGTAACTTACATTAGATTTGAACATATCAGAATCAACTATTTTTCTCAAAATTCAGTCACCTGATGTGAGTTGAGATAATGAATTTTGTACACATACATTAACTCCCGCCCTTTTCTATGGGGGTAGGCAGAAACCACAGAACGCCACCTGCTACGATCCTTACATACTTCTTTTGCCTTGTGAATTTTGTAATTCTAGACTTTTATATTATATTTTACTGAACACAGTCAATCGTTCAACGAAGGAAATAAAAAATAACATTGCTTTTATTGACTGATTGGTCAATAAAAGCAATGTTATTTTTTATTCCTAACGTTATCAATAGTAATACAGGAGGCTTATATTTTCGCCGAGTTTCTTTATCATTATCAGTCTTTCTCAGAAACGAGAATTTGCGAGTAATTATTTACGGATGAACAATTATTGATTGACCAGTTGACGAGAATCCGCATTACATTTGGGGTGAGGCAAACGGTCAGCTGATTGCAGCAAGCATAACCGTTCGGGTACGCCGCCTATTACATACGGCGTATTCATACGCAATGCAGATCCGTACTACAAACTTGAGTGTAAAAATACGCATTATATGTTTCGGTAGCAGTTGTGGTAGTTACGTTTTAGTACGCAGCCTGTTAAATATTTAGATAGTAGTTTAGATTATCATTTCTAATTTTTTTGTTTATTAATGGCGCATCAACATTTAATAACAATACTATTTTCTGATTAAACGATTCTAGTAAATAATCTAAATGCGGTATTTCTGAATCCAATATTAATAGGTTCTTGGAAATAGCCGTTAAAATTAAACGTTATGACATCAATCTGAAAACACAAAACTGAAACAGATTTCAAAGTTACTAATTTAGCCTACAATGTACCCACTGCTGGGTCCACAGGCTTCCTCTCTGTGGGGGGGGAGTGGGCTATTATGCACCCCCTGGCCCAGTGCGGTTTGATACCAGTCTCTTCGCGAATAAAATAAAATCACACGTTTAAAACGAAAACCTAACCGTCGCATACTCAATTCAAACTATCAATTGAAATAAAGTATGCATTAATTAAAGTTATCATTCCGTGTGCAAAATGGAATTTGTAAAGCACGCCGTCCACGTTTCCCTCAGTTGTTGGGATTGCATAGAACAATTTTAATTAAATAGTTTAAGGCGATGTCACAATATAATAGCGCAGTGTTTCTAGTAAGCATTTAGATTATTTTGTTAGAATTTCCAAGCCAGTTGTGTTTAGAGCCACAGCGTGAGCGGAAGACCAACTTAAGCAGGCGGTAGGCGTTGAAAGTTGTTCAACCAATACTGAACTAAATTAGTTTATCAATAAGGTTAGATTTTAAAAACTGAAAATTTATCAGGGGGTACAATTTGCATCAGCTCTAGAAATACTGAGAAAATGAAGAGGTTTTGCGAATGTTTGCAGATATTATAATATTAATTCGAGCACACTGCAAAACCATTTAAAACTTTCAATTTCAACAGAACCATAATAGCTGTTAAATGCTGAAAAATAATTCAATTATCTCTTCAACAAAACTCAGATTATCTGTTGCAGGAAGTAAACACGCTATCGATCGAATTAAACGCTCTTAGTTTTTTGATGTTAAAGAAAAGTAAAATCAGAAAAAATATTTTTTTGCTATTATTTATATATTATTATAATATCACACCTGTAATCCCCGAAGGGTTAAAGGGGAAACATTAGTACACCCATATTTTGCCAGCAGTGTTTGAACCCCATGTCTGCGAGCCTATTTCCGTCAACCGGGCACAAATCCACACTATTTTTTTTTTTTTAATTCAGCTGTGTAAAAAATCACTAAAGACAAATAAATTCATCCCCAGAATTCAATAAAACTTTTAAACTTTTCTACAACCGCACACTTTACTGCCCTCAAACGTTGCGTGCGCGCAACCATGACCTAAGCGAACTCCGGTGGCTCCTCCTACCGGTCACGAGCCGATGTGCAACTACTAATTTACGTCATTACTTCATTCATCATTTTCTTGTGAATGCAGTCATTAAACTCTGTGACCGGGTTGGGGAAATTGAATTTAAGATGTGCCGTTTTGGTATGGAATTCTGTAATTATTGTGTCTGTAAAAGATGACTAAATAGTATGAAAGAAGACAGTACAACCCAAATAAATAGACATAATTATACAAGGTGGTGCCGACAAAACGACAATAAATGAAACCAGGGGTAGTTCTAGTTCATAGGAACATTTTTAAACTATCAAATAAATCCAACAGACTTAGGAATACAAGCCATTACTAGATATTTTAGTATATCAGACAATAATTAATATGTTATAGAAATTCAACGTCAGGATGGATTATAGAGTGAAACCATTTCCTAACTAATGAGAGCACGACCCTCAGGTAAATTAGAGCAAAGCGAATATAGGCAATTTGTTTGAAAAACACTGCGATAACTTTGCTTTTAAAATAATAGATTTATAACCACTTCCACAAACCGACTTCGTCTGTCGCCGGTTTTGTATGCAAAAGGTTTTTTATTTTACCCTTTTTAGGTGAAGTGTCGCAGGGATATGATAAAACAGGGATTTGGTCAATTGCCTAAGGGATTTGATCAAATCACGGAGGATGTTAAAATAATAACACGATTTTATCATTTCTCTAAACAAATCTAGAATTTGAACAAATCCCTAAATTGATTCAGTGAAATGATAAAAATAAGTCCAGTTCCTGTTTGCGTAAATGAGCCTTTAAGAAAAATAATGTTCTGTGTAATTCACGTTGCCACAAATCTGCTACGTGTTTTAATAAATGAATATTATAAATAAACATATTATTATCACAAGTTACTAAAATGTTTTTTTTTTTTCATTTTTAGGGTTCCGTAGTCAACATACAAACAAACCCGTGTAAGGCTGAGGCCAGACTGCAAACGCGGGCGCGGGGCGGGCGCGGCGCGACGAACTCAAACGTATGAACTTCACGCGGGCGCGGGAAGCGACGCGGGCTACTTTCCGCGGGGAGCGCGCGGGCAACTCGTGCCATAGCTCGTTCATATAAGTGGCCGCAGTGAGTGCGCGGGCGGCAAGCGATAAACCACGCGGGAGCGGGTATCTCAAACTATTCGAGCTATCGCGCGTGTTGTTGTGATGGCGTCTTCACAATTAAATGCTGAAGAATTATTACGTGCTATTCAAGCACGACCTGCACTGTGGATGTCGAACATCGTCAATACAAAAAAAAAAAAAATCTCTCGCAATCTTTCATAGTGTGTAAAATTCTCCTTCATTTTCTCTGGTTAAATTTATTTTATTTTTTCACTTTTATCATTTGCCATTTAAAGTAAGAATTTTCCTGTAAAAATAAGTCGTCTTCATCCATATTATAGTTTGACAAACACCTGGACAATACAACATTCGGAACGAAGCCGCAGTCGACTGCGGACAGCACAAACGCGCGCGTTTCCGCACTCGCGCCGCTCCCCGCACCGCGCTGCCGCTGCTGGTGTGGCCAGCACTTATAGTTTCACCATGTCCGTCTGTCTGTCTGTCCGTCCGTCAACACTACCTATATCTCAAAGACTCCTCTAGAGTAATAGAAATATATAATTTGGCTGGTCGGGGCCGCCACCACTGGGCCACCGCTGCTCTAAAATGTACTTGTATGAACTATTTTATACATAATATAAGGGAGCGCAGGTCTCAAAACTGCAAATGTAAGTTTGTTTTATTATTACAATAAAAAATATCGTTCGGAGGCAGGTAGGCAGGGCGGTTAATCAGTTTAGTAAGTTCACATATTATTTTCATGGTCAACTACGGAACCCTATATTGTGCGTGGTCCAACATGCACTTGACCAGTTTTTAAGAAATTTTTGTTCATTTTTTTTTTTTAATAATTATGATGGTGAGTGGTGATTTTTGAGATCAATATTGTATTCAAGATTCAAGCTTCTATATTTGCATGAAATGGTACATTATGGTCTTAAAAATAAAAGGTTTCACATATTTTGCTCACTACATTCAGCATGCAATCTTAAAATTAAATTAATACACCGAGTACCTATCTACTCGTAAATTCTATACAAAATTCTATACAATTATGTAGATAATCTTACAAAATAAACCTTTATAATACCACAAAAAAGTTATGTTTGTCATTTCACTCAATCAATTTTGGGATTTGTTCAAATCACTAGATTTCTCTAAAGGGATTTGTCAAATCACCAGATTAGCTTAGGGAAATGATAAAATCGTGATGTTATTTTAACATCTTCCGTGATTTGATCAAATCGCTTAGGCATTTGTCCAAATCCCTGTTTTTATCATATCCCTGTTCTTGTCATAAATCAATTTTGTAACTAGATCATGAGAGCATAGGCCAAAAAGAAAATAAAAACTAAGTACATAACTGATTTGGATGAAATAACTATGGGTCCAACCCGAAAGTAATGTCCTTTCACATAAAAAAGAGTTTTGCAAATCGGTTTATAAATGACGGAGTCATAAAAAGATTCAGCAGATTTGAGAACCGCCTCCTTATTTAGAAGCCTGTCAAAAATATCTTGCCGTACCTAACAAGAATAATCTCGTAATGAAAAAAAAATACATTAAAAAAAAGAATATTCTTTGACTCATTATTTTCGCAATCAATCGCTAGCAACACGATTAATAGATATCTCCGTAACAAAGATCAGTCTTGATAATAATCCAATTACTTCCCGAAAGAGAAAGATATTAAAAATGTACCCACGTCAGAGGAGAAATCGGTAGAGATCTCGACTGAAACGAAGATAAAATGGCCTAATTTGGCAATCCCTCCCGAGGATTCATTTTCCTTTTTATCGAAGTCGATGGAACCCACTGAGTGACTGACAGCTTCCTAGCTAAACTCATTTTCGAAATTCGATTTTTAAAGTCAGTCTCTGAAATAAAGTCAGTTTCTGAAAATGTGAAAATTCAACGCTACTTCATTTTTTTTTTCTTTACTAGCCTATCTTGTCCCACTGCCGGGCAAAGGCCTCCCCCATTTCCTTCCATCTTTCCCGATGTTTTGCCTTCTCTGGCCAATTTGTAAGGAATGAGTCTAAATCGTCACGCCAGCGTTTCTTGGGCCTGCTACGCTACTTCATAAATGGAGAAAATAATTATGAGTTGTTATCTAAAGTACAGAAGTAGACAATAAAGAGAAATGCTTTTATTATGGTGCTCATATTCAGTGAGATAGACTTTGGTGCAGTTTTCGTAACACACACGACATATTGTACCATCTTTACGAGGCATTAAAACTTTGGTGTCATCTGGGCCCTTCTTACGAGAAAAGAAAATAAAATTATGACCGATAAAACTTAACGAAAAAACTTTTCGTAATAAACGGAACTGATATAAATAAGGTGTCTTTACAACACCCATAACAATGTTGATAGAAGTGACGGTGACACGTATTTTAGTTAAACTTTTGTGAAAAAAAATTTGTCGGCTTCTCTTTTTGACCGAATTATTTTAGGAGTTCCCTTTACACTTTACTGAAACTTTTGTTTCGTTTCGTCTGTACATAAGATTTCTATGACTTGAAGTCTATCGTTATCATCTGCTTAACCTTTTCACATCTATGTTGGAGATGGAGTCGCGCCTATCTCCGGTTGATGGCAATAGGCTCGCCCCTAATTAGGTACATGATAATGGTAGTATTTATGATGTATCACTGCCTAACCCTCAATAACCCATCTAAATTGATGTTCAGTTATTTGACAAAATCTTCCTTCCAATGAACACTAATAATAAAACTTCATACTTTCAAGTTTTCTCAAACTGCATTCCCAAACTTTAAACAACACATACATATCGGAATGACAACGTATGAGAAAATCATCAAAATAAGCACGTAGTAAAAGATTGCATGCGCGTCGCACAATGTGGACGAACACCGGCCAGGGGTCGGCGACCTCCCCCCGCACTAATCCTCCCACACCCCGCACCCCCTAAGAGACCTGCTAATGACATTTGCGAGGTTTTAAAGCTATACATACCATCACGCCTCGTGTTTGCGATTGAGTGCCTTTTTCTTTTTATTACTGCATACGGCATGTACAGTGAATTTCTGTACAAATTCGGATTTGATTCGTGCAATACAGTTTTACCTTTCCATTAACTGTTTGAAATATAGTTGTTTTTAGGATCCACAAAATATAATGAATTTTAGAACGAGAGAAGGATTGCCGAGCAATTGGATGACACAGGCTTACAATGAAAAACAGTTCCCGCTACACGGGTTAATTTTTTTTATAATATTAAATGTTAACAAAAAATTGTTCAATATATTTAAAAATCTATAAGTGTTAAAATAAATAAAGGGAAAAAATAGTTGGATACTCAAAAAATCATATTAAACTAAAAAAAGAGAAAATAATCAAAAAAGCCTCTTTTCAGAAAATAGCAGGTAGGTAGATCGCAAAACACATAATAAAACATGTACAATTATTAATAGCAGACTAACTATACGTAATATCGTTAAGTGCTCATTATGATCATACTTTGTCATTTACGTGTAATTACTTTCCACTAACATTAATTACTGAATGATCATTAACAAAATTGTCAAGTACATCATCTATACGATAAAACGTAATTATCTGCCTTAATAACTTAATTTTCGAAGTCTTTTTTTTAACTAACTTCAAAAAAGGTGGAGGTTCTTAATTCGGTTGTATTTTTTTTGTTTTTGTACCTCATAACTCCGTAAACCCTCAATTTGAAAAACAGTACAGCAGTTTAATCAAAATCGATTCAGTAGTTTGGTTCATGATAGTCCATAATGACTTCTAGTTGCAATATAAATTTGATTCATGACAAGAATAAAGAATAAAATTACTCTTTTCTCTTGTGGTATCTCACACAAATCTATATTATCAAGTATAAATTTTATATTTTAATAAAAAATATTAGCTGATCATCGATAGAGATGAAGAAGTTAACTCATAAAGCACCATAGCTAAATTTACTAACTTTGCTTTGTTACTTTTTTAATTCACCAGGAACCATTGCGCAAACTTCTTCCACCATTCGAAAAAAGAATCACTTAAATCGAAAAAGTATCAAAAAAGAAGATGCTGGTAGAAATTAGAATTAAATAGTGAATCGATTCATAATTGGAATGCATTCCTATTAATTTAGTTATGTCTCATTTTGGCAATGAATAAACCTTACATTAGATTACTTTATCAGTCTTTTTTAGTTGAATAAAGTATGAACTCTACGTTATACTCTATAATTATAACATTTTAAATTATAAGTTCAAGTTCTTCTTGAAACAATAAAATTGAAATAAGTCTGCAGTGGTTCTTTGAAATAAATTAAATCAAAAACTGTTTTTTGCTAAGCTTGCTTGAGATCCTTAAATAAATGCCTTAAGAAAATTATATAGATTAGAAATCAGCAACTCAAGGTAGTTAGTATTTACTACTGTAACTTACTAATTAGTTAAATCATTAATGAAGCTAACAAAATTATTCTACTGCCAGTAAAAACGCGAATAACCGTAAAAAGGCGTGAGAGTTATCGTCTCATATAAGTTCTTAGTAAAAATAATTATGGCGGTAACACGATTTACTCTTCTAAAAGCAAGTTTTAAAAGTAATAGATGGATCATGTAAAATATTATCGGTACTAAACATGTCCAAATGAAGAAACTTCACAGTGCAAAATTTGTCACGTATAATCGTACAATGCGTGTTTATTGGGTAACAAAGCCAAATCTACAAAGGTAAGCTTTTTAAAATATGTATATTAATTTTACATGCTTAGAACAAAGTTGCAGCAAGTCTTAAAAGTAACTACCGCCTTACAAAGAGCAGGATCCCCGAAGGACTGAAATACAAATGGGCAAAAAACTGCCATTTTCATTTAAAATATTTCAACGAAAACCAACCAGTCCCAACAAAACGTTTTAAGCAAACGAGATTAAGAAACAAAGAGTACTTTATCAGCTGCACTAATGCCTGGCTACACAAAACATTAACCTAGAAGTTTTACACTTCATGCGTCTCAACAAAGTGGCACTTCTAGGGAATAGACAGAGGTATAAAACAAACAAAGTTGGAGCTTTTATCAGGACAAATAGTTCACAATGGTTCTGGTGTCTTTGCGCTATCTAGACGTGGTGGATTAGGTGCTAGTATTTCACTAAAATGTAGACTTTTCTTGATGTTATGAACACTCAATAGTGTAGAGGCTAGTGTTTACTTTGGGATGTTTTTATATGTTGAATAGTTTGAGATTTAGCCATTTTTTTTTTGTATAAAATCATCGTTTGTTTTTATTTTAATGGATGAATTTAGATGATAATGAAATGATAGTTGGAGCCCGGAACCAAACCAAGCCTTTTTATGCAGTGGGTGACCCAGCCACGGACCGATCTAGGCAAGTGCGACTTAACCTGAAGTTCGACTCCAGTGCCTGTTTTAAATAAACATTTTACTTCAAAAATATTGCTTTAAGGCCAGGTTGCAGTACTTTGTTTTTATGTACGCACGACCTCGCCCCCCGCCCTGCCGCGCGAGCGATATAATGCTTAAATTTTGACTGTTTTCTGCTTCTTGGAGAAAAACTGTAAATAAATTATACAATCTGTTTTCACCATTTACTTCAGAATAAAAAGTTCTATCTACTGATATAACTTTCATATAAATTCATGATGAAATGTCTTAGCAGTACACGTTTGAAATTGTGATTTAGAGTCATGTTTGATAAAAAAAAGTATCGAGCCGATCATTCTAAATCGCGTTTCTATCTTTACGATTTACTAGAGAGTATGTTCAATTTTTATGTAATGATTTTTATTTATTATAAAACTCGTATTTAGTTCGATTTTTATAGGTTCAAAAATCTTAAAATTACTGCAACCCCGCCTTAAGGCTGAGTTCTTACATAGGTAATATTGAAAACAGTAACATCATTGGTGCTTAGGCACGCAGAATGATCACCAGCCTACACATTCAATAAACTATTGACGTTTACTGCTGCTACCAATATTCCCCACACGTAACACAAGAACGATATGCGTACATTTAGCCTTAAAATATTCATATTGCTTTATCCCTACGTGAGAACGTTGTCAGTTGTTACTTTTTTTTCCTAACTTTTGTTGTTAGTCATTCATTATAATGTCACATGACAAAGTTATAACACTTTGAATTAAATAACATTCAATGTTTTATCATTTCTACTGCCAAGGACCTTTGTTTCCTTTCATAAAGTTATAGAATGGAGAAAAATTTAAAGCTCATACACATAAGCCACTTTTTGGAATGTGCTCGCAAACTTCTCTAGCAAGTTTTATTGCTACTAATAAACCGGTAGGAATCATACTTACATAACACCTGCACTTTCATAATAGAAATAAAGTAATTTTTTTTATCTGTTGCTAAAATTTACGTTCGAGTAAATAAATCGATCAAGCACATAAATATTTTGTATGTCCCAGTTACTTTGTTGTTTGAATTTTCAGAAAAACTGAAGGAAAAGCTCGAAATCAGACAATAATTTCGAGCACGTGCATATTTATTGCACCATAATCCACGAGATAAACATACACGGTGTATGAAAGAGTATCATTACCAACTTTTACCCACCCGGGTACTGTAAATTTACAACTCGAATAAAGTTCTCATTGTTTACCCAAAAGCGTGCGAATTCGTAAAAGTTCAAACGGTAACCGACTGCTTCATTTTTGGAGAGAAAATTAATGAATGAAGTATTACGTTTTGTCAGGTTATTTACCCCGTGTTTTAATGAAGGGTTATTAATTTGTATTTTAGTTGTATATATGCTACTAATTAAACGTTTTGTACAAGTCGCATAGTTGAAAATGGGGTTTAGTTCTGTTGTCCCCTTATTTAAAAATATCAAAGACAAGTTTTTCTAGAAAGTTTTTATGACATGTATTTATACGATAATGATTTAACTAAAAGTTAGCTTTTGTTTTTGTGTGATGAAGTAAGTTAGACGGTGCAATAAAATTTGTATTATTTCATATTTCAAGATTTAGTATTGTCGATAGTTTATTTAAAACCTCTGGAAAATGTTTGCTCTTAAGAAAAACAGATCGATGTCATTATTCATTTACTCGTCTTATGAAGCAGGTACTCATTTCAATTCAAACAGCTTTAGCCAAGCTAAGTGATTTAAGTAATAAATATTAAGATTATACTAAAATAAAGTGCTTCCAGATTCACACAACAATAGAAGGAAAACGATAAACTACCGACGCGTTCAGAACTAAAACGACCGACAATCGAAGCAGTTTCGTATTTATACGAAAGCAATACATTATTACGAGAACATCCCTATTTAAAGTACGTTCTAAAGTCACGCATTTCCCAACCGCACGTGTTTAATGCATTCACTATAAAGGTGACTCCGTACTCTGCCCTCGACAACACTTAAATTACTTTTCTCTCCAGCGATTTTATTTGTTCCACGTCAGGATTTAGATGGGAAAATGTACGAAACAAAAACTAATAGATGCTTTTGTTCCTTATATTTTTTGTGCCAGCACTAGTTTTCTTGAGTCCAATGATTTACGAGAAGATTTTTGTTATTACGTTTCGCACAGTTACTGGTAATGTTTGAAGTTTTTAATACTGCTCATCTTCGTTATGTGTTTGCGCAGAAGTTTTTTGCGTAGTAAAATCTGAGGAGTTACAGGTTTTGTAGTACTTTTTCAATAAAAAACTCAAACTTATTGTTTTACGAGTATTTATGATGATTTCTTTTGAGTGTCCTTGGGTTTTAATTGTCATCTAAAACACGACGCCACAGCACATTATTCGAAATTACCAAACAAAATCTCAGCCTAAAAGCCAACGATGTTACCATGGAAGACGTAGAAGATTGAGCAAAATAGAAAAAACTTTGGCGCATGTAGGATTTTAGTTAAGAAATACCTTTTAACAAAACTAAGCGTATTACCTATCTCTAAAACTGTTTCTTATTAAGTTATCACAAAAGTGGTTCTCATGTGAAGCCATAACAGTTTCCAACTCAACACTTAGACCGGGAGCTAGGCACTTTTAATTAAACAATACACAACAGCGATAATTTTTCACGACAGCATTAATTTGATTGTGAATAAAGGCATTTACAGGGTGTTTGGTAGAAATACTGACAGAGTTTTTGTGAAATTGGCCAATGTAAAAAATGTATTTTTATTAAAGTTTAAACTTAAAAACTTTCTTACCTAAACTTACTCAATTTCAAGGAAAACACGTTCAAGGTATGTGAATATTAGAGTATGACTACCCATAAATATGGGGTATAGTTAATTTATAATTATTTCAAAATTATTATTAGGTTGATCCTTCTACGAAACACCTCGTCATCATCATTTTTCTTTCCTTACCCGAATTTAAATGGGATCGGTGCAGCGGGTCTTTCGTTGTTTCGCACCACGAGAGGTTCGGACCGCGGTGTGAAACGCAGAAGAGCTCTTAAGAATGGGCTGTTTCGGACCGCGGTGTGAATCGACCATAGAAGAATTTGAATGGGTTTATTCGAACCGCGAATGAAACAAAAAGTTTTCTCAGTAATAATGCGTAAAGTACAGCCAGGCACAAAATAAAACAGCGATATAAGTTCTACGATACATGTCTTCTTCCATACGTTTATATTGTTCTACGTCTCATTTGTCACCCTTTCCTGCCATATCTTATTTGTATCAAAACAAGCTTATCATCATCGTATTGGGGTCGGCTTCCAGTTTAACTATAATGTAACAAGATACCCTTATTTTCCATTGAGTAACTGTCGATCTGACCTCACCTCTACAACCCAGTAACTGAGTGTACGCATACGAAAACAACCCGTATAGGCAGCAAACTTTTATTTATTTTTATTTTATTTTACACGAGTAATGAGCCGTTGTCTCTCGACGGGACGTGTGTCCCTGGTAACGGTTCTGTTCATTAATTGAAACAGTATCCGCGGCTGATATTGCGTCGGGTCGGCTGTCGTAACGAACGCCCTTGGCATTATTATTCGTGCGAGTACTAAAATGGACCGCGTGCCAGTTTCGTGCAATGCAAGGACTTATTTGGTATAGTTGAGGTGGTAATTTCTTTTCCAACCTTTTTTGGGAACCTTATTATTACATGACTCCTCTTGCTCTGGGCAGAGTGGGATAGGAGTGTCAGACTTCTAATTACTAAAAACCACCTATGTTCCTTCTTAGCTCTTTGTGTTCTGGGGCCGCGGTAACTCTTTCGAACAAACCGTAGCCCCGGCAGGACAACCCGCAGCCTCAGTAGGTGCTTTTCCACCCTAAGGCTGGATGTCACTTACCCGCGGTAAAGTAAAACATTATCAAATATTACATTAAGTCCAGTCAACAAAGAGATTGTAGAGTGCGTGAGCAAGGCCCTAAGCAATTACTTCAGAAAATTGTTCAGGGTGCTTAGAGAGTTAACATACTAAAAGTCCTGACATCTAGGGGGTGAGGCGGAGTGGGGGGAGGGGGTTAAAGTTCCCATTTTTCAGTTTTTCGCTAATATCTTTTAAACGGTGCGTCATGGAGATAAGAAGTCTTCTACGCAATGAAAGCTTATAAAATTATGTACAACTTTTATCTTATACACTTTTTCACATTCCTACCTATTTTCGAACTACACATTCCGGAAAAGTGAAAATTGAAAAAATCTGCTTGAATTGAACACTACCTTTTGTATACTACTTCCTTCACGTTATCTGGGGATAAAAATTATCTTATATCTTAAATCAACTCCTACTATATCAATTTACTAAATTTTATCCAAATCACAACAGCCGTTAGGATATCAAAACTTTTATCTACACTTGTCTTATACACTTTTTCCAAATTTTCACCAGCGTACTGGTAATCACTGGTATCGGTACTTATTGAGGGAGGTCAGTCTTGCTGGTGCGCCATACCATTTGAGGAAGCACATCTTCCCAGCCTCTTCAACCTCACTGTGCGTGGAGGTAGGCTTGTAAAAGATCGCTGAATATTATTTTTTATATTATTTTTTAAGATTTAAGGTACTTTTTATCCCCAAATAACGTGAAGGAAGTACTATACAAAAGGTAGTGTTCAATTCAAGTAGTTTTTTTTTTCAATTTTCACTTTTCCGGAATGTGTAGTTCGAAAATAGGTAAGAATATGAAAAAGTGTATAAGATAAAAGTTGTACATAATTTTATAAGCTTTCATTGCGTAGAAGACTTCTTATCTCCATGACGCACCGTTTAAAAGATATTAGCGAAAAACTAAAAAATGGGAACTTTAACCCCCTCCCCTACTCCGCCTCACCCCCTAGATGTCAGGACTTTTAGTATGTTAACTCTCTAAGCACCCTGAACAATTTTCTGAAGAAATCACTTAGGGCCTAACTCACGCACTCTACAACTCCCTACGGGTGATTTATTGGGTGGACTATTAGTCTAGATGACAGTTCGAATAGCGTGACAGGGCAGAATGGAAGAAAAAAAACGTCCCCACATAACATCAGGAGGATGATTTTGATGATTACAGGTCATGAAGGGTGAATTTTACCACTGAAACTGAACGCGATCAGTTTACCTGAATTTGCTGGGGAATGTTGACTCTGGCGTATAATGGGGTAGTTGACAAAAAAAATCTTACAAGTCCGTCAAATAGATTTCCAAAAAGATTGGACACGTATTTTTTATTTTTTCACGTAAACAATAAATTAAGACGCTACAGTGCTTTGAAAAGTCGCGCGACGTCAAAGTTTGGTACATTTTTGTACCAGAAAATGACGTCACCAGCCCCCACTCACGATCTTTAACACATTTTATTTTCGCCACTTTTTATTAATTTGATTAAACAAAAAACACGTATGATCCAACATTTCTAGGTAATCTGACTGGAGGACTAAACAGAATCATATTTTTTGAGTCAAGAAACATCCCTCGACGTTAGTGAGTTTCGATTATTATTTATGCTGTAAAGAGTCTGTTGTCCCAAGAATTATGTTACCAACTTAATTACGAGGTCGAACATACCTACATATTTAGAAATGGGATAGCCTGGTCTATGCTCAAGTTTCAAAACAACACAAACATGATGTCCGAATATTTGATATTATCATGTTGTTGTTGATGTTTTTGTTTTAACGGGATACATACGAATTTCGTTTATCATAAGGTTGTTAGAACCTTTCCAGGAAAATTCACGGAAATTCTCTTAAATAAATAAGGTTTTTCTTTTGAATATAATATAACTAGCTAACCCGCGCAACTTCGTCTGCGTCACATAAATATAGCTATAACCTTTCTCGATATATCGCTTATCCGACATAAATTAAGCTAAATCGTAACAAACAAAAAATCTTATCTTTCCTCTTTATTAAAATAGTTTAGATGGTTTAGATTAGCTTAGATTTTATTTAAGTGTGAATTACTATAGGTATCTCTTACTGTTAAATATACTATAACACTCTGTACTTGTAAACATTATGATGCAGTAAATATTTTGAATTTAAATGACATTGGGAACTTTCGGCCCCGTTTTTCGAAAAGTAGCGGACACAAACAAAACCTATTACAGATGATAGATACTGTTATCCACTTTATTGCTGTGCATTTCATTTTTCTGTTACTTATGGGAACATTCAGAAAATAAGGTTTCAATACTTTGATACTTTAACTTGTAGGTACACTTCACATTACACCGTTTTTTTTTTGGGTCTGGGAAATCATCAAATGACTTCTCCCGCTCTGGCCAGGCGGTATGGAGTGTCAGACTTCTACTGACTAAAAACCACCCATGTTCTTTCTTAGCCCTTGTGCCGAGGCCAAGCCCAACGGGCGCGAGTGTCAGCCCTTGCGGGCCCAAAGCTAAAAAATAGCTATGATAATGCGCGCTGCGGCAGATTATCTATTAAGCCGGCGAACATCGCGCGTTTACTGAACAGCACTGCTCAAGCTAGTTATTCTGCGATGCAAAACAACATAAAAAGTAAAAAAAAAAAAAAAACTTTTAAGACAAAAATATTTCCAACTTAGACTCATCCTACCTCAGAATTCCCATATGTCACAACATAGCGCTTTAAGTAAACATACCTACAGGTCTAAAACTTTCAAATAAATTCCGTTTCATCTCTGTCCGCCGTGGGGATTTTTCCCTTAGTAAAGTTCCCAATGTCCTTTCCCGGAGGCCAGCCAGAATCCCCCGTAAAACTACATTGCGACGCGCAAATTATTTTGCCGCGCGGATATTTTTACATTGCAATATCTTCTAAGATATTTGTTTAAACTGTATAGAGTAAAGGGCACAAATATTTTATATTAAATTTCCGTTCTAACAAACATTATTTAGATATAGATTAATACCATATGGGTTAAATAAGCTTCGCAAAAAATAGCTATTTTTAAACTAACAGTTTAACAGTAAAAAAAGGTTACAGTGAGTCAATCTTAAAAGATAGATACATGCTGTCGCGGACTTTTTTTTAGAACTTTTAAAGAAGAACAATTCCTTCATACACGATATTTGCGTAACTTAAACCGTTTTCGCAGCGCACGCAGCGGAAGCTCACAAAAAGGAAATACCTTTTCCCGTTTTTGTAACAGTTTTCATTTATGCTCCGCTCCTATTAGCCGTAGCGTGATGTTATATAGCCTATAGCCTTCCCCAATAAATGGACTATCCAACACAAAAAGAATTTTTCAATTCCAACCAGCAGTTCCTGAGTTTACCGCGTTCAAACAAACAAACAGACAAACAAACTCTTCAGCTTTATAATATTAGTATAGATTATTCAATATTTTCTTATGAATTGTGTACCTACTAAATGAACATTTGGGAGCGCCAGTTAAGTACTTGTGAATAAAAATTTAATTATAAAATAATGTTTATTCAAATGTTTTCTTAAAAACTTTTTGTTTCAGAAATGATAACTTTCATAATCATTTTTAAAACAAATACTGCTACTATTTTATGCAAAGTGTTTTAGAGATTTTCAATTAAGAAAATTCTCAGTCGCAGTCCGCAGTCAAGATTTAATGTTAAACGTGGTTGATGGCAATACGCTTGCCCTCCATTATATTGAACTGAACATAACTATGTAATAAAATATAGGTGTACTACATGTATACTACTTAACCCCTCTGGAATTGAACGTGTGATGTTACGTCGTGTTTCAATATGTTCAACACAATTTTGCCGGCCATTTCACTGCTTTACCAATGGATAAACAAGTCCCACAAGCGTGCTGTAAATTGTCCTGAAATCCTGAATATAACATTACTAATATGAACAGTTTCATTATAAAGTTACAGCTGCAAATAACGGCTTATTTGTGCTTCTAACAGTAATAAGCTACCTATATTATGTAATTGAGCAAGCTGGATTTAACTGTATTTACTTTAGAAATCAATGAAAATTAAAGTGTCTATGGGCTCGATGGAAACAAGTTTAAATGTTTAGTTACTAAAACCTAATTACGTAGGTAAGTATATCGCTAAAAAGTATGAAAGGAAAAGTATCACTTAAGTCGTGGCTTTGCTCTCGTTATGTACAGAAATTGACCCATGAGAATGTTTTAATTGTAACCTATAACATCGGGGTTAATATAGCTTCCCGTAAGTGATGAATTTTCGATATTATATCAGTACGGTATTTCTGAAGAATACCCCATAATGTACCTAATTTTTGTTTTTACCGTTCCGTGTAAGTACCTAATGCTAAAATATAGTTTGACAAGTTCTTAATTTCTATTACTCTATTAAATAAACTTAGTGAAAGACAGACTTTGTTTTGAACCTAATGAGCAACATTCTACCATACAGGGATTTGTGTAGCTTTACTTAGAGTTTATATCTATTGGGTGTATTCTGCAAGTTTCAGACTTCAAGCTTCTGAACCGAACTGATTCGAAGCGACATCGTGGCCTGTGAGCTCCTGAATAATGGTCTCAGTCGAGTAGAAAATAGTCAGGGATTTAAAATACACTTTGCACTATAAACCTGTATTATTTAATCCCATATTGTATAAAATACCTACTAGCTGAACGTTGCAATGCATGTTTTCTATCTACTAACTAAATAACACATTTCGCTACCTACCAAATACACAAAACAAAATAAAATAGAAAGGGGTGTGACCACAAACAGCTTGACACGAGATATTTATATATTGGATGTCAAACGGGGGTTTCGTATGACATAATTTATAAAAATATGACCCTAATCACAATAGCTAGATAATTATGATTGCAGAAATATTTGTATATCTCGATATTATTATCATTTTTATCATTATAGGCAGTTTTACAAATTAATATTCCATTATAAAACTATCAAGCCGTGCAGCTCATCGACTATGCGCGCCACGGTAACCTATTTGCCTCAATTAGCGCCGACACCTAACACGGCATTGTAAGCAGATTACCTACATTGTGTGTTTTCTTTCTCCGCTTTAATTTTCAACTAACGCCTATTACCTCGTTGTGTCTCTAACAAAACAATCAACACATCATTAAAATTCAACTGAGCACTCGTGTGTAAATAAAGCTGATTGCACACTCGGCGTATGTGTTTGGAGTATGGACGTCAGTCAACAATGTACAGAAACTCTTTGTCGCAAATGACGCTGTGCGGTTCGACGGTTTAATGTGACCACAAGTTTACCGCAACCTTCGATCAATAATGTACTAGATTCCCGATAAGCGCTTCAAAAACGGCCCGAAATATAAGACCACAAACGTATTTGTGGTCTTATTTCAAATCAGTATGGTCCAATCATAGCCAACATTAAGACGTCAAAATACCGCAGTATGCGTTCAAAAACTGCGTAAATAACCACCGTAACACCAAGGTTTTGGAAGGAATATCTTTTTTTCGGTAATTGAATATCATTATGTGCTTTTTCATAATATTTAAACGTAATTAAACTGTAAATATAATTAAATCAGCGAATATTATAATTGTTTGGCCAATGTTTGCTACAACGCACCAACTATTGTATCATGTTCTTGAACAGGGAACACTAGTTCCGCAATAGAATAAGCACGACATTGTACACAAAATGCTTTTAACCGTATTGCTTAGAGTTTAAGTTTCATTATAGAATGAATATTTTTGTACTGATGACTTTTTACTTTGGAGCGACATTTAAAATGTTTTGCTTCTAATCTTTCTCCGATGAAAGGGCTTAAATTAATATACTTTACAATGATAATTAAACGTTATGTTTAAGTGTTAAGGTTTATAATCATCTGAAGTTGTTAATAATATTGAACTTTTTTCTAAGATGCTATGTAGATGTTTACGTGTGTGCAAACGTGGCCACTTGAGCGACTTAGTTTTGTTCCTGATGCTTAATCTAGTACTATTATTGATCGAAGACCGCAACGAATTGCCACCAGAGGAGGGCTGGCAGAAGCTTAATTGAGCTGTATTGCACCAGCGATACAGGGCTGCCTCTAAATAGCACAGTTAAACGTTTAACAGGGACACTTTATACCGGGTTTTTCGTTGCTAATAGCGTTCTAGAATAAAACGTTGAAATAAAATTCAGTGTTCTGGGAAATTGAACGCGCTTAGAGGACATTTTTGCGCTTGGACCCTATTACAGTTTCCACGTAACGACATAATAAAATTTTAAAGTAGGTAGGTATTTAGCTTGCTTGTTAGTACATTTTAGAGTTTTATTTATTTGCTTGTTAATTATACATTTGTGCACACCAGTCACACATTGCGCCATTTTTACTGTAAATTGTTTTTAATAAGCTAGTGATAAATATCCGAATATCACACCTTAAATAATAATTGGAAAAGTAACTCGCATTTGAGTTAATATGAGCATAGCCATTCAACAAAAATCTCATGAGCCATTTACCAAAGTAAGTAAAGAAAAAAGAATACGACCGTAAGCGTTTTCTCAACATTTTTCCTTCAAATATCGAATAAACCTCTTTATTTACGATCAACGTTAAGAGAATCTCATACTAACACCGAAATGGTTATTAAAAAGTCAGTAATATATTCCATTCATGAAAACGGTCACATGTCACTTGGATAAAATAGAATGTGGCGAATAAGCCACAGGAACAAAATTTACAGTCGCGGCCGCAAAAATTTATATCCAGTGTTTAATATTTTACACTGCAGTGAAGAGATACCTTCAAGCTATAAGATAAACAGCTCTAGGTGTGGAAGATGATATTTTAACTCGATTACAACGCAGCCTAAACATATTTTGTTATTTATAAGCGTTTTTGGTTAAACCAATCTGGGAGGATTGCTTCGTTTGATGAGATTTAATAAGATAAGGAGATGCTGATGAGAAAAAAAAAATGAATCTGCTTAAAGTTCTTATTGGTATATTATATATATCGTGAGAGTTTGCCACGAATAATACATAAAAAATATTATATGCCCGTGTATATTGGTTTTAATTTAATACGCAATGAGCTTTGTTAGTATTTATGTGTGTAACGTTGAATACATTTATTAACCAACTGGTTTAATTTACGCGAATAACGTCTTTGTTTCTCAAATGCTCATTGCTATTGTCAAGATAAACATTTTCCTTAAATATTAGACAAAAAAAAGAAAAAAACAGTTCCAAGAACACCGCTTTAAAAATCCTTGTTTTAAAAGTAAACACTCATTCGTCTCTTCCAATGTATTAAAACAGTTCTTTATCTTTTCCTACGCCATTAACGTAGAATAAACAAACACCAGATCAATATATTCCACTAAAGACTTCCTGCTACCATTGAGACAGCCATTCGAAGCAGCACCCATCACAGGTCGTGATGTGGTGCGCTCGTGACGCACGCACCCGGTGCGCGGCAGCCAAGGTCAGGGATCGTCAGACAGCACACGAGGCCGATGCTTCGCTAAACCACAGAATAACTATTTGCAGTGGCTCATCGATCATACATCTGTAGGGATTGCTTTTTAAAACATGCACGCCATACTTTTTTCACTCGATTTAGCTCATTGCACACATGGGTTTTGAGTGTAGGAGAAAATTAAGTCCAGCAGTAAATTGTGTTAGTAGTAAACGTAGTGAACCTCGATTTTGTATACTGAATGTTGAAGATTTTTGGACCAACAAAAAAATCAAATAACATCATCGAGTGATGAGAAAACTTAAAATAATTTTGAACTGTTTTAATTATAACAATTAAATTGTTTGGCCTCGGTAAGCTCAAGCCCATTACTTACGCCTCACTTAAGCCTCGCACGATTGTTCTGCGAAAACGTTTAGATTAACAGACTGTCTGTGAGGAGGTAATATAAATTAGACTGTGGCACTCTATGCACATGTATTTAAATAAAATATCTATATTACATAACATGTGATCTCACTTAATCTGCTGGGCCTTTTGTTTAGTGTGATGTCATTATGACATCATAAGTGGGTAAAAGGATGTTGCTGTATCCTTTTGATGTAATTAAAACTGAATTGAATGGAAACCCAGTGGAAGAGGGTGATTTAATTGTCAGTTTACGAGATAATCCTGGTTTGACTAGTGTCTCGATTCCTTAGTAGCGCAAAGTATCATTGGGTATTTACATCAGGCATTCTCTGTATCCCGTCGGGGCCGCGGATTTTAGTACTAGATGACGTGGTCTCGGCACAAGGGCAAAGAAGGAACATGGGTTCGGTTTTTAGTCAGTAGAAGTCTGACACTCCCCTTTGCTGTGCCCAAGAGCGGGGGGGGTCATTTGATGATTTTCCACCCACCAAAAAAAAAAAAAAAAAAAGGCATTCTCTGTATCGCCCATTCTCGCGTCTGTGTGCGTGCCCAATTGATGCCAATAGGCTCGCTCCCTATTGCATAAATGTGGGTTTACTATTAGGTACACCTCTGCCTAATCCTTCGGGCTTTATAGGCGTTATGTTTTGTTACACAAAATAATCTGTTTCAAGTCTGCCATTTTGCGATCTTGGTAGCGTATGTTCTCGTAGATTCTCAATGCATCCTTTTGTTATAATCGCCTGATTGGCAGATAAAGTCAACGTTAAATCGTCTCGACATTCATTGGAGAGGGCTATGCTCGGAGTTTCCTTGCGTGAACGAATCAGAAATGAAGGCATCCGCAAGAAAACCAAGGTTACCGAGTACCGACGTAGCCCGAAGAATTGCCAATTGCTTTGAATTACCAGCATTGCTCATAAAACGGATGGCCAACAGGGCTGAATAGTTCTGGAGTGGCAAAGGCCTCCTATTAGGTGGAACGCTGACCTGGAGTAGGTTGCGAGGATCTGCTGGAAGCGAGACGCATGGGTCTGGCTTTGGGGTCTGGAAATAATGATAACTACGTTGATGATATTCATTGAATGAAGTTGAACTAATAACATAACTATAATAACAGCCGTCGATAGATAGAACTGATCTTTTTTTCCGATCAATGTGCAAATGTAACTAGATACGATCTCAGATTGGCTGATCTATGGTTTAAATATTAAAGCACATAATGGAAGCGATTTCCGTAAACCAATTATATCTTCTTCTAACCCGTGATCAGAGCCGTGAAGGTTACCTTAGGAAAATTACTAAAACTTGATTAGATGAGTCATGTGTAATAACAAGAAACCTTTATTTTACCTCATGACTCGTGTGAATAATTTATTAAGTACCAAAAACTCTTGGTATCTACCCATTACCAAATTGAAAACAATACGTGAAGATTATAATTAGGTTTTAGATTAATTTTGTCTGATTGTCTGTAAAACTTGTACAGTTAACACGGCAGTAATTTAGCTCTTACACTAATACCTTGTCTAACACGATGGGTAAGACGTAAGGTGTCACTTATCATCTTTCTCCTATCCCTGTTCTATTCTACTTAAAGCGGGCGCAACCCGTTTTCTTCTTCCACTATCCCCTGACAATGCCTGACATCATGGCATCATTTAATGCTTTCTCTTTCATGTCATTCCTCACAAAATCCATCCATATTTTCTTTGGCCTGCCCCTCCCGCATCAATAGTAATATTCATAATTTTTTTGTGCGAAAACGAAAAAACAATTAGGTAGGTAGAGGTACTTAGATATCAGCCAATAATAAAAACAAAGGAAAATAAAACTTACGACCGTACATATTCAGATAAGGAAATGTTACAACTAAATAATGCTTACCTGCATTTTAAAGTAACATACTGCCACTAACAATTTGTTTCATAAACTTACAACAATGACTAAAGTACCCTAAATAGCACTTCCGTGTTTTAAAGCATCTCCGAGCACAGCTACAACTCCACAACAAAAGTAAATCTTAGAGTGAGCTTTAAATAACTATACCCAGAAGACAGATAACATCACATTTTAAAACTTGCTTAGTATTTTTTGAAAATAAAACTAGTTTTATGCAAGGCTTCTTTAACAGTATGATGCAGTTATCCATGTTACAACTATTTATAAAACCGTGATTTTCAAAGCAAGTATGTGATTTTTAAGAAAAAGCTCTTTAGTAAAATAATATGTTTGTATTCAACCATGTTACTCTTCACTTTAGCAAAAGAGTAGTGATATCTACTAAAAATAACAACGTTTGTTTGAGTTATATTCAATCTAAGCATATTTAAGAAAATCAATATTTCATAGACACACAAAATAAAGAAAGGAAATGGTCGAGTATCAGGTAAACAAATAGAAACATCTGATTGAACAAATAAGATCCAAAACGAGGAAACAAACGATACCCATGAAGCTACCACAAATAACTCTACTATGATTTACGACGGTACTGAATCCTTAGAGGAATACCTAAAACTTTATATCTCAGCAATGATATACAGACATACATCACGATACTATGACGTCTGTATCAAGTTAAATGTCCATAGTTATGTAGCCACTAGTGAGAATAGTACCCCAGGGAGCAATATTCGGTCCACAACGAAAATATTGTAGTCGATTTTTTGTGTAAAAACAAGCAATAAATATTGCTTGTCCGTATCCATTGACGGTTTTATATTCATTGCGGATGTGATTAAACGTTTCGTTGACAAATTGGCTTTACAAATTTAAATCCCAAATTAGTATACAAATCACATTTTGAGCATCCACAGCGTTTACTTTTGTTTCCACTGTTTAAGATTTCAGGTGGACTAAGATTTGAATGATTCTTGTAATGTTTAACTCGAGCATGATCTACCTATTTGTGAAGTATGGTGTAGTATAGTAGTATATTTTAAACGAGATCTATATTGTCTTTTACAAAACTTTTTTTTTTCTCATAATACCTCTAAATATAATAATAATAATATTCCACAACTATCACACAACGCCATCTAGTCCCAAGCTAAGCAGAGCTTGTGTTATGGGTACTAGACAACTGATAAACATACTTATATATTTCTAAATACATACATATTATAGATAAATTACACCCAGACACAGAACAAATGATCGTGCTCATCACACAAACATTTGTCCTGGGTGGGAATCGAACCCACGACCTCCGGCATAGCAGTTAGGGTCACTAACCACTAGACCAACAGGCCAGTCAATATATTATATTATAATATTAAACACTTATCAAAATATATGTTTTTAGTTTCTCTTGCTGCTATATTATATTTTTTTAAAACATGAAAAGTATTTATCATCAACAATTTTTATCAGTTCCTGTCCGGAAATCAAGGATGATTGCGCTGTCATACATTTTTAAACAAATGTGTTCATTGCTCTCGCACCCAATCGCAATTACATAGAATTTGTTGTCAACAAAATATTCGTTAGTGTATTTCATGTACAGACTAATATTTGTGGCATTTAGCAACAATTAAAAATATTTTTCTCGCATTAATTTCCATTGTATGTTGTTGAGTGCCCTCCAGTACCAACCACTAAGTACCTTTACCATATAAGTAATGAGAGGTACTTATATATAGTGATGAAATGCAATTTAGAAATCAGAAATCTCACAGTTGCTTTATTTTCATCATAATTCTACGCAAAAACGCTTCTAAATTTTAGTACATGTATAAGTTTATATTAGGACTGTACTACTGGACCAAATGCCGTACGTGGTTAAGTCACACGGCAATGTACAGAGCAATCAGTTCAGTAGAGCAAGCTAGCCACAAACGGTCTCAGTGCAAACCGTTGCAGTAACTACTGTCGGCTTGCTATCGTTCGCAAGGCGATTAGCAGTAAAACGCGTCTGCAGTAGCGGTGCTTCAACATGTACAACTTTTATGGCACTATTCTATCATGATCTTCCATTTGGATTCAGCTTCATAGCCTAAAAGTTCTTTGGTATCTGGTCACGTAATACATTAAGAATCATCAGAATCGTTGGACGGCCTTGAGGCAATTTTATAGATTGGTCCGGTGTTATACCGTTTGATGACAGTGAATCGGATTTTGATTTCATCGTAATGACGCTTAAGAGCTTCGCAGATATTTGAATTCACACCGCGGTCCGAAACAGCTAATTCTTAAGAGCTCTTCTGCGTTTCACACAGCGGTCCGAACCGCTCGTGGTGCGAAACGACGAAAGACCCTTCAATACATACATGAATTCTAAGTATTTTACTATTACCAAACGAAACTCTTTGTGCCTTTATTTGAAAACAGTAGCAGGAATCTCACATGAATAATCGAGCACACGCAAATTCTGTACCTTTAGTGAAAAGTGATATAACTCGACTTGTAGCAGTTTTGAGTTCTGTATACAATCTTGAAGCTTGAATTTTATTTGATTTTTCTATCTAATCGGTATAACTCTATCTCTTAAAGAAAGGGAAATAAGTTTCGTGTTTAATGATACAAGTGGCATTTTTGGTTAATTTTTATGATAATTTTTGTGTATACTGATATGTCTTTAGTTATATTAAATTGAACTAAAGCTTAAATTTAAACAAGTACGTGTAAATAAGGCTATCTCGATTTATATTACTTGACACATTTAATATTAATGACACGACTTTTGTGCGTATTAATACAATACAATTTGTATTAAGTGACACTAAAAAAACCCTACAATTATCAATTGTGAATGATGATATAACTCAAATTGTATCTCATAAGTATAAGCACCATAAAACATCACCAACGTGTCAAGTGATACAACTAAACCTGTATCAAACTACACGTGAAATATTTTAAGTAACGCGTTTAGTTCTCAATAATATAAATTGATTTATATCGCTGAAGTATAGGATTTTTAGAAACCGATCGATAGTGATTATTGTGTAAAGTGATCTATGCAGTGATCTATGTAGTAAGCGAGAAAAGCCATGATGGCGGGGGATGTAATCACGCTCAAACTACGTTGCCAGATGTACGAGAAATCTCGTACATTTGCGAGATGTAGCACTCTCTGTACGAGAAGCGAGAAAAAACACTCGTACTCCCTTTTACGAGAATTTAATAATTATTGTTTCTAATACAAACCAAAAACATTTAAAGAAAAGAATAGTCGCAAACGATTAACTTAGCAAATCACTAGATTCATTAGCTTATCACTAAAATGCATCTTTAGTTGTTGACGGATAATGTCCGCTGGGTGTATTTTTTGTTATTGTCCATATTGCACTCATGATTATGTTGTTTTCTTATTTCTTTTGCACTGACTGAAACGTGAATAGAGCAATGTATATTAGAAGTGACAGTGAATCTTCATCCACTCCATCATAAAATAACAAAAAACTGACCAAGTGCGAGTCACTCGCACATGAACGGTTCCGTACCATCGTAATAGTTTGTATCATCACCTTTAATTTGTATTTGTTGTTGTTATAGTGTCAACAGAAATACACATTTTGTGATAATTTTGTTTTTCATAGTGTTTGTATGAATGACAAAGTTATATTTGCGGTTTTTTTTAATCTCGTTCAAACTATTAAACAACAGTATTTCTTTAACTCTATTTAAAAGTTGGAGGGGGGGGGGGGAACTTTTGTGTGTGTGTGTTTCGTGTTGTGCGTTCAAACGATTAACTTTGAGAAATAATGTTTTTAGAAACCTTAATGTCATTTTGAAAAATCTATCTATATCTATAGACACCCCATACCCATAAGATTGACTTTGTTTATAGTTTAATTTCCTTGGGGGGGGGGGGGGGGGCGCTCCCCATACAAGGAAATCAAACTAAAACCCTTAATCTTTTATTTTTGTATAAAAATCGTAAAGCGTTTCACAGAACACATCTACCTTGTACCAAGTTTCTACTGTGTAGTCTTAATAGTTTCGGAATAAAGTGGCAGTACAGCAGACGGAATTACGGACTGACGGACTGGCGGACTGACGGACAGACAGACATGACGAATTTGTAAGGGTTCTGTTTTTTTGCCATGCGGCTACGGAACCCTAAAACGGTAACACGATTTGAGAAACAAACCTGGTTCATCGGGTCTACAATCACAAAAGTTAACTTTATTTGGTTCATCATCATTATTCATCAGTTTAGCCGAAAGACGTCCACTACTGGACATAAACCTCCCCTAAGTGTCGCTATATTGACCGGTCCCGTGGGTCTCGCATTCAGCGGATCCCCGAAACCTTTACCAGGTCATCGGTCCACCTAGTGGAAGGCCTTCCAATTCAACGTCTTGTGGTTCGTGGTCGCCACTCCAGAACTTTTCGGCCCCATCGGCCATCTGTTCTGCGAGCAATGTACCCTGCCCATTGCCACTTAAGTCTGGCAATTTTTCGGGCTATGACGGTAACCTTGGTTTTATTCGGATGTCTTCATTTCTGATTCAATCACGCAAGGAAACTCCGAGCATAGCCCTCTCCATTGTCCTTTGTTTGACTTTCTACCTTCTGATAAGGCTGATCGTGAGCAAACACGTTACGGTCCCATAATTATGTAATCACTGGCAACACACTGGTCATTGACTTTCGTCTTGAGACACTGAGGTAAGTTGGACAAGAAGATACTACTCAGCTTCCCAAACGCTGCCCAGCCGAGTCGGATTCGACGATTGACCTCTTTCTCAAAGTTGAACGTACCTAACTGGACAGTTTGTCCCAGGTAGACACATAATCGTCTACAATTTCAAGTGTAGAGTCTTAGATCTTGATAGGAATTTGGGTGCTGAAAATCAAACAAGCTCCATTCGACCGAAGCGTGGTTCCTCACAATGGGCCTCATAAGAAAGCTCAAAGTCATCCAAAAGGCAATGCACTCGATGGGGCTGAAAACTTCTAGAGTGGCGAATGCAAACCGGAAGTCGTTGCGTTGGAAGGCCTTCCACTAGTTGAACCGATGACCTAGTGAAGGTGGCCACCGCTGCATGCGAGGCGCACGGGACCGGTCAATGTGGCGACACCTGGTGTAGGCCTATGTCCAGCAGTGGACGTCTTTTGGGTGAAATGATGATAATGATAAGGGCAGTAGGCACTAGGCCCCACAATAGAAATTAAATTAAACTTATATTACTTTACACCTCAGCTCATTTGATATAAATAAAGATAAATCGAATTACACCACATCTTCTATTGTGTTCATTGTGTGTAAATTGATATAATTTAGATTTTGTCATAGCACACTAAAAAGACACGGTACCCATGAAATCTCGATGCTTTCGAAACAAAATTAGTTCCAGTGTTTTATTATTTATAACTCTGTTACTATTAAAAAGATGTTTCAAAAATACTTGTAACATTGAACACAAGTGCATTTTATATTAAGTAAAATGATATAATTGAAATTGTATCATTATACACATAGGAACTTAAATGTGGCTAATGATATAAGTCTAGTTTTTTTTAAATATCTCAAATTCTAATATTTTTTTAACAAAATCAAAACATATACGATATAATAAAAACAATTTCCAATTGATAAAAGTTAACACGTCAAAAAAATATACTGAAATAAAAAAGTTGTATCCGTTTAAAAAATGCAAAACTTATTATCTGTTTTTCTCAAAACGAGGATTTGTGACTTGTATCACTTTTCACTAAAGGTACAGAATTTATAGTGGTCAAAAACCCAATTAAAATGAAAAAAACAAATCTGTGCCGTGTCATACGTGAAATTCAGCTTAATATCAATTCCGATAAGAATATGAATCTCCGTATAAATGATGATTGATGACGCGTGTACAAGTACATGCATACATTACCTTATCAAAGTCAGAATCACGAAACAGAATTCCAATGTAATAAAACAGTCAAACAGTCGGTGCGGTAGTAATGGAATAAGGACTGGCATCCTGCAGGGGTCGATGACCTTGTCTTGTATCAGACACGATGTGATTTACTACTTGTTTAACTTCATGACTTGTACCAATGGGGACGTGATAGACTTGAAGTGCTTTGACCTCAGAAGAATCGTCTGTGTCATCAGTAATAGCACTACCCTACATGAGACGATGAAATACGAAGGACAAGCATAATTTGAGGTAAACGTATGCCTAATAAGAATAACACACGCTAATGAGTGTAATAACATTGGGGAAACCCAAGCCACTTTCAAAGGGGAATCACACAGACTGTCTGGCATTTAAAAGAACGCAATGTGACTAGTTGTCTCCAATCTAAATGTCAGTAGTCAAAGAATTTTCAAAATAAACGATAAATAAGTATGTACAATGTTTGTAATTGTTGTGTAGGATAGCAGAAATGTCAAGTCAATTATTTAATTTAATATACGAAGAGAAAATTATAAAGTTGTATTACACTTAATTGATTAACGTTATTGTGATCTTATTATGCGAATTGTGTAAGATACACAATAAAAATGTACGGTATTACAAAATAAATTGTGAATCACTATAATAGAGACACGTGTGAATATTTCTATTATGATTCATGAGAAATGCCTTTTAGTGCGAACTAATGTTCACAGTATGACACATCATATTGTACTTACTAAACTTGTAAGATGTAAGTAGGCGCACTTAGCCATTATAGAGAGAATTTAACAACGACCATACCTATTACAGGGTTTGCTTGGCACAAGAGTCAACAAACTGACTAATACAACCCTTTGACCTTTAATTATAAACATCAAATTATACATAACTTATGACCAGTGACAGAAATGGGTTAGTAATCGAAAATCTCGGGTACACTATTGGATAGTTCCATTAAATTTATCAGCAATCTCAATCGAAGGGTCACTATTACTGGCAATAATGTACCTAGTAATGATTGTAAGGCTTTCAGATTCGGACTTCGTCCCTCCCAAAATGAAGTTGAGCGTTGGGTCAATTGATTAAATCCGTAGCCGATCTGGCTTTATTCACAATAGCCGAATTAATGAAAAAAGAAATGGGAGCAACTGCTGAATTGAATGTATGATTTGAATTTTTACGGTTTTCATTTACCGTACTAAAAATTGAAGTTGTCAGCTTATGAGCTTACCTTTACTGAGCAGCCGCAGCAGGAATCCAAATCTTTAAACAAAAGAAAACACATTGAGAACGAATAATTAAAAGACACTACCAACATACACAAACAAAGATAGGAATCAAAAAGCCGAAACAGCGCACATGATCCAAATGATAAAGAGACTACGGCTGGCCGTCCAGCCCCGCTAGTCGGCACGGCCGAAAATCATAGAACACTCAAAGAACGATCTCATGAGACCCTTGACATACACAACTCGTTTTAGAGCTGTACCTAGCCGTTCACTCCGAGACCGTTCGGGGTCTCGAGAGTCCTCGCAGTCCCTCGTTACGGCGGGGCCCATTAGACCAGGGGCGCAAACCGCGCCACGATTTTAGTTTCCGACCCAACGCGCCCCCAAGCACTTATATCCGCACATATCCGCCTATATCCGCCCCTTAATAAGGGAGTCGGCGCCTAATTGACTTAACATTGGATTAATAACGGTTTAAGACTGAAATATGTTTACCGATGAATATTATGCTGGTTCGTTTTTGGATTGGCGAGGATTTTGCTTGAAATGAAATTGTTTTCGGGAGTAATATGTTTTTGATTCGGTTTAGTTATCCGAGTTTTCAAATTAACGTATAATGCCATTTAAATACCGTCCTGTAACTTAGTTTAATCTTACCTAATACTCTTCCATTTCACTTAAAAATATGCACGTCGCGTAAACCATTCCGAATTCACACTTCAAGCGAATTGAAGTAAAGAACAAGATTGAGAGTCTTCACGAAAACCGCTCATTAAATAAACCTTTGGATGAAACTTTTGAGCAAACTCTGGGTGTTGAACACTTTAGTTTTTAATTGATCGCCAGTCATTGAATAGTTGAGTAAGTTTGCGACGCCGGGGACACGTCGGCGAAACTGTAATAAAAGGCTTTTGAGATTCACCTGGAGTTAGGAGGAGTCGTTAAAGCGGTTCATATCTTTGTGTAGATAGGTGTGGGGCGACGATCTTGTGTTTGTCTTCGCCTTCCCTTTTTTCCTCTTTGGGTTCTGTTATATGAGAAGAAGGTATATTAGGTTCTGAAAAAGTAGGATTTGCTTCATTATCAATGGATTTCACTCTAAAATCTCTAGTACTATTATAAAACTGTTTGACACGGTGGGAAATACGTCTTTTGCAACCCAGTAGTACAATGTGACGTGATGTACTCACATATTATAAACATTCCACATAATAATGAACAGTATGTCATGATGATCGTTTGGAATGGGGCAATTTTACAGATTATTGTAATCACTGTGTCATTAACAGTTGTAAATACTTCCGCAGTTTATACTAGTATTACAATGATAGCAAGGTTTTCGCAATGTGGAAATACGATATCGATGTTTTATATTGGTGTGTTTTACCTTTAAAACATATTTCATCGTTTTATTTTATTCTTCTATTCCGTATTTAAGAGTAATTTTAGCCTTAGAGCTATGAAATATTTTCTTAAAGCTAAAACAAAAAGTACTAAAAATATTCAAATAGAATTGTTTCAGTTTCTATTGTAGTAACAATTTCAAGGTTCTCAGAACTACTTAACACTTTATGATTGAGTAAATACTTGTGCAGCCACTTTCCTTCATCTTCTTAAGGATTCATCAATTAAAAGTTTCACGTTTCGGACGAAATAACTTTGGAATTTACTTTGGCACAAATTTAGCTTTATTTCTACCTGAATTCTGTATTCCTTGACCGACTTCCTTATTAACCACTTTTGGTACTAACTCGTCTTTAGCTTAATTGCTATTAAATACCTTTGTCCTTACTTTTGGGGATTCTTGTGGAGAAGTTGGAAAGATCCTATTTTCGGTTAGTTTACCGAGAATTATCGTTGTTTTTGTAATGGCTTGAGGGGAAATCATTTTTCTTTTGCGTTTCTTTATGTATTTTCGCAGCATTTATTTGACATAGCTATGAGAATGGTAGATATTTGGAAAGCTTCGACGTACCGTAGACTTTGACTACCGAGGTATGATAGGTATCATGTTGAACAGGAAAACGTCTTTGAGAATTTAATTTGACGGCACGGTTGGCGCAGTGGCTAAGCGATTGGACTGCTGCGCTGCGTGTCGCGGGTTCGATCTCCGCACGGAACAAATATTTGGATGACCTGTAGATAGTTGTTTCGGGTCTGGGTATTTGTGTATGTGAGTTTATATGTTTGTGAACGCACCCATGATACAGGAGAGATTCCTACTGTGGGGCAACGTTTTTTAAAAAAAAAGTGTGATTCTTCCATTACGTGCTTTGCGATTCATATTTCTGTTCAATTTGATTTGTGTTCACATAAATGAATTCTTTTGAAGAGACATGACTTTCTCTGTCTTATTGATTAGTCTTGTAATTCGACCTGAATTAAATTCCCGCCCGGAAAATATTATTACGTTTATAAAAAACTGATTATACGCCGATAAAATCACTTTGGCAAAATCACACTGCGTGTCCTGCTGGTTGTTCACTGCAGGAACTGATGGACGCTACCGAAAGCGCCAAACTAGTATCTCAATTCTGGGCCGACACAATTTAGTTCGCTATCGACACGCTAAGAAGAAGAAGAAGATTACTTTGGCAAAGTGTCTAAACACGGTTAGTTCTTCTGAGATAGCAATCACAGCATTTATATGTATTTATTCTCTACATAGTATATAAAGATGTGTATTTTTTTACCTGTACCCATATTGACAAAAACATAATTATGTGGCGTAACGTGTGGGTCTTAACAAGTACCTACGTTCTCTCTTTGCGCCTTGTCTCTTGTCGACATGTCATGTCAGCTAGTTTATGATGGTCATGCTAATAAGAACATTGTACAATCGACAGTTCCTGTACAACGTGAAATGACATTATTGAATACCGTTAAGTAACAACATTCGTACCCATGTTCGAAATCTGAAAGTGTGTCTGTACGTTTGGTACTTGTTGACGCCTAAACTACTGAATCCATTTTGATGAAGTTAAAATCAGATGATAATTATTTCTTTTGTTTTATAACAGTGTTTTGGGGTCTAAAATAAATGTTTTGACTTGTCAATCAGGAAACATAATACTTTTTGTACGGGATATTGGTGTATTAATTTTTCGTTTTATCTGAAAGCGAATAAAAATAAGTTACCTTTATTATAGGTCAATTTTATTGGCATCATCATCATCATCATTCATCAGTCGCAATTCTTTTATAAGGTCCATATTTCTTAAATTCAACATTGTAAGTAGAATATTTCATATTTAAATTTAATTCGGCATTAAGCTGGATTTAAAAATGAAGTTTGAGGTTTGTCATTTATTAGAAGTTCTAAATATAGAACTAAGTATATATTCCACGAAAAGGGATAAACGATTCAAACTTAAGTGGATCTGTTACCGACTTGCCTAAAACTCAAAAACATAACCCTTTCCTTGCAGTCGGGTAAAAACTTTTATGTACCTACCATAATAAATACATTTCATTTAAGTATTGAAACACATAAAAGAAAACCGCCATGCAAAATCACAAAGCGCTGATTTCTCCTCGAATTCAAAAGCTTTCGAGAAAAGTTAAGAACTTAGGAAAACTTAGAGTTCCCTCGAGAAATCAGTAAAACCGCTAGCTCAAAAGCAATCAGCCCGTTACATAGGTACAAAATTCATTCTACAGTACTTTTTACTGTATAAAATGAAAAGTATTTTGTGTTCAGGTCGATAGAAGATTTCTATTTTGTTTGTATCGATCTTAAAACTTATGCTATTAAATTAAACATGTGATGAAATGTTTCGATTTTTTTAAGTATCAGTACTCGTTTTATCTTTGTTTTTTATAGAGAGCAATGGAAACCTCCATTGCAATGTCTACAGTATAAAAACTCCTTTAACAAAGATCTAAATAGTGGAATACAACTACCGACCGGTTAATAACAAATACCTAATCAAGAATGCAAAACATAATATTAATAACCAGCAGGGAATCAGATCAAGGGATCCTGCCGAAATAATTTCCGAAATATGTATACTGAACAAAATGGTTGTCCTAAAACGTTTTCTCTGTAGCACCGCAGTAACAGTTGTTCACAACACATACTGAATTGCAAATGCATTAAACGTTAAAGCATCTTGTGTTGTTTTAGCTAATGGGGTCCAACTTACTGAAGTAATTTTGCTCGTTCTGAGATGAACAGTTTGGTTTCTTCTTTCCTTTTTTTTGCGGGTTGGAAATCATCAAATGACACCTCCCGCTCTGGGCGCAACGGAAGGGAGTGTCAGACTTCTACTGACTAAAAACCACCCATGTTCCTTCTTAGCCCTTGTGTCTGGGGCCGCGGTATTTCTTTCGAACAACCCGCAGCCTCGACAGGCGTCGGCCCTTGCCGGCCCCTGCAATGTTGCTGACATCTCTTTGACGCGCACGTGGAACATGTCGACACGGCTTGTCATCGTCAACGGACGGACGGTGAGGAAACCATTTTCAAAATCTGCATTGAGTGTTTGATGTATTCTTAGAACAGACTCACAGGCTTTTCACATCAACTAACCAAACTGAATTTCGAACTCGGAGAATTTGACAGAGGCCAGTGTACTGCATTTACTGGATTTATTTGATTGCCTGAACTCGTGTGACTTGTGAAACAACAAGGCGTGTATTTTACCTACATCTGGGGCTTAGTGAACTGTCCTCCTTTCTTCAGAATTAGGCATCATCTGCCTAGCCTTTTCCCAACCTTGTTGAGGCTGGCTTCCAGTCTAACCGGATGCAGCTGAATATCAGTATTACTGATACTTAACTGACCTCCACAGCCCAGTTAGAACTGGGTAATACTCGTACAATAGCCCTCGGTAAGACGGCTTGTCAAACTATCAGGCCTCGAACGAAAGTCAAGATCTCGGTGTCGATCTCTGTGTAAAACTCGGTATGTAATGTATGGTCACCCGTCCAGGAACTAACCTAGGCAAGTGTGGTTTACCTTAAGATCTACCCAAGCGACTGTTTGTCATTAGTCAAATGTAAATAATATTTCCAGGCAATCTATCTAATATTATTATATAAAAATGAAACCCGTTTTCCGTTGTCACGACATAGCATGAAAACGGCTGGACGGATTTAGCTGAAAATTGGTAGGGAGGTAGCTAAGAACCAGATACTTTTTTTTTTTTTAGGTAGGGTAGTAGGTAGGTAGGTAGGGTAGTAGGTAGGTAGGGTAGTAGGTAGGTAGGGTAGTAGGTAGGTAGGGTAGTAGGTAGGTAGGGTAGTAGGTAGGTAGGGTAGTAGGTAGGTAGGGTAGTAGGTAGGTAGGGTAGTAGGTAGGTAGGGTAGTAGGTAGGTAGGGTAGTAGGTAGGTAGGGTAGTAGGTAGGTAGGGTAGTAGGTAGGTAGGGTAGTAGGTAGGTAGGGTAGTAGGTAGGTAGGGTAGTAGGTAGGTAGGGTAGTAGGTAGGTAGGGTAGTAGGTAGGTAGGGTAGTAGGTAGGTAGGGTAGTAGGTAGGTAGGGTAGTAGGTAGGTAGGGTAGTAGGTAGGTAGGGTAGTAGGTAGGTAGGGTAGTAGGTAGGTAGGGTAGTAGGTAGGTAGGGTAGTAGGTAGGTAGGGTAGTAGGTAGGTAGGGTAGTAGGTAGGTAGGGTAGTAGGTAGGTAGGGTAGTACGTAGGGTAGTACGTAGGGTAGTACGTAGGGTAGTACGTAGGGTAGTACGTAGGGTAGTACGTAGGGTAGTACGTAGGGTAGTACGTAGGGTAGTACGTAGGGTAGTACGTAGGGTAGTACGTAGGGTAGTACGTAGGGTAGTACGTAGGGTAGTACGTAGGGTAGTACGTAGGGTAGTACGTAGGGTAGTACGTAGGGTAGTACGTAGGGTAGTACGTAGGGTAGTACGTAGGGTAGTACGTAGGGTAGTACGTAGGGTAGTACGTAGGGTAGTACGTAGGGTAGTACGTAGGGTAGTACGTAGGGTAGTACGTAGGGTAGTACGTAGGGTAGTACGTAGGGTAGTACGTAGGGTAGTACGTAGGGTAGTACGTAGGGTAGTACGTAGGGTAGTACGTAGGGTAGTACGTAGGGTAGTACGTAGGGTAGTACGTAGGGTAGTACGTAGGGTAGTACGTAGGGTAGTACGTAGGGTAGTACGTAGGGTAGTACGTAGGGTAGTACGTAGGGTAGTACGTAGGGTAGTACGTAGGGTAGTACGTAGGGTAGTACGTAGGGTAGTACGTAGGGTAGTACGTAGGGTAGTACGTAGGGTAGTACGTAGGGTAGTACGTAGGGTAGTACGTAGGGTAGTACGTAGGGTAGTACGTAGGGTAGTACGTAGGGTAGTACGTAGGGTAGTACGTAGGGTAGTACGTAGGGTAGTACGTAGGGTAGTACGTAGGGTAGTACGTAGGGTAGTACGTAGGGTAGTACGTAGGGTAGTACGTAGGGTAGTACGTAGGGTAGTACGTAGGGTAGTACGTAGGGTAGTACGTAGGGTAGTACGTAGGGTAGTACGTAGGGTAGTACGTAGGGTAGTACGTAGGGTAGTACGTAGGGTAGTACGTAGGGTAGTACGTAGGGTAGTACGTAGGGTAGTACGTAGGGTAGTACGTAGGGTAGTACGTAGGGTAGTACGTAGGGTAGTAGATAGGTAGGTAGGAAAAACGCATTGCAACGCATGCGCGGGTTCAGCTAGTTCATAATAAAACTTAAACGTATCATAAAGTAGAAATACAGTTATAGGTATATTAATAAATAACTAATGAGTTATAAAAGGTGAAGGAAAATCGTGATTCACACACGAAACGACTATACATATCGTGTGATGTCCAGTGAATAGCGATAGGTCAAGTTAAACGAGATCATTAGTTGTTGATTAAATTTCTACTCACACACTGTTATTATAAATAAGCAAGCAAGTTTTTTGTAGATCTTGTGATATTATTTTGAGGTTTATTTAACAGTTTTGTTTTAATTTATTTCGTATTCTGGTTATCGTCTGCTTAGACAAACGCGTTGGGGTCGGTTAAAAGCCTAACCGGACCTAGTCGAATACCAACCAGTTTTAACAGTATTCCTCTTCTAGAGACTTTTATTAATGGATTATCGTTAAAAGACGATAGGATTATCGGGATTTTCCATCTAGACTTTCTTAGTAGCAGCCACAGAGTCTAGATTTGTGCTGGTGGGAATAGGCTTACCCCCGTTCATCATTTCAGCCAAAAGACGTCCACTGCTGGACATAGGCCTCCACCCCCCTACGGCCTCTACCCCTCTTACCCCCGTTACGTGGGACTTATACATAACCGGCAGAATGTGAATGTACTATTAAGTACACCTCTGCCTTACCCTTCGGGGATTACAGACGTGACGTTATGTTATGTATTTATCGTTAAAAACAGTGTTAAAGCTAAAGTATTTACTAAGTAATGAGTGCCTACCTACGTAAATCTTCCATTTAAATATACGTACATATATTTGCTGTATTCGTAACAATTAGTCCCATTTTAAATTTATTTAGCCACTAATTTTCCAAATTGAAGTCTCTACGGTCCTGATAAACTATTTCAAAATTAGATGAAGATAAATCATTAAAATTCTCAACACTACCCACTTAGTTGTCATTCATATAAAATCATCAATAAAAAACTGTTCAAAATCGCTATAAAAATTTCGAACGATAAGTAAAATCCTCATTAACGCCTTTTAAAAGCTCTTCGAACTCACACTTAGCGTATTAATGAGTATTGCTACGGGTATGCACCGTCAGAATTTTAAATAAGGCTAGCTTTATGGAATAATTTCAACGCCTGCTCAACGTTACTTTAAAAGTATCCTAAAGAATATGATTTAAGGTTGGTTTTTCTAGTTATTTTAATAATTTTTCACCAATAAAAAATAATCCACATCCACACACCCGGTAATTTGTTAGCCAAGCTTGAATTACTGCTAGAATACTAAGTAATGTGTTAATGATGAAATTGACGACACATGAAACGAATACCAAATAAAAAATTCAAAGTCTGAACCCACGAATTTCTTACGAATACAATATTAACCCTAATAAGATTCGACGACGTGTTCTTTGTGGGTCAAATAAGCTTCCCTTTTGAATTTCTATGTAACAACGTTCAACCTTCCGTTTTTATCGTTATTGACATTGAGACCTCTCAATTTGATAAGGGACTAACAGTGTTATAACTATCGAGAGCTGTCTGAACAGTGCGCGAAGTTTCTCGTAGTACATGACCTAACCTTTGTTGTAGTCCCTTTTGGGCACTTAATATGAGCCGATACAATAATATTACTAGTTCGATAAACTGATACGAGGCTCCTCGACAGCTCTATTAATTGAAGTCGATTTCCCTCAGTGCTCCCCCCTCCTCTCGACTTCCAGTTAGTCGTAACATCCCGTAATATTTAGGTCAGTACGATACACACGTCCGTACCGAGGTGCATTTTAAAATTGAAATAAAAGAGAGATTCATTTTCGCTCCAGTTCACCAAAAGTATAAGCTAGTGGGCAAGAATATGTCTGACTGGTTTTAATGAGAGAAATTTAATTATTCTTTCTTTTAGCGATATTTATTCGTAGCCGATGTTTCAATAGATAAAAGGTTTAGTGGAGGCGTTGAATAAAAAACTTGTGGTTAGTCTACGACGCGCGACGTTGCAAATGATGCTCATTTTAAAACTTTGGTAAAGGGCCATCTAAAACTCTAAAGAAAATGATGGACAATGTACTATAATGACTTTGTTCACTTAAAATGATTACGTCGACGAGTGAAGGTAAATAGTTAATCCATCTTGTCTTTCACTTTTAGACTAACATAGTAATCTAGAAAGTCTTGATACTAGATAGTATCAAGTAACACAATGTGAGCGTAGGATTTTTATTTTGCCTTTCTTCTCTGGAAATAGAGTAGGTATTTGTAACGAAATACCATCATAGTTTTCGTCATCACCTGCCTTGCCTTTTTTCAACTATGTCGGGTTTGGCTTCCACTTTTACAAGCCGAATATCAGTATTTTACACTGTGCAGTTGCTTATCTGACTTCCACAACCCACTGGGTAACTCGATAACCCTTGGTAAGACTGGTTGTCAGTCTTCAGGGCTTCTGACTACCCGTAATGTCTGTCAGAGTCTCTGACAGATCTCTGACTCAGAGATCTATAAATTGTATTTAAATTGGATTTAATTAAATCAATTGAGGAAAACAAATCCAATTTTCTATTGGTTTTATCGTGATCGACACTTTTCCGAGGAAATTCGGAAAGGCTATTTGATTTCGCAACTTTTGATTGGGCTTTTAGGCAATTCCGTAGAGGTTCGTGAGCTCGTGACCGCAGAACCTTATTTAAATTACGTTAAGTATTATTATTCATTGTAAATGCATTCAATTTAGTGTTTAATTCCACCGTCATGTATTGTGTTATTTTTTTCATGAGCACTATTTAAAAAAAACATTACTTGCTATTTGGTATTTTGGAATAGAAAAACTAGAAATACATTCATATTATATAACATTTGTTCTTTAAATTTCACAGGCTACGTTTGCAAAAAGTGATATTTCAAAAAATAACCCTCTATAAAATATTAAAACAACTCAAAAGCATCCATTTATATAGAAAAAAAAACTGTGAATAGAAGAAAAATATACCACTTGACTCGCACTCTAATATAATATGATTTATGCTGGAAAATCTCAGCCAGTTTCATTAGCATAATGAGAAATTTCTTCAATGGCAACACTCATTTATCGTTTGGAGAGATATTTGATAGGGTGACGAGAGCACAGCTGAGAAATGAGTGGTCCTTTAACTAATTTTTCTTGAAGTACAAAGGATAATGAAATAGATGAAAAGGAAATATTGTACCAAGACGTTTGGAAAATACGTTGAGATCTATTTTTTTGCCTAGAACCTTTTAAGTTGGCATTTTAAATTATTAATTTAAAAACGTTTCAAGTGCTGGAAAGAGCCTAGTGAAAGTTTCCGTCGTCAGGATACACATTGATTTTGGATGTCAAAATTATATGGATTTCGGTTTGTGACCAAAAATATAACCACAGACTCGTTGGTCTAGGGTTGCTAGCGCGACTGCTGTGTATGTAGGTCCTGGTTTCGATTCCCGGGTCGAACAAGTTTTAATAAGTTTTCCATCAGAAATTTTTCAATACCAGCCACTATCTACGAGTCTGAATTTGTGCCCGTGTGAATAGACTCGCCCCCAATTACATGGGATTTAAACCTAACTTGCGAAATGTGGGCGACTATCAGGTACACCTCTGCTTATTTAGGAGATACAGGAGTAATTTTAAAATGACACATTATCGTAAGAAAAAAAAGGTCGATTTATTTATAAGTTATTTAAACTCTTCTTTGAGATTGCTTTACAAGAATAAATCAACCTTGTATTTTGCTTTCCTCAATCCGTCCAATTAAAATCCTTCTCCAGGAAGAGATCAGGTGACATCATTATCGATATTTCTTCTAACAGCAACGTTAACCCTAGAGTGGGCGCGTCTTTTTTCCGAACGTCAGTGGGCGCGTGGGGAGAATTTTGCCGCCCCTTTTTAATGACCATTTTAAGTAAGAGTAAAGCAATTAAATCAATTTATTTTCTCAGTATTTAAGTAAAACACTAATAAGTAATGATAAATCAACATCTTTATTGAACTCGGTTGTAGGAACTTTGGTTTATAAATGATTTTGGAAGACTGAAGAATTTAAATTGACTTTTTAAACTTATCCTACATTATCGTATGTAATACTCAAAAAAGACATACAAAAGAACAAAACTAGATTTATCCTACATCAACAGGATATGCTTTAGTAAAAAAATCATCACATAGGTATGTGCAATGTTCATTGCACAGTAATTCTGAGCGCCTGAAACACCTACTTTAATGTGCGTATTTTTCATTATTTTATGTAATATACTGTATTTGCTCTCCTTCCTTGAAGATGAAACTTGTTCTATAGGTACAAAAAGATCAATTTGGTATCTCAAAGGTATATTTAATGTCTCAATAGCAGACCTTGTAGTCATGAATGGCTTAGCTGGCCTTTTCTCTAACCAGGACACTATTTAAGCTATTGTTAATCACGTGATGCCTTAAATTCCTGAAACTGAAATCGTTATTTTTTTAAGTTTTTACAATAAAATAACCATAAAATTCACGCACAATACCATAACATTTCAACTTTCCAAGAAACATATGACAAAAATTTTACCTACGTGAGTGGGCGCGCGGTGAGAAAAACGCCGCCCGGCGACACCTGACAGTAACAACCTCCTCATCAAGCGGTCCCCTGTGCTCTGATGGAGTCCAGCCTTTAGGCACGAGTCGCCAACGAAAGTTAGGGCAGCTACTAAAAAGTGCATACTTATAGGGCTATGGTCTTACGAATTATTAAGTTTTCTTTAGCGAGGGCGGCAAAATGCTCATAGCGCGCCCACTCTAGGGTTAAATAAACGATCTGCTCCTTCTTTCCCTATGCACCCTGTTATGTCAACCATCCAAGCAATAAAACTTTTCTTGAATTTTAGGTACCTATAAATAAATCATATTTTCGACATTTATTAAGTTTTACATAAAAAAAAAACTTTCTTTCCCCGTATGAGCAGAGGATGTCTTGCAGCGGAAATTAATACAATGTTGGTAATAAAAAGTCGTCAGCTTCTTATGCAGGCATACTATTAAACCTCTAAAATTACCCAAAAAACATTTGATAATCCTTTTCCAAACTAGATCACTATGGCAAAGAGAGAGAATAATTTAAAGAGAGATTTTTCTTAGAATTTTCATCAGTGATTTGCGCGACCACCTCAGCGGCTGAAACTTCATATTCAATAGCGTCTGGCTCGAATAAATCAAAATGCTACGACGTCGAGTAAGCACTTCCGTCCTTTGAAAGACTTTCTGAGATTGCTCGTTTTATATTTCGCCTCTTATCTTTATGCTGTAGATATTTCACTCGATATTGCTTTGATGATTGATTGGTTTTTTAAGTAATTATTCTGGTTGTTTGTTTGTTGAATCGATATTTGTTTTTGAACCACTAAAGTATGGCTTTTGAAACCGTGTATGGAAAATTGATAAGCGGTTAGTAATTATAAAACTCGAAAATATATTTTTGTAATAAGTGTGATTACAACCTCAAGTAACTTAAGAGCGGATTTCACCAATTAATCTAAACGTTATCAGAACCACTAAACCGCCTTCAAGAGGTATAATATTAGGGTCAATATTCCAAAGCAATAAAGTAAATGACAGCTCTCGAACGTGATTCGGTTGCTGATTATTGGTGACACTCGCCCTCAGTAAATAAGTAGGGGCCATAGCCTTAAAGGTCAAAGGACTTCAAATAATTCCATTAAAATTAACAGAGGCCTACATTATTATTGAAATAAACACGAACTGACATTCATCGGAGATTGAAATCTAAATAATACCTACATAGAAAATATTGTTTTTGGAAATGAACTACATATGAAATAAGGTACTCTGACGAGGGTTTCATTTCCTGCTCATTACAATGAAATTACATACATTTATAGTAATCTAAAACATGGCCCAAAAACCTCACTTGAGATAATTATTCTTTTTAGTTTTAGAGTACCCTTGTAAACAAGTGGTTAGAACTCCTCGCTTATTTCACCCTTCAGGATTATTACGCGGCAAACGAAAGAGCTATCCAGGTCGCTACATGGTTGGAGTCATCTCAGTCATTAATTGGACTAAAATAAGAACTCTTTACATACGTCACAATACTCACAATCAAAAAAACTGTGTCAACAGCAAGCTTTATGTACTTAAAAATATCCATATTTAGAAATACCTACTCAATTGGCATCTATCATACTGCCGTTAGTTAAACATAATATAACAGATTTTTGACAGAGCAGACGGTTGACTTTTCTGCTAAACAAACAGTAAATCTACAAAAAACATAACTAGAATATTATATATAAAAATACTAGAATAGTATAGACAAGAGACAGATAGAGAGAGATAATAACATGTCTGTCTGTGACATATTTTATAGACGCATCTAATTAAATTGGAGGTCAACACGTGCTCAATCCAACATCTGGCTTTGCAAAAAAACGTTTTGTTTCAGACACTATAATATTATTATTGTATTGTAACTAATAATGGACAGACCAAATGCAAGAAGCTTGTTTCCGATATGTCTTGATTAATTTATTGATTGTAGAGTAACGTAGTATTGAGTAACATCACGCCTATAATCCCCGAAGGGTTATGCAGATAATATGTACTCATATAGTAAACCCATATTTCGCTAGTTATATTTAAGACACGTGTGATAGACGCGAGCCTATTGCCCGCATACGGGCCCAAATCCAGACTCCGCGGGTGCTACTAAAATAATCCTGTTGAAAAAATCCAACAAAACATTGCCAGACCTGGAAATCGAATCCAGGATCTTAAGCACAGTAGGTAGTCATCATTGTAGAGTTCAGAATATCGACCAAAAAATCATCATGTACGGCATCGACAATTTGAACAAAAAAGTTAGCAGACAGAAAGCATCCATCCAGGAACAAATTAGAACCATCAACAAAATAATAATGAAGCAATCAAAAACAACACAATAAAATTGAAAATGATGATCTAGAAACGAAGCAGAAGCATAAACATAAATTGTAAAGTTCAATGTTAAATCACTGATTGATTGACATTGGCATTTAAAAGCACAAACAAAGATTGCATTCAGTCAAATAAAAAATAAATAAAAATCTCTGCACCCTTATTCTGAAAGTCGCGTCGAACCACGTTTTACCATAATTTATGTCGTATCTCGTATCTTGTGTCGATTGCTTGCTTCTGGGGCATTTCGAGTGCGAGCCAGATGTCGCTACGGTCGAAACGGTAACATGATATCGGTCCGCGTGGATTCCAAACGAGATTTATTGGACAAACCGATGGTGTTCTATTAAAAATTCGATTCTTATTAGGGTTGTCAATATTTTGGAGTTCGTTTGACATTCAAATTGGATGATGGAAAACAATAATGTATCCATTTATCTTAACCTTGTGTTGAAAATTTAGCCGTATGCTGTACAGCACAAAAAAGTGTATTTTTTTACAGCCTTTTTCATTATCACTTCATATTTTGGACAAAATCGTCCAAACTTAACCCCATATAACTTTTCTCTCAAAATAATAATTTACAACCCGTCAACTTTCCCCATCTGCTAGCCCTAATTTCTATCACAAACTGCAATTTTCGTTAAACGCCAACACCAGTGTAAGTGTAATGCTGAATGTGTGCGGCAAACGTATTGAATATGTAGCGAGGCATTTTTCTAACAATCGTGACATCCTGCGAAATTGCATTTTGCAAATGAATTATGTCTTTTGCACATTCGACGCAATACATTTTTAAAATATCTGTTTTTGGGAACAGATGTTCCAATCACAAAGTTGTCAGACAATGTATTGGTTTTGTAAATTAAAATTCAGAATGAAATAGGACGGACGGTACAGTTATTTTGGCAAGCACTGTAATTAACTTTTTAGTTTTTCCATTCGGCCAAGAGGGGAAATTTATTCAGTTAGTTCGTAACTTGCGAAAGTTACTTAATTAAAAGTTGTTTTATCATCTAAGATTTAGTTTAAAAATACAACTACAAACTGAAAATGGTTGAGAACTTATCAACGAATAACTACATTTCACAGTAAATTAAACATATTTTAAAGAATAAAACAAAACAATGGATCATAATTTAAAGAAAAAGCTTTGTAAACCTGTTGTTACTTAATTAATAGAGGACTTTTTGCCGAGTGCATTGAGTCCGTGGCATTGAACGTTCTATCATCGATATCCGATTCCAATAATCGAGCGATACTCGTAAAACTTGTTTCTAAGTGAAGCTAAAGGAAAAAGCACCAGTATTGGCCCAGTTTCACCGCTATGCACACATTTGCTTCGCACTCGTTCGGCGATATAACGCGATATTTACAATTTATCGCGATATACTGTGGTATTCGCGATACACTACACTACATAAGTCTGTTCACGCCTTCATCCCCATAGCAGAGGTGTACCTAATTTATGCGTCCACTTCACCAGTTATGTTAAGTCCCATGTAATTGGGGGCAAGCCTATTTGCCATAAGCCGGGCACCAATCCGCGGCTGCGGCTAACAAACTTCTGATGGAAAAACTGGATAATACTTTTCCCTACATGAGAATAATTATAGCCCAGCACATCAATCGCGCTGGACCTCTAAATCAAGGAAGCAGTCGCAAATGAGTTATATGTGCAATACTACTCGATATTTTTGCGATTGAGCACAAATCGACCATTTCTATTGGAGGCTATTGGATACACCCTTGAACTTTGTCAAAGTAAGTTGGTCGCGGGGGTTGTGACGTCAGACGGCCAACCTGTTCTAGCTTCTTATCTCAGAAACTTGGCAAAACAACCGCCGGTCGTTGTTAAATACTTCGAAGTAAGACATCTGTTACGAATGATAATTTATCGTTTTCAAAAAGTTTTTGTTACTATCGAGGAGTTCAATGAGAAACTCGTTATATTGTATTTGATATTGTCAAATTCCCTCTTAAATACTAACAAAGTTAGGGATAAGAAATGTAATATCCGAACGTTTTAATTAACAAGATGAATAACAAAAACAACCTGGAAACCGGATCATTCCCAAGTTTTCCCCGTCGTCTACTACGATCGTTAACAAAGAAAAACCCTTACCATTTGTCCCGTCATTGTTCCAAGAGGAAACAGTAGAAACAAACTTATTTTTACATTTCAATATTGCATGTACCCGTTCCGTATGGTGTCGGACGCAAAGAATAGCACCATCCCATATCTTCCCGTGGGTGTCGTAAGAGGCGACTAAGGGATGTACCAGAGAATGGGCAGCAGCGTTCTCTGTGCTTTTTGTATTGACCGTACTGCGATCGCCAACCCGCCTGCCAAGCGTGGCGATTATGGCACACCCCCTCTAAGCAAAAATTACACTTAGGGGAGGCCTATGTCCAGCAGTGGACGTCTTTCGGCTGAAATGATGATGATGATGTTCCCATTTCGAAAGCCAACACAAATAGGGTTGATACTAGCCATAATATAAATCCATTTACGCTGTCAACGAAACTATACAAATACCAGTGTATAGGGGCACGTTTAATGCATTTTCACGTCTTGTATACCTCTTTAGATCCCTTTATACGTGAATCTTCAAAGTCGGTCCCATTCACGGAGCAAATGGACTAATATCGTAACTTGAAACGACCGTCCCCTGACAACGTATAGTAAATCGTCATTTAGTCGTTTTGGCTGCTTAATGTGCCAAGTTTCAATTAAAAAGCCATCGCAGTGCCATATATGGGCCATTAGTTCTGATTATTAGCGGGGTGTATTATGCGGAGTGGATAATTTTATTAAGGTAATGAAGGTAATATCTTCACTGTGCTGTTTTGTGAAGTTACCTTTATATAGAGGTAGGGAGGTATTAATTGCGAAAACTTAATTAATTATGTGGTTTGCCTTTTAGGAACGAGCGATTAGCATTACCTGGATGAACTTATGAACTTTGATATTAATCAGGGACCCTACGAGCTGATTATAAATCTGTTTACATTAATTTATTAACATCACTTTTTAACCAACTTCCTAAAAGGAGATGGTTCTTATGGGTATATTTTAAAGTGATTGGCAGGTACAAAGATGTTTGATCAACTCGTAAACACTGGCAGTTTAGTCAAGCAAACAAGTACAAATAATGAATACCCCGAACAAACACGTGTCCAATAAATGTACAATCGGCGATGAAAAAATACCTATTTTATGACAAGTGATCTCGCACAACTTCCGCGGAAAACTTTTCTCGGAAATTATATTGAAGTGGAAAAGTTGATTTTATTGGTTTCCAGTTAGATAAGGATTATGTTCCTCTCCAAAACGAACTTAAAGACATTATTTTGACTATGCAGCTTTTTGAAATAAAGGTAAGTACCCAATTTGTAACTCGCTAAGCTTTATTCATAAACTGCTATTTACTAAATTCTGATGGAAATACATGCGCAATTTTAGTTCATTAAGTACATGTTTTGCCACAAAACCGCTGATTATTCACTGCCCACTAATGGCGTCAAACTAACATCATGTGTGAAACATAAATAAACTACAAAGGTCACTAATGTACCAATAAAATGCCCACATCAAACTTAATTTTGCGAAAATAATTTTCAATGCATCTCAGGGTATAATGTTAATAAATAATAAAGCATAAGACAAAGACTGTTCACGACCTCGTGACACAGTCGTGAGAGCCATCGTCCGGGCTGGTTCACAAGATAGACTAATTCCATCTCTGTCTATATTATTAGGTAAAAGAGGGATGGAATATAAGATGATCATCGATTGTGAAGGTAACATTGCGCAGATCACTATCTCTGAAAAGCACTGACCGTAGGTCCGTAGCTGTATAGAAAACAATAAATTTCAGAGGAGTCACGTCTCTTTAATAATAAATATTGAGCCATTAAAATTATCTTGCTGTATTGTTTTTAATCTATAGGGAAATTTAGCTTATAGAAGTATTATTTAGCTACGAACTAGGTGGGTACACTGCGATAACTTATCATCACACCGCAAATCCCCAAAGGATTAAGTGGAGGTGTACCTTAGCCCATCGGGTGAGCTAAGTACCATTAATGGGGAAAAAAATCAATCTTTAGGCTAGGTACTACTAAAAACTACTACTACATGATAGGAAAACCAATAAAAACTTTTCTCGGAATGTGAAGATCAAGAATCGTTTTGAAATAAACTTTATTTGAATAGGAAAAGGTTGAAATTACGTGGCGTGGACACCACGCTATGACAGCGTCATGTCCATCACGGCATAAGACTCGGTTATACTGCGTGAAAGTAGGTAACAGAAAACATTCGATTGAGGACAAAAAAAATCCTTCATAAAAACACCAAAAATAAATATTTTGAGGACACATGGTACTTTAATCAAACTCAGTGATACTACATCTAAACACTTCATTACATAAATGCATATGACTGTGTATCCGATTGAAATGCGAGCAGAATGTCAAGCAATCAACTTTTTATATTTGTTACTCAAGTAATACCAACTCCACATGCAAAGTCATTTAGCCTTAACAGTACTCAAGCAATAATATACTTTGTTTATGGAAGATTACACATAATGTTAAAATAGAGTTCAATATTATCTGTGTATGTGTTAAAAAGCAGAATTAACTAAAGCAGTCACAATCTATACTATAGATTGTGACTGCTTCTTGCTGTGAGTCTATAGAGGTGTGACCGGCAGGCTGCCAGGAAATTTTCTCGAGGTTCGAGGTATCAAGTTCGAATATCTAAAACACGCATCTCTGACTTTTCAGATTCATGTTGTTGTTGTTTTGTTGTGTAGCGATTGATAAAATATTAGATACTCGCGGCAATATGATAAGTTTTATTTCATCTTGCAGGCTGCGTCATGCACTCACTATTTTTAAGCCTTTTTTTTTTTTGGTGGGTGGAAAATCATCGAATAACCCCCCCCGCTCTTGGGCAGAGCGAAGGGGAGTGTCAGACTTCTACTGACTAAAAACCAAACCCATGTTCCTTCTTCTTCGCCCTTGTGTCGGAGCCGCGGTAACCTTTCGATATCCACAGCCCCGACGGGACTATTTTTAAGCCTAGCGTGTAACTTTGGTTGGGCACAGTGTGCATTAAACAAACAAATTAATTAATAAAATAACAAACCTCCTTGACGAGCAAATAACACCACAATATCTTGCAGATAAAAATCTTGCAATGCTCAAGGAGTAGTCGTAAAAATATCAATATTCGTAAGGAATAGTTTCCTAAGGAAGTTGAAACATGGGAACAAGACGCCAATATAAAGTGTAATAAATACCGCGTTAGCTCATAAATCATTTGCGTACATGTTATACTCGACGACAAACACAGTTTCTTATATATTTCATTGTTGCCTTAGCGATTACGGAACTCGCATAAAAAAGGGGAAGAAACACGGAACGACTTTTAGTCACCGAAATGGAATACAATGGGACAGCTGTTACGAAAGAATATGTCGCTAAGTATTACTACATTTTATAAAACAAAGTCCTCCTTCGCGTCTGTCTGTCTGTAATGGGTAGTGGTTTTCGAGGAAGGTTTAAGTATATAATTCGACCAACATCCCCGGGCGAAGCCGCGGGCAAAAGCTAGTAGTTTATATTTCAGTCTTATTTTATTACAAAAGTTTAGTACCTACAATTGAAAATACTTGATAGTGACTCAAGTCCAATAAGACAAAATGTAAAGTCTGAAAGCTGCAGAAAGGCGGAACGTTCGCTCTTAAATCCCACAAAATGTTAATCCTTGAAGGAAAGGAGCAGAGGGAGGTTCCCCCTACTTACTTGGGAAGAGGGAAATTAAAGTCCACATATCCGTGTGCTATGCAAAAATGCCGCCGGCCGGCTCTCAAAGGAAAAGTTTTTAAAGATAATTTAAGCGAGAGATGAGAATTGTTGTAAATATCTAAGAGGTTACTGTAAATATTAAAGCTGTGACCGCGTCGCGTCCAAGGCATGTGGAGAGAACGACCCCTACCTAATGTTTTTCATTCTGACTGTACAAAATTTGCTTTAAAAAAAGAATAGTCCGAAACACCACTCAAAAATATTAATAATAATGAAATTCCTGTCTCGGCCGGATCGGGCGAGTATCAGCGGCCGAGTCGCCTACTAAGCCAAGTGTTGGTCCTCCGACGCTGAGATGGGCAGATGATATTGTTGGCAAGGACATGGCTGCCGCAAGAGCGTTTATAGAGCTTAGCACAAGCAAAGAGCCCTATTCCCAGCTGTGGGCGAAGTCGGACTGTGGGTGCTGATGATAACGAAGTGCCTAGTTCTAAAGGCATAATCAAATACTCCAGTCAAGAAAATCAAAAATATTCAATAAGCAATAAAATTACTTGAAATGGCTCCGTCGCATTAAAACATATCACAGAAAAAATAAACTTCCTAACGACGCAAACTTTTATGAGTTAACTTTTCAAATATAAGAAATAAATAATCTCAGACTTTTATTGGATTCATCGATCCTGACATAAAATTTTCAAATAAAAAACTTGATACGATATAAAATCGGGCGGTACAGAATCAAGTGAAGTAGACATTAGCTCACTGAAGTAGTACGGTACTGTGTCTGCACTATTTTATGTCTGCTGCCAGCCAAGTGAATTTCATTAAAATGGCTAATATTGCATGAAATTTCTACTGCACTGCATTTTAACGATGTAACATTTAGGAGGAAATAGTCAAAGAACTTCTGAAAGCGGGGTACGAATGTAACAATGACAATGTTCCTGGGGGAGCAGTTTAGGTAGAAATGTTATTTTAGAGGACACAACGGTAAAATTGGAGAATAATAGTACCACAAAATTAGCTGCCTTGTTGGTCGTACTACTTAATTAATTTTTATTACATAATTTTTGATTATCATCAATAATATTTTGCACTTATCACAATTCATTTGGGGAAGCGCAGTATGTCGTCCCTACTTCTGTAATACTTGTCATCCCATTTGACACCTCTTAGAGAAGATAAAGGCACACCCTCTTACTTTAGAATACATTGTAGGCTTCAAACTGTGAGCCCATAATGTAGCATACCAAGCAATATGTACATTAAATTATCTTACCAACAATAAACTCAACAGCGCAGTCCAAATCTACAACCCTGAAACAAAAAAAAATGAAAACCTTAATTTCGAAGTTCTTAGTTGCTACAAATTTCGCGAGGTCCACGAAAACTAACACATGTACTTTGTCCTTACCAACTGAACTTTGTCAATTCCGTGGTACTATTACATTCGGGCTGAAAACGGCTTTCAGCCAATAACACTCACTAATGAAAGTGAACAAGAAATGGTCGCACCGTATTATGTTACGACTACGTACAGTCAAGAGCATAAATACTTGATATTTACTTTTCTACTATGATAAAAGACAAAATCCAAAATACTAAGGCTGTGAAAAAACTATATTGTTAACACCATATGATGGTCCTGGTGACCGAAATATCTGAAATGTACATAGAGCGTCTCGTGAACAATTATTATGAGAAAAAACCAATAAAATAGTATGGCTGTAAAAAAACCATGTAAAACATTCAGTTTTTTAAGGAATTTATTTCCATAAAAAACTGAATGTTACGTAAGTGTATCTACGCTCGTGCCTGTACCGTGCACATTTTGCTATTACATCCACACTTTACAGTGGAGAGCTTCTTGTGGCATTTTCTTTTATTACTAGGTTTATAATGGTTACGGGAACACAGGACTTTCCTGGTGAACTAATAGTGTAATACACTAGCACATTTATTTCAATAAAATGTGGGTTAATGAAAAACTGATTTAACAACACATGGCTAGGTAGATAATTTAATTACAAATCGAAAACACATCAAAATCATTATTTAAACACTTAAAAAGTAAAAACCATAAGAAAACGTAACAAAATAATATTCATTAAATCGTGACATTTGAATTCAAATGTAAAACACGTTTATAAATAATATATTCACATATTCCCACGGGAAATTAAAGACCAATAAATTAATAAGAAACAGGCAAACCAAATTAGGTAAAGTAATCCCCAAGATCCTGAAACAACTTTATTGTTTCATAAACGAAACACAAATCGAAGAAGCAGCCTCAGGGCAACAATTTGCAAGTATGTGGAACTCCCTAACTTATTGGATCAAACTAACGTTCGTAAGGACCAACTTTCCCGTATAGTTTATCTCGCAATATCTCATAATAATTCCTAATTCGATAAGTCACTTGATTCCCTATTCGGCTAATATTTTCTACTGTGGAGCAGAAACGATCAAGATCAATCTTTTCTAATTTTGCTCGCGTTTCTTTCTGTCAGGGGTAATTCCATCTCTATTAGCTAACTGATCAATTTATGAAAGCTATCGCTTCGAATCGTGGGCCAATTCTTCAGCTGTAATGGGTGAGAGCAGTTTTATTTATTCATTTCTCTCGTGCATTTCATGTTATTATTAGTTTATAATAGTAGTTCCTTCTGCTTAAGGCCAAGTATCTATCAATATCAGACAGGTTTTTATAGCAAAATGCTGTTCCGGTTCTTATAATCTTTTTACATATAAAATGTCTATGTGTGTGTAATTCTTCTTCTTCATAACATAACGGTTTGACAGATTATAATGTTTTTTTTTTTTTGTATTTATGTCGTTACCATCAGGTTATAATTGAGCCGTTGTAGAAGGACAATCCTGTCCGCTAGTATAAATAAAGATCGAATGTGACTAGTTAGCCCAGTACTTCTAAATCATTATTTTTCATCTAATCGAACCTGTATTTCTTTCAAAGAAGGGACCTGCAGCTTCTACAACATAATAAGTATTTCAGACTCTCGCTGAATAGTTTCCGACACAATCCTTTGACGATGCTCCCTTTGATTCTGGGTCCCCTCGTACGAATCATGTATCAAAACGGCCACCGCGTTAAGCCCTCAAGGAAATAACTCGTCAAAAGGCATTGGTATTGGAGTAAATCTTATCGTTAGGAAAGGAATGGAGTTCATTTTATTTTATTCAAGGAAACAGACAGTTTGCCGCTTAATATTATTTAAATCATTAATATGAAATTTATAAAAAAAAACAGCAGCTTTTGTCACACATTGTTCAGTTTTCAAAATTTATAAGGACCTTAAACTTTATTAGTTATTTTACTTTTAAAATGTGAAAGCTTTGCTTTTATATTATTTAAAAGATTTGAAAATAAAACTTACAAATCAAATGACTTAGAAGAAAAAAAAGTTTATACTTGAACATCTTAAGCAAAAAAAAACCGAAGGGGCAAAGAAAACCAGCGTGATTTTAAAAATGGTTAAGTAACAAAAACAAAGAACAAATAAGAAAATACTGCATCTTATATTACATAAGGCACGAAGAAACGGGTTTTTAGCAGAGACACACCTGTTCGTTGAAGAACTCATAAATAAAGGTGGAAACTGCTAAAGTTGCTGAAACATTTTCAGGGGAATCCGCAAGAACAGCGGTTTGTACGAGTGATAGAGCTTTAGAAAAGGATATTGCTGCAAGTTATGCTAGTTAAAAGAGGAATACTGCAGACGATACGTTTATGGGTAGACCGTTAAGAGGTAAGAATTAAAAGAAATTCGGTGAAGAAATGAACACTGGCATAGCTTACAATTATTTTGAACGGAAGCTGGAGATTTTTGTCAAATCTGACTGTGATTTACGAAATCTTAATAGTATTCACAAGTTCTCAGTATAAAGACCAACACGTAATTACCATAGCTAATGATTCTAATGAATGAAATACTAAACCACCCTTTGTCGAATAAACATTAATAGCTCCATTTAATTAAGTATTCTCTACCGATCTTACAATTAGACCTAAATAATTGTAAGATCGGTAAAGGTCTTTAAGGCATTATCGATGTTAACACTTGAATTAAATTTTAATTACGAGGGATGGACAGCTCAAACATAGACTATAATACGAAATAAGTTAGGTTTCACGAATTTGAAACAAACAGAAGATGGAATGGTATTATCAAAAATAGAAAATCGACACTAAACTCTAAGTTGCTTAACAGATTCTTGAACTCAAACAAAGACAGTAAAGGAATGAAATGAATTGTACATTTTACAGTACATCACACTTTGTTATCAATACAACGCTGTTAAAAGTGAAAACGGGTTGAAGAAAAGGAATTCATAAAACTTGTTAAATAGAAAGATTACAGCATTTGTGTCTCCTCCAACATTTAACCAGTCTGCCTTCCAAGTAAGACTGAGAAGAACAAGCATCTTCTGGGCACGCTCGTTCCGACATAGACCTCATACATCGCTTTCCAACAGGCGTGATCAAAAGCAGACCAATTTTTGGAAAAAAAAAAACAAAGAAACATTTGATGATTCACAATCATGATGACGTAAACCAGATACCTCCTCAAAATACATGGAAGTTTTTATTAGGAAACTTTTTGTTGAGCACATATCATCCGGGTCTATAACATTGGTCTTATAGCCGTCCACTTCAAATGATTTTCCTGTTTATATCTTACCAAAAGGCAGGCTTTGTACACAAAAGGAAAATGTACTGTAATATTATTTTATTTCTAAGATAAATTCCACAGGCTCACACTTCTAAGAGTTAATCTTTTCCACGCAGTCACCTCAGAGGTACTTAACGATGTAGGGACCTCACCGAAATTCTATTGAACGTCTATTTTTCTTCGTTTGAAACAGCACTCTGTGTATAAAAGGTGGAACGTGGGTGTTAGAAGAATGATATTCCATACTAATAAAATGTTCTGGGAGGGGCAATTGAAAGGAGCTAAAAATATTTGCCCTTAACGTGTTTTTCATAACGATATAGAGAAAACTTTTTTCGCTACATAAACATAACTTTAATGTTAGACTTCATTATGTTATGCCGTAAAGTGACATAGTACCCCATAAAAATGTATGTCATCCAAAAAAACCCCTACATTTATTAAGTTCTATAAAAACAGCAATTTTCATCAAACTTTTATCATTATCGCCACCGACAAGCGTAATTATTTCAGTAAAAATGTCGTCTGTTGCCTTGAATAAAGCGTTTTCATGTTACGGCTCTAAAAAGCATATTCTGCAAAAATAAAAAGAACTTTATTTATGAGCACAGCTCTCAACAAAAACGATGCAAGCAGCCCCCATGCCTGTTAATCTTTTTAATGCAATCGTGCCATCCAATGCTCGTACTATGCAAGCGAAAATTTGCTGCAATTTTTCACTTAAACAAAAGAGCGCAAATTCCATTGCCAGTTCTCTACAGTACATTTTCAAGAAGCACCGTCTAAACGCTGCGGTGGATGTTAATCTCTTCCGTCCGATCGCTCTTTTCAGGGTTAATGGTGTGCGAGAGTCTTCGGTGTGAATTGCGATTACGAAAGATACTCACGTTCCAACGCTGTCCCTTGAGTTTGCGTCTTAACTCCAGACTTTCTTTATTAGCAAAGTAAAAAAATATATAATTTCTTTCCGTCCTGTTATATGCTACAACTTCGTTGTACTCAAGGAAAATAACTTGGACGTTCCTGACAGAATTTCAATCAAGCGAGAGTAGCTACTTTACTGGTGTACTGCAAAAAATATTGGAGACATATTTTCTCTGGAGATTTGTCAGAAACGATCATAATGTATTATGTGCTCAAATTCAGTCCGCGTAAATAATACTGAGTGGTATTTTTGTACCTAGATTTTTTATAGAAGTAATGGATGTTTGTAAGCATGATGACAAATTTTTGTGTAGTGTAAATATAAGTAAATCACTAATGCCTATCGTAACATCATTAGATAATTCATTTAGATTCAGGAGCCGAAAAACCGGTAAGCGAATGAAAACATCCCAACAATTAACTATCAGATCCAAAGCGCATAACGAACCACTTAAAATCAAAACTAATAACAACAACAACAACAACATGAAAATTAAACCTCAAATAACATGAAAACAAACCGACTACAATCCCGAAGCTTTCAAGACGCTGATAATAATGAACTCGGTACGCCGTACGAACAATTTGAAAACAAAACAATGGCAAACAGCGGAAGCTAGAAGAAACAATGTTGCTACCACGATATTATATTATCGCGTTGCAAGAACGGAGCTCCGTTGACCGCACGCTATGTCGAGTGACAAATTAAATGAATTTACGGGCTACAGACTTAGGCTGCAAACATATGTTATGCTCTCTGGCACGATGTAAATACAATATACGTGAGTCAGCTTTCTGAGGTCGCTCCGTTTCACCGTGATAGGTTTAGTCTTGATCTCCTTGAATTTATCGCTGTTTGGTGTAGGTTATTAACGGTTAAAATGTGAGCTTTTGTGGGGAGGAGAGAAATACGTCGTATCGTTGGATAGACGAGGAATTACGGTCACGTAGACGGTATCTATAAATATGTGTAAGATGTTTCTCGCGGTTAAAGAAGAATTCGTTTTATATACCTGTTTTGACTGGCCTGTTGGTCTAGTGGTTAGTGACCCTAACTGCTATGCCGGAGGTCGTGGGTTCGATTCCCACCCAGGACAAATGTTTGTGTGATGAGCACGATCATTTGTTCTGTGTCTGGGTGTAATTTATCTATAATATGTATGTATTTAGAAATATATAAGTATGTTTATCAGTTGTCTAGTACCCATAACACAAGCTCTGCTTAGCTTGGGACTAGATGGCGTTGTGTGATAGTTGTGGAATATTATTATTATTATTATTATACCCATGTTTTGAATCAGGATTTCTGTGAATCGAATTTTATCATACGGCGTGAGTTTCTTCACAACATACATCTTCCACTATCACACTAATCACATTTAATTTTATAGAATAACCTTAAGATAACAAATGTCAGATTAAAAATAGGATAGAGATTCATACCCCGCGACGATCTTCACGACTTTGATCGTAACCTATAGACATTTTAGTGGACTTATCAACAGATTACGATGAACTTTGTTTCGAAACTTTATACCAAGCTAATAAGCTCCGTCTCATCGTTAAGGCCAAGTCAAGGCGTACATCTATGAGCTAAACCAACCAATAAACAGTTTAAGTTACAACTTAGGGTGCCTAACGATGATTGCCTGACTAGGTAACATTTACAGGCACTTAACTTCTTTGTGAAATTCTTTCAACCGAGCTATAAGCTTTTATGTAACATGAAATAGGCCTTTAAATGAGCTTGCAAAACCTTTTTCTTTGAGTTTAAATAAAGGTCTAAAAGACTTTGATAATGATCAGGCTTTCCATCATAATTAATATTGTACGGTTAGAAAAGAAAGTGTGGCTCTAACAAAGATCTTTTAAATAAAATGTAATGAATCAAAATTCTGCGAAAAGAGGGAGATGAGGGCATTATCAAGAAAGAAAAAATTAAAGAAAACATGTTTATTTAGCGCATGCCACAAGTGGACACAACAAACAATAAAAATTAATCAGCGAGGTAGTACGAACCAGATATTAGTAGAATGTCTCTGAAAGTAATTCTACGTGTTCCTAGTTGCATCACTCTACTCAATACAAATACCAATTCTCTCAACAAGTGCCTTTAACCATAATATGGCGACCACAACTCGTCCAAGTAATAAATACTTACCACTTTCAGATCATAGACATGCAAATATGCCCGGTTACGTCTGCCCCACGTTTATGAATGTCGACGTTATCGCTTACAGCGACGACGAAATATTATGACTGCACTGCGACTTCAATGGCGAAGACGTTTACTTGAATGGAGGGTTTTCAGAAATGGTTTTGTTGAAGTGGTTGATACTTTAGGGGTAATAAAAGCTATCTTAGTAGAAGGTGAGTATGGAATTCTTCACAGCGAACCTAAATAGGCCCCAGTTAGTTTTAAGTTTTTTTTTAAATCACCTATACCATTTTTATTAATATACACACAAAACACTTCACAGAACTTTACATTAAGATAGAAGAACTGCTTATTTGATAAGAAATTTCATTGAGCAGACCTGCGAGAGAGTAAACCTTCGTTGCCCTTTCCCTTGTATAGAAAAGCGACTCATTCAAAAAGATCATGAGAATTAATATCAAATGTTTTCAGCACTAAATTGGTATCACCATTCACCAATTGCCAAGCACAGTGCCTGGCAATATTCTCAAACTCCGCATGAAATTCACCCATCAATGAATCTCACTCAAAGCACTCTTCATCAAAAGGCATTCCTTCAATAAATTGATCAACTTTTTACGGAGTGATACGACCACACACACACGTAAGCCAAAAGCAGAAACTACAACACGAAATCTGTCAATCATACAACCCTATTTCAGTGAAAACCCTGACGACATACTTCCGAATTTTACGGCCATCCCGAATTTGCAACAAAATAAACCATGACTGGGAACAAATCGACGCGGTCCGAAGTAGATGACATTTCTGACAGGCACTTTGTACCGGGATTGCGTAAACGAAATCGTGTCGGGAAAAAACTTGAGCGAATTGAAAAAACAAGCTTTGCCTGACACTTTCCGTATTAGTTTTCGTGACATCTAGACACATTTTGTTTTCTGTTCGCTTTTTGATCACCCTGTTGCTAAGGATTCGATTTTAACTGTGTTCTTAAACAGAACGTGTTTCGTATTTCTAGAAACAATTTGAAACGAGTTTGTTTAAAGAATTTAGACCACTGTTATTTTTGCACAACATTCTGCTTATTGGTCAGTCATAATAAATGGTAGGGACACTTTTACCAGTTTTCATATGAAAACGATTTATGGTAGGTAGGTGCTATTTATCCATATTGCATACACAATCTCACTCCTTTTTCCCATCAAGGTCCCAGAAGCCCACCTGTCACGATATTTACAAACCTTTTCAGTTTCACTACTTACCTATATGATCAGTTTAGTACCAAACACACAGGACCTCACGAGATCACTGAACTTCTAAACAACACAAACGATCTCAGCAAAACACAGCAGCAACTAAGTCAACAGTAAGTTGAAGTTATTTCGTTGCAATTTACGTGGTGACAGCCAATTAGTATCTGTTTCGAAATACGCAACAACTTGCTAACTGCCAAGATTCTTCACGACTTTGTCAACAATTCAGCTGAGTTTGGAAACTCGAGTGAGTATCAGAAACACTCATTATTCGTCAGGTAAGATGGATGGGAATTTCGGATAATGATGAAAAGTTTCACAAAAAGGATATAATACATATAAACAAAGCATCCATATGCCTTGAAAAACATTTTTTTACGAAGCTGCTTTAATTATTTTTAAATTCTCTAATCAGCGTGCATGGAACAGTCAAATTAAAATTCCTATCTAAAACATTGCCTACACATCAGACCAAACGTATTGACCCACAAAAACGCCTTATTGACACTCAGACACCCAAAACTTAATTGCAAATCGTCCGCCTTGACGAGGGGCTTCTCAATTTTACTCAAATCGACCGTTCATCGAGCCAAAACCTCTATCTAAATAGGCATTTCATCAACGTAGAACCGCCACAGAGCCGTCACTAGAGATAAAATAGATAAATCAATTGATTGACATAATATCCGAGAGACGAAGGGACCTTTAATCAATGGGTGAGAGAAGAAAAGAGCACCAAGCCGATTAACTCCGGAGGTCGGATTGGAGGGAAATGATTAAACGCGGAATTAGCGGCGATAAGGAAGTGGCAGGCGATGGGTGATCGGCGCTGTTTTGATACCGAGTTGGAAAACTTCGGATTTCGTGATTGATTTTTTTTAGATAAAAGGTCACTGGACATCGCTGGAATAAATTTAAAAGTGCCACATATTTCAAATTATATCGGTATGCAAATTAGTCATAAATTGTCATAACTTGGTGTATCCAAATTCATTTCCAAACGTTACTATCACGAAAAATAAAAACATAATGGGTTATTGTGGCATGCGCGATCCATAAAAGACCTCATCCCATTAGCTTTAGAGCGGGCCAATTAAACAAGAAAAACGGATTTTGTCCAAATAAAGCAATAGTATTCCATACAGATTCATTTGAAACAAAGGCAAAGGCTACTTTACATTTTAAAGCTAACTATTTATTTAAATTTTGTATGTAATCAGTCTCCCTTCACAGCAATCGTTGGCCTCTAAACGTCCGTACCTATCTATATTCCCCATAAGGAGAAATGGTGATTACCGGTCGTACACCGCTAAGTCGCTCCTGATTCTCAAAGACATTGAACGAGATAACGGTCCACAAAGGGAAACCTTACTAAAATTGATATCTCTGTCAATAGGATTACTACTACGGCTATTACATGTTAATATCTCGTAATGTGCCTTACCTTTGATGCCCTTTAATAAAAGCTCTTTGAAAGATAGTTGTAATCTTATTTTCTTTGAGGTAATCTGTGTTTGGATTGCTTGGATGAACATTAAGATAGGTATTGAATTCAATTTAGAACGTAAAAGGGTTTTCTGCACAAAAGAAATAAACCATCAACTTTACAGACGGAAACTGATTGGTTGAAAAACAACAATTAATTTAATTTTTATATATTTTAACATTTAAAAACAACAGTCATACGTATCACAAAAATGAATCTATTTCAAAGCTAATAAATATTCCGAATATGCACATACTCTATGGAAAATATTAAAATTCAATTTACGTCGACACTCATTTATACACAGTCAATATTCAGCATGATTCACATTGCACGCAGTGGAAAAAATATCAACCCACCACTCGAGCTTCATTGGCAAACAATTCGGACGAGCTAGAGAGCGTTACCGACACTCGGGGGTAAAAAAATAGCAATAGGCTAGTCGACATCGCACGCATGGAAAACATGACGGTAGCTTCCGTTCGCACGCGAAATAAAACCCACCGTCCCGATCCGACATCAATGCGCGATACCCCATACACTTACGGGCAAATTACAATACACACGCTCCGAATATTCGACGTTATTGCGTAAACTCGTCCCACATTGTTCGCCGTAACGTAGTTTCGAACGTCCGTGTCGCTCGTAAATCATGAAGGTAATTTAAATTTTGTCATTAGAGCTAAACTTATGTTATTTTGCACCGAAACGTGCACCTGTGGTGAGAGATAACCTGAAACATAAATCAAAATAATAGTATATGAAAAGGAAATTTGTTGCAGTCAGCTCACACAAATCTGCGGTAAAAATTAGGTTGCGAAACAAAACGTAGATAAAGCTAAGTTGCAAAATACCGCAACTCAATTTAGCACAAAACGGTTAGTTTTATTTGCATGTAAACAGGAGGGCTGTATTTAATCGCTTCATTTACGGTGTTCCCATGAGCGTGGCCGAGAGTGTACAATACATGCGGGTTGGGTGCGCTGCGTTTTATAGCCAAGCCATGTATCAAAGTTTCGCGAGCGGTCTGAATATCTACCAAGAGTCAGGACCTCCCGTCGACAATACACGACCAGACTTTACGGCGAAAATTCGCAAAGTTTGTTTAAAATTAGTTTGTGTATACCTTTCTAGTGGGTCGTTACAGGAAGACACGATTGTACTCGGAGCGCTGTAACGTTGGCTTAGAACAACGAGATTTTGTTCTTGAGCGAAGTGCCGGCGATACCATCTTTTCTTAGTAAAAGCAACGTTATAAACCTAATCTGAGAGCAGAAATATGAAAAACCAGATAATAAAAGTCAGCAACCGTTAAATAATATAAGAAACAGCTTTGTTGAAATCCTTTGTTGTGGGATAACAAGACATCGCCAACTCGTTTGACGGCAAGTAGGTACAAAATATTACAAAACGTTACGAAAATATTTTTAAATAAACAACTAGGCCATGGTCTAGTCTAGACACTAAGCTCCAAAAAAAAATTATACGTACAATCTGACAAAAACAGGCTTAACTAAAACAGTAAATAAAATGAAGAGGAGCTTTATATATAACAAAATAAATAAAAGCAAGACAGCAATATCGACCTTACATGCTAATAGTACAAATTAATTTAAGAACAAATCCTAGTAATAATAACTGTTGTGAAGCACGTTAATCCAGATAAGACAAGTTGGAGCTAATTAAAAAGATCCCCGGTCTTGTTCTTGGAAATATTAAACGAAACAGAAGATACGAAGTCTGATACAATTTAGCCGAGCACAATGCAATTTAGTTGTTATTTCCTAAGAAATAAGATCCAGAGAGTATAAGGAGGACGTAGGCATTGTAAGCTGCCAGGAACAGTAACCGAGACAACGCCAGCGAAGGGGCGAGTGCTTGAAGCGATGTAGTCATAATTTGAGACGTTTCATCAGAATTACTGAGCCCGCTCGAGGTAATCTCCACAAAACTTCATTTCAGTCAAGAGAACGCAAATTATATCCTTTTGAGAATGTAGGGCGAATAAGTTTTATGCTAACATACCTATTTCCATAATAAGCTTCTCCTTTGCCAAAACTTTTCAATAAGTTAATAGCTTAATATTTTTTATGTTCCCGAATGTGTTCGGAGTTTTGCAAAAGTTTGATAGGCAAAAGAAATATTTACTTTCGTGTAGCGAATAACGATGTCTTTAGGCCGCGAAACATTACATAAATCAGAAGCGGGGATAATGAGATTTTATACAATTTATGATTAAAGTTTGTTAAGAAACAGAACATCAATAAGATTGCTTTTAAAGATATTCGTTACTGAGAATATCAGTTTAGATTCTAAATTGTGCCTTAGTCTATTTAAACTTAAATTATCTTATAGACGTTTTATCAATCAAATTGAATCGACTGTTTCTTTCAAATCGGATGAAAAGATAACAGCCAGAATCATATCTTATTCTTGAAAGGAAGCTGGGAAATCGTTCAACGAGTAAATCTAAAAACAATTCACGTAAAACACGATTCCAGTTTTCCCCGAGTATATAGCAAAGCCACAAAATGAGATTACCAAACGTTTCAACGTACTCTCGGATACGTTGGCCAGTTTTACGATTACGACTGTTGCACTAAATAAAACCGTAATACGTTTTGCTATCTATCAGAAACCAAATACACTTTATGTCGACACCATAAGGTAGAATTTTATTTTACCTTTTTATTTGCTACTAGTTCAAAATAGCACGATGCAAGCTAGTAATCAAAATTGCATTTTCCAAAGAGGCATAAACTAGCAAAAACATTGTGTGAACAGGTTTTAAGCATAAACTGAGTCTGAATACAAAAATGTACTAAATTCTAAAAACCTCAATTTGCAACTTGTTCTGGGTCAGACATACAGTTGCATTGTCGTAACATTTCTTGTTATTGTAATCTAGATTGACTTTTGACACTCAGACTACCTGATAGTCTACGTGACCAAAATATCCTAAGGAATTCTTTGTTTTACTAAAAACAAATCTGACAATAGCGAGCGACGACATTTCTTACATGACAGTTCCATTAACAGAAATAAGAAGTCAACAAAGAAGTACTACCTTTAATCTGCTAAATGTTTTTAAGTTGATGAAAAAACATACCCGTGTCCTTCTAAAACCTATTTTCAAAAAAGCCTTGAACTTTAACAAAATACAGGTATGGCAACCTAAGTACATTGTAGCCAACCTAAGCAAAATTGATCCTACATTGTCGAAGTTCATCCATAATGAAACTGTTATCCTGGCGTGGCGCGTGTTTTCTTTGTACCGACTTATAAAAGGGCCCCACTTTGATCCCCTCGGTTCGGCACAGGACCAGTGGCAACAATTCAAACTATTCACGATAAAAGGGGTTTAACTAAAAATAGGTATCTACAGCTACACGTAACCTTCTGGGTATAAAGGCTCTACTAAGAACGCGCAACGTAAGCGTAAAATAATTTGAAATGATTTTTGAAAATACACTAATCAAATAGATTTTAGTTTACATTCTATCGACAAAATACAGTTAACCAGAAAGCCAAAATCAACCGTGGAGACCACCAGAAAGAAGACAATGAAGCTCGACAAAGTCCCAGAGAAACAATTTAACTGTCTTGGATTTCGCAACGAAATTAATCAGAAAAGAAAAGCGGAGGAGAAAAACGCAATTTCCAATTATTTTCAAATCAGCAGGAGACCGAAAAGAACAAGGACATTAGATACTATATATACTGATATTGACTGGCCTGTTGGTCTAGTGGTTAGTGACCCTAACTGCTATGCCGGAGGTCGTGGGTTCGATTCCCACCCAGGACAAATGTTTGTGTGATGAGCACGATCATTTGTTCTGTGTCTGGGTGTAATTTATCTATAATATGTATGTATTTAGAAATATATAAGTATGTTTATCAGTTGTCTAGTACCCATAACACAAGCTCTGCTTAGCTTGGGACTAGATGGCGTTGTGTGATAGTTGTGGAATATTATTATTATTATTATTATTATACAAAGAGACGTATACAACTGGGATAAGTCCTGTGATCTAGCAACACGACAATAAAATTATTATGATTAATATTAATGGGTCCTAAGCCTAAGGTATTAGCTATGAGGTATATTTTTGATTCTCCAATAGGTATGGCAAAATACTGATAGCCTGCATGATTAGATGGAAAAACGAGCCGCACAAAACCAAAGACAGTGCATTATAGCCCCGATATTAAAGAATTGGAAGTCATGGACGGAATATCGTAATTGCAATAAATATCACAAGCGATAAAGCGTAGCATACAACATCAATAATTCATCGGAGCCGCCAATAAAAGTTGAACGAAATGTGTTTAAAAATTCTCTCAATTTGTATTGTGTTTCTTTTTTCTTGTAATTAAAACTTTACAGACTTTGAAAAGTTATAATGCTATAATTTTAATTAATATAAGTATGATAGACACATTAGACCACATTAGACGTCGTCGTTATTAAATGTTGCTGTTAGACATAATTAGTTACTGAAGAAACTCCATTCAGTAATGCTCAAACTTTAGTCTTTAGATTAACTTAATAGCGTTATCATAATATATAATCTCGAGAATGGTTTTGTAGTTATAAAATAATATTAGAGTTTTTATTGCTTGAATAAATAATTGAATTATTATTATATTATTAATTTGCGATTTCCTAATAGAATTAAGGCGAGGTTGCAGTACTTTGTTTTTATGTACGCACGACCTCACCCCCCGCCCTGCCGCGCGAGCGATATAATGCCTAAATGTTGACTGTTTTTTGCTTGTTGGAGAAAAACTATAAAGAAATTATAAAATATGTTTTCAACATTTACTTCAGAATAAAAAGTTCTATCTATTGATATAACTTTTGTATAAATTCATGATGAAATGTTTTAGCAGTACTCGTTAGAAATTGTGATTTAGAGTCATGTTTGATAAAAAAAAGTATCGAGCCGATCATTCTAAATCGCGTTTCTATCTTTACGATTTACTAGAGAGTATGTTCAATTTTTATGTAATGATTTTTATTTATTAAAAAACTCGTATTTGGTTCGATTTTTATAGGTTCAAAAATCTTAAAAAGTACTGCAACCCCGCCTTAAAATTTGGAAGAAGCAATCCATAATAAAGTTATAAATGCTTCCGCAATCAAGTTCAAGTAGCATATCACCATAATCGATAATAGAAAATATGAAGGACTGCACAAGTAAACTGTTGTCTATTATGCCAAAGTCCTGCATTAGGACATCAAATTCTTCTTACCCCGATCAGCCCCGGTGGTAAGTAAGCTCCAATTTCACACTAAGTAGTAGCTAAGTAAGCTAGTAAGTAATAAAGAGTTAATGCCGCTGCAGATACCGCCGTTTATTACAAATTGATGGGGACTCTACTATTTAGAAACTTATCCTCGATAGTCCAATACCTTCGCTTTATAACAACTTCATACCTAATCAAAGACGATTTTACAAAAATTGTTCCAATCTTAGAAATTCTACATGGATGTAATTTTATGAATGAAGAAATTAATAAAAGATTTGAAAATACAAGTGCAAAATATAAAAAAAGGGAAACACGAATGTCATCATAAACACCGGTTCTTGGCACGATATTCCGGCCAGCGAGGTATATTTTGCACTTACTTGTGGCCAAACGAAAATAGGGCAGGGAATTTCTACACAGAAATTTACCAACAAAACGCCATATTGCGTAGGTACCGGCGGATTTCTTTAATTTGTTGACCCTACAAAATTTTGAAGTAAAGTATAACTTAGGGCTAACACATAAACACGATACGACGTCGCGTCGTACAACGATGCGGCGTCGTTTCACGATACGACGTCGCGTCGTGGAAATCTACGATGAGCATCGTAAAAAAAACACGACATCGTAACGTAATGTGCCACGCACGATACACGGCACGATGCCGTAGATACAGAGGGGTGGTGTTTTAGTTAATTCCGAAAAATGTACCGCTCTAGACGCATTCTGAAAAGAATATTTAAATGTTTTTGAAATTAGAACCCAAATAAATGTTAATTTGTTGAGTTGTTCCGGTCTGATCCCCCAAACCGATCCACTGCCAATATTTTTCTTTTGTTTATTCCTTTCTGATCCCCTGTAATTTATCATTCCGTTCTGATCCCCTTTTTGACACAAGTACAAGTGAAGTACAGTCAACCGAAAACAGTTGTTAATGAAAAAATAATCAGTTTTTATTTCTATAACTTACAATTGTACGATCATCCCACAAACTACCAGGAGAACAGAAGTAAGAAGGAGGTATAGGAATCTTTAAATCAAATCTATATTATTTCTTTCTAAAACCATGCACTTTTTTTTCACTTTTTTAGATTCCAATTTCCAATACCTCCTTCCTACTTCTGTTCTCTTAGTAGTTTGTGGGACTTTACTATAAAGGCATAATATAGATTTGATTCAAAGATTCCAGTACCTCCTTCCTACTTCTGTTCTCCTGGTAGTTTGTGGGACTTTACTATAAAGGCATAATATAGATTTGATTTGAAGATTTATATTATTATTTATTATTATTTATTTATTATTTATTTATTATTTATTTATTTTATTTATTTATTTGTGGGACTTTACTACCTATTCTTTTTTTTTTTAATCTAATAGAACGTGTACAAATATTTTGTTGCTGACTGTCCTAAAAATGTGTCAGGGTATCCGATTCTTTTACGGGGGATCAGACCGGAATAGAAAATAATTTATAATAAAACGGATCCCCTAGGGTATCAGTTTTAGGGGATCAGACCGGAATAACTCAATTTGGAGTTGTTCCGGTCTGATCCCCCAAACCGATCCACTGCCAATATTTTTCTTTTGTTTATTCCTTTCTGATCCCCTGTAATTTATCATTCCGTTCTGATCCCCTTTTTGACACAAGTACAAGTGAAGTACAGTCAACCGAAAACAGTTGTTAATGAAAAAATAATCAGTTTTTATTTCTATAACTTACAATTGTACGATCATCCCACAAACTACCAGGAGAACAGAAGTAAGAAGGAGGTATAGGAATCTTTAAATCAAATCTATATTATTTCTTTCTAAAACCATGCACTTTTTTTTCACTTTTTTAGATTCCAATTTCCAATACCTCCTTCCTACTTCTGTTCTCTTAGTAGTTTGTGGGACTTTACTATAAAGGCATAATATAGATTTGATTCAAAGATTCCAGTACCTCCTTCCTACTTCTGTTCTCCTGGTAGTTTGTGGGACTTTACTATAAAGGCATAATATAGATTTGATTTGAAGATTTATATTATTATTTATTATTATTTATTTATTATTTATTTATTATTTATTTATTTTATTTATTTATTTGTGGGACTTTACTACCTATTCTTTTTTTTTTTAATCTAATAGAACGTGTACAAATATTTTGTTGCTGACTGTCCTAAAAATGTGTCAGGGTATCCGATTCTTTTACGGGGGATCAGACCGGAATAGAAAATAATTTATAATAAAACGGATCCCCTAGGGTATCAGTTTTAGGGGATCAGACCGGAATAACTCAATTTGGAGTTGTTCCGGTCTGATCCCCCAAACCGATCCACTGCCAATATTTTTCTTTTGTTTATTCCTTTCTGATCCCCTGTAATTTATCATTCCGTTCTGATCCCCTTTTTGACACAAGTACAAGTGAAGTACAGTCAACCGAAAACAGTTGTTAATGAAAAAATAATCAGTTTTTATTTCTATAACTTACAATTGTACGATCATCCCACAAACTACCAGGAGAACAGAAGTAAGAAGGAGGTATAGGAATCTTTAAATCAAATCTATATTATTTCTTTCTAAAACCATGCACTTTTTTTTCACTTTTTTAGATTCCAATTTCCAATACCTCCTTCCTACTTCTGTTCTCCTAGTAGTTTGTGGGACTTTACTATAAAGGCATAATATAGATTTGATTCAAAGATTCCAGTACCTCCTTCCTACTTCTGTTCTCCTGGTAGTTTGTGGGACTTTACTATAAAGGCATAATATAGATTTGATTTGAAGATTTATATTATTATTTATTATTATTTATTTATTATTTATTTATTATTTATTTATTTTATTTATTTATTTGTGGGACTTTACTACCTATTCTTTTTTTTTTTAATCTAATAGAACGTGTACAAATATTTTGTTGCTGACTGTCCTAAAAATGTGTCAGGGTATCCGATTCTTTTACGGGGGATCAGACCGGAATAGAAAATAATTTATAATAAAACGGATCCCCTAGGGTATCAGTTTTAGGGGATCAGACCGGAATAACTCAATTTGTTCATTAGAGTAACAAGACAACTGCGCAGAATTGCATCGTGAGTTTCTACGCCGCATCGTTGTACGACGCGACGTCGTATGGTGTTTATGTGTGGGAGCCCTTAGGCCAGAGGTATTTTATTCAGACAAACTTTTTGTAGCTTTAATGCCTAGGGTCTACTTGCCAAAGTGTTTAAAGTTTAAATATATTTGAAAGAAAAATCTATCAAAAAGGTTAAATCATTTTTTTTACAATTTATTTTTAAAGTGATCATGTTATTATCAGTTTTGACACAAAGTTAATGATCTAGGTATTTCGAAACAATATGCTGCAACTCAAGACTAAAGTTAAAGAACAAGCGCATCCTCAATCAAGCACAAACTCCCAACGATTAACGGTATATCAGACACACTCACGTTGCTGCACAATCTTTTTACATAACCTGCACTAAAACTTCGTAAGTTCCTACAAATTACCCCGTTCATGGAGCTTCAAACTAATTGTCATATTTACTCCCACGAACTTGTTCTAGCTTGAGCCCACTTATTTCCTTTAACTTCTCAAATACTTTCTGGTGTAGTGTACACCGTTTTAGCTTTTGGGTCGGTTTAACTTCCCGAATTTTAGGTAAAATTATATCACTAAATTTGGAAGCCAGCTTTGTCATGTAAGTTAAGTTGACTTTGACATTAAAATAACTTAAAATGTCACTCTTTGTAGTAACATACTCGTAAAACTACTTAAAAACAATCCATTAAGCTAGCTAAGCAATCATTTTGATAGAATGTGACTAAAATCACTTTAAGCTATTAGAACCTGTCGGGACCTATCAAAGGCAGATTGCAGTGGTTTACCGTGAATAATGTTGTGTTCAATGAAGTTAGGTTAATGGAATATTGACGTTGTTTTTTAAGTTATCCAGGCTGTTTTTAAAGTGTGTGATCATTTTTGGTAGAATCTTTATTAGATGCCCCTTTTTTTAAATTGAGCTCTTGGTTTTATTTCTACGAAACAAAAATTATATCGTATCTATATATATCGTATATATATTTCACTATCGTAGTGAAATTTTCACTACGATAGTGAAGTAGTTTCGGGCCTCAACCAGATTAGAAATCAGTAATATTAATTAATCAGCTACATAGATTAAAATCTTATTCGAAACATACCGCTACTGACATCCTAAAAAAATGCAAAAATAGAGAAAATATTATACTTTACATTAAATAACCAAGTTTTCGTTTAGCCTTGAGTGTAAGCCCCACTAGAGTTTATGTAGAACATTCGTAGTACAATGTTAACAAAATGTAAGTGGAATGAAAGTGTAAATAGAATGAAAGAGCAAACGAATGCAACGTCACGGAGGCGCGTGATATTGACACAATATATTTCCCTTAGAAAGTTTTCTATGTCATGCGCATTTTTTGTCACAACGGCTGCCCTTTCCTTTTCTACGATAACCTATCGAAATCGGAATATTGAGTGCGGTGTTAGGTCTGGTTCTGAACACGCTTTATAACAAGGATCTTAAAGCGCTTGACAAAAACTAGCAACTCACAAAAGATTTTCTGTCAAACTAAAAAGTTTGAGAAGTCGATTTAAATATTGCAGTCTTAATTCAAGATGAAAAAGTAACCTATAAAAGAAAAGCACTACTTCTAGCAATAAGTTTAAAAATCAACGCGATTAAAGTTAAACTTATTACCTTTATATTATGAAGGTGTAAAAACCACCACATTGCCAACAAGCTCATTAACTAAGCTGACAGTTACAACTTCCGTAGGATGATTCACAGTCTGCGCTTTGACTTCCTTCCCCGGTTAACTGAAAATTACTGCACCTATAATTAGTATGAATGAAAACAAATTGTATGCAATGAATATTATGGTTGCACAACCTGCAATAAGGAATAATAAACGCGCTGCCGACGGTAATTGCGTCGGTGATGGTATTGTTATGTACGTAATTAATAAAGTTGAGAGCAGAAACAATTTTTGTATCAATTCTGTTGTATTTTTTTAATCTATTGAAATCGATGATTAAAAGAATGAGATTTTCTTAAGCATACATGCTTAAAAGAATGAGATTTTCTTAAGCATACATGCTTAAGAAAATCTCATTCTTTTAATCATCGTTTAGTTTAAAGAGCCTACCTATCAAAAGAATAGATTGAATGCTAAAATTAGAGGACAGCATGGAATCCAGAAACTTGGGAGTCGCTTATGTTTAGGAGTAGACTGCGATAAACTGAATCAATTGATTTATCGAACTGAATAATAAGATAAAGTCACCTGACAGTGAGATGATCACAAAATTTCTTAAGCAAAATTAGGTAATACAAGTTAGGTAAGTTTAAACCTTTTAAGCCTTGATATGAATACCTTTACGAAAAATTGTTCAGTCCATCGATTCAAACGTGTATACAAATTTGGCAATATCTAAACATGAAGGTGCAAGTTGTTAAAAAGAAAAGGGCGGTGTCTGATCAGCATACACGAAAAAGCAACAAACCAGTGATGCGATCGTATCGATGAAATTGGACGGCTCTTTGTAGATTCCGTTTTAAAACTTGCGAACATGTACGTTTGGAATTTACCTGGAACAAAAAATACAAATTAGATTTTTGGCAAAGAGCATGGCATATTATTTTGTTGCGGAATTTGTAACGTACCGACTTGATTACTAACTCAATCCACGTTGTTATGGGTTTCACAAAAGAAAGGGAATTCATCATAAGTACACTGTCAAAGAAGCTATTGAATGCTCTTTGTTGTGAGAAACGGTAAAAAATTGTACGTTAATGAAAACTAAAACTTGACATTTTAACTTTTCAATAGACTCGACATTTCCAAGTACGGACTGAATCTTTGTACTCTGGCACAAAAGTTACCGTTCTTAGAATCATACCCTCCGCTGACCTTTCGATATTTTATTGTATTTTCTCCGTAATTTCATATATTTCGGATCACATCTACAATAATCATAGAAATTTAAAAACATGAGACAACACTTTCATTTCATCAGATAATATCACATATTTTCACGCAACGAATGGATCTATAAATAAGTTTCGATATTGTCCAATTTCGTCCAAAATAGCTTCTTGTGTGTCTATTATAGATAGAGTCAGCAATGCCAATACCATTATGCTAAACGGAATAACGGAGGTATTGAAGCTGTTGTGGGGTCCGCACGTCCATGATGAGATGACACTCGTTTTACGACCGGCCATTCGCAATCCAACTGGATTCCTGACACAGACGCAACATCTAGTGTTTGTGTTTTTGTTTTATTATCCACAGCTGTACGTGCGGTGTTTCATGTCGCGATAAAATTGTTATGCACACTGTATCTGGTTGGGTCAGAGTATAGAAAGTAGTGATTTTATTGCCCGTTTCGGACTTGTCATGGGTTTCTACGGTCATCATTATATCGGATTGTTTGCTCGTGATTCTTACTTTTATAGTGATGTCAACAACTGATAAGTTTGACTCGCAATAAATCGAATTTTCAACTAAGTTATTATAGTTTTCTTACGATCCGCGGCTGCACAATGAGTTTTTTATTCAATAGCCTGACCTTTAAAGCACTTCCTTTTATAAAATGAATACTTTTCATCTGATTAAGGTTTTTGTCCTTTACAAAATGTACCAGTAATATCATTACAGTTTCCTTTGAAAGCGTTTCTTACAATTCATGTTTTAGAACCGGGAAGGAAAACTTTACGTCAGCAATTTAACATGAAAAGAGCATGCAGAAAATCTTTGAGTCAGGGAACTTTAAGGACCTGTTTGTTAGTATGAAATGTTATTATTGCAGTTTGAAGAGCACTACGCGGGGAACATTGTAGTTTTACCGACTGTGAAATTAATTCGAAGTATGATATGATAATGTCATTCGTAGAAATAAATGGCTGGAGAATGGAAAATAATTATGTGCCTGTCGAGTACCTACATGCAGAAGTTGAATCCTGGAACCAGTATAATATGCGGTACTTTTACAAAGTAACTCTTCCTGCCATAAATTTCTGGAAACGCAATTTTGAGAGAACTTTGTACCTAACTCTATTTCAGATTTCAACTCAAAATCTTACATTACAACGTTTACAATTTAGGTGAGGCACATTTGCCTCCAACTCTTCATCAAAAGCTTTACGTAGGTATCTCCTGTATCTACAATACTGCCATCATTAGCATCGTACAAAGGTAGCGTGTCCCTCACACGAGTGACTCCAACCACGCCTCGGGGCAAATGTACCAAAATTGTGACGGGACATTTCCGGCCGCCTGGCAGAATTTAGTTAGGGAAGTGCAGAGGCCTCGACCGACCAATATTACGGCGCAACCGTACCTGCTAATCTTATTTTTGTTAACTCGATTTTGTTTCCACGTTGGACATTCGGTTTGGTTTCTTAATCGATTTATGTGTTTGCTAATGTGGAATTTTACTTGCTTTTGAGGTAATAGGGGATTGTTTTTGGGTTTTCTGTTTTAATTGGAATTCAGTGTTATGTTACAATAGGTGCGCTAATTAAGTTATCTCGGCTTAGACTTCCAATTATAGGGATTCTGACTCGTTGGTCGAATGGTTGCAAGTGCTACTTATAATAGACGTTTACCAGGTCGGGCAAAGTGTTATTATTGAATTTTACGTCAGGAATATCTCAGTAGCAGCCACAGAGAATAGATTGTGAACCTGTTCGATGGCAATAGACTTACCCATCATTGCGAAACCAGGTTTACTATAAATTAGGTACACCTCTGCTTAGCCCTTGGGATCACAAGTGTGGTATTATGTAAACGATCAAACTTGGTCGTTTAATTGTATGTAAGTGCTATGGCTTTGAGTTTTATAAAACGTATCATAGATTAAATAAAAAAGGACTCGTAAATTATTTATTTTAAAAGTCTAGACTAGTTTTACAATCGATTAAAAAATGATAAACTTTAATTCTTTGAGCAAACTTAAAAAAAACTATTAAAACTTGAGTGGTATTAAACTGACTTTAAACTTGTTTATAGTTTAAACACTAACTAATAAATACATAAAAGTGCGCTATTAAATTATAATAACAGTATACGAGTACATATATTTTATTGTACAGTAATAAATAATGCAAGTACAGTTACACATATTAACGACGTGGTTGGCTAAGTGGCTGAGCGCTTGGCTACTGCGCTGAGTATCGCGGGTTCAATTCGCGCATAGAAAACACTTTTTAAGTTGCTGCAATGATTTTTGATAACGTAACAATAGTAAAAAAGAAGGTATCGATCCTGTTGTTAAAAAGCATAAATTGAAAACAAAAACTCAAAATAAAAGTATAATATACTTACACGCAATTTTTAAAAAATGGTTATCAAAATGTTTATTTGCAAGCAAACATTTTAATTATAAGTAAACCTAAATAGGTTTACTTACAATTGCTTACACGCTAAAATGTAAAAAAGGAACCCTAGATCACTCTCATGTCCATTAAATTTAATTGCTCAATTTACATTTATCTTACGAATCGAACAAAATAAACATTTTCAAACATACGTAAAACGTACTAATAAAGACCGTAACATTTACATAATACCACTCTACCGGCGACTAACCAATGTCATATGAGTACGTAATCATAATGCAATTTACCGAATCGTAAGACCGCAACGGTTAACCCACATCAGTGGCGGCATGAAGGCAAACCGCGGTGTCGTCTCTGACACTTGTGACTTGCTAAACTTTACTCGCCTTTTTAATAAAAATAGTTAAACCTGGTTTAACTTACGCTAAGAGACGGCACGCGAGATAAACCAAGCGTAAATTAAACCAGGTTTAACAATTTTTATTAATAAGGCGGTAAATGTATTGGTAAAAAGTTTTGTTATAGGCGGAGAGCTTGTGCGTTGTAATTGGGTTCAATCTGATGAATTTACTTGAGTCATTAAAAGGTCTAAGGCAATTTTTACAAGATCAATAAAAGTCAAAACGTTGTTAAAATGGACGCTTATAATGACTGTTTTTTATTTATCTCATAATTAGATCATTCTCATATGCAAGAAACATAACGAGATAAGCATAAGCACAGCTCAGTTTATCGTAACTCGAAGCCTGTTTTTATTGAACCCGTCTAAGTTGTCATATTTTTATGGTATTTAGTTTACATAAAAAGACCAGCTTTGTATATTAAATTAAAGATAACTCCTTTACTGAGCACCGGTATTAAAAGAATATTCTACACCAATTGCAACCACTTACAACATTCATTCGTTTACAAATGCACAAGTGCAAACAAATCTTGGCAAGAATTCATTCACGGGGGATTTCAAAATATCTCTGCAGACTGATAAGGATAATTTCTATTCTATCTTATCTCAAAGTAATCATCATTTGCATCAGACAATGCGATAAGGATGCCATAATCATAAATCCTGGCCTTGACCGAGAAAGTCAAGAAGTGTGTCGGCCAAGGTAGATAAGATTTTTCGGTAGTTGCGTGCTCACTTGAGCATAACACATATGTCGTAATGTAATCGATGTCTCGGTAATTATAATGGTTTTTAATTGCTGTTACGTACAGTGTGTGCATTGCTCAAGTTTTAAGGAACTTCTTCAGAAGCGGTAAACAATTTGTAAGAAGTGGGCAATGCTAATGATGCAACGTTAACAATACCTGTTTCAAAAATCGCGCGTTTCATTATTTATTAATAAAAGCAATTTACTTACTTAAAATCATTTTGTATATCTTTTATTTTTCGTAAGTCATGTATATTCCGTAACTTCGCAACGAACTCCCGCTATAACATTCCAGAGAATCCTATCTTGCACCAGTATGACTAACGTAAATTAAGGAAAAGTATTTTAAGCAATCTACTGCAAGCATATTTTTTTTACTCACAAAATATGACATGAAAGTAACATCTTCCTTCCCTTGGCCCATGTTACTTGGGGTCAGCGAAACATCTTTTTTTCTTCAATTCTCCGCTGTAAACGGTCACGTTATCATGTACTTCTTTTTCATTCAGATTATTCCACACACACAATCCATCCATTATTTCCTAGGTCTTCTTCTCCCTCTCCAACCATTAATACGACAAGAAATTTAACATATAGGTAGAGATGCACGAGTAAACCTAAAATCACTGACTGAACTGATTCGGCTAAATGTGTTACCGGTAGATTAATCAACAGTATGAAATTCAATACACCGGCTAACTAAAATCAATAACTGCTCACATATGGACATGACTAATGAGACACTGAACGATTAGGTAATCATTTATGATTTCGTGTGTGTTCAGTAATTTGACATAATTATTTACAATTAACTGTGCCTAAAGTAAAATGGGTGAACCTTTTTTAACGGAAATACGACAAAAATTTTACATAACCGTAACTTCATTTTGAGTACGTCACCGTTACAAAAAAACTTTTACTGAAGAAATCAAATCAAAAACTTACTCAAATTCGATTGGAAATGAAAAGTAGCATTTTTGAATCCTTTCAATTTGAGTTAGGAGCAGGATTACTCAACACAAAATCACAGTTTAACATAAGTAAATAGGTACTTGAGATTGCACTCTCTTAAACTATTACGCAAATCTAAATATTACTTCATGAGTAAACTTTGCCACTAAGCACACTCGCTCTGTTTGGTGAGTCAACGTGTCAAAACTTTGTTCAAATACTATGTAGAAGTATAGACAGATTACATTTTAGCAGTTTCACTGGTATAAAGAGGCCAGTATGATAAAGTACAGTGCTATAAAGTTTTAAATAAAAAAACTTCTAAAGGCCAAAAGGGATGTTTCCTGGCAAAAAAAACCAGTAGATTATCGAAAAATATTGAATAGTGTTTTTGTTTTATACGGCATCCAAAACAAGCTAAATGCCAAGCAAAAATCATTATTTTACAGTAAAAGAGTTTAAAATATAATTATAAAGCTTCCATAACGTAATGATTACCTTATTGCATAAAGATTAAATTAAAGAAATAATAATAAAAAAAAATATATATATATGAAGGCAGAGGGTCTGTCATCTTAAATGAAACTACGAAATATAGCGGTAATCAACTTTTATTCCAATAGCACGATATTTAAAATAAATCACTATACACACACAACTATATAATTCAGATAAAATATTAAAACTCTAAGCGCTACAGCATGTGCACCGGGCCAAGCCTGCGACAAGAATGATCCCCTCCACGCCGAGTGGTCGTTTATAAAGACTGGCTCGAGCAGTGGGGAGAGTGGTGCGGCCTTAGTGACGCCTGCGCTGCGCACCTGGCCCGCTGCACGTGCTGTTTACAACGGCGACGCCGTCACGGCCATACTGACGTGCGAACGTCCTCGTACGCGGAGTCTCATCGAACATAATTATGAGTGATGTTCGTTCATCCTGACTACAATCTGGTCCGGTGCATCCCTTCAGACTTTGCTTGTACTTCTGGACCGCTCGATATTGAGCCTTCAGGAAATACACGAGCAACCTGGGCCGCTCGTTATTGAGCCTTCAGGACATGCACTAGCAACCTGGACCGCTCGATATTGAGCCTTCAGGGCCTGGTCCGCTCGATATTGAGCCTTCAGGGCCTGGTCCGCTCGATCTTGAGCCTTCAGGGCATATACTAGTAACCTGGTCCGCTCGATATTGAGCCTTCAGGGCATTTACTAGTGACCTGGACCGCTCGATACTGAGCCTTCAGGACATAATACTAGCAACCTGGTCCAGTTTAACCCTTCAGTTTGCTACTAATTCTGGACCGCTCATTAGTGAACCTTCAAATTTTTGGCCCAGTCATTGCTGATCCTTCAGGTTCCTGCAAATTTATAATTTTAATTTTATTTTTTTTTTATCGTCTTATTAATTTTTTCGATGTACGACTCTTTTAGTTATCAAAGTAATTGAATATGGGCTAGAAAACTCTTTTGATTCAAACGTAAACCATTTTTTTTTTTAACTATCGCTGGTAGCTCTCAAATAATGGGAGTCAGCAGATATTGTCATCATCATCTGCCCAGTCCCCTCCCAACTATATTGGGGTCGGCCTCCAGTCCCACCGGATGCAGGCGAATATCAGTACTTCACACGGAGCGACTGCCCATCCAACCCCCACAACCCAGCCAATACTGGATAATACGATACCCTTTGGTAGGACCGGTTGTCAGAACTTCAGGACACTGACGACTGCCAAAAATCGACACATGACAACTGGGACTAACAGATTAACGTGCCTTCACAGGCACTGAGGAAACTCGGCATGAAATGGGTGGTCACCCATCCACAGACCCACCGAGGTAAACGCGGCTTAACCAGAAGATCTCATCCTCCACGAGTCAGGAGTCATTGTACTACTGTTAATCGATATAGTATCGGGTCGGCTATTCACAGACACGGTATCACTATTAGCCGAAGTTATATTACTGTTTAGGCATGATATTGTTCTCGTGGTTACTTTCATGAACAAGGATATCGTCATCATCACTATCCGCCGTCACGTCATCATGATTTTTCGCGATGTCTGCCAGACAATTTTGACCACAAGGCATTACACGAAAATATTCGTGATAATATTTATAGACCCAATTGGTTCCGTTAATATATCTTAACTCGTACCGGTCATTTTCTAATACGGGCTTTTTTTTTTTTAAAAAAAGGTCCCTTATATTTCCGTTCTTGCACCTGGAACGGTTACTCAAGATAGGCACTTCATCGGTTTAGCAACATACTTTCGACTTTTAAAATTAATGAAACCTATCCTCTAACAACTCTAAAAGGTAATAATTGTTTGGACTTCTGAACAAGAACTGATAAATTTGGTTTTGGTAAGGGTCAAATCATTATCGCTAACGTTAACTGAAATCCCATGTTCTAAAATATCACGACCTAATAGGTAGTATTTCCTCACTAAAGCATTCATCCGGTAATCCTACTTCCTACTAATATTATACAAACGCGACAGTTTATAAGTATGGATGGACGTTTGCCACTCTTTCACGCAAAAATCACTGAACGGATCTGGACAAAATTCAGTACACAGATACCTTATAACCTGGATCAACACATGGGACAGCCTTCATCCCGAGTTTATCCACCCGTGGGACAATTCTCGAGCCGTAGCGGAAGAAGCCACTGGCAACAACTAGTACATGACAGTTATTTCAAGAAAGCGGTTTTGTATAGTCGTTGGACATTAATTATTTTAATCTGTAATAGTTACGTTACAACCCAGGGTCACCGACATAGCTCTCAAAATATGCAAGTTGAAGTGGCAATGGGTGGGCCACATCGCCCGACAACCGATGGGGAAGAAAGGTTCTCGAGTGGCGACCACGAACCGGAAGACGCAGCGTTGGTAGGCCTCCCACCAGGTGGACCGACGACATCGTGACAGTCGCGGGTAACCGGTGGATTGAAACGGCAGGATGCCGTTCGTTATGGCGATCTATGGGGGAGGCCTTTGTCCATCAGGGGACGTCTTATGGCTGACGATGAGGCACGTTACTTTGCTCATACCTATGCCGTTAAGGATTACTTGTTCATGAAATTATTCGCCGTTAAAGAGATAACTATTTTTATATGAAATGGGCATACTCTTTACCACTATCATGCCCTAAGGGCAGAGATGAGGTCGACGATGGAACTGGTTCACCCAGAAGAAACCTATTTACTCGCGACTTAAATAGATTGAAGTGATATGAACTCGGGAAAACTGACGCAGGCAGGGAGTTCTACTCCTTGGCTGTGCGCATAAAAAAAAGATTTAGCAAAGCGCTTCGTACGAATGTGTAAAACGATCGACAAGGTATAACCTGCAGTATGTCTAGTTTCCCGATGGAAGAAGGGAGATGGTGGAATCAGCTCGTGGAGCTCCTTTGCATAATCTCCAAAGTACAGTCTGCACAAGACCGACAGACATACAACTTTGCGGCAGTGGGCCAGGATACGTAGCTTGGCCACCAATTAGCCTCTCATCGTCACCAATTAGCCTCCTGGCTCTGCACTAGATACAGAAAAAAAAAAGTGTGTCAAGTTGGTATTTGGCTGAGCCATCCCAAAGGTGAAAGCAATACTCCATGCCGGACCGGACTTGAGTTTTATATAATATTGAAAACTGTCCAGGCTTGTAGTACCACTTAACCCTCTTTAGGATACCCAGCATTTTTTTTTTGCCGCTGTTTGAGCTTTCGACTCAATGTAGGTGCTGATGTTCAGATTTGTGCTCGAGAATGTCAGTAACTTGTACAGATGCACTCTGAAAAGTAGGAGCTAGATTTAATTAGATTGAATGGACTCCTTTTGGCGGAGAACACACACACTTGTGTTTTGGTGGCGTTGAAATCAATGAGATTCTCGTCACCCCACTTGGAGACAAAACTTAGAGCTAAACTCGTTCGCTTTACCATGGCCTCTCTCAATGATCGTACTTCATCACCGCTTTTGCGCTGGTTGTATAACTCTCCATGACAGTGCTGTCATCTGCGTACCCAATAATGCCAGGCACAAGGAGGTCATTGATAAGCAGCAGGAGAAGTGTCGCGGAGAGAACAGACCTCCGAGAGAGAGAGGCTCCGGCATCAATAGCAATAAGGTCAGAGAAGTAGCCATCTATGACCACTCGGATCGACCGTTGCTTTTGCTTCATAAGGCTACATTCCGAACCAAAGTCAAATACAAAAAGAAAATCTACACCACTTATCTGTAATACTCCACGGGCTGCTCTGAAACACAGGTACACTTGCTTAGTGCTGGTGCTCCGTGTGGAGTCTTCCTTCTTCCATCGCTTTGGGCAGGAATTGGCTGTGTGCCCCTGCTCACTGCATACATAGCACGTAACGGCCGTAATGACGGCTGTCATTGGTATTTCAGTTTTTGCAGCAGGCAGGTTTTTTGAAGAGGCTTTCTATTTTTTCCGGCACTCATGGCCACGATGACCCATTATTCAATGTGAAGCTTCGCAAAGTACTACACCACACACGGACTACACCATCTAATTTCTTTTCACAATTATCGTTTCACTGAGTTTACACCAATTCACAATATCGGATTCCGATAGATCAGGATCAAAACCCACAAGCATAGCTTTGCATTACTATCATTAGTGGAAGGTGGATCCGGTCACACTTCTGATGAAGGCAGAGGGTCTGTCATCTTAAATGAAACTACGAAATATAGCGGTAATCAACTTTTATTCCAATAGCACGATATTTAAAATAAATCACTATACACACACAACTATATAATTCAGATAAAATATTAAAACTCTAAGCGCTACAGCATGTGCACCGGGCCAAGCCTGCGACAAGAATGATCCCCTCCACGCCGAGTGGTCGTTTATAAAGACTGGCTCGAGCAGTGGGGAGAGTGGTGCGGCCTTAGTGACGCCTGCGCTGCGCACCTGGCCCGCTGCACGTGCTGTTTACAACGGCGACGCCGTCATATATAATAGGTCTTTACCTATGAAATTGCCGTTTTGTTTGAAAAAATTTAAACGAATTTTTTTCATGTATTTTTTATTTGTATTAATCGAAGTAATCACCCATGCAATCAATGCATCTTTGCCAACGCATTGTACTGCCTCTCGGGTATTGATTTTTTTTCCCGCCAAGAAGTTATCCAAATTCTGGAAAAAGTAGTAGTCTGGTGAGTAGGGCGGATGACGGAGAGCTTCCAACCCCAGTTCTTGCAACTTGGAGACCGTCTGCTGTGCAGTATGAGGTCGCGCGTTGTCGTGCAGGAGCAGCGGAGACGAGCGATTGACCAATGCTGGTTGGAGATGTGCCAGCTTCTCCATCATTGTGTTCAGTTCTTCACAGTACACATCTGCAGTAATGCTCACCCCGTTTGGTAAGAAGCTGTGATGAATCACACCGGCGCTAGACCACAAAACAGTGACCATCACTTTTCTAGGGGTAAGTTTTCGTTTAGGGCATTGTTTAGGTGCTGAACCAGGATCCAATCAACTTGCTGAGCGCTTGCGGTTGTCAAACAGAATCCGTTTTTCATCGCAGGTAACAATGCGGTTCAAAATTCCTTCATTTGTGTGTCTGTTGAGCAGTGCAAGGCACGTCTCGACGCGTACTTCGCGCTGGCGATCATTGAGTTCGTGGGGCACCCATTTGTCAAGCTTTTTTACCTTGCCAATTTGACGCAAATGGACCAATATTGTTTTGACGCTAACGTCGAAAGCTGCTGCTAATTCAGCCGTAGATTGTGTATCATCAGCTTCCACAATCGCCTTTAATTCGTAATTGTCGACCAAAGTCTTCGGACGACCGCGAGGTTCATTTTTCAGGTCGAAATTTCCAGAACGGAAGCGAGCAAACCAATAACTGGTGGTGCGTTGGTTTGTTGTGTTAGCTCCGTAAATGTCGTTGATGTTGCGTGCCGCTTGTGCCGCGTTGCTGCCACGACGGTACTCATATTCCATAATTACTCGAATTTTTAACGTATCCATGATGACGAAAAAGATTGAAATGCGATGAAAATGTAACACTAATCAATAAACAAATGACTACTTTTGGAAAAAAAATCCATGTTTTTAAAATAAAATTAATTTGAAATTAGAATTCTTAGCCAAACAAAAATTATTTTGATTTGAAATGGCCAGTACTGCAGAACGGCAATTTCATAGGTAAAGACCTAATATTTAAATATTACAAAAAACCAAACCAATTTTGTATTACCAAAAACTTTCCATTAAGACGAACGCTTACTACTCTACACAACTTTAACTAACATTACTGCCAAAACCTACTGACACGACGACGGAGATGGGGACGCGTGCTTCCAAACAACCCCCCATAAGTTTAGTTCCCCATTTCACCACCTGTCAACCTTTACACAGCCAGTAGGCTGTAACGCGGTGACGACACAGACTAACAGCGTAACCAAACATGAGATGTTGGCACACGGAGAGTTATTCTGATGCGTCACGAATTAGTACTTACAAGTTACATTGAAATTGGATTAGCTTCAACTTGTGTTCCGTTTCCTGTTACTCTGTGGTTTTACTTTGTAAAGTTATGCTGAGTGTGTAGATAGAAGTGGTTTAATTTGGAATTCTGCGGTTTACAGGTGCAATCATGATTTTCATTAAGGTGGGTGATTTTCGTTGATTTGAAACCTACAGTCACTATTTTTATAAGTATTTGTGTGTTTGTGAAGTAGGTGATATTTTCTTCTAGCAAAAACGCTAGAGTAAAGGTCAGTTTATTATTATTTTTAGTCTACTAGTGTGCAAAGGCCGCCCACTTCTCTCAATCTAGGCTTACGTGGGACTGTAATCAAGAATAAGCTAAAAATTGCATTTTTTTAAATCTGTTGAACAAAATTTATCAACATAACCATTTTAAACGAACAAAGGGAACAATTCTAAACTTAAAATAACCCAACAATTGTGAATAAAAATATGCTGTAGGCTGGAAACAACGTAATAAGTGCCTTTAAGCCACACTTACAGTCAAACCAAATATGAACACATTATTCAGACTTTCGACTGTGGGAAATGGGTAAGTATAGTGCAAGCAAGCGATAGGCGGTTACTATCGTTTACAGACACCACTATAACATCGTGGAGCAATCTTCGAACCCCGCACATTACTGCTTTAACCGTATTTCAAGATGTACAAACTTGTTTCATATTGCCCTTTCGTGTTCTTGCCAACCCACCGCACCGGTATGATAAGGCTGTAACTGCACTGCTGGATATAAAAAGGAATAAGCAGTGTGACCATCGGACTACCAAGTTATAAGTTTGTATGAGCAGATGTTCTAGGCATAGGGCTCGTAGGATGACACTCGAATTCAGCCTCACATTCAACAAGATTAATACTGATTAGTCTGGCTATCTGTAATTTGTGTTGGTAACCGCAACGAAAATATATAAGATATTCCTAGAAAGAGCACGTACGCATATTTTACAGAGAACATTTCAAAAGTCTCCAAAAATACTAACGGTAATTTACCACAAACCCACAGACTGAATTCTAATCCCAACATTTCCATCTTACATCAAAAGTTGACCTCTACCCAAGTCTCTTCACAAGCAAAAACAAGTCATCAAACCGCTGAATATTTAAGGCTGCGTACACATAATATTCACGACATAACACAACTCACGGGTCGTCGACAGTCCAAGCTCCTTGACCCACAAAATTCTTGGACAATAACACCAAACACTGCGCACGGCATTTCCATTAAGGCGACAATACCGCGTGTGTGTACCTGGCTTGAGCATAATGTATGCTTCTAAACTTAGGTGTTTGAGCCCATTGTGAGCTGCGTTATTAGCCTGTCGTTGAGAATATTATTCATTGCTTTTGTTGTCTTTGTAAATATTTGGTTCATCATCATCATCATCATTTCAGCCAAAAGACGTCCACTGCTGGACATAGGCCTCCCCCAGGCATTTTTGGGGGGGGTTTGCCATAATCGCCACGCTTGGCAGGCGGGTTGGCGATCGCAGTATGGTTGTTACAAAGACACAGAGAACGCTGCTGCCCATTCTCTGGTAAGTCCCTTAGTCGCCTCTTACGACACCCACGGGAAGATATGGGATGGTGCTATTCTTTACGTCCGACACCACACGGAACAATATTAATAAATATTTATTTAATATTATATAAATATTTGGTTGGTACGTCATTATTTCTGCTCCGTAACTTTAAATTGGAAGCTGTTTGTTTTGATTTTAATGTGAGTACTGAGCTAAATATTATAGACTTGCTAATTATTTGATCATTTTGACATTGACATTAATTTGAACTACGAGTGAATGATCACAAAAAATCAATTATATGCAGAAATAACCTCCATCTAACTAGTGTTCAAACACTACGTCCTCTCAACTTTGTAATCTGAAAGTTGCCCACGGCGCGGCGCGCAGGTAAAATTATAAATATTTCAATGTATTGATTTTTCTCTAATGGTCGCAAGCGTGAATGCTGAACATCAGGTCCTGGGTTCAATTTCCGGGTTGGACTAACTGTTATTGGGTTTTTCCATCAGAAATTTATCAGTAGCCGTCACAGAGTCTGGATTTTTTTGGATTTGACTTCAGCATAACTGAGGAAATCTGGATGTTCTAATGGGTACACCTCTGCCTAACCCTTCGGGGATTACAAGCGTTAAGTATGTGTTTACTTACTATAACTTTCAATATTTTAGTGCAAATCAAATCAATAATATTGATTAATTTAGCAAAACCACGAAACATTTTACACCTACGTCGCAGTTGACAGTAATCAAAATGCATCCTCTTCATTTCTTATCACAAAAACCTTGACACAATCATTTAAATAAAATCTTCGATGATTCCGTACAAGCAAGTCGCGTAATACCACAAAATATATTTAATTAGTGACGTAAGTGTGCATTATAATCGGTTGCATCGACGCTTGCGCAACAGTCGTATGAGGTCGCGACACGCAGCCGCAAACGCAACAATTCACGACAAATATGAATATGCAGAGAATCAACATAAACATGAATGTGAACAACGAAAGATTCTCCATCATTTCAATTTTATGGCTCCATAAATTAACTTTATTGTGTAAAAAATAAAATTTACTGCGGTGGTAAAATGAGTAAATTATTTAACACTGTTTGGTTTTTGAAGAAGAGTCTAGTCAATCTTTTTGTAGATAACCAAACGGGCAAAGGTCTGTTTTTCACTAAAGCGGAGACTGGCAGTATTCGACGAATCACAGAAGATACGAGAAGTGAAATTCATTCAATGGGATTTGTCGATTCCTGCACGACTCTTTTCTATACCACGCGTCAAAACCGGGTTTCACACGCTACATCAGTGTGATGTTTAATCCTTATCCTACTGATATTATAAATGCAAAAGTATGTATATAAGGATGTTTGTTACTCTTTCACGCAAAAACTACTGAACCGATGTGGATGATATTTAGAACACAGATAGTTTATAACCTGGATTAACACAAATAATACTTCTTATCCCGGTAGTATGATCCCGTGGGACAATTATCAAACTCCACGCGGGTGAAGCCGCTGGCACAAGCTAGTTCTTCAATAACTTTTCTTCTCTAAAGTCTATATTTCTTTTCAAACGATGGTTTTTCTGCAGTTTATTACGCGGTGGTATGCACGATGCGCGCTGGCAACCACGCGCCATCGACTTTATGCGCATTGTTGAGACGGGTTGCACATTCTTGATTCTATGAGATTATCGTAAGGTTATCGTTTTAATTAATGGTTACCTTTGGAGGAGTGCATGTGTGTTGTGTTTATTCTGATGTTTGACTATTTCGCAGAAAAGGTTATATTGATATTTTACTCGACACACAGAGAAGTTTCATAATTTGTTTACTAACATAATAGCACTATGACCTTTTCTGTATTCTTCGTAGAGTTGTCTCATACATAACAAGAATAGTTAATTAACGATAAATTAGTTAAAAACACAGTAGATATAAAATCGATTTGAAGGTAAACATTATATTTACATTTGTGATAAGCTTTTCAAATAATTTACATCATCTTCTTACTATCTTTTACATAATTTTTCAACTAAATGATAAAATTGATTCGAATATGGAAATTAATGTTACGGCAGTTGCTATCCAAGGATTCCTGACTTTCAATGACATTTAGTTACAAACACAGTGTATCCTCTGTCACATTATGGTAAACGGAAATTAACGTTACTGCAGCTGACATTCAAGGATTCTAGATTGTTTTTCACACAAGTAAACACAGTTGCAGTTTGTCTGTCACATTATTGTAAAACCTTTACAAACCTCATAAGCGCTATCATTTTAAATAAAGTCTACTTGCCAGTGTCATTGAATTAATACAGGAACTGTCGTAAGTATGTTTTCACTTTTCAATGGTGTAGTAGCTATGCAGAAAACACATTGGAATCATTGCCACAGTCACTATGTTTTATTGAAAAATCACTTGTTACACTAACCACAATAAGTGAGAGTTGCAGGCACCCAAAACCCTCGAGTAGCTCTAGTAAGTACACACACATTCGTCGACCGTAGGTTTAATTGAGGTAAGGGACAAAATACCCAAAATGAGTTAATTAAGTATACAGTTTTGTTCAGAATTTTTTGCTCTATCGAATGGTGTATATGAAAAAATTCTAGCTTAAGAAAAATGTCCCTTACCCTAATGATTTTTGGATCCAAATTTCGAATCAGCCCCATAATAACAATGTATCTGAAAAACTATGCAATATAGGAACTTGAAATGATGTAATGATTGCCGCCAATCCACTTGAAATAAGGTAAGGGTCTTCCCAATCAACGAATTATGTACCATTATAAATTGAATCCAACGCAGAGGTCAATTTAATGTAAGGGACGAGACTACAAGAAACTTGGTCAGTAAGTTGTTGTAAGGGACATCTATTTTCTTAAATAGCTAATTTATTTAAATAAATGTTAAAACACGTGTAGATAGAGCACTAAAATACAAGATTATGTGTGAAATCAGACCCGAAAAAGGTTAATAAGAAAAAAAGTTATAGGCGATTTAGTCCGAAAAAAAACTTTGTCGGCCTCTCCTGAAAAATCGTATTTTTTCCCTTACCTCAATTGAACCTACGGTCGACGATATATCACACAAAAAACACCAACACGTATCTCGAATGTAATGTTAATATCGAAGCGTTATTTTTAAAAAACAATAAATACTACCTTTTTTTTTTTTTTTTTGGTCGGTGGAAAATCATCAAATGACCCCCCCCCCCGCTCTTGGGCAGAGTGAAGGGGAGTGTCAGACTTCTACTAACTAAAAACCGAACCCATACCTCCCTTACATTAATAATAATTACCCTAGTCATTGCTTGACTGACAAATCACTTAGTACACCAACCACAGAAACTCAACATCTGCCCAGTTTTTTCCCAACTATATTGGGGTCGGCTTACAGTCTAACCGGATGCAGCTGATTACCAGTATTTTATATGGAGCGACTGCCTATCTGACCTCCACAACCCAGTTAATGCTGCGTAATATGATACCTTTTTAACTAGGTATAACCACAGTTAGACTAATAACTGTTAATTTAGGTACCAGGCATTCATAACCTACCACTAGCTTCACGATGTACGTATAAAGCCATCAGCCATCATCAAATCACACACATTTACCACAAACGAGGCACGTTACTTAACTATCATTACAATATCGAAGCGTGGGATAGTACTCGCGTGAATCAGTCTTAATTGTGCCTCGTTCTACCATCTGTCATTGTGGCGTAATTACTTTCGAATCTTGCCTCCGTAACGCGCTTCCAAAAGCCTATGTTGTTATTAATATGATCGTCAGTATGTGGTCCTATGATTTATTGTTGGTGGTCATTTTGCGCGGTGAGTTCTTGTTGTGAATGGTGATTATCTTTGTTGCTGTTAAGCTATTCGCTATAAATTAGGGTTTTAGTAATTAAGACATCAAACAAGATGAACCTCTGATGAGCGGACTATGTGTAGGATGATATGGCTAGAACAGGGTAACCACCTTGATATCAACTAAAAGAAAGAAGAACAAGGCGGGCAACAACCCAAATAATTTGAAATATAATAAAAGGAGAATGATGATGAGAATCATTAATTGACAGAATCATTGAAATATACAGTGACACAAATGACCGAAAAAATGCAGTGAGAGAAAATTCGCTTGAAAACACGTGCATTGAATTGTTCTTGCTTGATAAAGTTTAAATTTTTAACTTATTGTGATTACATTAATTGATAAAATCTTACGAAAACCAACGATTACGTTTTATTCAAAAAAAGAAACGATAATCTTATAATTAAACATAATGCACTATTACCAATAACATTTAAATAAATTTCCTCAAACACGACCAAACCTAATCTAATCAATAAAAAAAACTCCCTTTCCCTCGAAAACGAATAAAAAGCTAAACAGCCATAATTCTTGTAAGACCATCAAATAATAATTTAATCATGTCATCGAAGCAATACCGGATCTTCGTAACCGTCTATAAAGTTAAGTCGGCTTATCTCCTTATGGTACGATGATGCTAACTCATAAAATATCGAAAGGTTTTAATGCCCTGTCATAAACGGGAAGTCGGTCTGGCGTCGGGGCTTTGGGTTCCTACACACTTGCTCGGGTGCCCATTTGATGCCGACCCGAAGTAAATAATATGTACTTAAAATATTCGACTAGTAATCGGTTCGCGTTAATCGGCAAACCCTCAATACTCTATTAATTCACATAATACTCGTAATTAAATACGTAAAGGATAGCGCGACGGTTGACAGTGGAGAATCGAGAAAAAAGGGCGCTGACATCCAGTAACATAGGGCAAGGGCCGCGGATTTTAGTACTAGATGACGTGGCCTCGGCACAAGGGCAAAGAAGGAACATGGGTTCGGTTTTTAGTCAGTAGAAGTCTGACACTCCCCTTCGCTCTGCCCAAGAGCGGGGGGGGGGGGGGTCATTTGATGATTTTCCACCCACCAAAAAAAAAAAAAAAAAGGGCTGGAAGATGAGAGCTTAATAGTAACTTAAGAGGATAATTGCTTAATCATATTGGCGTCACGCGTCGGTTTCTTCGCGATCGTTTATCTACAATTATTAAATTTTGCCGCCCGGCTGCCGAAATCAAGCCGACCCGAACACGTCTATGTCCCCTTTAACTTAACAAGTTCTTTAAGCCACTTCAAGTTTTTTTTGTAGTAATAAAATATGGAAGGGCTTTAACAAAGAATAAAATAATAAAGTACCTATACCTATTTATGTAATTATAGAGCCGTAAATGGACTGTGGTATTCGCCGTGGACCAATGTAATTGGCTATTAAATATTAATCTTCTTTTAAACAAGGGTAAAACAGCATGCGTCTAGACCTGCGGTTTACGACTTTTAATTTTAGACTAACTATTATTTTATTGTAGACAAGTTCAATACAAACCAGGATTTATACCCAGTGAATTTAATTCTGTGTTTAATTCCTTCTCAAGTAGGATTTTGTACCCTCCAAACCTCTTCTTCTAAGAAATTCATCCACCCATCTCTTTAATTTATTTGGTTCCCGGAATCATCTACGTACACACGGCTACACATCAAGCTATACATTTCCAGTATAAGCTGGTCTCGCATTGTATAGGATTTCCGTACAGTGCGAGATCAGCGTAAACTGGAAATGTATAGCTTGATGTGTAGCCGTCTGTACCTGCTGTGTTTATTTTCAAACCTTGAGTACCTACTATAATTATGTCAGCATAAGAAATTAGAATCTTTATTTTGTATACTCCTCGTATAATTCTTGGAGTGATCTAAAGTCATATTTATTAATACAAGTGAGTGTATGTTAATATAAGCTAAACGTATTTTTTCCTCCTTTTAAATAACTACACTCCTTTGCAAAAAAAACGGGCACCTTAGGTTTACGTTCTAAGGTCGATTTGAGTTAATTCAATGAAATTTAATTGTTTGACGTAGTCTGTATACTTATAATCGTGTAAATTAATACGTGTGAAGTGAACTGTGGCAATTTAAAAAAAAAAAACTATGAATTCTTTAAAACCGATGTACACGGCCAAACAATAAGAAGTGGTCGGCAATAAAGACAAGATTTTTTTACTTTGTTTAATTAAATAAAGTTACGGCTTAGTAGGCGACTCGACCGCTGGAACTCGCCCGGTCCGGTCGAGACAGGAATTTAATTTTTATTCATATTTTTGAGTGGTGTTTCGGACTATACTTTTTTTTAAGCAAATTTTGTACAGTCATCATGAAAAACATTAGGTTGGGGCTTTCGGGACCGGGACCACAGCCGGGACCGCGGTCAATGTAATGTGTTATGAAGTACTAGGGTATCATAAGTTAGTAGGAGATTAATCATTTCTTTAGGGCTGTCACCAAATATAAGAGTTAACAGGAGTAATGAAATGTGTTATGTAGTACTAGGGTATCATATCGGTAGGGAGTGTCAGACTTCTACTTACTAAAAACCACCCATGTTGCTAGAGATACTGCGGTATCTCTTTTATAATACAATACCTCCTTCCTACTGTTCTCCTGGTAGTTTGTGGGACGAACACAGGACACTAAACCTTATCTATATTATGTGTCTGACGGTACTTTGACTCTAAAAAAGGATTCGTCCGAAACGCCACGCGCCACTCGAAAATATTAATAACAGTGAAATTCCTGTCTCGATCGGATCGGGCGAGTTACAGCGGCCGAGTCGCCTACTGAGCCAAAGTTACAAATGTAATAACCTAATAACGAGTGTGACCTCCTCTTGCCAAAATCACAGTTTGAATCCTTCTGGGCATGCTTTCCACGATGTTTTTAATGACGTTTTGAGGAATACGTTCCCACTCTTCTGCAATGACTCTTTTTAGCTCCCTGATGTTTTGTGGAGCATGTTGCACTGATCTTACCCGTCTCTTTAGAACATCCCAGACATGCTCAATTGGATTGAGGTCAGGACTTCGAGCTGGCCAATCTAAACGACGGATCCCAACTTCTTGCATATGTACGCTTCCACGTCGCCAGAACGGTGCGGGCGAGCATTGTCGTCCATAAAAATGGAATCTTCCCCAAGTGCAGTCAATGCGGGTTGTGCATATGGAATTAGGACTTCCATTATGTACCGGTGTGCATTTAATGTTCCATTTTCTATGAGAACTAACTCCGTACGCCCCGTCGAATTAATTGCTGCCCAAAACATAACGGAGCCTCCGCCATAAGGAGTGATTTCTTCGAAACACACTTCCGCATAGCGTTCCCGTGGTCTTCGTAGCACTCGCCGGCGTCGGTCCTCTCCACACAAAGAGATTCTAGCTTCATCAGAAAACAATACTTTATTCCAGTCCTCCAGAGTCCATGAAGCACAGTTTCGAGCAAACTGAAGTCGAGCAACACGGTGCTCACGGAGTAATTTAGGTCCCCGAGCCGGGCGGTAACTCCTGATATTGGCAGCCAAAAGCCTCCTCCTGACGGTCCACAAGCTAACTTCTACTCCTCTTACTTCTTCAAGGCTCTTCTTCAGGTCCACACTTGACGCCTTACGATTCCGCAAGGCCTGACTCACCAAAAAGTGGTCATCTCTTGGTTCTGTGCGTCGTTTTCTTCCCGAACCGGTCTCTTGATACCGTTGCCAAGTCCTCTGGACAGTTGAACGACTCACATTTAGCCGCTGAGACACGTAAGTTTGCGAACAACCTTCTTCAAGTATGGCTATAATTTTACCGGCCCTTATCGCTTTATCACTCATGTCAAAAAGTGGTATTTAATGTAAAAAGAAAGATAAAATTGTTTAATTTGCAGAAAATATCCAAAAAGTTTTAAAATTTTAGTAATCAGTAATAAAATCGTTTCAGCAATTCGCGCCATTAGTAAAGCAATTTTACAATAATCTACAATAATCATTATTTTCCTTTTGTTAATTTCAAAATTTAAATTTGGAACGTACAGAATCATGCCAGGATTCTTCAAATAACATGCCAATACATCGTCAAATTAATAAAACCTCTTACTTGTCCTTCTTCATTGAAGTGGAGAAAAAAATATGAAGTGCCCGTTTTTTTTGCAAAAGAGTTTAGTTTCAAATAAACGTCTAGAAATCATGTACTAACCAGTTTTTATGTAGGTAATAGCCCATATTAATATTCTAACGAACAAGTCAGTTGAGTACAAGCGAATGTTAAAACCACTTATTTCATAAAATATGAAATTGTTTACATTAATTCTCTCTATGAAATGACAAATAGGCAAGACGTTTACATGCAAATTAACTACATTTTCAACTCACATAACAATTCTATTGTTTTAGTAATATTATGTAGGTATGTTCGAATGTTGAATAACAGGTGAAAATAATGTGTTTCTAAAATTAAACATAATTATTGTACATAATTATGTGCTAATGTTGTATAACGCTATTTTTTCAATGGATATAAATAACTGTCTTGTTGGTCTAGAGGTAGGAAGTGCGAATGCTATGGATGAGCTCCTCGGTTCGATTTTCCAGGTCGGCCAAAGTGTTATTCGTACCCCGTTGATGCAATAGACTCGCCCCATATTACATGGGACAAAAACATAACTGGCGGAATGTGGGTGTACTAATAATGGGTAGGTACACGTCTGCCTTACCCTTCGGGGATAACAGACGTGATGTGTGATATTATGTTATGATAGAAATAAACATCAGCCTGTATATATTTATCAGGAAAATCCATGATATGCTGATTTTAACTAAACCACTAACGCTTTTGAGTTTTTTACGTACAGTTGAGCGCGAAGAGTTGAAAATGCAACAACACGTTCTTATTTAGGTACGCATGATAGTGAAAACAATTACGAGTATTACAAAACAAAGACATAAAGGGCATTGATCGCGCTTGGTTACTACGTGTTGGCATCAGTCCATCTATTTTACGTTTCTTCTCTAAGTTCTTGGTAACTAATACATTCTTTGAAGAGACTATGACCAGAAATGAACGTCTTTTGGCTTTGGATAATGCAATAAAATGTGTTGTTTTTTAAGGAAAGAAAAATTTTATTATTATGTAGGTACCTAATGACGTATAAACGTAAATTCAGATCGGAGCATACCCAGTATTTTTACTGCGGTGTTTATGATAATTATGAGTCCTCGAATCATGGGTGATCTTGGTATTTATAATAGCGGGTGAATCGCGTGGATAGGTATACAGGTAGTGGATACAGGTAAATATTTATCTACACCTGCATTATAAAAGTGTGACCATAATGTGTTATGACCTCAAATTTTTAGGCCTTTATGATGGACTTAAGTATAGGTACGTGATTATTTAATAATTACAGGCAGCTTAAATTCCTAAAACAAAAAAACTATTAAAATCGGTTCAATAGTTTCGGAACTTATTCGGTACAAAATAAAAATGTAATAAATAGTATATATTGTTATAATAGTAGATAGAATAATTTATTAATGTAACATTTCCCACCCACATCGTATAATTTTCCCGCATCCGCATTATATTTGACATTAAAGCTAACACACAAAAGGAGTCGAACACAAACAATTATTTTCTAAACCGCTGAATCGCGAGTATAATGTTCACGACAGGTAATTACTTATGGCCCATATTGTATGCATTACAGCACTTGGTAACAATGTGTACCACTTGGCTGGTCAATTGGCACATATCGATAATGCCAAATGGCGTTATCCTTACCAAATGGCATTATTATGCCATATGCAGTTGGCAATGTATTGGTAGTTCGCCAAACGCCTAGAGGGACTCCAGGATCGCTGCGTCTGGGCCAATTTATCGCGTCCCTAATGTATCGGTATATTATGTCGACGACAATTTCAGATATAATCAACGTGATATATGTCCCTGTTACTTATTGTCTTATGGGGACATAAATCCTCCTTATATTCTCGCAAACTTATCCTGTTTGACAGAACCTCTCAGGACATAAAAGCATAATATTTCCTCGTTTTTTTCACACAAATAAAAAATTCTTACAGGAGTAAGGAGACAGTACAGTCGACCTTGCAATTGGGATACCAGTTTTAACACTTCCCAATAAAATTAAACATACATTAACATTCCAAATAAATAATTAAGGTTGAAACTATCATATTGTCACATGTAGTCAAATAAACCTGATTATTTGTATGAATGGTAATAGGAGGATATTTCGTAAAAATAGAAACACTTCGAACGATTACAGCTTTAATTGTAAAAAACAGCGTCCCAAAAATAACAAAAACCGGAACAGGTAATTTTAGGTTAGATGTCAAAATCAAATTAACATCAGCTGTCAATGAACGTTGACACCAACGTTTGCGTTTGAAATAAAATTTATAAATAACAGGATTACCTAATAGAAACTAATTAATTAACACTTATGTTGCTTATCTATACCGTATATCAAAAACTGTGTGTATTTCTATGTTAGGTGTAAAAATTGAAAATGTTCGAAATTGTCGATGTGTCGCCATCTAGCGGCAAAATGCCAGTGAGAGCAATCATCCATCCACCTTAATGGACACTTGTAACAGATTATCCCTAAGCCGTACTTCTCTAACCTAATCTTGAAGGAATACAACTTACGATAGGATAACGCAATAATCTTAGATCATGAGATAAGTGAGAGCCTATAAATACAATTCAACAGGTTGCCGATAAACTGACCGACCTTATTTAAATTTAGTGGGTCGAGACTGGAGACGTTAATTTCGTTTGTGGCACGCATTAAGTTGCAAAGTGGACTGTACTGTATCTTATAGATGATTAATTATCTATACTAATTATTATAAATGCAATGTAACTCAGTCTTTATTTATTTATTGCGGAATGAGCCTGCTCTTGACCTTGATCACGCCTGATGGATGAGGTCTATGATGGAACGAGTGTGCCTAGAAGATGCCTATTCGCTCGTACTTTGAAGGCAGACGAGACTTTTATTACTTATCTATGAAGAAAGGAGATCGGAATTATTGGGATAAAGTATGTACAGAAACGATATGTATATAAAAAAAGACTAGATTTTTTACTGATTAAAAATTACATGTAACAATAATAACTTTCCACCGGAATCAGCTAAAAATTATAATTTGAAACATGGTTTTTAGATAGTTCTAAAACTAGCTCCGTAAACAAGCTGTCAGGTCATTTTAAGTTCATTCTTAAACTAGTAGTTCTAAAGAAATTATTAAATAACCCTCCTTTTGGGCTTCGCCGCAGTTGGGTAATAAACGATATCTATTTTGTTTTAGCATTTGTCATGAACATTACAATCATTTATGAAAGAAAAATGACATTTTGATGGAATTATTGTTGTTTTAGTAATAGTTATTATTTATTTATTTAACAATGACATCGTTCAAAATCGTGTATCGGGCTTACTACTTACTGTTTCAAAACGAAAAAATATTGATGTTTGCCAAAATGTCAATGTCACGTTACTGATCCCGTCAAGTCCCGTCATTCGTTTTCCTTTTTTGTGCTATGCAATAATATTCTAATATGTAGTAACACACAAATGTGTTTTCAAACAATTAAATCAATGTGTTTATTTGATTATGGTATTTACAATACATTTTGGCATTATATACCTACAATTCCTACCATCTGTCGCCTAACCTAACCTAGTGACCCAAAAACTTATTTTCTTCCTAATTCCCAAGGTTTATGAAAAAAAATCTTTCTGTTATGAGTATGTATGTATTTTATCTATTAAATAACACATAAATGATTACTGTACATATTTGGCCCACCATGCCGATTTCCTTGGAATAGAGACTATGATCTGGGTAAGGAAATAAGATTTCGATTGGGATTTGATACTGATAAAGATTTATTCCCATGTGCAAAATTCAGACCACCACGTGGACAAAGTCACGGCAAAACCAAGTGGTACCAATATAGGTCTTCGCGATATCCCTTTGAAACACCATTAAGTTAGACATTTTCGTCTACAATACCTTTTTTCCGTCAAAATTTGCTTTTATAATAACAAATAATATTCTTATAAAGGCCACTCCAAAAGAATGAACAATAATAAAAGACATAAAAATGGAAAGAAAACAATTGTTACGTCAAAATGTTTTGCCTTTCGAGCTAAGGTCGATCGTACTGTAAAACGCTACATCAGTAGCGTTTTACCTTAGTCTTAACGTGATACAAACTCAAATCATCAATGAGCGGCCATGTGGATCTCTTCAGGTATATAATGATTTACATGCAAAGTTTTGATCAATAATTGGGTCAAAAAGTTATAATCGCTCTAGAAGGCATAATATGTTTTATGCCATAATTATTATGTAGCACTGTAGCGCGATCCACCTCCCCCTATGCTGCGTAAGCGTAGGCAAACTAACCGTAGATGGAAGGATCACGTTATAATGTTTGTGATTCTGTGAGAAAACTGAGTAAAAAAAAGATCACTTTACTTAATTTAGTATTCATGACTTATGTCGTACTTAATGTAATAAATAATTAACTAAATCCCATCACTTGCACGACGAGGATGAAGAAGAACAAGCAGCCAGAATGTTATGGCATCATAACATTAATATTTTATTGGCGGTCCATGGATGCCGCAACCAATTACATAATTATATAGTACTAGCGGACGTCCCGCGGTTTCACCCGCGTAGATCCCGTTTCCGTGGGAATACAGGGATAAAAATGTAGCTTTCCAAGGGTGAAAGAATTTTTGAAATCGGCCCAGTACTTTTTGAGCCTATTCATTACAAACATACAAACATACAAAAATAGGTACAAATCTTTCCTCTTTATAATATTAGTGTAGATTATATGCAGGATTATAATTAGCTCTATATGGACAACCATTAAGAGTTGATCCTATTGAAATAGAATCTTCAAGTAAAAGGTCTCAATTCAGGTTTCAATTGGATGTTTTCTTCGTAAGTTTTTTGCCTAAACATGCATCGGGAGTATGATTCTTACTAAATAAATAAATCCTTGCAACTTCGGGTTTTTCGTTTGTTCTACTTTAGTGCTGAAATATTCTGGCTACTCCTACATTCGCAAAGCGTTGTAGACGACAGACCTTAGTCTTAATTATAATTGAAGTCAGCTATTGCAAAAACAAAACAATCGAAAAAAAAAACATTGCTAAAACAATCTTTCTGTGGATCCATCGTCGAATAAAAAGCATCGAACTAAGTATAAACACGCGAAAAATACTTCGATAAATTCTGTCGCCTAGTGCCTAGGGGCTATTTTCGACATTATTTAAGACCTTTGTAATAAAATGGTTGTCGCACGCAAAGCTTTTCTAGAAATAAGTGTAAAAGCTCCGTGACTGGGATTTGAAGTTAGGAACAGTCTCGTTTTATGTTTGACGTTATTGGCACCCTAGGGCAGTGGGTAAGTGTGACCGAGTGCCCTATGCTGACCCTATGGCTGTGGTAGAGTGCCCTATTGCCCGTTCCATCCTATTGAGCCCTGAGAAAGGTAGGATGGTATTTGCTTTCATAACTCCCGTTGTTGAAGCATTTGGTTAGAGAAAGACTGTTAGTTTGTTGTATGTATAACCTATAGTGGACTCAACACAGCACGGCTTTGTTGTGGAGTCAATTAGTAATTTTTTAAATCTGACAGTAATATTTCATTTAACAAAACTAAATATATAAATAACTTCAACAAAATCATTCTGAATCAAGTCGTTTAAATCACAATGACGTTGAGATTGATTAAAATAAAATGAAATTGAATACTGGAACTAAACTATCCTTAAAAAATGCTCTTTACTACCCTCCGACAAGAAAATGTTCTCAAACAAGACAACTTGTTAAGATAATCGACGTGTCAGTAAAATTAACGACTTCCAAAACTTGCTGCCTCGTAAATCTTTTAACGTGCGGCCGACGGATATCGGATTCATGTCAAACGATCCATAAACTGTTCCTCGATAAATCATCACTACCAATCCCATATTAGCACCAGATTGAGCTTTTTCACAAATCAATAAAACTCCAGGGCCAAACTGTAAAATCTAAAACTGACAGAACTTGATCTATTATCACGCTAATTTAGACTTTATTGTGAAATTTGACAAGTTATTATTGATTGGGTATATGCTTTGTTTATTAAGGTTTAAAATCGCGGCACCAAGAGGTCATTGCTTACATCTTATGCATCACTCAACTTGATCCGTAGATCGTGCCTGTACATAAAACAACTAGTTTAAAAGCACTTAAAATTCCCACATTCACACACAGTGTTGAAAGATAAGACGAATTAAATTGATGGAGATTTGGGCCTCAAACGTTGCAAATTGTTAGTGTGAATCCAAACATACCTCCAATTATTTGAATAATTTGGAGCGTCCCAATTAATCGAACGCCCAAATAGCAGTTCACTGTTTCTGAGTTTAGAATTCGATTTTGACCTACAAGTTAAAGGTAGTGGATTGTTTAGAATATTTGATAGAATTAACATTTCCAATTATTTAGGTCGGCAAAGGGCGAAACTATAAAATTGGAACTGGGTCTTCTGTGGACTAAGTTACTAACCAATTATTTTCACAAGACTTAATTAGAACTGGTAAATACAATTTACCGCAAATATTGGCAATTAAATTCAATATTAAATACAACGTTTAATATTGTAAATCGATTATTGAAATATTTGGGTATCCATCAGCAGCAATTATTTAAAAGAGCCAGGTGCATGAGAAAGCTCTGCGGTGTTCCCACAAGCGATAACAATTTAATAATCGATTTGCTTCGAATCGTTCGTCAGATTGGGAGTCGAGAAGTACGGTACAAAGTACCTACAAATCCGTGCACCGAGACTGTTCTGGAAACTTTCCAAGCTTCGTACCTAATTCTCAAGACTCTTATGTCAAAGTTCGTATGCAAATTCTATAATGTCTATCTAGAATTACCTTCCCAGAAGCACTTTACTTTTTTGTCTTCAATTTTCTGTAGGAAGCGATGTTTACCTGGGAACAAAATAGGTTTTTTTAGTAACTTGACTAAGAAATAATCCTGTTTTCGTGTAACTTTATTACGGAGGTACAGCGTGTTACAATAAGGATTATTTTATATTAAAATCAAATCTTTATAGTTTACTCTGTACTTTACTGTTAAAAGTCAATCACCGTTGAGAACAAAACCTTTAAATTATTAGCAGTTTCTAATTAATTAATTTCTCAATATTTTCACTGAAAATCATCGCAATAGCTATGCCTGTTCTAGATCCCCTAAATATAAACTCAATTGACAACAGAAATCTAATTTTCTTAAAACCAGTTACACAAACATACATCACTTATTTAAACAAGCCTCCTAGATAGACTCAAAACTCTTTTAAACTCACTTTCTTTCAAAGGAAACAAAAGGCGTCCGTAATCAAAAAAGCATGGCCGACGCAAAGCGAGAGCTCAAACAAACAAAAAAAAAACCTAGATTTGTTTAACAAACCGTGGCAGGACGTGTTTATCTTTCACGCCCACCAGTCGCGATAATGCGCTGGTCGAATTACAATCGGGCGAACTTAACGCTAGTTTTGTAATAGAGAAAAAATACCGATTGCAGAATATGATGTCCTAGTACTTGGATGCTCTAGTTCCAGTTTTGTTATCATGTTTTCGGCTTAGGTCATACATAGTGCGGAAATTGCAACCTTTATTATTTCCATTTTGGCGCTGAATTGGTAGTGTGGTTTTCAGCTCTCGGCGACCATTTAGTAAGTCACATTTTTCAACTAACAACTTTTTCATCATCATCGTCATCATTTCAGCCAAAAGACGTCCACTGCTGGACATAGGCCTCCCCCAGGTGTCGCCACATTGACCGGTCCAGTGCGTCTCTCATTCAGCGGGTTCCTGCAACCTTGACCAGGTCATCGGTCCACCAAGTGGGAGGCCTTCCAACGCAACGTCTTCCGGCAACTTTTTAAAACAAGAAAATATTCCATTATAAGAGTGATAGCGCAGAGAAAGGTTGAATAGCAAAAGGCAATAACTATTCGCATTTGACGTAATTTAGTAATAAAATTTCGACAAACATGCGTAATGTATTGCAGATTGCATTCAAACTAGCTGTGATATCATCATCCACTACCACGAATAATTTGTCCAGAATACCTACAAATGCCACACTACTACATAGATCCTCATGTGATCCTGGTATCGGGTATATGAATGATAATGCAATCAATTGGATTAGCCACGTGCAATTGCGACAGTTCGGTAACACACACCCAATCGGATCAGATTACTGAGTCCGTCTGAGCTTGGCACACATCAATCACGATAGAATCAATGCTTGACTCCTCATCTGATATCTTAGTATCTCGGGAAATGGATTGAGGATGATGCTTGGAATTATGTAGTGGGGACGTCAACGGGTGAGTGAATAGGTTGCAGGTCGACTACCGCAATACAATAGATAAATATATAATGAAATAGTGCTTATTTGCTGTTTTATAGCAATAATATATGATAATTAGCATAATTTTAAGTAATACCATATAGGCGTATCATTAAACTATTTATTTTTATTTTTCGCGCCTACACATTTCCGGGTTTAAAAAAACATTTCCGGTATTCTTATAAGGTCAATACCGCAGGATTATTCCATATAATTAATAACGAACTACTTATTGAGGAATGTTAATGATAAATATTCGTTATTCCTACGCATGCACGCACTTTAAATATTTAAAACGAACTTGAATTAACGAACTCCAATCCATTCCCCGAAACACATTAAATAATAAAACTATTGAATACACGAAGATGATAAAAGGTTAACATTACGAATCTACCGCTTTCGAGAAGGTTGTAGAACTCACCACATCACGTCCACGTGGAGTCTTGGATGTGCCTATGTGAGAAAGTAAAGTAGCTTATGTATTATTCTAGATTAATATATCTCTGTGCCAAATTTATTTCAGATCATTTAACCATTCTGGCTGTTACTGAGAAATTCCTGATATAAAAACCCAATAACACTGTGCCCAACCCGGTAACCTAACCCAGAACCTCAGCACAGTTGTTGCGCTTGCGACCATAAGACCGAGGAGGCAGTAATACTAGTAGCAAGATTATACGAAATGATAATTATGTTACAGAACTACGTCAGGTGTGATCGCAAGCGTTACGAGGCGACTAATAATACTCGAGCAGTTACAAGCCTGTTAGATCCAATCAGAAGCACGTACATTGAATATGAAGCCTTCATTGTCAGAGATATGTGCGTTCCCGTATTGAATAGTGCAAATCTTCATAATTATAACGTGAGCAGCCTGCCTACGTATTGTATGTCGTGTGTGAAACGCCTTAATTACATTGACAAGTACGAGGCAACTCGATCCAGTAACACAGCCACTCCGATGAATATTAATAAGGGTTTCGTGCTGAACCGGTGTCTAATGGTAAAATGTTATAGACGTATGTAGAAGCGTTTGACGATTATCAGATTACGAAATATATACGGAATAACTGTTCTTACAGAATATTGAAAGAATGTGGTTATGAAAAAGGTGTTTAATAAACGCTAAAAAAGCGATGGAAGCTGACAAAAAAGTATCAATTTTGCCGGTATCGGCGCGATTCGCAACGGTTGTAACAAGGTGGGTCGCTGACAAAACAAATTTACATAAATCCGGGTGAATCCGTAAAAATGACGCGCGACAGCCGAGCCGATAAGCCCCGGGTATCATTAGCTCGGGCCAAAGTCGGGCGATCACTCACTTGTGCGGCCTCCGATACGAATGGGCTAGGGAAAAATCCCAAATATCAATCTTCTTTTCCTCATTCTTCCTACGATCAATTCTAAATTGAAAATCTCGAGAGATGCGGAATCACTCAAGTCCTTATCTTTGAGCTGCGAAAATAAAAATTCGATAACTCGAAAAATTATTTGAAGTAACATTTGAGTCTATTAATAAAAAGTCGTAGGATTAATTGATTGGTTTTAATAGAAAATGTTGAATCGGCAACTTTAATAATATTAAGTTCAATAATAGTCCAGCTGTGTATTATTTAGTTTCACAGAGTATTCCTAGACAAAGCGACCACCGCTAAAGGATGCTGACTGCATCGCCGAGTATGCCTCCTTTCCTGTCCTTTGTGCCCTAAAAGCTGCAGTCAAAACGACCTTTACGCTGCCACCGATGATGCTGAGAAGTATTATGCCAATTAAATATAATATTTCCATTGACACGCAGAAGAGGAGGACTCAATTATTGAGTCGCTCTTAAGTTTAACACTAAAATCTCAACCATTCTGAAATTACACGCCAAATCCCCAAAGACGAAGTCATCCGAAAATGATTTCCGATTCGATAAAACGCGAACAGTTCCCGTTTATTAAATTAATTCGAATTCCGTCGGTGCACTTCGGGGAAGTTTCATAACGTTCCCCGGTTGAACTTTGAAACTGCTCGACTTTGCCATCTTCTTTTATTTCACAAGACACAATCAAACTGGGCTACAACCTAAAGGATTTTCTTGCAATCTACAACTGCGCTGCAACTCAAAAGGCCTTTGATATAATTGGAGATAAAAACTTTCTTTACGTACTTCCATTTTATATGTAGTTCAGGTCTTGAATGTCTTCTAAAGTTTTGTGGTATGTAAGCTTTGAAGCGGTTGCTTCTGAAAATCTTTTGTAGTTTACTGTAATTTCATTTCCAAAGATATATAAAACGTTTGCGCATTTGTCGGGAAACAGCAGTAATGTTTTTGAGTTCTTTTAATAACACATACACGCCTGTACTTACTTCTTGGACTGAAATTATATAAAAAGAACTATATAGATCAAAACATATAAAAATACCCATCTATAACCAAAGTAGAAGACCTTTTGTGAGCACTAATAAATGTTTGTCAAAATACTCACCAATTATGAAAACTTTACAATGGCAATGTTTAAACGATACGTCTTCAAAATATATGTCATATTATCTTTGTTCAGCTAACAATCAGCATACAACGAGTTCACGAACTCATCAAAACAAGTGAACATGTCTCAACAAAATCCTCTTTACTCAAAAGAAGTAAATTACAAAAGCTGTTTCTCCTTCGAAGGGGACTGAAGCTGAATCAGCCGAAACACGGATTTGATAATGACATAAAAGAGCAATTCTACTAAATTATCTTGTGATACGCAAGCAAAAAAGATCTTTATTGGTACCTACTTTATGAGACACATTGATCGGGGAAGGATGCTTGTTAGCGTTGTAAAACAGGGATAAGTTCAAGCGTAGGTTTTGTTCTTTCATATTATTTTAAATTGCATAGCCTCGGGATTTTAAAATGCTCTAGAATATAATCGGACTGGTCTGTTATAACAAGTGACAGTATGAAATGAAATTCAATTTTCATAAAACTAAATCTCAAAATGGCGTCACTTTAATCAGAATTAATTAATGAAATTAATTAATTATTATTTGAATTAATTAATTAATGTAATTTATCTAAAATATGTATGTATTTAGAAATATATAAGTATGTTTATCAGTTGTCTAGTACCCATAACACAAGCTCTGCTTAGCTTGGGACTAGATGGCGTTGTGTGATAGTTGTGGAATATTATTATTATTATTATTAATTGCAAGTCCGAAGAAAAGAAAAGAAAAATCTATGTAATATTTTCATTTCATCCTAGGAATAGACTAAATAACATGTACTTGTTCTCGTATACCAATGCCGTAGAATAGTGTTTAATACAGAGTTAATTTCGTTTTTTTTTGTATGAAAACTTAATGGAGTAATCTTTGAAATATTGTTTTACGGGATTGTGATTTTTCAGTGAAGTAAATTAAACTAAATAATATTAACCTAGGTTTTTTTTCCTCCGACACACCTAGAAAAGATAGTTTTTATGCCTTTATAAGATCTGAATAAAAACAATATTATCCTATTTTTATTTTAAATCGACTTTAAATTCACACTCATCGAAACATTAACTATACGATCTCCACATGAATTTGCGATTTACTTACAATGTTTTGCGGCAATCCATTGTATGCCTAACTGAGTTGTATAACAGTTTCCTCATCTCGTATGCAGATTACATCAATTTCTCTTTCCATTAAGTTAATAGACAGATTTAACGCAGTTTCTGCATAGACGGATGGTCAAGGCGCCGTGAAAGGTGCACTTGCTAGAAATTAATGTGGCGTTACAACCGGCATAATATTAATTATTCTCTATGAACAAAACTTGATGAAAGTAAAAATGGTTGTGTATAAAATTTTATGCCCGTCATTATGTGCTCATCTTTACGATATTGTGAAATTTTCTTTCATAAGAACACGATTTTGTAACGTCAATAAAATTCCCGGTTTGGTGGTATTTTGTGTTTAAATTACATAGCATAAAATGATATTGGAATTAATGATGGAATATATTACAATGCACCATCATCATCATATCAGCCCGTAATCGCCCACTGCTGGGTAAAGACTTCCCCTTTTTTCCGCCACACTTACCAGTCTTGTGAGTCCCTACAAATAATCAATATATTTACTACATTCCACACGCCTTTGTTTCACAACATTTTAGATTACTAGCTTGAGCCAGCGACTTCACCCGCGTGGTTTTCGATAATAATTGTCCCGGGATAAGAAGTATTCTATTACTTCTTATTCCGGTAGTCTGGTCCCGTGTTAATCCAGGTTATAAACTATTTGTGTTCTTTTCATCCACATTCGTTTAGTAGGTAGTTTTTGCGTGACAGAGTAACAAACATCCATCCATCCATTTATCCACACACTTTCGCATTTATACTCGTAATATTAGTAGGATATGTTATTTTCTCAACTTAGTTTTCTTATCACACATTGTTTAAAACTGCCCACTTAATAACCTCTATCACAAAAATATAGAAACCAATACGAAACGTTTATGTCCATCATGACCAGCCGATTCCTAAGCCACCCATTGGCTCCCAGCTTACACACTAAACATGGCTATTATCAAGACGCTCAGCGTGCAATCAGAATACGCAATGAGCCTCCATTGTCCATCCCACACAAACAAAGACTAAGGATATAAGCTTATACGTCAAAGCCTATTCATTCTTGAAAAGTCCAAAAACCCCCAAGATAAGGTGGGTCATCCGAGACTTATAAAAGGTGGGCAAGTTATTATGCCCATAATAAATGAACACCCACGTTTAGCCTGTTTCTTTATTATGTAAAACTTGTAGGCATAATTATGAAAATGTTCGGTCTTACGTTCCTTTGGTGGTTTGTTAATAATTAATGAGGTAGCCTTCCGTATTGTTACAGAACAAAAAAAAGGAATATTTTTTAGTGAAATAAATATTTTTTTCGCCTCATTATGGTATCGCTTAGGTAAGCAACGGACGATATGTCATCGTAACGAGACACACATGAATATGATTATGAAAATCAACGGTCCGTCATCCATCGTTCGCTTCGTGTTATTTTTTTACCTTTATTTTCATAGCCTAAAAATATTTCAGACAAAAGCCCAACGTGAGGATACAGATAAAAAAGTGATATTTTTATGAGTAAACTTTTCCAGAGGGAATTGTTATTAAAAGCTATTGTTTTCAAATTTGAAGTTCATCACTTCAACAGCAACACAGAAATTCGTTCCACCATTTAAATTAAGCTGCATCTACTAAAGAAATCACTTTATCCAAATTGCTTGAGCCTTGAAAAAGCCATGAGAAAGCAATTTATTTAATACAATAAGCAACCAACTTCAGAACAGTTATAGGCACATTGGAATAAACTTAATCGGTTTATAAACAATTTGTGATAACCCACTCGTCATTAGCGTTGGCTTAGCAAGAATGCACCTTAATTCTTTACAAAAAGATTGGAATTCCAATGTGAGGTACAGGAACATTGAATCCAAATAGGGGAACCTTACGGTACTGACGGAGAGTGGAGCGGCACAGTGCCGATCGAGTCAGGTCAAAGGTTGCTTATTCATACATTGTTAGCAATCTTCTTTAAAAGGTGTACCCGTTTGTGATTTCAACATTTGATTGTGACCTCTTATCCGTAATCAAAGACGCCTGGATTGAGAGCGCGACAAAAAATCAGCTAACAGACCAACGAGCCGCCGCGCCGTGCACCTGTGTATAATTTTTCAAACAAAGTGGTCCTCCACCAGTTTGAGATGTCATTTCAGGATAAATAAATAATATCCCGTTTATCAAAGAGCATTTAGATGGCATCATAAACGAACGAATTGGTCGGCCGCTTACTAATGAGAGCCCTCGAGACTTCTCAACTGAATGAGAAAGAACTTCTTTATTATTTTTTAACCTCAGCTTGAAAAGAGCTCATATTACCAATCTTCCCAACAAAGCGATACCAGTTCAACCAGTCATTATTTACACGCAGTAAATTACAGAGCTGAACAAAAAAGATCATCGATAGCCACAACTACCGGTATCGGGGCTACTAACACGGCCTGTCGCAACGCAGAACAATTTAATAATACGATAGAGGTCGTCGCATTTATGGTACACGATGATCGGGTAGCATCGGGCCATACCGATGAAGCAAGCAACTGACCTTTACTACCTCCCCGCTTCCACCTCCCTTCTATTCCCCACCGCAGTCCCCTTTACCAAGTCACATCACGGATATACGAGCAGTACCTTTTACATAAAAAGCCTTTATACATTTTAATTCAATATTATAAAGATCGTGATCCAAATTACATGATGTGTCATATTCAACAACTTAATTAGATATTGATCTTTCATTAACGTTGACACGCTAAACTGCCTTGGCAGTTTCTGATCTGACATTAAAAACTAATTAGGTAACATCGTGATGAGTCTTTGAGAGCCTTGATTTATATTTGACTTTGGATAATCATTTAGTATCATATTCTTCTTAAATACGACCTAGATTTTCTCAAATCTTTTGATTGTGCTCATCACTGTTTGATGTGGGTCACTGTCAATTTAAAAACCATTCAGCTTGATTCTGTTTCATAATTTTATAAGCAGTTTATTTGACTTTTAGAATAGTTATTTTAGTATCAAATTAAAATATCTATTTTTAAAATCCAGTTAGCAAAGTTCACATACAATCTGAACAAAGACCGGCTTACCGCACAGATGGTGAGCATAATAAAACTGTAGTTAGCAGAAAAATAACGACTTTGTTCTTAAAATAAACCAAGCGAAAACAAGTCCACAACTTGGATGCAAATTATATGCAGGACCTATGCAAAAATAAACTAGTATTATTAAGCTGAGTATTTTTACTTCAAATGGATTTGTGGGCATTGCAATCTGAAGACTGGTTTAGCGAAGTAGTAGTTTCATGGGAAGGTAATGCGAGGCAAAGCTATAATCCCTATAAACCGTGGAGTGTAGGCACTGGGGCCGGATGCGACGGTCATATTTCATTACATGCACTTCGAGCAAGACGTGCACGATACTGCAGCGGAACAAATCCCGTAAATTGTTAGTCAAGTTCAAATTGGTAGTGACATAATTCAGATTTCTCAGTGCAGATATGAAAGACTGAATTATACTCGTACTAGTGTGCAAATTACACGAGCAATATTATGACATTGAACTAATAAACGAAGAGGCTACAGATAAACACTAATATTAAAAGGAATGCTCTTTTTTTGGCATTCCTTGTAACGGAAAATCTATTTGCAACGGAAGTCTTGTAAAGCTAAACTTAATTAACTCATATCGTGTATCATCATTTTTTGCTACAAATTCGTGCTTAGTACCGTCAGGAATTGAAGTTACGAATCGCATGAATACTTTTAAAGATACTTTTTTATAGAGCATTTCAAAGTCAAATAAAATTATTTAAACGAAGCTGCACTTCTAATACACAATGTAATCATCATATTAGTTGTTTCTGCAGTAGGTGCCAAATTCTGTTAGCTACAACTAAACTCACTAACAACAAAATACATATTCTTGCGTAAACTTACATCACATTCACACAGCGTAATGCCTCAATGCATATGTCTCCTCTGATTCATGAAACGGCAGATGACGCCGCCTTCATATCCGGGTCACCAAGATACAATCAGGAGGCTTTAAGACGACATTCCATATCCAGTAAAGCTATAGTATTATTTATATCGATATGGCATGTCTTCAATGTAAGCCAATCAGACCCAGTCGATCGGAAATTCCGCACGGAGCATCACATGGCAACATACGAAAATAGATAATGTCGATACAAAATGCATGAGATAGACGGCGCTCTGTAAACATGACATACCAGAATCGGTGAAGTTTGTTTCAAACAGATGGATACCTACTACAATTTAGATATGAGTACTGAAACTACACTAGAAAGCGGGCAAAAGGTTTCCACAAAAAGAAACATTATTTTGTAATAGTAACTAGTATTTCAACCTAATCGTGACATAAGAGAAAAGATCAAGCTTCCTAGCACAACTTTCAGAATAACTTGACCTTTAACACACAAAGCAAAAGACCAAAGATGACATCCGAGAGTTATGTATAACCTTTTGGCGATGCAAAAAAATCATTTGTCATACAAGTGTCTATGAATTTTAATGATTCGTGTGACGGATTGATATTAGACTGTGGAAATGACCGTAATTGATTAATTATAACTTTGACTATGGCATAATGACACCTATGATTTGAGAAAGCAATGTGAAATACAACCATATTTAAACTAGTCATATAGATAATTTGGCTTTACGGATGTGACGCAGTATTCGGGACATTTATGTTGTAAAACATTTTCCATGCACAGCGAAAACAGCGCGAAAGTACTGCAATTAGTGTTACTAAGTAGCTTAAAAGTGTTACAGCAAAAGTAGCAGGTTTAAAATCGTCTACTAACACCGCACTCACCCATTACGCTGCATCTTACATGAACACAGGCGTTAAGAGAAAACTAATCCGAAACAAGCTATACATATTAAAGAAAAATAAAGGATTCAGCTCAGTTCTTCACCTAGACTAGTATACAATGAATATAGTGAATTTGAAGCTTTACATTAAACTAATAGATTAATAGCAATCGAAGAACAACAAAGGCAACATAAATAAAGTTGTGCCAGGCCTATTTCTGTAGACAGTCTGCTAAGCCGCATAGATACCCGGAATGGTGACTGAAACGTGCTAAAACACAATGCACGGAGATATTCTATTAAAAGAAAAGTTATTTTTACGAGAGGCTGGTTGCGAAGCAAATGTATGGATTTGATCAATTTTGTAGTGAAATATTTGGTGGAAACAAAATAACATTTTGGTGAATCGTGAGTGTTTGATAAACAAATTCTTATAACGGGAAAATATAAAATAACGTTATTCCAAAATCGATTACAATTTCACCGAATTAAAACTTATATGTTTGTGTAGGTGAAAGCATCAAATTATTTGATTTGAACCAAGACTATTCGGAATTTTTCATTTTACATTCACTTTTGTTCATTAGATTTTACTCGTTTTTACGAAGTTAGCTATCTTGAGCAGGATGTCGCGATATGCAGAGCGTGAGAACTCGATTGTATCTTAATAAGTTTACCCACGATTCGGATTCACCCAAGAAACGTCATTCAAGCGCTCATTTCGTAATGACTCAACTAAAATGGCGATAAAAATCTGGATCGCTTGGTTTTTGCTTTATTGTTTCTACATAAAATCGATGTGAGCAGAATTTATTACTGCAATGTGTTAACTAGTAGACACTTAACTATGAGAAATAATATTAAAAAATAATATTATAATACGAGAAAATAACAAATTCCGAAATAGTTACCATTACTCTTTTTCCGTGTGGTGTCGGACGTAAAGAATAGCACCATCCCATATCTTCCCGTGGGTGTCGTAAGAGGCGACTAAGGGACTTACCAGAGAATGGGCAGCAGCGTTCTCTGTGTCTTTGTAACAACCATACTGCGATCGCCAACCCGCCTGCCAAGCGTGGCGATTATGGCAAACCCCCCCAAAAATGCCTGGGGGAGGCCTATGTCCAGCAGTGGACGTCTTTTGGCTGAAATGATGACTCTTATAAGATTAAATATTTCTAACACCAACAACAGTAGCAAGACTGCAGAAACCATCCGGAAAACTTTAAGATCGCTTCTATAAAATTGTACTCCCAATAGTTTTGCTGAGACTAAACAACTTGGGAAGTACACTGTATGAAATCCAACTGGGTGAGAAAATAAAAGCTAAAATGTCTAGGAACACGATAACTGTAACAAATAGAGCAGATTGGAAGGAAAACAAAGTTTAGCGCAACGAGCAAGAACTTTACAGACTCATTTCAAACGAGAAAGAGGATATGAAATCAATTAAGGCTTACTTTTTATTATTTTAGTATTTGGTGATTTGTTTACAACGTAAATTTTACTATTTTATAGACTGAATTTCACAAGGTTCAACTCCTTCTATGGGAAGTCAGAATATCGGAAGACTGAAAACCAGTCTTGTGAGGTATCATACAGCTTGATTGATCAGATCAGATAGACAGTCACTCAATGTAAATGCTAGTATTCAGCTTCATCCGGTGAGACAGGAAATCGACACCAACATAACTGGGAAAAAATAAAGCAAAATGATGATCTTGAGAATTTCAACTTTAACAGCGTAGATGACGATACCATTAATCCCTGTAACCAAGCGTACGATAAGAACACGCCCACCAGTTGCAAGATTCAATCATGTATCATTAGGAAAGTGCTTTCAAAAGCAAAAACCCAAACAAAAAATAGGAACAAACTTCGTAAGTAATTCATCATTCTCAAACACCCAGTATTATGCTATAACGAGTCATCACTAGGATGTTTGTTTAGAAAGTTACGTCGCAAAGTGCAAAAAGTATGTAAACGTTCATCTCTGCACTGTTCATATGCGCCTGGTAGCTGTTACACAAGTATTGCATAAATCCTTTCACTACTTGCAAATCTAGAATAGGCATCTAAAATAAAATTTTATTGATATTTTGATTTTTTGTGATTTACTATTTCTATAGTCGTTTCAGTTTTATCATTATTTTTTTACTGATGTTATTCACTTTCGTTTAAGAAGCAAGTTTTTTTAATCGTTGTTCATCATCATTATCATTTCAGCCGAAAGACGTCCACTGCTGGACATAGGCCTCCCCTAAGTGTGACAACTCTGACACTAGGTCAGGCACTAACCTCACAAAAAAAAAGAAAGAATTTGAATAAATCTAATTTATTGTAGGCAAACTAAATTCCGAAGACATTCTTTTTAACTTTCTAGTTCTTCTCAGTCTCCTCAAAAGTTAGCGGTCGAACGTTGCCACGGATCTCGACTCTCGCTTCCTAGTTAGTCACTATCCACAGTATCCACAGTTTGTCTAAACAAAGTGAATTCTAAACTAGTATAGCAAACATACGTGTGTTAGCTCAATCAAACAGAGACATCCACGGTCTGAATTGGTTATTTTGACTATACACCAGTTGCTAATTGAATCGTGTAGGTGTATACGATACGGCCGATGTACCAACGCGTGTGTTGGTACTGTTACGTTGGTAGCTACAAATCTAATTCAAACAGTTTTATAGCTTTTGTTCATGACGATCAAAGTTTTCAAGAGCGAGTGTGTGAATTTTATGTATCGTTGAAATTGTTTTATTTTTGCAGAGACGATTAAAATTGGTTTAGGTTAGCTTTTATAGCATTTATCAATTAATAGAATGGAATGAAAACATACAATCATTCACTCAATACGTTATAAAATAAATTACCCAAATTAAACAACCATCTTGCTTCAATAACAAAATCCCATCGTCTTCCTGTAATATTTTAAAATCCACCAATCAGTGAAAACAAATTCGTGTCGGAACCCCTCGACAAATCATCTTCTGCTACTCTCCCCTTGTCTTGTTGTTTTCTAATTATCTACTCCATCGCATTCAAACCCCAATCAGTATCGAGGCACAAAATGTTCCCAATTATAATACACAGTAACACACACAGAGACAAACGGCACTTCAAAACAAACTCGAGTTTAATGCCTCAGATTGAAAGTTAATTAGATTCCCAATTCCTCCCACTGGGCGAAGCAATTTGAGGCGAAATTAATATGAACGAACAAGAAGAAACAATATCAAATTCGGTTGTTTCAATTTTCTGAACGCAATTTTACAACCTGCCAACTATTTTGTAAAATCGAAAGGCATTTCGGAATCCAAAAAGTATTTTCCGCAGGGAATTCTAATAAAATTTAATTTGACTAATTTACTTCCTTCATTTTGCCTATGAGAAATCTTGCTAATCAAATACAAAAAGAAGCAATACGTATATTTGTACAGGAAAATCATTTATTACCATCACTCAATTATTTACGCCTGCTTTGTTAAATAAATCTTACAGAACTTAAGTATCAACAAATAAGTTATTGCAATGCCATTCGTTGGCCTCATAATTTAATTTTTCGTTTATAATACTGATTTCTATAACAAGTTTATTAAAAACACTAGCTTTTGCCTGTGACTTCCCTTTCGTTTTGGTTGTAAATATCCCACGGAAATATTTGACACTCGTGATAATGTAGCTTTGACGTTAGTGAAAGAATTTTCGGAGTGTGATCTGTAGTCAAGAAGAATACCTACTAGATCCAAACTTTACCTCTTAATAATAAACGAGTAAGTATAGATTGCATAGTCTTAATCAGAAAGGTGATTTAGTATAATATGTCGACAGTAACCTAAGAACCGCTTACATACATACGCACATCATTTCATAATGACTAAAATATCCGAAACAGCCAAATCAACAAAACATTTATCAAATCGTGACTCCAAGTGAAAGTGATTGGCCAGCAGAAGGCATTGAAAACAACACATCACGGCCTTGCAGATCAATCAGACTGATCATAGTGCGTGACTTGTAGCTACTGGCTTTTGATTTTTGCAAAGCTCTGCGTGATGACGTTATAGTGACTCAAGCGCAGCCAAACGGACCGTTTCTGAGGTGTCCTTAATTACTTAAACAGGTACTGCGTATAGGTGGCTCTAAGTTTATCATGGGAGGTTTAGTTCGTATGCATATTGCATAATATACATATTTTTAATAACACAAGTTTGCTGGAGATCCAGATAAAATAAAAATTCGAATACATATCTGAGACGCAGACATATTACTCTACATTGATACATTTCATATTGTTGTGGATGCACAAAATCATTATCCTGCACTTGTTTCATGTTACTTGCAAATTGTAATGCATTACACCGAGCCTAAGGTTGGTGCTACACATGATTTTCTACCAGTACGTCTAACGGTCAATTGTCCGGTACCACTTACTCTTTTTTCATTCAGATCATTTCTCACACAATCCATCCATTAGTCTTACTCAAAAAGATGAATTAATTATGTGTTGTCCGACAGTGAAATTACCAAAATTATGAACCAAGATATCTTAAGATTACTCAAGAACAATTCAATACAAAAATACGAACTTCAATGCAACTCGATTGCAAATACAGCAACAGCAATAAAATAATGGATGATGTAGTAAAACCAATTAATGACAAGGCTACATACATACCTTACTTGAGAATCGTTTAATAAACTATTATTAGTTATAAACCTGTGGTAAGGTAACTCATCGCTTATAATGGCCACAGGAACTTGAATGTTTCTAGTTAGTCCTTAAGATTTGACGTAATCTTATCTCCTCCATTAGAATTATTAGTGTTATCTGTGTCTGAATTTAGAATTGAAGCTTATCTTTGTTCGTTCTATAAAATATTATTCTTTATCAAGTAGTGGCTATGAAACTCATCGTTAGTAAGTTCTGAATCTGGAATCGTTTTAGCCAGTGTTTTTAGATTTAATTTGATTTTATCTCTATTTTAGTATTGTGATGGTATATTTATTTTGGCTGCAAATTCATCTTCTTTTCCTTTAATCGCGTGTGACATTTCTTCGACCTTCCTTGTCCGCTCTTTTACTGACAGTTTTCTTGTTTGTTACTGTAGACTTGGCCGCTTATGGTATTTTTTAACCTTGAATCTTTCAAAACATCAGTCATTAACTAAAATCAATAGACGATTTTGAAACCATATAAAAACTAATACACCACCGTAAAGTTAAAAACAACTTCAATTTCAATACATGGCCTTTACGTACAAATTACTTGAATGCGCGTCCAATCAATCAAACTTTTAACAAATCCAAAAGCTAATGGTATAAAAAAATATAAACGAAAATCAACAACTTGCACGCAAGTGTCATTAATCGAAGATGACAGGCGATAACATTGTGGAGCCACCGTCGTCATCAGGTTCGTTAAGGTTCAGTTTCACTAAACGATCTGTGGCTATATTTGGAGCAGTAAATTGTATCAACTATGAAGTTGTTATAATTAAAATTGGTGATAGGACAAAATTGTATTTTAATTTGTTTTTCTATTACACTTAATTATCCATTTGATTAGATGCTATTTTGTATTGTTTTTACTAATTATAATTTGATTATAAAGAAGTTAAGTTTGCAAATTTGGGCTCCCATGCCCAAACTAGGAAATAAATCTTCCGATTTCAAAAATGAATTCTCTAACGTAGATCTACACTACTACCAAGTGCCATAGATAGGGTATGTTCATTAGTCACGAATGAAGTTGCAAGTAAAATATAGTTAAACACAATTATATAGAGGAAGAAGAAACTATGTAAAGAGGTTAATCCAAGAATGTAGTTTGACCTTTCATGTTCACATGTCAACAACCAGTTGATGATAGGTATTCGTAGAAGCATATAAATTAAAACGTGTGGATAATGTAACGAGCAACCAATTTACATACACACATGGTACAGTAACGCATTAACATAAACATTATCATGTTATGCATATGATATTGCTTCACAGGCAGTAAGCACAAAATTAAAATAATGTGTGCTATTCATTACTTTTAATAATTTATCATTTAAATTAAGCGTAGCGTAAATATTTTATTAATTGAACGTACATTTTATTCTAATTTCAAGAGATTTGTTGAGTTTGTCCTCCAATCTATGACTTTCTATACAGATATAAATGAATACATCATAACGTTTCTACAATTTCCAGCAACAATGTTAAGATTTTTATATTATAATTTTTGGTCTTGAACACATTCAGTTGTATGTATTTTTATTTACTCGCACAGTGGGACCCCCCTCTAAACAGCAGTTCTAAAGGTAGCAAGAACACAATAAAGCGCTATAACGAACAAGGGAAGTATCAAGTGTTGTTCAACCGGCTACCGTGACCATCGCATACGATCTTGATACTTGAATGAGATATTAATGTATTACTATACCTACTCTGATTACATTACTGACTTAGCATTTTGTGTTGGCACGTGAATAGTTCTGCTTGTTATTGAGTTGTTGGAAAGGGATATCGTGGAATAGGCTTCGGACATTCAGATGTTTATTTATAGGAAAATGACGTTTATATTATGTTATGGCCATGGATCCTGTTACACTTATTGGTTTGTTCTTAGGACCTAAATGAAACCTAACAAGAGGTTGCAAAATTATATTTTCTTTTTCAGTTCAAACTGTACTTCAGAACGCAGAGCATGTAATTCACAGACAATAAACACTGTCCTTGGCACGCAAAATATAGTATTTATGCAGAGGAACTTTAAAAACGTTTTGTATTCAAATTAAAATATGCAATCGCCCTTCAAGCCTACTTGGGGTAAAATATACACCCTGAAGCAACGAGTAAACCAACTTACATCTAAATATGCCTAAAAATATGAATGAACTATCAGCCAGGTCTTGGTACGACCTTACCCAACAAAATTATACTAATAGCGACCCGCATAACTTGCCTCTTTTTTATGGAGGTTAAGAATTTCCATAGAAACTTTATTACATATCCATAAAATAAAAAATATTAGCTAACTATAAAACATAACTCTTTTAGGTCATGTTAATCTTTAATAAAAAAGCTTTCGTTCACGACTTCTGCCGTCTCAAGGATCATAAAAAGACGACAAGATCTTGTTACAGGGTGAGTCGCAGTTTATATGTAATAAAGCCTATTTCTTTCACAAGTATATCTTTCAGCGTTCCATTTTATAGCTGCCTTACTGGCTTAAGAGAATCAGTCTTCTTTTGTGAGAGCCTCTGAAACTGCAATGTGGAAGTTTTCTCCATCAATAACAAAGGGTTAAGTGATTTGGCGTGCGTTATTGAAAATCGGCCTATCTTTATTGTTTGGCGTGTCAACTTCAAGCCCATTCCTTTGGGACTCAAGTGTGCTAAAACGGAAGACTTTCTTTATCAGTTTTTGTTAGCAGCTTTGATTTGTCAACTGTTTTTATTTTATTTCGAGAGTCTTTGTAGGAACGAGGTCTTCATTACAGCAAGTAGAATTAACTTATTATTCTACTTCTTGTAATGAAGACCTTCAAGCAAACACAAATCAAGAAAGATATGATTGCTAGTTTTTATTCAAAACACAATAATGTTTTCCGGAAAATCATTTCGTTGCATCTTTTCTTTAAAGCTCTTGTACAACATATTTCACCACTGTATTCTTTAGTTAGTTATAGTATTGAGCCAGTTTCTCTTCATTTCAGAGCGTTACGTGCATCAAAAGTAGCCGCTAATGAGCTTAGTGTCTGAGAAATTAAGGTCAGACCTGAAACAGTTTTGGTAAAATCTTCTCGCCAAAGTTTATGAAATTCCACAGAACGTTACTGCAGCTTCGTTTCGCGTCAAGTTGGTAAACTTCGCGATGATATCACAAGTTTGCAACTCATAAGGAAAAACGATCGTGTTATATGAAATTCACACGCGTGAAATTACTACCCCGAAAGTTCTGCACAAACTACCTACTTAGGTGTTGGTGAGAACTATGTCATTAATTTTCGAGATTCATTAGAAACTTGAGCCAAGGATTTAGTTGGAACTTTTATTTTAGTACGTAAGTTTAATACTTGGTAAATAAATGTTTGTAACTCCAGCTTTCTGGTAAGTGGAAGTTTCTAGACACGCCTTATAAGCCACATAACCCCTTGAAACGGTAGCCGCACCTCTTACTGAACATTTACTATCTGCGAAATGTACTCGTAGACCCATCGAGTGTGTGGTGGGAGTGTCAAGTAATGATAGCTAACAACTACTTCACTCACCCCACGATTGGAATAGGGCTGGTTTAACAATAGCCAATATTATTTTGTATGTTACCCACTTTACCACAATAATTATATAACTTTCCCTACAACACATTATTAAATTTAAATCTCGCACATGAATAAAATACATTAAAATCACTTTGTACTATATTACCAATAACATATAATAATATTATAATGCCAATCCAAATAAAATTGTGGTTCTAGTAGCCCAAATAATCCTAAAACAAATATGAATATTATTTTATGCTTCAAACACGCAGTTCGGTTTTGAAAACCTACAAAATTCGTGTAAAATAATTCGTCAGCGCATGACGTCATATTTTTTTTTAGCTACATTCAGTGAATATTACGAACGGTATTCCCAGGCAGGCTTTACACATCGACACGGCTATGCCCGGAGGCCTATGGCCGGTCCACAATTAGTCGAACGTATGCCATTGGATTTAATTAACGGCGATCGTGGTGACAGGCAACTAAACCCGAGTGTGACCCGGGCATAGCATTTAGGCAGAACTTAATCGTATCAATACTGGTGCAAATTAAGCGTTGGATGCTGGATTAGATAATGATATTATAGCAGATACAGATTAGACAGGATGAAAGTAAACTAGAGCTTTTAACCTGTTTGATACAGCATATAAAAGTAGTAGATAATGAATACTTGACAACTAGTATTCAACTGCACCCGGTTCGACTGGTACTGGACCTTAATCATTTGATTTTGGGAAAAGGCTAGGCAGGTGATGATAATTATTAATACCTACTTGGCTGTGGTACATACGTAATATTGAGAGCATCTTCACCTGCAAATATCTCGGTAACGTGACACTTTGGGGTACCGTGTTACTGGAAATTTTTTTGTTCGTCTAAATGTCCTCTATACATACCACTTTCCAGGCCGCGATTTCGCAAAAAAAATGGCGGTGCGTCGATATGCCACCTTCCATACAAAAAAGTTCAAACCTCTTTAAATTTTGATTTTGTACTCTCAGTACAGCAAAAACCATCTTAAACCACCTCGCCGTCGAGAGCAACAACAAAAAATAAAATATTTTTACTATTAAGCAAGCACGGACAGCAATATGTTTCCGAACATTAATATTGATATAATGAAAAATAAATTCGCACAATCATAAAATATTCCAACCAATAAACAAAAAATATAACTACAAAATGCTCGTATGACCACAGGATACGGCTGTTAATACATCATTGATTACAAATTATAATTTGATTTTACACTATGTAGATATCGCAATCAGGTACTACATGGTTGCAATACTCGTATATGAAATTATTAATAACGCTTAATGTGACCACGATTTTCACGGTAATGGTTGTGAGATTGTGGCCAAATCAGCGGATGATTCGATAATGAGGGATGTATTATCTCGTAAAATATTAATGCTACAGTCATGTGGAATTAAACATTGTAATAGAAATTGTTGACAATTAGACTCAGCCGCAGTCATCAAGCCGTGGGTTCAAATCATTGAGATTAAACTTCCTCATCCTTCAGCCTGTAAGTGACTATGTAAGTTTAGATAAAAACCTTAAAAGCTTTTAAAACAATCATCGAAATTAAGCTGAAAGTATCTCAATCTATTCACATAAAACTGATCAAATCTGTATCGATACCTACTACCAGAAAGATGTCTCTATATCGGTTCACCATTTTGTACCAAGTAAACAATCCTGACCGTTACCTACAATACCCGACACTTTACAAATATTTCAAACAAAAGCATTTCCTCCTCTTCAGAATGTTCTCCGAACTCAATTCAACACGTTTAAAATTACTTACGTTACAGAAAATTATTATAAGCGGAAAATTTTAGTAAGATATCATCGAAATTGAAATAATATTTCATTTTGGAAGCCCGTGTTGTGTTCTAGGGCCTACAGCTTTTCGAAGAATTTATGACGCTTTCCGTTTTTTGGCTTTACGCTCGATTTTAATTAATGAATTTGTTTGGCAAGTGAACAACAGACGCATTTAATTTATTGCTACAAATAAATATACTATTACAGTGACGCCACGTTATCATTCGTGTGTTCTTGAGCAATAATTAAAGGTATTATTAAACGCTAGTGCGAATTTCCAAACTGTAATAAAGCTTATTTGTTCAGTTGTATCAGTGATTTTAATGCCGTGGTGGCAATTAAATCTGATGATTTACATGAATGTTTTTTGGCGATAAAGCTGTTTGTTAAATAGCTTTGATATAAATTGACTGTCCCATAAATTAGCAAATGATTTACAAATTAGCATCACAGCTTTGACAGTGTACCTTTTTTAGGGTTTTGAACGCAACTCACTTGATGTGAAGTGATGATGCGCCCTAGAATGGAGTATGCTTAACTATTATAGAAGAAACCGATGCACTCGAATTTTGAAATAAATTAACTAAACTAAAAAAATTGACAAAACCTACATACACTATACACTGATAGACCTCATCTGTCACCCGTCTCTTTATAAAGCTCAATATGCGCTTCAATTACCAAAATCATTTCAGTAATCACATCTACCCACATAGAGAGACAAGGTGTCAAAAGCGTAACCATTCCTTTTAGCGAGTATAATAAAGTTAGAGGAAGTTCCAAGTGAAAGTGTCACGTTACCTGCGAGAGACGTCTCGACGGACGCGTAACGCGTGCGTCGTGTGCGTAATTACGCGAGTGCTCACCTGAAACAAAGACACATCGTGAATACACGTGCTGATGGAGGAGAACGAAAAGGTATGCCAGAATATTTGGGTTAAAATTATGAAGATTTAGGAGTAGGTACACAAAACCATGTCCATGTAGGTAGGATTGATCAAAATCGCTTTGATGTCAAAAAATAAGAAAAAAAATTGTAAAAAAAATTAAAAAAGTGGTAAGTATATTCCTAAGGGCATACAAAATTAAAGCAATAATGATAATGATTTCATTGTTTTTTAAAGTCTACAAAAAATTTCAGCGATCAAACAGGCGACAAACAAGCCTAAAGTTGTTAATGTTCCTCCAAATAACCACTCAAGAAAGTAATTCCAAAGAATTTAAATTACTAACTGTTAACAAAAAAGCAAATAAAATCGATCCACTTGCCCCTGCAACAGCGTTCTAGTTACAAGGTTGCAATAAAGACGTAACTAGTTATTGTACTGTTGGCTCAAAGTCACGCCATCAGCCAGTAGCCGTCCGGTCAACGTACGGTCGTCGTGCGGCAACCGACAGAAGTTCATAAAACGAGGCGAGCGGCGTTGCAACGGTCACTTTTTGCTTGGACGGCGCTCGGAAAGGACTTGCTACCCGACTATTATCGTGTGCTTCGCTATTTTTGGTTTATGTTTTTGCTCGTGTACTGATTATTCCATTTTGCTAGTGCTATTTCTATTTGATTATTGTTTAAAATGTTTGTCGTGATATTTTTGTAAAAGTGTGATTTAAAAGATAATAAACATTGTTTATTTTGTTCACGTATTTCACTTCTGATTCCTAATATCAGAAGTGGGATAAATAATCTTTTCGCCCACAAGTTAAAAACTAGTTTTCAGGCTTTTAATTTTAGATAAAAGCGGGTAGTAGTTAGCAATGGATAGATCGAGTTGTTCGCGTTCAAAAACTAGTGCCTTGCGTTCTAAGCGATCTCGTAGCCACCGTAAGCGGAGTGGAAGGTCACGTACGTAGCAAGTTTCGGGATCCGATCGCCGTTCCAAGCGCGAACGAGATCGTCGTAGGAGCCGCGTGAGAGACCTCGCGGTTGAGATGACATCTCCGGACATGACTGTTGATTTACTTTCGTTCCTGATACAAGTAAGATCGAACCATTTTTATACTTCGTTGGTTTAGTAGTCGCAAGCGCGACTACTGCGCATGAAGGTTCTGGGTTCGATTCCCGGGTCGGGCAAAGTGTTATTTTCCGGATTTGTGCCCTGTTGGTGACAATGGGCTCACCCCTATTACATGGTTAAGCTTATGTCTTAACATAACTGGCGAAATGTGGGTATACTGGGTACCTCTGCCTAACCCTTCGGGGATTACAGGCGTGATGTTATGTGTGTGTTTATAAGGTCACTGGGGTGATTGGCAATGCCTCGGATGCATTGGTGGTTATTTACATGGTTAAGCTTATGTCTTAACATAACTGGCGAAATGTGGGTATACTGGGTACCTCTGCCTAACCCTTCGGGATTACAGGCGTGATGTTATGTGTGCGTTTATAAGGTCACTGGGGTGATTGGCAATGCCTCGGACGCATTGGTAGTTATTTACATGGTGGTGCTAATACGTCGCTTAACGATTGGTTGACCAATAACAGCACGTGGACTCATTTTAAACACGAATTTCGGTCATTGTGTCCGCGTGAAGTCGATATGGTCACTGTGCTATAATGACGTTATGAGTACAAGTATCTGTATGACCTAGTTAGTTTTTTTTCAAAGTCGGGTACTTGTGTAAGTGAGTTTAAAATATTTGTGAAGGTACCCACGATACAGGAGAAATTCCTGGTGTGGGGCAACGTTGTGATTTGTGGTATATCTGATGCTAAACAAAATACAGTCAAAAGTCTTGTTTTCCGTATATTTGAAACCCAAAAGTGCAGTTGTTGGCAAATCAAACTTAAATAATCATGGTCTGCGTAAATGCAAACCCCTACGCAATATGATCAGTTGACTTGTTTTCGTGTGAAGACGTAGGCCGTATACAGGTGCACTGTAAAGTCTGATAAGTTTTGATTTATTAAAGAAGTAAGTTGCCTAATACACATGATAGGCTAAGAAGGATGCCAATGAGTTACGTATCAGTTGATGCTTATAAGAATTTTGATGAAGTAAAGTTGTGGTTGCAAGCCAAGAGATTCTATCGGCTGTATTGTGTTAGAGTCAAGTACCAGTAATTATTGTGTAGTCGTAGTCCGATTAAAATTGAAGGTTTTTGAGGAAACTCGAGTAGACAGTGGGTGTGTTTGTTGTATTTTGTGCGTTTAGCTCTGGTTGAGGTCAGGGTCCGGAAAGACCGTAGTGTGAAGTCAAATGGTGATACACACGGGAGATCGACTTGTTTACTAGTCAGTTAGAGATCTGTAGTTTTACTCGATGATTTTTGTGAACCTGGCATTTTTTTGACGCAATAATGTTTTTAAGATTGATTTAAACGACAATGGTACATGACCCAGGGTGGTTGATTGTTGTATTTTCGATAATTTCCAGTTTAGCCACGTTTGATTTTATCAACGAGAGTGGGACCTAATTGATGTTTGGTCAGGAGTGACCAGTGACCGAGTGGAACAAAATTCTGTCGTAGATTTGTCTCTTTGCGGAGTAACCATTACATAAGAACGTGTGGTTTGGTCAAGCGCGTGGCCTCAGCTGCGTGTGTGAAAGTCTGTGTGATACGCTAACAATGTGTCTATGTCAACAGCCACTGAGGGGTATGCAAACTTGGAGCCTATGCCTACAGTGTGTGTGGAAGTCGACATCTGAGGGGTATGCAAACTTGGAGCCTATGCCTACAGTGTGTGTGGAAGTCGACATCTGAGGGGTATGCAAACTTGGAGCCTATGCCTACAGTGTGTGTGGAAGTCGACATCTGAGGGGTATGCAAACTTGGAGCCTATGCCTACAGTGTGTGTGGAAGTCGACATCTGAGGGGTATGCAAACTTGGAGCCTATGCCTACAGTGTGTGTGGAAGTCGACATCTGAGGGGTATGCAAACTTGGAGCCTATGCCTACAGTGTGTGTGGAAGTCGACATCTGAGGGGTATGCAAACTTGGAGCCTATGCCTACAGTGTTGTGGAAGAAGTCTGTGTGATATGCTAACAATGTGCTTATACATCCCTATGTGCCTATTGGTATTCTTGTCTGACAAGTTTTGTTTGGTGAATGTTTCTTTGAATTTTATTCTCGACTTGAATGTTCCTAATGAATGAGATTACTCTCTTGTTGTACTACTCGGTTAGAGAGCCTTGGTGTTAAAGGTTTTACTCGATGATTTCAGCAGTTTTTGTTGCAATAGAATTTTTAAGGTTGGTGTGAACGACTATGGTATAATGATGACTCAAGGTAGTTGAGTGTTGTATTTTCGATAATTTCCAGTACATTTGATTTAATTAATGAGAGTCGAATTTGGTGCCACCCAATGGAACTAAAGTTTGGTCAGGAGTGATCGAGCGGAACAAAATTCTGTTGTAATTGTAAATTTGTTTGTTTGCAGAGTACCTAACCATTACACAAGGATGTGTGGCGTGTGTTTGGACGCAACGCAACGCTGCTTGGCCTTAGCAGTGGTTACCAGGGCTTTGCCACAGTGATGCCATGAACGTGCACGGCGCTGCAAGGCGACTGCGCGCCCTACTGGCGTTGCTGAGCGCCTCGCTGCAGGCCGAGCGCCTCGCTGCAGGCCGAGCGCCTCGCTGCAGGCCGAGCGCCTCGCTGCAGGCCAAGCGCCTCGCTGCAGGCCGAGCGCCTCGCTGCAGGCCGAGCGCCTCGCTGCAGGCCAAGCGCCTCGCTGCTGCAGGCCGAGCGCCTCGCTGCAGGCCGAGCGCCTCGCTGCTGCAGGCCGAGCGCCTCGCTGTAGGCCGAGCGCGTCGCTGCAGGCCGACTGTGCACGCTACTGGCGTGTACAGCGCGCCGCTCTGGGCTGCCAGCGCGCTACTGACGTGTTAAGCGCGTCGCTCCAGGCTGCCAGCGCGCCCAACAGGCGCAGTTGTGTGCGGTACTCCACGGTGCCAGCGCGCCCTACAGGCGCAGTTGTGTGCGGCACTCCACGGTGCCAGCGCGCCCTACAGGCGCAGTCGTGCGTGGCACTCCACGGTGCCAGCGCGCCCTACAGGCGCAGTCGTGCGTGGCACTCCACGGTGCCAGCGCGCCCTACAGGCGCAGTTGTGTGCGGCACTCCACGGTGCCAGCGCGCCCTACAGGCGCAGTCGTGCGTGGCACTCCACGGTGCCAGCGCGCCCTACAGGCGCAGTCGTGCGTGGCACTCCACGGTGCCAGCGCGCCCTACAGGCGCAGTTGTGTGCGGCACTCCACGGTGCCAGCGCGCCCTACAGGCGCAGTCGTGCGTGGCACTCCACGGTGCCAGCGCGCCCTGCAGGCGCAGTTGTGCGTGGCACTCCACGGTGCCAGCACGCCCCACTGGCGTTGTGAGACACGCAATCAAGGAGACAGCGAAGACTCAGCCGCCTTGTTGGAAGCTGACGAGGACGTCAGAGCGTCAGGAGAGGCCGTGTTGGCTCAAAGTCACGCCATCAGCCAGTAGCCGTCCGGTCAACGTACGGTCGTCGTGCGGCAACCGACAGAAGTTCATAAAACGAGGCGAGCGGCGTTGCAACGGTCACTTTTTGCTTGGACGGCGCTCGGAAAGGACTTGCTACCCGACTATTATCGTGTGCTTCGCTATTTTTGGTTTATGTTTTTGCTCGTGTACTGATTATTCCATTTTGCTAGTGCTATTTCTATTTGATTATTGTTTAAAATGTTTGTCGTGATATTTTTGTAAAAGTGTGATTTAAAAGATAATAAACATTGTTTATTTTGTTCACGTATTTCACTTCTGATTCCTAATAGTACTAAAACTTGACACCTAAGGAATGACCGTAGGAAGCGCTGAACCGGGAACCGTGGTACAAAGGGAGGCCCTTGTGCAACACTGGAACATTACAGCTTAGATTACATCTTGAAATTCAATCCTAATAATTTATACTATTATTCGACTCTTCCTACCATGAATATTGCCAGTGCTATTTCGTGGAAGTCTTTCTTGCTAAGCTTGTTATTAGTCGTGGGTTTATTTGTAAAATTATGTTTATCTTTATCAACAACAATAGTCCTAGGGTTTGATTTCTTTTTTTGCCAGCATGCCTATTTTTTATTTTCTCTTTAACTTTGCTGTGAAAATCGATTCTAATGCAGACGTTACGACACGCCATAGCAAAACACACAACCGTGTTAATTCGAAAAATAATGGCACCAATTAAAGTGGCGTTGAAGTTACTGTTTTATGGCGGCACCGAATTGAAAATTAATGAACCCAAGGTGTTGCTATTCTCGCAAAAACAATTTCTTGCACGACATTCTTCGAAATACCCGGTATATAAATTGAAACCTACAGTCAGTGCTGTTGTACTAGCAATGTTCGTTTCCGGCGGCTCACGATTAAATCTATATAGGGTTTAGATCACGCACGATACACATTCGTAGTTGTGGAAATTATTCATGGACGTCACTGAAATATCAGTAGGGTGTAATTTTATTTCCATATGAGCATTGTCATATTTTCTATGTTCCCTTTGCGATTGTATCACTTTAGTTCAGAGCTTTATTTCCCCAGAAATAATTACAGACACTTTCTTCGAGTTTATTATAACAAGTTTCTTCATTCATAAAAACAAAGTATTTACAATTCTCCCGTAACAAATTGATGCGTGTAAATAATAGTTTTATTTCAACAAAAGCGACTCTAATCTTTAAAGCTAACACGCAACGACAGAATTCCTTTACATAACACGAGTTAACAGTTGTCTAAATCACGATAGGTGAAATAGTACAAGGTACCATCAATAAAATGAATAAAATCTATACTAATATTATAAAGCTGAAGAGTTTGTTTGTTTGTTTGTTTGTTTGTTTGTTTGTTTGTTTGAACGCGGTAAACTCTGGAACTGCTGGTTGGAATTGAAAAAATCTTTTTGTGTTGGATAGTCCATTTATCGAGGAAGGCTATAGGCTATATAACATCACGCTACGGCTAATAGGAGCGGAGCATAAATGAAAAATGTTACAAAAACGGGAAAAGGTATTTCCTTTTTGAGAGCTTCCGCTGCGTGCGCTGCGAAAACGGTTTAAGTTACGCAAATATCATGTATGAAAGAATTGTTCCTCTTTAAAAGTTCTAAAAAAAAGTCCGCGACAGCATATATCTATCTTATAAGATTGACTCACTGTAACCTTTTTTTACTGTTAAACTTTTAGGTTAAAAATAATTATTTTTTGCGAAGCTTATTAACCCATACGGTATTAATCTATATCTAAATAAATGTGTTTGTCAGAACGGAAATTTAATATAGAATATTTGTGCCCTTTACTCTATACAGTTTAAATAAATATCTTAGAAGATATCGCAATGTAAAAATATCCGCGCGGCAAAATAATTCGCGCGTCGCATTGTAGGTACGGGGGATTCTGGCTGGCCTCCGGGAAATTCAAATTCAAAATATTTACTGCATCATAATGTTTACAAGTACAGAGTGTTATAGTATATTTAACAGTAAGAGATACCTATAGTAATTCACACTTTAATACTAAAATCTAAGCTAATCCAAACCATCTAAACTATTTTAATAAAGAGGAAAGATAAGATTTTTTGTTGTTACGATTTAGCTTAATTTATGTCGGATAGTCGATATATCGAGAAAGGTTATAGCTATATTTATGTGACGCAGACGAAGTTGCGTGGGTCAGCTAGTATTTCATAAAAGCTTTAGTGGAACTAATGGAAGATGTGTTGACATTTAATAAGTTCTTATGAACAAATATGTTATGACGAAACGAGTCATTTCAATTTCATGGCCCCATTGACACAATCAAGATTAGGTCATCAGATAAAAAGTTTTCTCAAAATCGATTTTGAATAAAAACTTTTTATGAAATAGGGATACGTTCTTTTTGGGTGTACAATCAGGTCAATAATAATAAAGTCAGGTAGTTATTATTAATTGCTGGTTCATAAGAATGTTGATTGATTTCTTTTTACTTTAATGTGTCTACAATTCAATGTGACCTTCGGTATTGTTACTTTATTGTAGGTATTGTACTTAATGTAGGAGCAATATAAGCTCCACTTTTCAGAATTCAGATATAATGCTCTTTAAAATCAGGTATAAGGGCCCCCACACATAAACACGATACGACGTCGCGTCGTGGAAATCTACGACGTTAGAAACTCACGATGCAATCCTGCGCAGTTGTATTGTTACTTAATATCTGTGCTTTAATGAACAAATTAACATTTATTTGGGTTCTAATTTCAAAAACATTTAAATATTCTCTTCAGAATGCGTCTAGAGCGGTCCATTTTTCGAAATGAACTAAAACACCACCCCTCTGCATCGACGGCATCGTGCCGTGTATCGTGCGTGGCACATTACGTTACGATGTCGAGTTTTTTTACGATGCTCATCGTAGATTTCCACGACGCGACGTCGTATCGTGAAACGACGCCGCATCGTTGTACGACGCGACGTCGTATCGTGTTTATTAGTTTTAAATTCAAATGAATACCGACTCGATATTTTCATTCGAATGACCTATATCCAAAAGCAAACCAACCTCGTTTTGAACTGGGTCACATATTGACTGAGGGTCTACAATTTCAAGTTGTCAATCTTTTAGTGAAGATTATTATCCGCTAACAGCTTTTAGTGCAATGGTATAATTGACAACCGTGTTTGTATGATTACCGTTTAATTGAATTGATGTCACATATTTTCATGAGAAAATTCCTACACATATTATTGATTAGAGATAGCGTGACGAGCTAGACAGAACCAACGACCAATGATCCACGATGGCCCAGGGCCTGGGGCTGCAGTCTTTACACTAACAACGACGCTACGAATGTCGCTAACTCGTAAAATCGTAAAATTTCTTTAATAGATTTTGAACCTTATGCTGTTGAAATAAAGCTGAAAATCTATTATCGTAGCGTCGTTATTAGTGTAAAGACTGCAGGGCCAGGGCCTGCAGTCTCTACACTAATAACGACGCTACGAATGAACCTTATGCATTTGCATTAAAGCTGAAAATCCATTAAAAATTAAAAATTCTTTAATAGATTTTTCAGCTTTATTTCAACATCATAAGGTTTAAAATCTATTACAGATAGTTTACGATTTCTCGACTTAACGACATTCGTAGCGTCGTTATTATTGTAGAGACTGTAGCCCCAGGCCCTGCAGTCTCTACACTAATTACGACGCTACGAATGTCGTTAAGTCGAAAAATCATAAACTTTCTTTAATAGATTTTCAACCTTATGCTGTTGAAATAAAGCTGAAAATCTATTACAGAAAGTTTACGATTTTACGAGTTAGCGACATTCGTTGCGTCGTTATTAGTGTAGAGACTGCAGGCCTAGGCCCTGGATCGTAAAATTTGGAAGTCATGGAGGAACGCCTTTGCCCAGCAGTGGAATGACATAGGCTGACAGCAACAGTATGTTATACAATTAAGATAAGCATTTAATTAAAGCAAGACATGCGTTTCCATCTTATTTTATAAAGAGAATTTATGTACCGTGACGACCTCTTCTTCCAACGCTATAAATAAACTTGGTCTCATCAACAGTTATTTCACTTTCTTCTAGCGTCACCATGATATCTGTTAATAATATCTAACCTATGACCTCACGTCTTACATTATCTACAGAATTCTTCTTTTGAAAGACTTTCGCTTACGCGTATAAAGTCCGTCCACCACTATATGAAATTTTCTTCGATTAACGTGCTAATGCATAGATCACACAGTACACACGTTGGCCTCCGAGGCCGATCGATCGTCTACACCAGACGAACCCCTTTAGCTGTCAAAGGTCGCAGGTAGCGGTGAAAGTGTACGATGCTTTCGCTAGGCGGTCCGCCGCGTGATTGTGTCCCAGGCTTAATGTCATGGAAAGTACGCGCGATGACGAAAGTGTTAGATGATATTCTGGAGTTGTAGAAATTATAGAATGATGTATTTATTCGAAATATGATAAGTTCGAATCATTTAATTGGTACAGATGACAATCCTTTGCTGCGTGCGTTAGTCTCGCTAAAACTCGAAAATTTTCGAGTGCGAGAGTTTGAAGTATTTTTTTGTTGTTTTTTTTAGCTGTCAGGAAGGTAAGAAAAAAATTGTTTTATTAACCCCACTTCTAATTGACTTCTTCATTACAAACTTACAACGGTGCGAAACTGGGACGGGTCGCTAGTATAAATTAAAATGTTTTAACAACCCAGGTCTGCTCTATATTATTTTACTACCCACCATATTAAAATATAAGGGATCAGAATAATAAAGAGTAGACTCATGACCTAAGGAAGGCAGCCGAGGAAGCCAAAAAGCGGTAGGCTTAAAATTACCACAGTATAACGTCGAACAGAATATCTTTTGTTAACCGTGACCTAAAAACGCCAGACTCCCGAAAAAAGCCTTCACTCTTTGACCTTTCCATATATTCAAATAGTTAGAATCTCTTTTTAGTCAGATATCAACTGTTTTTTCTTTCTAAACTAACTGATGCCCGCTGTTTCGCCATTGTGGATGTCCATTTAATTATGCTAAAACAATCCTCGAGAACCACTCTATCGATTTGGTGAACATAGCATGAAAATAGGTGCAGTTGTTTTTGAGTTCATTGTTTTATAATATTTAGTGATGATGGGTATATTTGTATTCCATATAGCTGTAGCTATAATATCTTTGTCATGGAAACTTGAATCCTCCGCAGGGAGCGAAGGTAATAAACTAGCGAAAGCTAAAACTTTCCCGACATTATTAACATTTATACTTGTCTTAATTACGCATAAAAGCCATTCGGATTAGACTTATTAAATAATTTTACTTTGAGCTGTCAAATATTCCTCAAGGACTCTCTAAATGTTGGAATAATTTTAGTTTGGTACTACTTAGAAAAGGCCCTATCTAAGAGAAAAATAATAGTTATAATATCATTGTTATTTCCACCTGTACCCACAGAGCAATACACAGACAGAGACAGCACGAGTAGATCAGCGCAGATGATCGCACGACAACTAAACGAACGGACACGAAAAGAGCCGAAGGTTAACAGATAGCAACCGATATGGGGAGATTCACTTTCCGGACGGACGGGGAAAGGTCCATTCGATTAGAACGAGATTTATGTGTACTCGGTCACTTTGGGAACTTTCTATATATTATTATGCCATGACTATTATACTCAAATAAGATGGATGAAAGCAAAAATGCGAGGTAAAAGTTACGTTTAACATAGAAATTCTTAGCAATTTAGACAATTGCAGTCCACTGCTGGACCTAGGCCACTCCCAAACTGTGCTATATAATCGTGTCCGCCACATTGTCTGATTTAGACATCTTTTTAAGGTCCACATAACTGGGAGATTCTCACGCTACGCAGGCCCGATACGTGGTTGAGAAATTATTAAAATCTATCTTCTATATAAATAAAAAGAGAAGTCCTGACTGACTGATTGACTGACTGACTGATTCATCAACGCCCAGCCCAAACCGTTGGACCTAGAAAGCTGAAATATTGCACAGAGGTTCCCTTTATAATGTAGACAAGGAATAAGAAAGGATTTTTCAAAATTCAACCCCTAAGGGAGTTAAATAGGGGATGAAAGTTTGTATGGAAAATTGTCATTTTCACGCGGGCGAAGCCGCTGGCAAAAGCTAGTCTCTTATAATGGGCTTCTAGTCTGCAGAACCTTTCGGGGATTATATGCGTGATGTTATGATATATTAAGTGATGAGTTTCACTTTAACAGACGACTACAAGTTAGAACTGTCCAACCAAAAAGTAGGTACGACACATTTCTCAAATAAAATAACACCTAGATTAAACAAAACTATGTAAGTACTTAATAAAGTTAGTAACAACACAAAGTTAAAAAAAGACACCTTCAACATGAAAATAAACACCTCATTTCCTACAATTTATAAAGTCCAGCTCATTACTCTTCCTTGGTAAGAAAATACTGCACAACTGAATTACAGGAACAAAATAATTTAGTCCAAGCCGGAGGCTCCGAGCTATTTCAGGCACAATTGTCTTAACCAACAGGGGTTAATTTGGTCTGAGTGCGAGCGGGCTAAAAGGAAGGTTTTATTAATTTATTTGCCCCATGTTTTTCTGTCTGTATGAAGATTTTTATGACATCGTCGGCGTAATACGGTGAGGAATGAAAAAAAGAGAGAACTCAGAAAGCCCGATGTGGGAGCAATTTCATACATAGTGAGTGAAGTGGATATGAGGACACGTAAAGAATTAAATTCTCTTAAGAAAGAAAAAACAAACGTTAAAATCTATAGTATTAATAAATAAACAGAATTAAATTTACGTTAAGTGTGCTGAGTTTTCTTAAACCCCAAGATTTTCATACAGTTTTCTCTAACTATAAAGTTCGGGTCCATGAAAAAACTTAACCTATATGAGATACTTTATAATAATCTTACTGACAGTGCTAATAAAACTATCTATAATATTAATTAAGTGACTAGAAATATAATTAAATCGGATTTTGGTGAGATTAAAATAACTTATGTTTAAATCATTAGAGTAGGCGTGTATTTGCATGAACACATGATTTGCTGTCCTCGGGCGATGCATATTGTGCAAATAACCCTATGCAATTAAACTATTCATTGCTTTGGTATTTAGGTAGCAATTAGTGAATTTTACTACTACTACCATATTGGTTTAGGTGTTGTTAGGTAGGTACACGTAAAGGATCGCGTGGTTTTGTATGAGTCAGTGGGTTAGCAACTTGTGAAAGACACTCTCTTAATGCTTATGCTCCTAATCATTAAGAAAATTTAAGAACATTTTGGAACATTTTAGATGTTTAAGAGCATGGTGAGTATTTCAAAATCCATCGAATTATGATACAAACGTGTAATACGCCAATTGAGGGTCCGTGCGAGTCTTAATTCTAAACGAAAAGTTTAATACAAAAACTACTAACACAATTGTATGAACCAAAAATCTACACACTTCGAATACGATCGCAACCTAATCGGTTATCATACTAACGTATCCTAGAAACTAAAATCTAATTTCGATCACAATCCAATTTCAAGAATCCCTTTAATCATCCAACCGTACAGTAAATCATTGTCACTCAACCAACTGTGTTCACTCAACGACTCGATAATACTAAAAATAGATTCACGAGAACCCGTCAATTTCTTTAGTGTAGCCCGAGTTCGTACAATCGTTATTAGCTGCTCTTAAACATTACTTAGTCAAGTTTCTCCATTACTCCGCGTGAAATACCTTATTGTAGTTTCTCATTTAGTCACGTAAAACATTAAATAGGTAGGTCCAAGTGTTTTATACGGCCCGAGAAATTAATGTGCCTTATAAACCCGAAAATTATGAGAGCATGAACCTGTTTTCGTGTACAAGGTGTATTACTTTTGTACGGTGTATAATAAAATTTGTATAAAATGAGAATAGTTTGGTTAAAAAATTCATTTATCTAATCTTTATTAAAATTATGAAGGATTTTGCAATATAGTAGATTACAGGAATGAGACGATATTTGCCATTTTTTAGTACTGCTACTATTATTAAGGGTTCAGCCCTATAAGCCCTTATTGATCAGCAATATTACGTCATTGCAAAGCTTCTAAATAATTTGTCTAACCTTTTCGAACTAGCTTCCAGTCTAACCGGATGCAGCTGAATATCAGTATTTTTCATGGAGCTACTATCTATCTTTGATTTTAAGATTCCAATACCTCCTTCCTACTTCTGATCTCCTGGTAGTTTGTGGGACTTTACTACTTATCCTTAATTTTTCATCTCCAAAAAAAAAATGTTTTCAATACATATTTTGATACAAGAACGTTTTATTTCGCACCTTTTTTCTTCAATTTAATGAAATTAAATCCCTATGGGCCGATTTAACTACGATAATTTTTTCCCATGGTATTCTGGCCCACGCATTCGGCCGAGTTTTCCACTACTGTAATTCCCACTCCGTGTACTCTGGGCCGCGAACCAGAGGCCAGTTTCCCCCTAACCCTGACTTCCACAACCCAGTTATCACTGGGTTATACGATACTCGCTGATAAGACTGATTGTCAGACTTTCGGGCTACCTACCTGTAACGACTTTATAAGATTTATAAATGACAGCCGGGACCAACAGCTTACCGTGCTTCGAATGCTTAATTTTTCTTCCGTAAATATGAGAATATACATTCAAACCATTTTTTTCTAAGTTTTTAAATTCATCATGCCTATTCAGGAAACTAAAATATTTTTAATCTTCAAAAATACTCGTATCAGGCTATAATAACGATCAATTAAAAATGGTTTTTTCAGCTTATCAGGTACAACATACCTATTCAGGAAATATAAATATTATATTCTTCAAGAATATCAGCCTATTAGCGATTAATTAAAAATATTTTTAGCCTTTTGGTACATAATACACACAATATTAAAATTTGTATAAGCTTAGTAGGACGTACCTACCTAATTTTATTGTGTGGTTGCAATAGAGTTGATAAGAAAACCAATAATACTTGTGGCTGTAGGTTTTGGCATGTTTTTATCCGGTGGTTTCCATATCTCGAGCAGATAAATAAATTATGTTCATCATCAACAGCCTATTAATGTTCCCACTGCTGGGACACAGGCCTCCTCTCTTTTGAGAGGAAATGGACTATAATCTACCACGCGGGCCCAATGCGGATTGGTAGATGTCACATGTCTTCGAATTTTTTGGTTCTAAGACATACCGGTTTCCTCACGATGTTTTCCTTCACCGTTTTGAGAGCAGCGGTGATGAAATAAATTACAATTAATTATGTTATTTCATTATATTAGGTAGGTACCGAATTACCGATTAAACAATTACAATATATTTCTTCGGCCTCGTAGGGGACGACTCTCACAATGGTGTCTAGTTTATGCAATGATCCTTAAGATACACGCGAACCACACAGTTCGTGCACGTGCGCAGCGGTGCGCAGGTGTGGACCCGCCTTAATATGTAACACACAATATAAACGACGCTGTAACAAAATGTTCTAACAAGTGACAGATACATGAAAGTGTCGTTAGTTGTTGATTTATGTAGGCTTGTGACTAATGTGTGAGACGTCAGTTTAGGCTCTCACCTGATTCCATGCTTATCAGTATGACTGACACTGAAAGCTTTATTTGTAGTTAGTTCTATTACTCAAATTTTAATGTTAACTTTTCAGGGTAATAGTAAATATTATAAGAGTATTTCTCAAAATAAGTGTACATCTGTTGAAAAAAAAGTGTGCCTCGAAATAGTAACAAAGTTTCAATGTTTTTATTTAACCATACATAAAAAAAATAACATATTTGTGAAGAAAAACTATTAAACTTTAAAGTTGTGAAGAATAAATGGTAAAACCATAGTATTCAATCAATTTTAGAAAGCTTTTTTAAAAAGATGTTTTTTGCGTTTCATACAAAAATCAAATTGCCACCCTACGACTTCATACATGTAACACTTCATAAAATTCGATATGTTGCGTTAATATTGTGCATTTTTTGTATTACAGACCTTGATTAAATGTAGTTTCTTTATCAAAGTGATTTTCTATGGGGTTTCATAGTAAAATATTAAAAAAAATGCGAAAAACAAAATGAGTCGTGCCCATTTACTTTTTAGTAACTTACTCTTTAGTTACGTTTTATTTCTACTTCCACGTAATTTCTGAACGCATCCGTTACCTTTTAACACGGGCAACACTAGCATCATTCTGATTGGCTGTAGGTCTGACGTCTCCGCCATAACTTTTAATGTGAAAATCAGTTTTGAACGTGTTGTCCAAGGGAGATTACTTTTTCGTAATAAGAAATACTTTTTCACTTTTTCACATTAAGATAAGTCTTGATTTATGTATGTTTTTGTAATACGTGTCGTACGAACATTTAAGCGTATTATATTATTTGCAGTTTCAGGTTTTATCAAACCATCGACTTATTATGATCTTAATTTGTACAATTTTCGTTGCTTTTTCGTAACGTTTTTTTATGAATTTCGTTACGTTATGAAAAAGTATAGTGTAAAGCTGAGTGTTTAAAGCTCTTAAAACTTTGCCAATATTAAAACCTTAGTGAACATTCACTGGCAAATAGTTCTTTACGAACTTTAAAGTCTCATATGCTTTATTTAATAGGTTGGTTTATAGCCTTATGTTTACTATTTAGTAACATCTAGAACTATTTCATAACAATATTTCGTAACAACTTTTTCGTTACGTACACTTTTTTTGAGAAATACTCATAAGCACACATACTGCATGGAGTCGCAATCAGATATTTTTTTATAATAAAATTGGTGGGCTGTCATTGATATAAAAACTAAAGATACGGTCGTCCGAACATTTTGCTCGATGCGTTCCCCGTAGAACGAAACACTAACGTCATCTATAATCAGGCTGCTCGTAAACGTAACCTTGTATGAGCGGCGTGGCGTGGTATTATCGAGGTACTTATAAAGAAATTAAAATATAAAGCTTTCATTATAATGTTAATAAAAAAAAATGATAAATTTTAATTTTTAATTTTCTTTTAAACTTCGGTTTAGTCAAGACCTATTTGGGACCAAATTCGAGGCGTCATTTTATCATGCGGTCCGCCCAGTCCTTACGCAGTAATATATAAGTCAATGTGGGCTGTATATAAGATATGTCTAGAAAGGAGGTGACTACTTAGATGACGATGAAGAGCGAACAATGGAAGACGAAAGCAAGCAGTGACGACCCCAAATAAACTAGGAAGAGGATATGCGTATATTGAATAGGAAAAACATTTTTAAGAGTAGATACAATTAATATTAATAGTTATTTAAATTAAATAAGCATTATTATTAAGCATTAAGCATTATTATTAAGCATAGTCAGCAGATAATGTTCCGCCACTGAGAGAGAGAAAAATAATATGAAAATAAATGTAATACCGATCCAAAAATGAAACGAAATGATCGGCTCAATCAAGCTACAATTTATCCACAAAGAATATCGTAATGATCAAAAGCGGCATCATTACGATAACAACGCAATCGAATTTCGCCTCTAAATACGAAGAATCGGGAACTGTTATAATCAGCGCCCACAAACACTACAATGGATATTACGCAATGCGATAATTTCCTCCGAACAAAAGGTTCAGCAGTCATAATAATAAGTGCATGGCACACAATGAATGCATTCATCATAATTCAACTTCAATGAAAACATTCAGAGCTGTGGTTGCGAATTCTCAATTGGATGTGATTGCTAAACTAAATCTGCAAGTATAATCATATATTAAAAAGAGATAAAATGATGTTGTCATCCGTCCATCACTTATGAAATGGAATGGAAATGGAAGCAACACAGGGTACTCAAGGTCAGGTGATGTGATGCATACAAAACTTGAAAGACGACTTTATAGAGATACCGCTAATGTCGTAAATATAATATAATATTAAACACACAATAATGATTCTAGATTATAAATTGGTATTGATAAGAATGAATGAATATAGACTTGATATAATAATGAGATATAAATATTTTATATGATACAAAAATAATATAAAGCAGGTGTTCACAATCAATACAAAACACGAAATAACGGTAACTTAAATACCATCAGCTTTACCTCAACAAAAAACCTTTTCAAGTAGGTAAAATGTGTTCTCAATGTAATAGGCACTATCAACGTTATGAAAAATCGCTAAAATATTCATTTCGAAAATTGCAATTTTACACTTATAAACGCACATAAAAATTGATTATGACAAAAGTAACAAGTTTAGAAACACCAGTAATCAATTCAAAACAATGATTTCTTTACAAACATTGGTAATTGTACATCGATGTTTTTAGTATTCCAAGTTCTCACAGTATGTTTGACTATCACATGGGCACCCAAAGCATATACCTATTTTATTATATTAGAGAAAAGATATTTTTATTTTCAAATAACCTATAATAATGTTAAGTTTTGAAATTGTCATGTGGTCACACTACCATTACCACTAACATTATAAGCATGGTAAATATCCCGTTGTCAGTACTAAAAATTATAATATAATCAAACTTACTAAAACGAGGAATTTAGCATCCAGTTTGTTATCATAACACCTCATTTGACCTATACATCGCATATTTACACCCAAAAATCGAATTCATGATCAGTGTCAGCCCACAGAATATACATAATATTCTGTTTCGAGACGGGCTGGACAAAACCAACGGCCAAAGGTTCACCTTAGCACTGGATAGAAAAAACTGATGGGAGTGGCCTTTGCCCAGTAGTGGTGACACGAGCTAACAGTTCTGTCTTAGTCTAATGCTGAAATAGAATCTTAACAAATTAGTCCATGGCCGCTGCTGAAGAAAAAAAGAGAACATTAATTGTAAACTTTACTTTTAAAAGTTACATGTATACGAAACATAGGAATGAAAAACTGAATAGATACTTCGAGTCTTTGATAGACTTGTTAGAAGTAACGGAACGGATCCCAACACAGCCTATGTCAATGGCCGAGCAGCCTAATCCAATAAAGCGTACTGTCGAGGGTGGACTGTAAATTTATTCTTCTAATAGGGGTTCAGGGGTGAAACAAACTTCAGGCTTCAATATTCATAATCTTCACGTATATTCCCAGGAACACTTTGCTGTATGGTGGACGAGCGCGGACCGACGACTGACCCAGCACGCAGCAAAGCGGCCCATATTTATAGGCTGTACATCTTAGCTCACTTTTACGACAGAGAGCGCGAGGGTGCAACATCGCGGCGTCCAATAAGAACGCAGCAAGAAACATCGTACGATCGTGACCACGCCCCTTTTGTGGCGGTAGGACTCGCTCGCTCTGTCGTTTACAACGATTTATTAGGAAAATAAAACCACCCTGAGTGATATACATGCTTATTCTAGGTTCCCTAATACCAAAACTCTTTATTTATCAATAAAACTTCTTAAATAACATCAGTTTAAATTTCTTAACTTAGCCTTATGTATAACTTACAAAACATGATAACGTCCTACGCTATTCCCTAACTTCTTATGTATTTACATTATACAATCATAAATTTGACGTAACTACGACTTGTCTCCAAACCATAACAAAAAACAAAGTTAAACAATAACATCGCGCTAAGTTCCTGAAGGGTTAAGCAGAGGCGAAAGGTAATTACAAGCTTTATGTGTTTGGAGACATTTGATGAAGCCGCAACGTCCGTAACAGTCTCCCCCCGGCGCAGGGCTACCGTAGCCTAATCTTCCACGCAGAGGACGGCGAGCTTCGTGACTGGTCGCCGCAGGACGCCCGCTGTGGTTCTCACGTCGGCTGACCGCACCTTGCCGTCTGGACCGCTGTAGACTGCTTCCACGACGCCTCGTGGCCACGTTGCTCGAGGTAGAGTTGAGTCGACGATGACGACCAGGCTGCCCGATTGGAGAGGCCGCCGCTGGTCGTCTGATGCCCCTCGTGGCACCAAGGTGGGTAGGTACTCGGTCACCCAGCGCCGCCAGAAGTGGTCGGCGAGCGCCTGGGCGGCTCTCCATTGCTTGCGACTGGCCTCATCACAAGGCCCGGTGTAGGGTAGGCCCGTGGAGGTCCCGATGAGGAAGTGGTTCGGCGTAAGGGCCTCCGGATCCTTAGGATCGACAGAGACATGGGTGAGAGGCCGAGAGTTGATGGAATGCTCGGCCTCGGTCAGCAGCGTCAGCAGCACCTCTTCTTTGAGCGCCTTTTGATGTAAGGTCGCCCCCAGCGCCGTCTTCACGGAGCGCACTAGGCGTTCCCACGCTCCCCCCATATGTGGCGCCCCCGGTGGTATAAACTTCCACCTCATGCGATGTTCGAGTCCGAAGTGAGTGAACTCTTTAGCCCACTCCCCGTAGGCCACGCGCAGCTCGTTGTCAGCCCCTCTGAAGTTGGTGCCGTTGTCCGAGTACATGACCCTAGGCCAGCCTCGACGCGCCGCCATTCGTCGTACCGCCATCAGAGCCGAGTCGGTGGATAGACTCGACACCAGCTCCAGATGGACTGCCCTTGTTGCTAGGCAGGTGAACAGGGCCCCCCAGCGTTTTTCATGTCTTCTTCCGATGACCACCGTCATGGGACCAAAGTAGTCGGTCCCGCAGTGGGTGAAGGGGCGCTGTGTCGTCAGCAATCGCTCCGCCGGCAGGTTCCCCGTAGTCGGCTTCACTGGCATGGCTCGTCGCACGCGGCACAGCTGGCATCCTTGTGCGATGGCTCGTACCGTAGGGCGTAGGTTGACCACCCAGTAGCGTTGTCTGAGGTCGTTGATCACTCGTTCGTTGTTGGCGTGACCGGCTCGGCGATGTGCGTTCTGTACAAGTAAGCGTGTAAATGGATGCTTACCATGGAGGATTACGGGTGTCTTCGTCGTCTCGATGACTGCCGCGTGACTTATTCTTCCTCTGACTTTGAGAACTTGTTCTCCCATGTCCAGCTGCGGGTCCAGTTTGTATATACTGCTGGTCCTAGGCACCGGCTTCCCCTTCTCGAGTAGCTGCATCTCATCTGCGTAGTGGTCGAGCTGTACCTGCTTTATCCAGATCTTCTCGGCCTTCTCTATGAGGTCAACGGTCATCTGGCTTTCTCTTTGTTTACATTTATTCCTGAAAAGAAAGAGCAGGGCTGTCGCCCGTAGCAGCTTCTCGTATGATGAGAATCTACTTATGTCGGGTAGATGGGAAGGGCGCTCTCTTGGTTTTTCAATCGCCACATATGTTGTTTCTTCGTGAGTCGTAATATCCTTGACCTTTTCTTTAGGCCACGACTCCTTGTCGTCATACAGGAACCTGGGTCCGGTGAACCATCTGTCTTCTGGCTTCATGCGGAGCGCGTAGTCGGGACGTGTAGCGTCGTCTGCCACGTTGTGTGCGGTGGGTACCCATCTCCATTGGTCGACGTTAGTGAGCTCCGCGATTTCGCCTAAGCGGTGCGCCACGAACGGTGTATATTTCGCCGCATCCTTTTCGATCCAACGTAGCACGGTCTGTGAGTCGGTCCAGTAAGTGGCGCTGCGGGGCTTGTCACGATGTTCCTTCAGCACTGTCTCTGCCAAACGTGCGCCGACGACTGCTGCCTGTAGTTCGAGTCGCGGCACGGTGACGGGTTTCAGCGGGGCCACTCTCGATTTGGCTGCTACCAGTCTCACGTCCACTCTCCCATCTGGTCTCTGGATCCTCCAGTAGGCTGTCGCTGCGTAGGCCTGCTCGCTGGCATCGCAGAAGACATGCAGCTCCACGACGTCGTCCGGGCACCTGTTGTAGCAGCGCGGGATGCGTAGTTTTGTCGCCTCGTTCAGGCCCTGCATCCACTCGTCGAAGCGCTGCATGTCCTCCTCCGGTACCGCGTCGTCCCAACCGATGCCGTGCCTCCATAAGTTTTGAAGTATGATCTTACCGGTGATGGTGAAATGACTGATGAGTCCCAGGGGGTCGTAGACTGCCATCACCGCTCCCAGGGCTTCCCGTTTCGTCGGCGCCCGGTCCCGTGTCTTCACCTCCGGTGACAGCCGGCCCAGGCCGGTGTTGAAGCCCAGCTCGTCTGTGTCTGTCTGCCACAGCAGTCCCAGCGTCTTGTCTGTGTTCGCCTCCCGTTGGCCGAGTCGCACCTCGGTGTCGTGTGGCAGCTCTCCTGGGGCGATGTTCCTCACTGCGTCACGTTCATTAGAGCACCATCCTCTTAAATTGAAATGAGCACTGTTATGTACCTTTATCACTTCACGCGCAGTCTTGATCGCCTCGTCTGTGGTGGCAAAGCTGTCTACGTAGTCGTCCATGTAGTGGCATGATGTTATAGCTCGTACGGCGTCGGGATACTCTTCTTTGTACAGCTCTGCGTTGGCGTCTCGTACTGAGTGCGCGATGAAGGGTGAACACGAAGCTCCGAAGATCATCGAAGTCATCTTGTACTTCTTAGGTGGCTCGGCGCGTCCTTTGTCTCTCCAGAGGAACATCTGTGCAGCTTGGTCTCGCTCCCTTATCTTGACTTGTAGAAACATTTCCTGTATGTCAGCTGTGACAGCCACCGGTCGCTCCCGGAATCTGAAAAGAATTCCTGGCAGAGATTTCAGGAGGTCAGGTCCCTCCAGCAGGTAGTCGTTGAGGCACACTCCACTGTAACGGTGCGCCGCGTCGAACACCAGTCGCATCTTCCCCGGTTTGTTGGGATTCACCACCGGGAAATGTGGTAAGTACCACACCCTTTTATGCTTTTCTTCTGTGCCGTCGCACTCTTGAGCGTACCCCTTGTCGAGGAGGTTGTTGACCTGTGCGCTGTACTGTGCGGCGAACTCAGGTGATGAGTCCATCTTCTTCTCAATTGTCTTGAGTCTCCTTAGCGCGCAGCTGTAGTTATTCGGCATCGTAGCGTCCTCGTCGCGCCATGGTAATCCCACCTCGTAGCGGTCGTTCACCTTTCGCATGGTGCCTCGCACAGAGTTGATGGCCTGCTGGTCTTCGGGTTTCACCTTACACGCTAAGGAGACTCCTAGAGCGTCGATCCTGAAGTGCGACTTGACTAGCTCCTCAACCCGACGCACGTCATCTGTCCGCTTGGTCGCGGACACGTCGTAGAGGTGCAGCACTATCTGACCGTCTTGTTCCCTTAGCGTCGTGCGGGGCGCCGTCCCGTGAATCACCCATCCCAGCTGGGTAAATGAGGCTGCGGGCTCGCTCTTCTTTCCTGTGCGTAGCTTACGGGTGACTATAAGGTGCCAGTTGTCGGCCCCTATTAACACCTTTGGTGTGCCATTCTTGAAGAAAACTTCGTGTTGTATGCCATGTAGGTGCGGGTATTTACCGAGAGTCGCCAGGTCCACAGTCTGCCCATGTAGCTGCAGGTTCTTCATGGTCCGTGCGCGTAGTTCGTGGAACTCGCCGCCTTGCCCCCGGATCTGGAGTTTGACCTCTTGACTGCTCTCTTCATGCTGTGACGTCACGCCTTGTATACGTAAGTTTGAAGTTGGCCCATTTACCTTAATGTGACGAGTAAGTTCTTCGTCTATGAGCGATGTTGTAGAGCCTTCATCCATCAGGGCGAACGTCGACACTTGTCCGCCTGGCCCTTTGAGAGTGACGGGACATATCTTCAGGAGTACTCGTTGTGGTATGTCGCTGGGTGCGGAGACGGTCATCACGGCCTCACTAGAGCATGGCTTCTCGGCGTCGACGCACTTTGCCGGGGCCTCGGTTGAAGCCTCTTTATGTAATAACACATGGTGTGGGCGGCTACATGCGTCCCTGCCGCACCTCTTCGCTTTACAGCTGTCGCGTCTGTGGCGCCTTGTAACACACTTAAAACATACCTTTTCTTTCCGTGCCCACTCCCACCTTTCCTCGACGCTCATCTTCAGGAACTTGGCGCACTTAGGTACTTCGTGGTCACCGCCACAACACAAACACCCCTGCTTAGCCTCTTCCTCCTTCTTCTCCGACGTAGCGTAGATCACCTCCCGGCCTGCCTTCCTCTTCGTGCCGGTCTGTGGCGCGCTTCGGGTTTCTTTTTTCACTGTGGCCGGGGCCGCACAACTTGAAAAGGCATACCTCATGGCTCGGTCAGCCTCTCTCATCAGGAACCTGGACAGTAGGGTAATCTCGGGCTCCCGGAACGACTCCGCCGCTTCAGACGCGTAGTCGCACCATCTTGACTTGATGTGCGGGCTCAACTTGTCGATCACTTCACGCACTAACATTGGGTTATATATATATCCGCGGTTGTCCATGTTTGTTAGCACACACACTATATTTTGTAGTTTAACCGCGAACGAGTTTATGTCACTTGCCGCACTCGCGAGTCGAGGCAATTTCTTCAAATCTTCCATGACACGATCCATTAAAATTTCCGGTCGTCCGTAGTACTGCTCGAGCGTCTTCATGACCACTTGCGGGTCTGTTGCGGTGTACAGGAGTGCTGACACGGCTTCTCTCGCATCGCCCTTGATGCAGTTGCGTAGTCTCGCCAAGTTCTCGGTCATCGTAAACTTGTAGACTTTGGACGAGTCCATGTATGCTGCCTTAAACGGCAGCCACTCGGTGGCGGCTCCTGTGAACGCAGGTAGCTCCGTCACTTGTCGCGGCGGCGGTCGCACACGCATCATTTTGTCCAACGTGTCGGCCAGTCGATCGATACCGCTGCGATGCTCCCCTCTTGTGGGCGAGCGTGATGTTGACCTCGGTCTTCGTTGGTCGTACCTGGCGGGAGTGGTGGCGTCGACACATGTATTGGGGTTGCGATAGGCGGCGGGTTCGTCCGTAGCGCGTGCGGCCGCCGGGTGCTGGAAACGCTCTCCCTGCTGCCGCTCGGAGACTCGGGGGTGGTCACAGTCCATATTCTGGAGCCACTCGTCCACTCTGTCTTCGGTCACGTGCTCAGAGCCCTCTTGTCGGGCTTCCGCTTCTGCCTCGATCGCAGACACTTCATACTCGAACCGCTTGCCAACGAGCTCCTTTTCTATTTCTAGCTGCTCGTTACGTATGGCGGCGATCCTCTTCTGTGCCTCGTATTCTGCCTTCTTCACTCTTGCCATTTCACTGGTACGCGACCTTCTTGAGCGCACCGTGCTCGCTGTCTCGTGGTCGGCCGTCGTTGTCCTCGGAGTCTCCGTTGCGTGGCGCGGGGCGGGTGTCGTTGGGTAACACGACGCGGATGGTGTCGCGCGCGATTCACCATGATCGTACGTGATCGCGGCGGCTCTACTCCCGGGTATGTGAGGAGCCGGCGCGGCGGGCGCGCCCTCAAACGGTACCGACGCAGCTCGCCCGGTCGTGGCGGCGACCGGGGGCGCGGGCGCGACGCGTGTTACTATCGGCGCATCCTCCCTCACCACTGCGGGGGCGAGGGGTGCGTTCGCGAACGCGATGGTGGAGGGCGAGCGCGGCGGCTCTTCGAAAACCCTTGGCCGTCGACTGTCGTAGCCTGACTCCGACGCACTTTCCCGCGCAGCAACGCTTCTAGTCTTCATTCTTGAATCTTCAGACGATCCTCGTAGAAATAATACGTAATTCTTCTTAAGACGGACGTTTTTCTTTCTTGATGTTCACGATCCGCCTCGCATGGACCAAAACTGTCCACGATCCGTCTCGCAGGACCAAAACTGCTCACGATCCGTCTCGCAGGACCAAAACTGCTCACGATCCGTCTCGCAGGACCGAAACTGTCGAGGGTGGACTGTAAATTTATTCTTCTAATAGGGGTTCAGGGGTGAAACAAACTTCAGGCTTCAATATTCATAATCTTCACGTATATTCCCAGGAACACTTTGCTGTATGGTGGACGAGCGCGGACCGACGACTGACCCAGCACGCAGCAAAGCGGCCCATATTTATAGGCTGTACATCTTAGCTCACTTTTACGACAGAGAGCGCGAGGGTGCAACATCGCGGCGTCCAATAAGAACGCAGCAAGAAACATCGTACGATCGTGACCACGCCCCTTTTGTGGCGGTAGGACTCGCTCGCTCTGTCGTTTACAACGATTTATTAGGAAAATAAAACCACCCTGAGTGATATACATGCTTATTCTAGGTTCCCTAATACCAAAACTCTTTATTTATCAATAAAACTTCTTAAATAACATCAGTTTAAATTTCTTAACTTAGCCTTATGTATAACTTACAAAACATGATAACGTCCTACGCTATTCCCTAACTTCTTATGTATTTACATTATACAATCATAAATTTGACGTAACTACGACTTGTCTCCAAACCATAACAAAAAACAAAGTTAAACAATAACATCGCGCTAAGTTCCTGAAGGGTTAAGCAGAGGCGAAAGGTAATTACAAGCTTTATGTGTTTGGAGACATTTGATGAAGCCGCAACGTCCGTAACACGTACATTATACAAGATGCCTCCGTTGACGATACACGTAACGGTAACGATATTTAACAGGTTTCCGAATACGGTGTGCGAAGCGAGCTTGAAAAGAAACTCATTAATTCATTAGCCGCTACAGTATCTAGCTAGGTGGGTTGTTTCGTAGACACTTTTGGTTTGGTTTCTGTTTGATAAAGATTTTGAATGTCATTAAATTGTGGATTAATTAAGGATACAAGATTTAGGCTTGAATTAGCTTTATCATCATCATCATAATAACATTACGCCTGCAATTCCCGAAGGGTTAGGTCAGTTATGTTCAAGTTTTCTGTAACTAGACTGTAGTCTCCGTGGCTGCTAGAATTCAGAAATTCCTAATGGAGTAAACCCAATAATATGTTACCCAACCCGGGAATTGAACCCAGTACCTCATGTTCAGCCGTTGCGCTTGCAACCACTAGCTAGACCAACAAGGCAGTCTTAGCAATTATCTTTATGTGTGTACTTAATAGTTTATCTACATTTATTTCTCTCACGAAGTATAACTTAACTACGAATATTTATATTAATTTACCTCAATCGTTGAGACACTATAAATCATTATTTCCAAGTGACATTATAATTTCGGTCCAATTATCATCTTACAATGATTATAAATTATATAAATGCAAATGTCTAAATAAATAAGTAAATTCACTGAATTCATCATCATTATTGATAAAATTCAATTAAAATAAACATCAAACACAGTCTTAAACGAAAATTAATTCCATTCTTACAAAAGATAAAGGGAGAAAAAATAAAACACTAATGTGACATTTATAAAGCCGAGAATGCCGTCAGGAACGGTTCCGGAGCCTCCAGCGATGACCCTATCTGAGATTGTTCAACGTACAATAAACCTTAAAGGGTTACGATAAGGATCAGAACGGCTGAAATTTACGACGTGTTTATAGGCTCGATAATAACATTAAATATTACCTGTCATGTGTTAGGAATGAGATTATCTTTTAATATTGCTTTCTTTTGTAATGCATGTTGCTTTGTGCGAACGTCTACTTTGATAACTTTCGCACTATAATAATTTCTTTTATACACTTCTGCATAGTTTTCTCCTCTTCCGTTCAACTTAACGCAGTCTGAAGGTCAATATGGCACCGTTTATAACGAGAATCTTAAAGCAACATTCCGAAACAGCCCACACAAAATCGTCAACAATTACCATATTTATACGTAAACTATAAATCTCTAATCGTCGGAATTAATTAACTGTCCTACATTTACAAAAACCTACTTGATATACATGGTTTTGTAAACACAAAAGCTCGAAGGTAGAATCTTGGAAATCATCCGGCACACTTTTGTAAACCGGTTCCAGATAATATTACAATGAATGTAAAATGTTTATTAATGAGAGTAACAAGACTAGGCGACGGTCAATGGCAGCGGCCTTGGCAAACGCTGCAGGCACACGATTTGGTATTACATATACAGTTACACTGTTAGATAATTTTGTACACGCTACACATTTAGTTCAAGTTCTTCTATCAGAAAATGAAATGCGAAGAAATGTTGTTTTAACGTTGCCCCACACTAGAAGTTTCTCTTGTGTCGTGGGAGCGTGTACAAATATTTTAAACTGACATACACAAATAGTCAAACCCGGAACAACCGTAATCTGTAGTCCATTTAAATATTTATTCTTAAAACATATTTATTCATAAGATTGAGGGAAAACAGGATTAAAACTTGCAGAGACCAGGGCAAGGCAACATGGCGTAACAGAGAGAAGGACTGTTATGATATGATACTTTGCAGTCGTGGGTAGATCAAGGCTGACAATGATGATGATATTAACTGTGTTATCATGTTACACCGTATTATTATCGCTAGCCATAACATACGTCAAAACACACTTACTTGTGTATGAGAACTTGTCCACCTGACATATTGTTTGCATTGCTAATAATAAACTTGGTAATGATGTTATTTTCAACAACGATACAATTATTAATGTTAAACCTTTTTGGTGAAAGTAATCGTTCTATAAAAAATGCGGCTAGGTCTTTGATGAGACTACCAAAACCAAGCCAGCAGGACACCAATGGAAGGCCGAGAAAGAATGAGAGATGGATGAATGGAGACCTACGGTCAGGATTTCAGCAGAAGTTGGGATTAGGCTAATAATAATGGCGATGATGATATTATTATTGTCTATCATCACTGGCCACTGCTAGTCTTAAGATACTCTTAAGTGTAACAGCAGTTATTTTAATGCAGTCCCACGCAAAAAACTGTACATCTAACGTATTGTTTGCATTGCTTTGTTATAAGCTTTGTAATCATGTCATTCACTGTTTGCTACCGTGTACTTGTTAATCCTATTCGATGGACACAGTCGTGCCGTCTCTCGATCGGCAATCAATTGTTGGCATTGATTTATGCGTCTGTTTACAAACATGATCTTGCGGTGTATATGGTGAAGATAATTACCGCATACAGATGAGGTAACACTGTAGCTAGAACATAAATTAGTTACTAGTAGTGATGTTACAGGGTGTCGCGAATTATTACAAGTAATTTGTGGATATGTATTTTAACTGGTAAAGCAGTTACTATAGTACGAGTAATCCGTACAAAAATGTTTCAATAATAAATATTTCAGGAAAGTATCTTAACCTTGGTATTCCCCGAGGGTATTGACACAGATTTTTACCAGCCTTGTTCAAATTTTTTGTGGAGCCTAACTGTACCAAATAATATTTTGTGATATTGACGATTTCTGTTTTTTAAATTTTAGGTATGATTCCTACTTATATTATGATCATTGAAGCAACTACGTAGCCAGTTATGATTATAATGTTCTAATGAACATTGAAAGACTCATTAATCAAGTTTATGTATTACTGTATTTACAATAAAAAAACCGTTAACATAGCAATAAAAGTCTAGTTCATAAAATCAACAGTCATAAATAACAAACACAAACAAAACATGAGTTAAAACTTCATGTAGTACATAAAAAACCATTAGTCCATAAAACGGTGAAACCTAGTATTGTATATCAATCAATGTCGTTGCAAGCATTAGGAAAAATTGCCTTTAATGGTAGTCTACATTTTGTTAACTATGATTACAATGTAGTAATTAACCATTACGACTAATAGAGCATTGAAAACAGCGCACTATTGAATGTATGTGCTTATCTGTGTTAACTCAACTGGTTATTTGTTAAAATTTTGTACTAAGACAATAACCGTAGTTATAAATAGTAGTAGAATATTGTAGGACACAGATGTATATTAGAAGACGAAGATGCCCTTGACTGCCTTCCATTCCAAAACATTTGTTTACAGAAGTAACAGAAGCCAGAGTCAGTCTTATTAAGACTATAAATATAATACTTAATACTAATATTATAAAGAGGTAAACATTATAAACTTGAATGTAACTTGAGTGTAATGAAATGCTTCTTCACAAATGAAAAGCTATTATTATCCACGAGCGAATATATTTTAAAAATATATTATGTGATAATGTGCGACAGAAGCTTGAGCGAAACGGCTAGCACAAGCTAGTATAATAATCATAATTTTGTTTGTTTCAGATTTGCATTCCTGATGTTTGTGTTTTTTACCACTAACGTTAGTAAAAGTCTTGAAGATATATTTAAATAACTCGAAGATGAGCCTGACTTAGAAATGCTAAAAAATCGAGATGAGTGAAGCACAATTGGAGAGGCCTAGCAGTGAATGTAGGTGATAGTGACGACAAAACTTGATACTATGGAATCCTAGTTGGCCACTGTAGAAGGCAACCTACATAATGTATAATCACTTAGTCTTTGGGTCACTTTAAAACTAACTAGTCCACATTTCAATGAGTCTGAAGAGTCTCCACAATGGTAAGATCTTTTAAGAAAACGGCGAGTAATGGTACCGCTTTAGTTTCTAAGTTTGCTGAAGGAAATGGCTCATTATGATGTTCGAAAGTAGCAAGAGCCGGTGAACGGATACCATTGTAAATATTTACTGCTCTCATAAACTGATTAAAATACTTGCTAGAAGTACTTACGTTCTTTAGCTTCAGTACTGAAAGTTTTGATTTGTTTTTGTTAAAAGGTGAAGAATATCTATTATTTACCTTTTCCATCTCATCATTAGCTGTCACTATAGTAATAGTACGGTAATTGAGTTCAGGACGTGATATTTCTTTCTTCAGAATATCAAATTATCATTACCTTATAAGCCGTCATCTATGCCAGAGTACTAAATATCAAGACAACTCTTTAAATCTATCGATGATGAATTACATGGTTATTTTTCACATAATAAATTCAGCACTGTTAATAACATAACTATTATTAAGAGACTTAACTGAGATCAGTTAAGCTGGAAGCAAGACATCTACATAAATAGCACAGTTTATTCACTCCTATGGCTCTTGACCTAATAAAGCTATAAATAAGGTAAACACATATTTTAGTAGACACGGAAGCGTTTGCTCGCATTAAGACTGAGTTTTCACTGCGCGAGCCAAAAGAAAAAGGAAATATTCGACGACTTACATAGTAGGGACGAAGTTTAAACCCATAAAATCTATTCCTGGTTTAGTCAGCTATTACTCCGGCATCGTTTATCGAGGAACTTGGTATTTTAGTTCGAAAACACAAGTAAATCACGCCTGTAATCCCCAAAATAAGGCAGCAGAGAAGTGTACCTAATATACATCCACATGTCGCCAGTCTGTTATGTTTTAAGATCCGGATAACCGGGGACGAGCCTACTGCCACCAACTGGCAGCAATCAAGGCTTCTTGCTGCCATTTAGAAATTCCTGATGGGAAGTTGGAAAAATATACAAATGATCAAATACTTATTGATAAGTATTTACAGTTTAACAAAAAAACCGGCCAAGAGCGTGTCGGGCCACGCTCAGTGTAGGGTTCGGTAGTAATAATTCTTTTTTTGTTTGAAAAAAGATACGTTCAGGATAATAAAATATGTAAACGAAGTTAAAAAAAATGCTTGCACATACGATTATACACAAACTGAGTCCAGAAATTATTTTATACAACTTTTTGTCTTTTTTGTACAATAGTACATTGTTACCTTAGGGGTGAAAGGAACTTATTTAGTCCCGAGTCGGAGTTTGGCGCCTGAGCGCAGCGAGGGCGCTAATAGTTCGAGGGACTAAATAAGTCTTTAACCCGAGGTAAACACTGTGCTTTTCATTACGAATACAAGGAAAGTTGATGGGAATAGGCTTGCCCCCAATTACCTAAATCGGTGAATAGGCTATGCTCTTAATTAACCTCCTAATTAGATTAGTTGATGGCAATAGGCTTGATCCTAATTAGATTAGTTGATGGCAATAGGCTTGATCCTAATTACATCGGTTAGGGGCAATAGGCTTGCCCCCAATTACATCAGTTGATGGCAATAAGCTTGCTCCTAATTACATTGGTTGATGGCAATGGCTTGCTCCTAATTAGATTAGTTGATGGCAATAGGCTTGCTCCTAATTACATTGGTTGATGGCAAAAGGTTTGCTCCCAATTACAACAAATAATTTGAAAGCTGTCAGTAGAAAGCGATTCTCCCTAGGGCTGAAAAGTAGTACTTTCAACCCGCTCCGCAGGCATGTTCTGATCTACTTTCAGAGTATGAGTAATGAAAAAACTGTTTCCATCCAAGTTCAAAATGATTTTCCTAGAAAGTCCTTATAAAGTTCTACTTTCCAGATTTTTTTCATATTTTCTAAACTTATGGTTCAAAAGTTAGAGGGGGGGGGGACACATTGTTTTTTACTTTTGGAGCGATTATTTCCGAAATTATTGACATTATCAAAAAATGATTTTAGTAAACCCCTATTCATTTTTAAATACCTTTCCAACAATATATCACACGTTAGGGTAGAAATTAAAAAAAAATTACTTCCCACTTTACATATATGGGGGCTACCCTAATAAAACATTTTTTTCCAAATTTTATTTTACCACTTTGTCGGCGTGATTGATACACATATTGGTACCAAACAGCTTTCTAGTGCTAACGGTCACAGAGATTAAGCGAGGACGGACGGACGGACAGACAGACATGGCGAAACTATAAGGGTTCCTAGTTGACTACGGAACCCTAAAAAAGGTCTTGTTTACCAATATCTAATAGTTTAGGTATGCGTATGTTTACTCGGAGACCTTTTTTGAATCGACTAAAGATCCTAACGTTATATTATACAAATCACTACCCAATTTTGTTTGGAATTCACAAGTGGCCTACTTTACGTACTTACCTACACTTTCTGTTCAATACTTGTAATGTAAATAGACGCAAGTTTCACAAACTGGAAATTCTTTTTATTTACTTTGATTATTGATTTTCTGTATACCTGCAATACAGATATTTCTATAACTTGTTTAGGCCAACCTGTAACGGAAAACTCTAGTATTGACATGTTTGTAACGCTCGCAAACACGTTCGCTGTATGCAAATGACTGCATTCAATGCTTTTTTCGTGTTCGGCATAATAAACTCGCACCTTTAACATTTTACTCGTACTTGTTTTAAACTATAAAACTACAGATTCAAAGAGTAGTCGTATTGTTACTTATTTATGAAACTCTCTTTGTAAAACTTATTTCTTTGATAAAAAAAAACCAAGGGACGATTTTCATTGAGATCAACCTATCTGATAGGTAGTTTATGTTTTCTAAATAAGAAAAATAATTTCTTCTGCATTACATAACACATAATAATACAAGCATGAAAGAACACTTTCTTACTTGTGTGCAATATTTCATGCTTCTAAAACCAGTAGAGTAGGCTGTTCGTTGGCTTTCAGTGAAATAAGCTCTTTAACAAGTAGATCAAATAATTTATTTAAAACAAATCGCCTAGTTAGCAATAGCCATCATAATAACTCGACATACATTTAGACAGAGAGTGAAACTCTAAGTCAAGGTAAGATAATCATCACACATATTAATTTTATTTATTTAACCACTTAAAGTAACTTTATGTAGGTATATAATAACGCACAAGACTAAAACAAAATGTTTAAGATCCATACGCTCATTATGATGGTAAAAGAATTTTAGCTAACTTAAGGTAAACTAAACTTAAATTCGCGACTCAATGTCAATGCCAGCTCATAAAAATCTCTTTTAAAAACGGAAACCGTAACCAATCGCAATGACGTTATAAAAAAAATACCACAACATTATGACACTATTGTAAATGTTAGCAATAGAAGCCAACATTAGCATTCAAAACTGTTCCAATGTTAATTCAAAAATCATCGGTCGCTTACCTTTTACCAGTGGGACATACGTCACAAGAACAATACAATACGAATGGTCAGGCGCACGCTAACGGTACGCGAACCAAGCCGCGGTCAAAGATTCTACATATTCAGCCGACGTAACGGTTCCAACATTTCTTTTTGTTATTTCTACACACGCTCTTATGGTAAATTGCTTTATTTCACGGTCCCATTTCATGCAAACACTCGTTACATTAATATTGTTTGATTATATCTTTAATTTTACGGAAATAAGGATTATGAAAGCAACACTGATTGAAGTTATCTCGTTTGTTTGATAAAGTTGTTTTTGTATCATGATAAACATTGAAATGGTTGTTTAAAACGTGATGCGTGTCATAATATTTGTATATCAACTTACCACGTGTCGGTTGCGAGAGACAATTAAATTAAACAATGGTGTATGGGGTGACATTCGATGGGTTTTCGGCCTTGTAAATTGCTTGATTGGTTTCATCGACGAGCCAGCAAATTGATGGTGTAATTTACAAACTGTCATAAAAATGTGCGACACGTGCTCGCAGTTTTAAAATATGAATAGGATTTTGTTCAAATCAAAGAAAAATCATTGATAAAGAAAGGAAAAGCTACTCGACTTAATTTAATCCCAAATTTCACTCACAAAATAACAAAGAAAACAGGAAAATATATAATGAATAAATTATTTTTCAAACATTTTATCAAATACAACAAAAGCTTTCATTTCCATGATAAATGAGGATTCATTTTCTCTGAAAAAAGTAAAGTGAGGGTAGTAAACACCATTATCATTGAATCGACACTCGATGCTAACAATGAGAGTAAATCTCATCGGCTCACAATCTCAACGAAGGAGGAAGCGAGAGTGTCCATTTATCAATTGTAGACATCAGACGGGTACAATAAGATGTGCTTACGGACATTGTGTCTTGAAGAATGAGTCAAGTCTCGGGGTCTTACTGTTGAACAGTTGACACGCATAAAGGAATACGAATGAAGGCGACAATGACACAGCTATAGATGGCTCTCGACGACGAAATAATGTCAAAGGACGGCACTTTATATTTAGAGCAGTTGAATTAATTAATTTAAAAGGCAACTCAACAGGCACGACATAAACATCGTTTGATGAGATTGCAAGTCATTAAAAACCAATCTCACAGATACAAAGAAATATCAGTATTTGAATTCAATTAACACCCACACAAGTAAAATTACTGGACAAAGAGCAAGTTCATAATTCACTAAAAGCAATTGCGGGATCGGTAACTGCCACGTTCATATAATAAAATAGGGAAAATTATGAAAGAAATGAGGTTGGCTATCTACAATGAATGATTTAGTTTCCGAAGTGAATTGAATAGAAGTGACTCATTATTTCCAAACACGATCTCTGACAACACGTGTGGGAACAATGGAGATGGCTAGTCAAGACAACTGAAAACAATGAATTATAATTGCGGAGTGGATCCAGAAGCGAAGATGACTGCGAGGTGTAATTTGACCTCTAGGGTCACACTTAGGCTAGAACCAGTCGTGGTCTCGTGGACGAAGCATTTGAAAGCGGTCCGATGACAAACGAAAGTTTAGTTGATTGCTTTAATACAATTTTTTTGATAGTCATAGGTATTATGTGACCTCGAAACGAAAAATCAACAATCAAGGTCAATTTCTCTTTGAATTAGTGTGCCATATTGTAGAGTGGTGCTTCTTCAACGCTTGAATAGTAGACAGCCTGAAAATATGCAATAAATCGTAACTAACCGCAGTTTTTTGGGTCGTATATACCGATATTACACTGTGTTTGGTAAATGAACTATCAAATGGTTGAGATGAGTAATTAAGTTAATTAAACAAACACAAAAACCTAAGTAAAGTAATGTACACATTATGATAATATCAAACTAAATTATAGGTTATGATAAAGATAAAGAAGTTCATCAAGAAATAATCAAAATACATTAGCGCTACCCATTTATCAGTAAGATAGATAGATTTTGATATATGTTGCTGATTGACTGAACTCTACTTATCAGGCTTCTAAAAGATAACAAAATGTTATCAAAATCATTACTATAGATATTAATGATGATGAGATAACCATGACGAATTCGAGGAAATCAAAACTGATCAAGGAAAATGTAAAAGGGCAATAACAAAAAATTATAAAAAAGTTAGTATGATTTTATATTTATATTTGCGTGTTTAACACTATATATTATAAAACAAAGTCCTCCGCCTCGTCTGTCTGTCCGATTTTCATACTGTTTTCTCTAATGGATAGAGTGGTTCTCGAGGAAGGTTTTAGTATACAATTAATCAACATCGCGCGAGTCCGTTTCTTACGTATATATGCCTGTTTCCATTCATAATTCTGTTGTTTAAATATTAATTCTAAAATCGACTGATCTGATTTCGATCTCTCTTTCTTATTCTTTGTGATCTAATTCTTACGCATCATATCCGTCCTCGGTAATTACGTCTTGTTATCATTATGTCATTTTCGTTTTAATTATATTACTTCTGTCAATATTTTCTACTCACTGTTTGTTATCTTGTGTAAAACCTAGATTAATGTAAGGTAGACAAAATACTGTATTTATCTATGAAATGTTAAAAATATCATAAAGTAATTTCCACTTTTCAAGCTTAGTACCTAACGCTATTCTATATTTGTGTTAACTCCGACATTAGTAATATTCTCTACATCAATGAGAACCTCTAAATAAATTAACCTCTACTTCTATTTTGCTTACTAGAAAGGCATCTTCTCTACCCAATTTGCTTTACAATAATTTAAACTCAACAATAATTAGCTGCCCCATCCGACCGTACGAAATCATGGTCGTCTAAAATTTGCTCCCAAATCACAACTCTATATCCTTAATCGGTCAAATTTGGCTTATCGAGGGTCCAAACTGGACACTAATGGGCTTTTAAGGTCAATATTTCAGGGTCCGGGTCCGTGGTTGGGTTGTAACGTGCTCAATAATTGGTCCCAAGTCTCTACGGGACAAACTCCATGGAAACATTTGGAGCTAAAACGTTTGTTACAGTTCAGCTGTTAAATTTAAGCACTCCACATAGTTTACTGTTTCAGGTTTTAGTTACGATGCAGATGTATATAATTTTGAAGATATTGACAAACCTTATTAAAGAACATAAAAACTTGATAGAGCTACTTTCACACCTTCTACGTAAAAGCACAAAATATACCCGGAAGGCTATAGAGGAACACATGCGACAAAAATGCTGAGTTGCGGAAATCTTCCCTTTATACCATAAGTACTAGGTGATGAGAATTCAATCCCTTTGTCTATAAAGCATAAACACGATAGTAACCCTTTCCGTGTTGAGTCTACTTTTCTATTCATGCGTGAAGACAAACACATGGTAGGCATAATTAAGTTGGTACCGTATTATTATATAATTAAGGGTGAATTTAGAATGTATTCTTGTACAAAAGTTGTCAGTATGTAATAATTATAATTACTACTTTGATAGGTTACATAGACAATCTACACAGTCAACTTAATTGATTCGAAAGAAATTTAAAAAAAAAAACTTTAAAATTACAAAATAATTCGTAAATGGAGACATGAACATCTTTTTCACATAAAACGTTTTGGTTGTTAAAATAACTAACTAATAAAGTGACATTAACTACAAAAGGGACCTCAAAAGGTCCGCACTTTAATAGGTGTTGTTCCAGTGAGCAAATTGTAGTTAAACTAAGTCTCAACCCAGGGAATTAGGTTTTTAGCCTGGAAACTAGTGAACCAACGACCTGTAATTTGACTAATTTTGTGGAAAGTTATGCAAACGCTAATTATGTTTATGTTCGTGGACAAAATGTTTCAGACCTGAAGGAACACTTAAATGGATTAGAAAGGAAGAAGATAGCTAGACGTGATTATAAAGATTTTTGTACGAAACCAGGTGAGATGGATTAACATGAAAAAAATGAGAGCAACATCATCCGAGTAGGTACCTAAAAAGTTGTTTAAAACAAAAATGTAACTATTTAACAGTATTGTAAATTAATCATCAATTTCTGATACAAACGAACAATGTCGTTAAGAACATAATTCGAGTTTTACTTACGAAGGAACCTCTAGTGGGCAGCGCGGTGACAATTAGTGACAAGTACCTGCAATTAAAAAATAGATCATTAATATTACAAATTTGAATGACATAGAACATTATTAACTTCATTATATCAAAACGATTATTTATTGGACTTCGAAGAACTGGTATTTATAGATAGAAAAAATAGTAATTGACCTAGTGACAAGCTTTAAATTGAGTCTTCTATTTCGATAACAAAAAGGTGTAGTCAAATGGAGGACCTTTGTTCACACTGAAAACGTGATCCTTAAATGAAGTATAGGCCTTCAATACAGCTACGAACAGAACCTGCAATCCTATAGATTTGGCTACAGATAGTCTATGAATATCGTCCTCTTGTAATTCACGTGGCTCGTTTCATGCCAGGCTAGTCCATAGCGCCGTTGTCATCGTCACAATATGATCACACAAAGGAGCTGAGAACGTATAGATCCGATTGCCTTTAACTCGGATATTGCTTTGTTTTCTAGTAACAATCACCGTACGTCTTACTTGATGTATGGAATCTTGACAGGCTATTCAGATTTAGATATCTACAGTTTTTTCTTTAGTAGGAAATATAATAATATTGTTTGATAGTGAGTGGCGAGAAATAATTCTTTTCACCGACTTGTTGTTTGATTCTGTGACTGGACCTGATTTACATTTGATGTATTTACGTTCAACTAACAACACATTTCGTTTTCTCAAAAATGCTACAGACGCTGTTATTGGCTATCTTTTGGGTTAATGAAATACATTAAGTCAGTTAATTAAAACGATCTTATCATTTATAGTGGTTTTCCTCTTAGATAGAGTTATCAAGGAATGCGATACAGCTATTATTGTAGTAATTAAGATCCCTATTGGCAAAGCATGTTAGTGGTTGTTCGTACCAAATCGACTGCTACTGGCAATTCAACTGATACAATACTAACCCAATCCTCTACGACACCCACGGGAAGCGTTACTGTGACTAATTTCTACACACTTGCAAACTAAAATAACATAACATGACGCGTGTATTCCCAAACGGAGGCAGAGGTTTACAATACACCCGCGTTAAAACGCCAGTTATGTTCAAGTAAGATATTGTAATTGGGGTTAAGTCCAGTGCCATAAACTGAACTTAAAGACTCTGGAAGCCTATGAACTTAAATAAAATAAAATAAAAATAAATAACTTCTTTTAATACCGATCCTAACACAGTGAATGTTAGGATCGGCTTCCAATTTAACTGGATGCAGCTGAATACAAGTATTTAAAATGGAGCGACTGCCTATCTGATTTCCACAATATAATTACTACTGGGTATTACGATACCCTTTGGTAAGCCTGGTTGTCAGACTTTCAGGCCACGACCTGCAACGACTGTTGAAAATCTACAAATGATAGTCGGGATCACTATTAAAGGTTCTCGGTATGTAATGGAAGGTCACCCATTCACGGAACGACCCAGAAAACCGTGGTTTAACCTGAAGATCAACCCAAATGCCAATATTAATTAGCCACAACTCCACAAGTCATTAAACAAAACTGCAACTAATATTAAAATTTTCATAACCTACACCTCTGAGGTAGTAAAATGTTTATAGGCACTCAGTCCAATGTTTGCAAAACACCACACACCTTCAAATGACGTGACAATAAATTCGCTTCCCACAAGCATTCCCAATCTGCGGCCATTGTTCTAGCAACTATGAAATTTTGGAACATTACATACATTAGACACGTAATAATAACTACTTAGATACACACGTTGTTTAGAACTAACGGTGCATGTGACAAAAAGCTATTTGAATCTTTGTTAATAAATAATTAATCGAACTTTTGAATTAGTCCTCCTACATATACGCATGCTATGATAGCATTGCTTGATAGCATTAGTTGATATATCCGTGAATAGATTCACAGCTCTTTGATATCTTCTTGTTGATATTAGTATCTTAATAAAAATTAATGCAGAAAGAGCAGATTTTACGACATGAAAACAAATGTTTAGAATGAGTTTTAATCGCAATCACAACTAGACTGCTTTATTAGACTATACATTGCAGTATTTAGGTATAATCTTACAGAGATAACATAGGTTCTCGAAAAATTTGAGAAGCAAAAACTATGGACTCGCAGCAACATTAATCAAAATACCGCAAAACCTAAACTCAACGGAAAATCTGATTCCAGTAAAAAACGACGATCACAAAGATCTACAGCAGACAGTAAGGAAGCAACAATGTAAGCGTACAAACACAAATTTTCTAACAAATTGCATTACAAGCTTAAACATTTTAATTGGATACCGACATCGCTGAAGAAATTGCAGCGATAGTAACACTAAAAGATCGGAGATTAGACGATGAAGTTTTAGAACCAATTTTATTGTTGGCAACAGGGAAATTGTATCCAACATCATCACATAAAATATTAAAAAACACGGTGGAGTAGCAAGGGAAGCAATTGACGACTGATTTATACGTTCTGCACAAACACGATGTAAAAGGAAATTCACCTAGCAATACATTTGATAAGAACGTTATTGTTCTTCAAAACACATTGGCCGCACGATAACTGCCGCCCGAATGATTTTACAACATGTTTTGAAATACGCGAAATTATTGCAAATATAGTTTTCTTTGAGAAATTGCATTTTGCGTTATATAACGTAGTTTCCAGTTTTATTTATGAAAGACATTTTGTATTGTCAGAAAATGTTGTTAGCCATTTTATTCGTAGCTTTCGAATGTCTTTGCTGAGAATAAGTTTGAAGCTTTATATGTATTTTGGGGTAGGTACTGGTAACAGTAAACAATATTTAGTATGAGGATCACAATATCCCGCATATTGCAATCCTCACACTAAAATAATAATGTTTGTTTGTATATGGTAGACACAGGTCTACCGTATAGTAACCCGAAAACAAAAATAAAATACTAAAACATATAATACTGAAATAATTCAACAAACACTTTAACTAAACAAGTCCATTATCTCTTACGTCCGGATAAATTGAGATAATCGAATTCTGTAATAACACCACAAAACATACAATTGCACAACCTCAACGGGCAATAGACAATGCAATAAAAACATAGCGGTAAGCTACTGAGCGAGAAATTACTCGAATGTATGGACATTCATCTTATCTTTAAACATTATTAAAGAACGAGTGTTATGATTGTGTCAATTGTCTGCTTTGCAATAATGATGTCATTCAATTCAATGACCGCAGACCAGCAGTACAGGCCGAGAGAGATATTACATTCAACATTGCTGGTACAGGAATGTAATTTGTAATCAAGAGTGTATGTATGATGAGAAGCAAACTTTCACATAGTTCTGTTGTCAAACTACTTGTCATTATCTTCCTGCCCTCGTCCCATGTTACTTTAGGTGGGAGAAACACCTTTTGTCTTTCGCTTTCCTGTTTTAACCATAACACTACATTTACTCCTTCATCTTTCATAATCTCTTCATACACAATAATTCATATAGGTATGCTTCCCTTACCTTTCAAGCCATCATAATTTATTCATCCCTCTTTAGTCAAATGGGTTTCATTTATTTCCTCCTCACTTTTTTTTCTGTTCATCCCTCCTCATCAATACTACTATCTAAGAAATGGCAAAACTCTACCAGTAAACTGGAGGCGAAAATCGTTAACATTGCAAACAACCTTATGCGGTTAAACAGGTACTCTTGACCGACGAATGGCCTCCGGTGACACCGCAGCGCGTCACTACTACGCGACCGGTACCACGCGACGACGATCGAAGAAATGCGAACGATCGATCCGAGGTGAAAACACCAAAATTCAAATAATTGTGTCAGATCGAAATGATAATATTAAAATGCTTTCATCGTGTTGCAGCAATAATGGGCATCTATTATTATCCAGGTATGGTAATGCCTAGTTGAGTGATAAAGCCTTCAATTAAACAAGACATACAACTCCACACATTCCACTCGCGTACGAGCATATTTCTCACGCTTTTTCTTTGCACATGCACATACTTCATGATTAATTAATTTGTATTTTTTCCTGTGATTATTGAAGTAAAGAAACTAGTTCTTTACCTATCGTATAATTTACCTTAGTATGGTAACAGCCACCGCCCTCAACAAAAAATATATGGGCTATCGAAACACAAGTAAATTCTAGTCTTCGGCAATAAATAAATAATTAGTAGTAACGGTTTTACTGGACTTTTCATCGTCCTTGTGTATTTATTTTTAGAATCGAAAGTACCTTCAACAGCTGTTATTTTTGTTGCTTGTAACTGGTTTTCACGTTTTTTAAGTGACTGCTTTTTATACATCTATTAATATTATAAACGCGAAAGTTTGTAACTATGGATGGATGTTTGTTACTCTTTCACGCAAAAACTACTGAACGGATTTGGATAAAAATTGGTACACAGATAGTTTATAACCTGGATTACCACATAGGATAGTTTTTATCCCGAAATTATCTTACCGTGGGATCATTTTCGAGCTATAGCAGGCGAAGCCGCTGGCAACAGCTAGTATTATATTATTATATTTCAATAAATAGAAAGGTCCCCTGGCTGACTGACTGACTCATCAACGCCCAGCCCTAACTAATGGACCTAGAAACCTGAAATTTTGCCCAGAGGTTCAATTTATAATGTAAACTAAGAAATAGACAGAATTTTTCGAAATTCAATCCCTAAAGGAGTTAACCCGGCGCGGCGGGAGTGTGGTAACAAAATATTACATCGAGCATGTGGCGGGGTATGACATGCCCGTAAACTAAACTGCCTGCATAATATAATGATTATAATAATCAAAATTAATTGAAATTTTAATTTTATTTATAAGAGCACAGTCCCTATACCTACTTATATTTAAATGAAAAACTTAGTCATATTAATATATTTTTATTACCAAAGTTAAGGCACTCATTTTAGGTTACAAATCAAAACAGTCTTCCATAAGAGGCATCAATACTTCTAATATTACTAAATTAAACAAAATTAAAACTCTAAAAAACATAAAGAACATGAGATCTTGAATAAAAAACATAAAAAATCTAAAGTTTTCATTAAGAACAAGATTCAGAATTTTCATAGTTTTTGCTGGCAAACATTGACGTGTTCAAGACATATCCGAAGAGCTCAATTCATCAGAAAAAAAAATCTAATTAGTCGTATAACATAGACCTAAGTCTATGTTATAGAAGGTAAATGTTATGTTATGTTATCCCGCCATCGCCCAGAAGGCGATGGCGGGACGAACTGGATTCTTTTTGCAGAGATTGGAAAACTGGAGCACTGGATAGGGATAAGTGGAAAGACGGAAGGGAGGCCTTTGCCCTGCAGTGGGACACAAATGGCTGATAATAATAATAATAAGTCGTATAACATAGACCTAAGTCTATTTTCCCTATTGTTTTCACTCATGTTTGTCAAAAGCCTAAAAAAGACAAGAAATAATAAAGTTAAATGTAAATAATGCTATGATTAAATGCACACGTAAACTATGTGGCGGGGTGTCACTTACCCCAAGTACGTATTCTCGTTTGTATCTCAAACCCTGGCTGATGCCACACTGGGATCACGCCACTGTGCCCTTCCACACTACCTCAGCTCCAGCTACTCAAAGCCGCTAACACGTAACTTACAATAATCAAAATGTACACCTGTAAAAAGAATTAGTGGGGTATGCTACACCTTGCCACACTCCCGCCGGGTTAAATAAGGAATGAAAGCTTGTATGGAAAATCGTCATTTTTGTAGTTCAATAGACATCCACGCGGGCAAAGATGCGGGCAAAAGCTAGTACTTTATATTATAACTCTCAAACGTAAATAAACTCTCAAATAGTAATTTATTAAATTACGAACAAACTCAACCAACACAAAATCTCAAAGCCCACCAATTACACTTTGACACATTAATGATTGGAGTTCCCTGAATCGTTAAGAAAGAACTAGCCATACAGTATCTTGAAAGCCATCTTGTTACCAACGTTTTGTTATTCAACCATATACAAAATACGGCCGATGATTACAAGTTTCCTTCAACATTTTACGAGGCTTTTTACAACAACATTCGGCCCCCTCGTAACGCTAACTAGCATTCTTTACTAATAGGGACCCCTGCTTATCTTGTATTAGCCATTCCGAGGAAGCCCGCCAAGGTTTTTGTGTTGTATCAGCATAAAAAAATATGTCTTAGTATCGTAAAATTGTTCAATACACTTCAAAGCAGTATTTACGCTCCCTATAAACTTTTTTGGCTTCAGTCGTTTCTATAGAAATTTCTTTGAAAACGTCTTACACAGAAACTGCTTTGCCAAAGTTTAAATAAAATTTTATTCAGTTAATCCCTCTAGGAGATAAGTCTCCTAGCTCAATGAACATCAAACAGCATTAAATTAATTATTATCAGCTAGAACAAAATGGATATATTTGATATCACTGTCGTATTAGTTAAAGATAGAAATTTGGAAATACCCAAAAACAAACCTCTTAGAATCTTCAACTTCTACCTAATGCTTACGTCTCAATGATTCATCGCAGCGCGTGGACGCAATAATTATAATCTATGCTATACACATAAGGAAAATGTCACGTAGTGAGTGTGTTATGTAGTATGTATGAGGATAGCGACAGCAGATAGGAAATACCAAATAAAATGATGAATGGTCTGTGTGAAAGAAGAAACGGTAAGAAAAGGGATGACATATGAAGTGACGACTACTATATAAAGAAGAATGGAAGAAGAAGACATTATGTGCCGACCTCAAAATAAATAAGGATGATGTTCAAATGTTATTGTATGTTTTGACATTCTAAAGGACGTCAGTACGTAAAACTTGAGAACTATAGTTAAAAGAGTAACAAATGAAGAAGAAACTAAAGCAAAATACAAGAGCCCAAGTCATATCAAGACACGATAAGAAATTGTGTCGTTGTTTTAAGTACTGTTCTTGTTTATGCATCCAACAAGACTGTATGCAACTTTTCAACTACATTAACTTGCTAAGAATACTTTTGAAGAATTCTTTCACAAACTTAATAGTCATCTTTCTAGTTTTATGACAAGTTGAATGTTCAAAGTTGCTTTGAAAGGAGCTGTTGTGCTGTGTATTGAAGTTTTCTTACATTGAAGCTTTAAACAATTTTTAATGTAGAAAAAGGTTTTTTTTCGTTGTGTCATCCCAGTCGTTCGCATCTGGGTCATGGTTTCGAATCCAGACAGGCACATTACTTAAAGATATTATATTTGCAACAGGCCTTTGCCCTGGAGTGGGACAGAGCAGGCTAGTAAAAAAAAAACAGTGTGCACAAAACGGTGAAGAAAAACATCGTGAGGAAATCGGTGTGTCCTAGAACCAAAAAGTGTGAGACAAGTAACATTGACTAAAACACATTGGGCCCGCATGGTGAATTATAACCTCTCATAAAGAGGAGGACTGCTTTTCAACAGTGGGAACGTTATGGGTTTTTCATGTTATGCTTCCATTTTGCGGAAAATGGAGGGTCAACAGATAAGACCCATGTGAAAGGAATATTATCGGATTACAGCTGGTTACCATGATCAATTTCTTTATGAGGCTTAGCAACCATGGCAATGGGAATAGGGAGCGTTAAACCATTGGTTTATAATGATATGAAAAATAAAAACATTGGAGAAAAACAGTGAAATAACAACAAGTCTGACCAGTGGACATCAATATCATATTATGCTTGAAGTCCATATTCAATCAAGATAAGCATTTAATTTTATTTACCATCTAAATAATAGAGATTGATCACATAATATAACATCTCGCTTGTAACCTCCGAAGGGTAAGGCAGAGGTGCTCCTAATTACGTGTCTCCTACATTTCGCCAGTTGTTTTCAAGTCACATGTAACCATGTCCCATGTGTGAAAATGGCTTAAATCCAATATTTCCTGAAGGTATATTCTTAATCTAGATCCAATATATTTTTTTAATTGCTCTTCAAATAATTATGATGCATGGCACGTTACATAACATGTTAACGTAGTCAGAATAATTTAAAACAGTATAGCGCATAATAAATAAACTCGTTTAAGGCAATTAATGATTTTATTACTCCGGCAGTATATTAAAGAGAAAATAATAGCTACAATAAAACTAATTACGTAGATAAACGGAATAGTTCGCTATTTAGACCAGTTCAATAAAATACGTTTTTTTGCGTAAATAGAAAGAGTTTATGTTTTATTCAAATGTGGGTATAAATTTCGTTTGTATTGTTACAGTCAACAAAGTAACTTTCACTGTGCCATAAAAGTGAATTTAAACTGAAAATAAGTGAAACCACATCGAGTGTGTATGTATGGGGGCAATTTCCTAACGCAGTTATAATAATATAAATCGGATGCATGCATTGCGATCGAGTTTCAACGAACAAAGGGACTGTAAAAGTGGCATTTACCCCACACTGTAGTCAACGCTGCGCTGTTCCATGAAATAAACTTGAACAGTTTACAAGTATAGTACGTTTTATAACATAACATCACGCCTGTACCTCATCCTCGAAAGGTTAGGCAGAGGTGTATCCATTATAACACCCACATTTCACCAGTTATTATAAGGTCCATGTAATAGGAGGCGAGCCTATTGCCATCAACCAGGCACAAATTCGGCCTCCGTGGCTGCTGTTGACAAATTCCTGATGGAAAAACCCAATAACACTTTGCCTGATCCGGGAATCGAACCTATGACCTCTTGTTCAGCCGTCGCTAGCGAACACTAGATGAAGGAGGCAGTCAATGGAAGTAGATCTTTTTATAGAGCTGGTAAATGATAATAATACAACAATTTGAATCATGCGCATTAAATGTAAATCAATTGCGACGCGATTACGGGTTAGCTTCTGATACAATTTATATTTTTTGAACGATTTGTAGTGTATACATAAAAATCAGTGGAACTAAACCCTCATTCCATGCCGTAAAATATTTGATACGAAAATAATTAAATTATTCAGTCAAGTCATTGACCAATACATACGTACCTTAAAATACATAGGTTAAGTAAAACGTAAATTATCATGTAAAATTCGTAGTACACGTAACAAGTATTCAAGTACACATGTAGGTTCACTACTGAAAATAAATCAAAGTTTACGATATTTTTTTTACCTCGTCACGTATGAAGTAAATCAATTTTCCGCGTTTATACGCGTTATGCAATTATTTTGATACGGTACTAATTGTTGCTTTTATCGAGACTCGGGTGCAAGGTCATTAGGTGTCAATTAAGGTGGTGAAAAGTGTGTGTGTCACATTAAATGGGAAATGGTTTTATAATTTTAATTATTCTTATTTTTTCCTATAATATTTTTAAAATCACTCTATTAATGAGGAATATGTTTTATTTGACTGGTTTTTTTCTTCTTTATCATCACATAATATAACATCACGCCTGTAATCCCTAACGTGTTAGACAGACGGTTACCTAATTGTACACACACATTTTGGCTGTTATGTTTAAGTCCTATTTATGATAGGGGCGAGGGGAGGGGCCTCTATCATCAAGCAAAACATATTCAGATTCAATAAAACCAATAAACCTTCTACATAATTACTATTAGATCAATGCTATTTCTTATAATTTTTAATTCACAATGTTTGATACGTACTGATCAGTAAATTCATTAAATCACAAAAATTTAAGTTTGAAGTAGTAATTCTTCAACAGAAACTTTAATTTCATGGTCATTGACGTTAAACTTAATAGATCAACGAGAATTTTCTAATATTAAAAACCTCAAAATAGGTCTTTCCTGTGACTAGAAATTTTTGACTCACCTACCTCAGCCTACTCTTAGAGGTGTTATATAATGTTAGTTGCAATAACGTAGTGTAATTTAACTTTACATTCTTTATTTATTTAAAAATAAAATAATATAACAGCTACTAGAGCAATATCAATACAAACTATAATAAAACGCTGCATTTATCGTTAGTAACAGGAAACGCTTTATCGCTAGGACATTTAAATAAAAAGTACTTACATACCTATATGCTTATCCACTATCCGGGCAACGACTACATAAAATTTGTCGAACTACCCGATAGTTTTTAGTAGTTACAATTAAAATTATTTCAATTGTTTATCTAAAATGTTACTACTTTTTTTAAATTATTTTATTGCTTGGTTTTTAAAATAAGGTACTGTCTTTTTTGTTTTATTTGTTTGGTATAAAAGCTTTTAAGTAAAAAAAATACTACCCTTCTTTTTGGGTTTGCCGTAGTAGGGTGACAAAAATGTTTCAGCAGTGTGAAATTTTACAAATGATAAAAATTACTTCCGTACGTTATAGGCCTTATCTTATTTTATTTATTTAGGCACACCAACGAAATATTTACAAGGATTGTCTTAATTAATCGTAAGTCTTCTGTGCTGTGCTGTTATCAAATGTATGCCATATTTTATTTAATACATAAGTATATAATAATATCATGAATATTAAACCACACCGGAAAGCAATTTCGCCTATCATTATTAGTAAATCAATTTCGAAGAGGAAAAGCACGTTAGCCGATGGGCCTGGCTGTCAATTGCAGATGTTACAGGTAGTCAGTGACCCGAAACTCTGTTGACCTGTCTTACAAAGGAGTATCGTCATAACGTCGAGAGACAGTCGCTCCATATAAAATACTGGAAGACAACCTCAACATAGTTAGAAAAACTTTAGGCAGAGACAAAATTAAATACTAAATAATGTAAATAAAGAGAAGAGTGGAAGACTCCATAGTCTTCCACTCTTCTCTTTATTTAAAGGCCTCCCCCATGGGAGGCCTTTATCCAGCAAGGGAACAATATCTATAGGCTAAAATTAAAAAAAAATGTAAATGAAAAGAATCATCTTCTTTCCCTTCAAAATCAAAATCAAGAACTTACCATACGTTTCTTCAATTCAAAATTTTGAATTTGGCGTACAAACTTGACATCGAATGTTTACATGCACCTCCCTCACCAAGACACGTGCTATCGCACAAGTTACAACACTTGCCACGTCATGTGTTCGGCCTCGCTATTAACTGTCGCCTAGATCGTAAGTCAGTGATAGCCTTTTGATATCGCATTAAGTGCAAAGAGCCCTAGTTCAGTGAATGGAGACAATAATATTACTGCGATAAGTTTGTAATCATGCTTACATTATACATGCAGAGTATAATGTAACCATGATATATGCTTGAGTATACAGAGTAAGATAGAACTGTGTGCAGGATGATATGGCTAGAAAGGAGGTGACTGCTGAGATGACGAGAAATAGGGAAGTATGGAAGAAGACGACATGTTGCGCCGACCCCAAATAAATTGAGAAAAGTCCAGGAGAATGATGATGATACAGAGTACGATAAACCGACGGACAAATTGTACTGTACTGCTCAAACAAACGATGACTTTAGCACATAATTCTATAACCCTGAGAAGACATTGGTCGTTGGTTATTACAAATAACTGCAGGGAAACACCAGGTTTTTGAATAACAACCAAACTGCAACATACAGAATAAATTCCTAAGCAGACAAATGTTTCGGAATATAACAATATCATTTTTTTTAATAGAAACAAAATATTCCTTTTACGATGTTAGTAAGTAGAACAGTCATAAATAATTGGTATCGTTTATCAGATACTAACAGTATCAGTAACACTAATTTGTCTCTGATTGGTAAATGAGTTGGATTACTGGTTACAATCTGATCTTCAAGGGCACTGATAACTGTAGTATAATTATGTAACGCACTCACAAATTCTCAGAAATAACATTTTTATAAATCATACTGGCCAAACCAATGAGGTTTTGGAAGGAGGAAGTGAGGCCTTTGCCCTACATTGGGACAAGTAAAAAGATACTCATAAAGATGTAGATTCTCGTATTAATGAAATTGTGATAAACAGTTTAGTATTAGGATAAACGTAATACATACAAGTCGATCTTTGAAATATGTTTTGGGTATAGGTTTGTAAGATATCTCTAGATGTAGAAAGACAAATAGCAAGATCAAAATTTTGAACCCTGTATTTAGTCGTACCAATGTTACAACTAATAACTTTGTGAATTCATCCAAAGCAGATCTTCGCAACATGTTTTCGCTACAGACCGAAAGTTTAGTAGTTATAGAAACAGGAATAGCACGATTTGAAGTTTGAACCCAATAAGCCTATTAGTCGTTGCTATACAACAACTATTAATTTCATAAAGTTACGTAGTTTGAGTAATGTGTTGATAAACTCGAAATCTCAAGGGATGTGCCACACCGGCCGGGGTGAAATGTAATTTATATTGGAGTTTGTGACATATTTCATCATCATCTGGTACTCCGTCGAGACGAGCTTCGGTATAAAATAAAAGCACGTACGGATTTCTGATTTCATAAAATGTACAAGAAAAATAAGTGGCTTCTTGAGTTGGTGATCCTTTTTCAAATTTATTAATCTGAAATCTACACCTATTTTATCATTACCTAAGCTTTAAAACAGTTAAAATAACCTGTGGTATATCTAGGTACCTAACTATAAAAGTTGTGTACGAGTTCATACATACACAGATAAACTCGCGACTTTTTCCCCAGGTGTAGGCAGAAACCACAAAACGCTACGTGCTACGATCCTTACATACTTCTTTTGCCTTGTCCACATTCACACATCTGGTCATACTCGTACACCGGTTGCGTGTACTACGCACCTGTCCTTTCTGAAGAACCTCAACAATAACTCAGTGTGTGTCTTTCAAGGGCATCCCCTCCGAACGTTGCCACTCAAATCAACCTTGTAAATACCTTTTGTTAGTGATTAGTTATGAGTCAATAGTTTTACGTAAATTAAGTGTTTATTTCCTATTTTAATTGCTGACGCTAATAATAGAAATATAATAGAAGTATTTATTCAACTGTTATTTCCAATACATATGTATAAACAACAGTTAAAGACAATAACAACAATTTCTTCACAGTCGAAGTGGATTGAACTAAACCTGAATGAACACGCTTCGCAGCCGTTCTATGTAAATAGTGTTGACTGGCTGCTAATTACAATTACTCGTTTAGCCTATTAATAAATCATGAGTACCGTGCATTGACTCCGCGAATTTAGACCCAAAGCGCTCTTGATGACGTCATAATTATAGAAAATGGGGCAGACGTAGACAGATGTTGGCTAGAACCGCAAGCGAATGGAGTCCAAGTATGAGAGAACTTAACTGGTATGACCGCAAAACGCAATACACGTTTGCACGAACCTTTATATGAATAATTCCAGTTCTTTGAAAAATGGTTTACCTCAGGTATTTCAACACCTAATTGTTTAAGATATGAGAATGTTTCAAAGCAATACTAAACTATTGAATTTGTCAGTTGGTGTCACAGTTATTTCTATGCCAGGGTGTCGTCGCGCTACGGTAAGTTACGTGGTTTGTTTATGAATTAGTATTTAGCACCAATGGTAGGTTCAATACAGTTAGAACGATAACAACAGCCGACAACACTCAAGTTAAGTACCAAAAAAAAGTAGTTAAAAAACCAAAAAACCCGACTGAAAAAACTGAAAAACGAAAAACAAGCACATTTTAAATTAAACAAAACTTGGAAACAGGCGGGGTTCTATTTTATTTAGTTCTATTTTTTTCATTTCATAATTTAATATTCAAATGAACCCAGCCCGCTTCCAAGTTTTGTTTAATTTAAAATGTGCTTGTTTTTCGTTTTTCAGTTTTTTCAGTCGGGTTTTTTGGTTTTTTAACTACTTTTTTTATTTCCAACTTTTTAGTTCTTTTGTGTTTGTTCTTTCGTTGGTCGCGTAACATTCTTCGCAGATGATTTAACTTTAGTGCTTGTTCATAGGATTTGTCACTTTGGATTTTTTTAAACATATTATAAGTGTTATATATTTTTGTAATCTCCTTTTAAAACCATTTATTTTGATATCCTACTCGATGGTATTGGATAATTTTTTTTTTTCAACTCCGCGTTTTGGCCCTCAAAATCCACAATTTTTCCTTTGTTTTTTTTTTAATTTTAATGTAGCCTATAACACTCGCGCCATCAAGACAAATCTAACGACGTATATTTCATTCAAATCCCTTCATCCGTTTAGCAGTTATGAGAGAACAAAGAAACGGACATACATACATACATACACGTCAAACACATAACCCTCCTTTTGGGCTTCGCCGCAGTCGGGTAAAAAGTAACTAAAATAAATTATATACCCAAAAATAAAATCAAAGCTCTATCATTAATGAATAAGAATGCAAAACATCTGCGTAAATAGTTCCATTATACGTGATTTTGCTACATCTGGTAGAGTTAACCAAGTCTGCGGCAGGATCACATAAACCGAGCCATACACAATACTCACGCATTGATTTTAAACCGAAGAGAAACAGAAACTCTCATGAAGAAACGAGAACCACTGAATATACCAATCTTAGAACAAACTTCGAACTACAATAATATATCAACTCGAAAATATAAGAAACATAATCATAATCACGAAGAACATGACTGTCAAGACAAAAGTCCTTCTTTCAAAGCTCTTTCCCGCTTTGTCATCGATATCAATAGACATCCATCCAAGAAACAATCGACCCCTTACACTTAATGTAAAATAAATCAAAAGCAAAAGTAAATCCGTCAGTCAATTCAGTGAAATTCCCACGACCGGCACCCATTCTGCACCGTGCACTAGTACGGAAGTTAGTCTCTGTATAATTACTCATAGCACAGCTTTGTCGCCCGCGAGAAAACTGTGTTACATCACATTAACAATTAGAACATGTTTTGTGTATATTACGAAGAACGGATAAATTAGAACGTAAGTGTAACAATAACTGAAAGCGTAGATTAGGTTGGTAATGCCGTCAAAGGAAAGGAAGGATGCGGGAAAAGGAAATACAGAAATATATTCACCGAACATGATACGATTTGTGTTGAAAATTGTACTGCTATGAGAGAAGTCAAAAAGTCTTTTGATCAATTCTATTGTCTAAATGATAAAGTGAAATCTTTCAAAAACCTCATGTTGAGAACCAAAGTTTTCTTAATTGATTGTAAGATGAATGAAGTTCCGTTTCAAATGAGTCATGAAGAAGAACGAGCTCGCTTGCCTTTAGTTATTTAAAACTCGTCTGTTTGCTGTAGATAGTTTAATAGGTTTGACGCGCGTTACTTTCAGTCAGTTTAATACGCTAAGCTACACATCGCCGTAGGATTATAATTTCAATGGGCCGCTCCAAGCCAGACAAACGACTCTTTTGTCCATACCGTATGGGTGTTCAAAGACTTGTATAAATTAAACACCTTGACGGGCCCAGCTGAATTTACGACTATTGTTTTAAGTAGAATCTCACAGTTGAGTCTTGAAACAGCTAAAATTGCCTCAGCAGTTGGTTCTAAACGGTGTGGGGGAACAAAACTCGTTACCGGGTACCTACTGAGTTGACGTTCCAGAAATATGGAAGCCGCCGTGCATAATTTTGATTGGCTCTTAAACAAAGCGCTTTGAAATTAAGCCGCACATTGTTCCCGAGTATTGCTGCGTGCTTACTACTTGGAGCTTTCAACAGTTTCACTGTTATGAAAGCTTAGGTAAAATCTAAGCAATAACCGCGTGTTTTATTGGAGGAAAAGTTTTAAAACAACAGCCGGCCGCAGTGCCTGTGAAAACTCGTGATAGAAATATCAACTTTATTATCATAGGTCTAGTACTGAATATTCATAGGGCGATATTTGCTTTCAAACTTTCGATAGCCGTTTATTTGAAAATTTATTTAGGCTTTGGGTCAATATATTTGGCGGAGGTTTTTTGTAATCCCGCGGGCTTATTTATTTCCATACTTGCCCGAAAAGTTATATTATGTATGGTGGACTAGGCATGGATTTGTTTAATGTTTTATTCGTTTCAAGTAAAACTTTCTATATTAGAATAAAATTAACTTATCGGTGGACTAAAATAGAGAAGTCCAAGGATGAATTAAACCATTGTTCCTTCAGACAACAATATTTGAGTAAATACTGTCAGAGTAAACCACACATGTTTGCGCAACCAGTTCAACCGTGCAACAGTTTAACACGGCTCATCACTCATTCTATTTAAAGACATTTTGTTTCTCGAAGTCAGCGCCGTCGTTTGGCAAGTACTTCCCAGTGTTACAACTTCCGTTGTTAGTCGGGAAGCGATCGACACAAATCAGTTTGTCGATAGACAGACTCACCTCACTAATTAGCTTTCGGGGCAAAACGTCGGGGGTCTCACCAAGTCCCTGAAACTATTCCACTTTCAATCTTCCGCAGACAGTTCGAAATTTTCTGCTGACTTTAACTGATGACTGGCACATAATGTAATATATTTTGGGGTTTCTGTACTCGGCATTTTAGTTGGCATGGGTTATTTGCGTTCAGGAACTTTAAAAGGGTCAATTTTAATTACATTCAGAATGCTCTGTGGTTGAGTTAAATAAGCAATTACGCAGAACGGAGTCTTGAAATACAAATGAGGATCTATTAAAACATTTACATGTTTTAGATACGCTTTTAAATACCCATTAGGGAACGTAATAGCATGTTGACCGGATAAAAAAGGACTAGTTAACAAGTCAGCGTTGGTTCGTTTCGGATCAACTTTTAAAACGTATAATAGTTTAAAAGTACTAAATCACTTCTAAAGAAACCAAAAAAACTCCAACAGTTTTTCGACGGCTAACATCCGTAAATTTTTTACTCGAATTAATTTTGACTGTTGCCTTTACGTGAGTTAAATTTAACGCCATTTATGACTTCAGAATGAATTATAAACAGTTATTATGGGACTAATTTGCAGGCGTAGCGTATGTTAATATAAACGTTGGCACAAATCGTAATCTACTTGATGAATGTAGAGTAGAAAATGTACGACTTAGTAACATTGTACACATATCAAACAGTCTTTTCTAAAAACTATCTGGATGGACTGTGCAGTTTTCAACCATGAAAAAGCTACGCCCATATCTTTCCACAGGTATCGTTAGACTAATAAATTAGAAGCATATTATCTCGATAAGTCGTAATTTCTAATTGTTCTATAAAGTGCGTCATAAGATTGTAATGCAAAATCCCAATTGGTAGGCAAAATAGATAACTTATCAGTAAGTAAGGTAAACCAATTTGTAAAGTAACAATTACGGCTAAATAAATTCACCAAAACGCTGGTATTTTGACCCTTAAAGCTATATCTAAGAAATCTTTTGTCTCCCAAAATTGCCAATTTCAAAAATGGCATTGACTTCGTCTCTTTCAGTATGACAAACTGCGCGCCTATTACCGTTTCCTCCCTCTTTAGTATCTTCATAATTCAAGGAATTTAGATAGTCACGTAATTATTTAATGATTGTGTGGTTGCCGTCATCATTATCAACATCCTTGACATAGTAGGAACCACTAAAACTACTTATTGTCAGGTGTAATCACTATGGCACCAATCAAGTCAGGTACTTCCCATGAAGAATACTGATTAAATCGGTGTTATGGCTATATCATTACCCGTAATCAGTTAATTACTATGATTACAATTGTATTAAGTAGGGATCGATTACGAGAGAATGCGAGGCGCGAACTGTTACGATCGGTTATTTAATTTACGAGATCAATTTAAACAGAAATGTTTATGGCCTATATTGATAACTTCAACACCATTAGAAGTTTATGCATGAACAAAGTTGGCACTTTCAAAATAGATGAAATAGTTTTGTGCCTAACAACAAAATTTGCATAATCAGGTTCATCAATATTTGCTTTCAGTTGCAAATATGGAATCAGTCACTGTACATTTTAATGTCGACACATATTTGCTGAAGATAAATACTTGTGCTAAAACAAAGAATTCTTCGAATAGAAAATATTCAAATAGGCAGGTATTGGTGAGATCATCTTGACATTAAAATCGAACTCTCTACGGTTCAACTGCCTCTGATTCATTATTATAAGAATATTTTGTGCAAAACTTCTGTTTCGCGTTCGATCGTAGTTCTTAAAGTAAATATTTTGCGAGTATATTTATGAGAATTTTCAACTAGTGAAGTGAATACTGAGGATAAAAATATACACACACCTAGGAAGTTAATGGTTCGTTCAAAGGTGGTGTTCAGATTGGCATCGAGACTAAAATACTCTATTGTTTCGAAGATAAACAGGAAACCTGCACGTTACTCACTTCGTGCAAAGCCGGAAACGTTGCTATTGAAATCTCCAATATCCGATTGTTCTTTATTTATAGTCAAAATGAAGGAAGAATGATCGAGTGCTGGTATCACGCACCGGTCAAACAACAAAAAATAATTAAAGAAAAAACAAGTCTACTCCGAGACGTCAACGAACTCCGATACACGAACTTTATAAAGATTTCCTTCACCTCGACAATCCTATAATGCCAACTTTTAAAGACTGGATGGGTGACATTCCGAATGCATCCAATCGCATTACTATTCGCAAAGTATACATAACACACCGACCTTGAATATGATATGTTGTGATTCTCCCAGAGCTCGAAACAGGGCTGATGTTAATCCAGAAAAAATCCACAATATTTATAAATGTATGTATTTTTTTTACAGACACATGTCACTGACAATCCACAGGTAAAATTCGAAAGCTCGCGAGCGGATGCCGAGCGAACGTGGCGTACGTCCGTGCGTCGCGCCGCCCACAGTAAGACTGAGGGAGAATTGAGGTGTAGAGGTCCGTTTGGTCGGAGGTCGGAGGCGATTGGCGGAGGGCCGAGTGAAACGGGATGCGGCAACGAGATGTGCGCATCGGCCGGCTTCCGTTCAACACGTTAGATAAAATTCACTGTGGAAAACTGAGGACCACTCCGCGCTTGGTAAATGTTGTTACCGCACTAACTTATCTCCACGTGAAGTGTGGTAGATATCGATAGATATGCATTGATTATTTATTTAGGGATTGTTTGGAGCACACTAATGTGATAGATAACGTAGATACGATTCCTATATAATTGAAAAACCTTTTTTTGTAAGCAAGTAAACCTCATTTTTACGGTCCCTAACCCTGCTATTGGAGTTAGACTGTTTTCACGCTTCGTCTGATTTTAAAACAATTGGATAAAATATTAGCACAGAATTAGCGACATAATGAAATTACGTATTGCCAATTCCCTTACACATTACTCGTACAATATACGAGTGTCACTCGTTCATTACTCATTAAGTCCATTAGTCTTCATTTCAACGATAGTCGTAACCAACGTCAAAGTAATTGCTAATGTTTTAATGACCTCAAATGCAATATGACGTGATAATCACAAACATTAATTATCAATTTCTTGTTAATAACGTTATCATAAGACTTTATTTACTTGTCCATTAGGTAGAGGAACCGACATATAAGAAAATTGCAAAAATTTTCGATACAATTTATATTGTACTAGCTGCCTTATTGGTCTAGTAACCACTAGACCGCAGGCTTGACTACTGAGCATAAGGTCCTAGGTTTGATTTTCGGGTCGAGCAAAGTATTATTGAGTTTTTCCATTAGGAATTTCTCAGTAGCAGCCACGAAGTCAGGATGAGTGCCGAGTTGATGGAAATAGGCTGACCCCTATTCCATGGGACTTTAACATAATTAGCGAAATAAGGGAGTACTATGGTACGCCTTTGCCTAACCCATTGGGGATTACAGGCGTGATGTTACGTGAACATTGTACTACCTTCCGTACTCAGTAAATAATTCAAGGTACGCTGCTAACAAGTACCACATTACATTAAAATGTTTCCAGTGTGCGGATTCATTAGGCTGCTACTAAATAAAAATCTCATTGGACTCGTACTGGGGCCGGCTTGCAATTACTGCCAGTGAGAGGGATGGTACAGAAGTACATACTACTTTTTTACTTACTTACTCTACTTTTTTTTATTTTTTTTATTTAAGATGGGTCAGCTCTTGACCTCGAGGCTTGCCTGAGCAAGGATGAGGTCTACGATGGAGCGAGCCTTCCCAGTAGCACTGGCTCTCCCGCGCACCAACGGAACACAGCGAACTGTTTGGCGCCGGACTTCGGCGGGAGGGTGGTAACTAGCCAGGCGGACCTTTGCAGGCCCTTCCACCACAGACTCTTACCAAATCATCAATTTTAAATTCATCATTTAGCTGCGGTTGCTCAGTATTTCAGATTATTATTAGTACACTTTAGCCACTATTAGTAAGATGGTTAGTTTTTACCGGATGGTTTTTTTTATTTTATATTCAAACTAGTTGACCCGGCAAACGTTGTTTTGCCATATAAATAATTTCCTAGTAATTTCTAGTGTAGACAAAAAAAAATTAGGGGTGGACTACCCCTAACATTTAGGGGGATGAAAAATAGATGTTGGCCGATTCTCATAGATACCGGATAAGCACAAAAAATTTCATCAAAATCGGTCAAGCCGTTTCGGAGGAGTATGGCAACGAAAACTGTGACACGAGAATTTTATATATTAGATAGATCACTTTTGCTTTAAACTTTTACTTACTATAAACTGTGTTTGTTTTTCAGTTCTTTTAGTCTGGTTCTTTTTTATTTGACATGAGAAGTTTATTTGAAATAAAAATAATATGACCAGTCTTGTATGTTTTTTTATTTTATTGTTTAGGAAAATTCGCAGCAGTCTTTGACCTTTATACAAAAAACCCCATGTATTTGTCATATTTAGAGAATACTGAAATTTGACGGCACGGTTGGCAGTGGCTGAGCGATTCGCTGCCGCGATGTGTCGCGGGTTCGATCCTCGCACGAAATAAATATTTGTATGGCCTACAGGTAGTTATTCCGGGTCTGGCTGTCTGTGTATGTGAGTTTAAAAGTTAGTAAATGCACATACCGGAGAAATTCCAAGTAAGAGGCAGCGATATCAAAATCAAAATATTTTATTTTACATAGACCTGCATTTCACAGCATACTAAAACATCGACAAAAAGGTGCACAATTAAAAACAAAATTCATCATCATTACGTAGTAAACCTTCTGTAAGTGTGTTGCTTAATGTGAATGAGCTCGCGTGTGCATCGGACCCGTTATCAAGTGAGCACTTCCCTTATCAGGGACTGGCTTGTACCATCTGGCTATTGCGTTTTATTTGTATCAAGTACGGTGTCTATTACATTCTTCTACACTAACATCACGCCTTGTAATCTACAAGGGTTAGGCTTACCCTAGGTGCAGCTAAGATGATGATGATGTAAACATGATTTTGTAACAATATTCTGATTTAAAAAAGTGTCCATGGTGTTGCCCATTCTTCTCCATACAGATCTACGCTTTGGAATAGGCAACTGCAGTACCTACACAAGTTATTATGCCACGTGACTGTGACAGTAGTTTTGCTTTCATTGTTTTTCTGACGTTCAAAAGTGCCTGTTATGGTTTCATTGAAAGAAATGGTTTGCGTTTGAACCTAATAGTATACTCATATTCCGTTAGCTATCATTGTTCTTTAACTGACAAAACGCTACTAAAAGGTTATTCGTTGTATTTCTCAAAGTTATTAGTTAATGTAAAACTATGAACACGAAAGTCCATTACCATAATCTGTTGGAAAAACATGAAATGCAGTTTAAAATTTAAGTAATCTTTGAAACTGATTAGATAGCAGTAGGAAACTGATAGTTAAATTAATTTCCAGAATATGCTGGCGCTGTTGTTATAATTTCGGAACCAGTAAAATTGTAGGTATGATTATTGATGAATCTCAGAAATAACGGTACAACAGCACTAACTAATATTAAAAACAGTAGTTTTTAATATTAGTTCAGTCGTCGCAATAGTGCCTGCTGAGCATGATATCTTAGGCCCGATTGTTCCCGTCATGCAAATTGTTACTGCGTTTTTCTGTGATCGTTGCACGATCACAGAAAAACGCAGATATGTGGAAAACGAAGAAGGAAGGGTCTGGAGACCGGATCGAAGCGTTTACCTGTGGAACCTCGAGCACAGAGCATTTAGGGAGGTATAGGAATGTCGTTCGTTCTTCTAATTTTGTTTGGAAACTTATTGGTTGATTGTACGGTCTTTCAACATCACGTTTAACTTTTGTTTAAGAGTTTTCTTTCACTGGTTCGTTGGTCTAGTGGCCGCAAGTGAAACTGCTGAATAGAATAGAAGAATTTATTTATATTTAGGTAACAAAGACCCATCAATAAATGAGCAAGGGGTTCCGGGTTGAGGTGTAATGTGAGTGTACTATTAATTAAGTACACCTCTACTGCCAATTCTGCCGCTGGATGACCAACAATTTGCTTACCTAAACCAACTTAATAGTACTGACAGAAACGCCGTAAAAACGACCCAAACAAAAATTATAAACGCTTTTCATTTCCAGCAATATAAGGGCACTTGTCCATCAAATAACACGCGCGCGGCTGCGGCGTAAAGATGAAAGTAAGACCGGCTCACTATTTCGTGAGCTAACGGAACAATATAGACCTGTATCAAACGTCAAGCGAGTGGATGACAGCCAGACGTGTTGGCTATTAAAAGGGTATGAATGAGATTGTTATAATGTGTGTAGCAAGAAGTTTCTTCAATGGCTTAATGACCAGCTTTCTCTTGTTTGATCAAGTTTAGTGGACAGGCGTTTATTTTAACAATGACGATTTCATTGCTAGTTAAAAATCCTAGGTGCATATGTCTCGAGAAAATCTTTGTGAGGGGAGTGATTTCCTAGGGTTTCAAGAGGTTCCAGTTTTCTGTTCGAATCCACTTAAAACAAAAATCTTTTATGTAACCACGGTTTTTAAGATTTATTGTAACGAAGCCTGCTGTCGAAATTCCAGTCGTGCGTACCTATAGGCATTTCAATACATCCCACTATAAGACTTCAAAATTCTGAAGAAATGCTAATCGATTAACATGTTTTATCAATATAATGATTGTAATTTACCATAAAAGAAGTCGTTGAAACAAGAAAATTAAGCCATTTCGTAAGTTGACGCCATAAGAAACACCATTTATGCATGTGACATTGTGACATGTCATAATATGCGCCCTCAGTGGGCGAAATTACGCAATAAAATGTGTCTTTATGAGGTACGTTAGTAATGTTAGACATTTCTGACGTTTTCCATAAAAGACGTCTTGCACAACATAATAACATTGACACGTATGTAATTTTAATTATTACCTGCACATTATGCACAATTCAGGTTGCAACCACAATTATTATTATTAAGTATCGTCACTCTTCTGCCCTTATTGCCCCTTATCCCAATTTATTTGGGGTCGGCACTGTATGCCCTTTGTTTCACATTTCTCATTACTGGCCATCTCAGCAGTTACCTCCTTTCTAGGCATATCATCCTTCACACATTCCATCCATCGTTTTTTTGAATGTCCGCTATTTTGATAGCCACACACTTTTTATAAATTCACACTCACCATTTTCCTCATCCCATGTTATCTCATTGCTTTTTGCTAATTTTTTAACAAAATCTAATTTTGTTAAAAAATAATAATAATTTCACATGGACATAGGTTGCAGGCAGCAGCAAGTCTTTATTACAATATTATAAAGACAGTTCTGACATTGTTTTCCTAGGAGTCATTTTAATGAAAAAATACCCACAGGAAACTTACTAGACTACTCTATGTATGTCTAAATTAATTAAGAAGGAAAATATTACGAAGAGAAAATGAAATCCATTTACAATATTATAAAAAAAACTTAGTAGATTTCGGTATTTTGCGGTTTGGCTTATTTATTTGAATTTGATTTCACTATCATTCTTTCTGTAAATTTTTGCGTTTTCTTTCTAAGAAATCATTATTCATGTTTTATCTGACAATCTTCAAGGTTCTTGTATTCAGGAACTAACTGAAATTCCTTTGTAATCCAAACTAATACTATAAATACGATAGTAACTCTTTCTGTCTGATTTTTACCTTTTCACGTTTTGTCTAAATCGATTATAATGAAATTTGGGCACACAGATAAACCATGATCTAGTTTAGCTGACGATACTTTATATTTTATTTATATAGTGCACTTCCCGAGGCAAAATTTCCTTTCCAAGGGTGAAATCGCGGACAAATGTACTAATTAATATAAATTGATATTTCTGAAATCGATAAACAAAGTTAACCTTATTGGATTGCACTCATAATCACTCAACACTACTAAATATTCAGGCTAAATGGTACTCTATTTCTAACAAAGCGGGTCATGTCAATCAAAAAATATGACTGCATGTTTTATCATCATCATCATTTCAGCCAAAAGACGTCCACTGCTGGACATAGGCCTCCCCCCATGTTTTATATTAATGTTGTGCATGTTTTATATTAATTTGATTTATTAGAAATAGTTCAGGTGTGAGATTCATAATATGTTTCCGTGGAACAGTTTCGAGACAAGCACATTGAGACCTATCTGATGCCATTAATAACGCTATTGTGGTGGCAGAGTTCTGGTCAAAGCTCATTAAATACTAAAGGAATCATCGACACGACAAAGAAGATATAAAATACATAAATAGGTCAGCATTTCCATGAAACATCAATATCTCTTTAAATATTTAACACTTTATAAAGAGTAAGCACACCAGCATGACGAATAAAAAATCAACTGATTAAATTCATAAAGCAGCACCGATAACTTCACAATTTATTCATAACTTTCAATTTCGTAACAATAATACTCTTTTCAATTATGTTCCCTGTTTTTTTTTTGGTGGGTGGAAAATCATCAAATGACCCCCCCGCTCTTGGGCAGAGCGAAGGGGAGTGTCAGACTTCTACTGACTAAAAGCCAAACCCATGTTCCTTCTTTGCCCTTGTGCCGAGGCCACGTCATCTAGTACTAAAATCCGCGAAATAAGTTCCCTTCACTTTCTGATCTTTCTGATCTTCACTCACTGATCTGGAACGCTAATTACTTTAAAATATTCAAATCCACCCATGATAAGGTGCACATGAGTAAACACACGGAAGCACCACTCATTTTATTATGCAAAAAGTCGTGAATTTCTCGCGTGCTTGTAAAATCCTATGCGTGCACCGTTGCACCGTTATGTTCGAACCCTTACGCTAAACAATTTAATCCATGGAATAAAGTAAGTTTTCAGAAATAAAGACGTAAGGTTCTTGCACTAATTGAAACTTCCAAGGAGGCATGGGGGACGGTAGCACGCAAACCGCTGCATACACTTCTAGGACTGGGTCAAAATAATATGATTCTGTTTAGTCCGTAAGTTAGATTATCGAAAAATATTGAATACGTATTTTTTGTTTTATCAAATCAATAAAAAATGACGAAGATAAAACGCGTCAAAGATCATGGAGTGGGGCTTGAAACGTCACTTGTGGGTACAAAATGTACTATCATATGACGTCACACGAGTTTTCGAAGCTCTGTATCGTCTTCATTTTTTGTTTACGTGAAAAAAGAAAAAATACGTGTCCAATAATTTTTAGAAATCTATCTGACGGACTAATTAGTTTTTTATGTCCGATCCCCTATTACATCGAGACCTTTAATTCTCACAAAATGTTGTTGGGTAAGGTTAGTACCTAATTAACCTATTTAGTGGTTAGAATTCGTCTTAGCGTACTTATTTTTATGTCAAAGTACATGATAGGTGTTAATAATATACCTATTATTATTCCCCAGTGCGATGTTAGGTCTTTTGGAAACTTTACTCTTTTCATCAGTCAAACTATGATTGTGATTTTTTATCCACTGTCAACAGTTAATGTGGCATAACTTAAAGTTTAAATCATTGATCTAGATTTCAAAATTCGTAACGAAATAACCATACGTAAGCCACATCCACATCACACAGTACATTAACACAATCATGCATTCAAAATTTCAATTATTAGACCTGCTCGAAAATAAATATAACTTCTTCAATGTTATCTACCACAAGCATACGTCACTACACTCAAACATTTTCTCATGTATCTTTAGTAGAACACGAACTCAAAGCTACTAGAAGTACTAAACCTGTACAACACACTTCCGACTGCACCGACCGCAGATAGCTTATCAGTCGTCCGTAGGGTCATTACCGTCTCTTCCATTATTATTTTTATCCTCACTTACTCTTATATTGACTTAGGTCCGACCTTTTTTTCAACGTTTTTTTCTATTTTTATCATCGTTCGTTTGTTTAGGCAGTTATTATAGCGTTATTTATGTCTGGGGTTTTCTGTTCTGAATCATAAGTTTTGATTTGTTCTGATAACTGTTTTAATGAGTACTTTATTGAAGTTCAATACATTATTGATTTGAATGTTTCCATTGTGAATACTAGGAGCATTCATGTTTTTTTCAATATTTAGGTTTGATGTTATGCTACAAACGACGAGGGTGTTAACATTTAAAGTTGTTATGAGTAATTAAATAATGAGAAATTATTGGAGACTATGTTTCAATTAAAACTGGATGTGAGTTTCGATCTTAATCTATATATTTCCGATTTTCTGGTTGTATTTACCAAACAGTGGTTATTATTGACATCTAGACATTGACACACATGTTGATAATTATTATCATTGATGCTTTCATTCATTAAAGTATTATAACAATGATGAGTATATTGTTTAGGCTCTTCAGTCATTGATATATTTTCTGCTAACTTCAAAGTGATGGGAGGATTTTGCCCAGCTGTAGGACTGAGTAGACTGACATTTTTACCCGACTGCGGCGAAGCCCAAAAGGAGGGTTATGTGTTTGATTTTAAACAACTATCTCACTAGTTTGTCGTCGTTTTTATTACGTGAGAAGCAAAAAGATTTTTTAAGTAATTCGGTAAGATTCGGTATTAACATGATTCGATTTTTTAAGTAATTCGATGAGATTCGGTATCTTGAATCAAATCTTTACTCCGCTTTGGTAGAAACAGTGATTTCTATATTTTGAATAACAAGCTATTTGTTTTTGTTATTTAAATTGCAATTGCAATACTGGACTATAGTATAATATTAAATATTGTGCCGGTCATATGATTTCAATATTTGCAGTCCTGTCGCCTGCCCGCATAATATCTAAAGGGAATTCTAGTTCGAAAGCAGAACAATGAAAACCGTGTTAGGAATACTAATAATATGCTTGCCTGTGAATGTAATAATCTCTCGATAACTATTGAAAATATTGGGTAGGTATCCATTCACGGAATTATTTCAACAATGCATCGAAATCTGAGCTAGAATAGCTCAGATTAAAACCGTTTGCAGTACATTGGGTTTATTTAGTTGATATGATTCAGTATTTGGAAATCAAAGTTTGATATTAAGTAGATATTTATGATATTCGCACAATGTGCTTCTTCTTCTTTAATGTGTGGTCAGCGCCTAACCTGGTGTCAAAGCCTCTGATTTGACTTTACATGCATGCTGGTTTGCTTCACCGATTCAAGTAATAAATGATTATTACTCACACCTACGCATGAACACGAAAAATCAGAGGTAGGTATTTATTCATTGAATCCAAAGGTTAGTAAGCTAGGCCTCCTTGTTCTATTGGTCGCAAGCATTATTGCTGATCATGATAAATGCTGGGTATGGTTCCCAGGAAGAGTATTGTTTCATCTGAAAATTCTTTTTAGCAGCCGGGACTCTAGTAGTTGATTAAAAAAATCGAATAAGTCCGTCAGACACATTTCCAAAAAACACATGTTTTTTCTTTTTTCACGTAAACAATAAATGAAGACGATACAGTGCTTCGAAAAGTCGCACGACGACGTTATAGTTTGGTACATTTTTTACCAGAAAGTGACGTCACCAGCCCCCATCTTTGACACGTTTTATTTTCGACAATTTTTATTAATTTGATTTTATTTAAAACACGTATCCAATATTTTTCGATAATCTAACTGACGGACTAAACGGAATCATATTTTTTTTACCCAGCAGGACACATGACACTAAACAATCGTGATTTTATGTAGAGACGCACCTATTTGAGTCATCGGATAGTATTAAGGGGACGGCTATTTACTATTGACGAAATGCAATTCGCTTGCATTTCGTAAATAGTAAATGTTTTAAAAAAAAAGTATAATAGGAACCTAGATAAATATCGTCTGTATCCGAATAACATAATTTTAAGTTGGTATTATGTTCGTATCGCGAATGATTTTGGTATTACGTTTGTATGGAGAAATGTTCGTTCACCGTCCCCTTAACTGATAAACTGGCCTACTTATTGGTTACTAAATCATTCGTTACTATACATGATTCATCAACCAGTTTAAGGTTAGTTTAGGTTAGCTGTGTCCTTTATATATTTTACACATAATACCAAATTAATAGTCTCTTCATTCGGCTTCGGCCGTCTACGAAACCGGAGTTTCGTAACTGGTTTCGATGAAGGAATGATTTGTCCTTGTACGTAACTGGTTTCGATGGAGGACATATTTGTCTTTGTACGAAACCACGGTTACGTACAAGGATTTTTTGCAAAAATATGAAATTTTACTAGTTACGAACAAGGAATAATAATTCTTTTATCGAAACTATTGATTTATGTGATAATTGGTCCAGGATCTCATAGCCGCAAATATCAGGCTAGTTGCAATAGTCCGGTTGTTAGTCCGGTTGAATTATAACACCGAACTACTGACACTCTTTAGTGGCAACAGTTCGGTTTCTTTTTTTTTTGTTTGAGAAAATAAGAGGTAGTAAAGTCCCAGAAACTACCAGGAGAACAGAAGTAGGAAGGAGGTTTTGTATTACAATAAAAGATACCGCGGCCTCGACACAGGGCTAAGAAGGAACATGGGTGGCTTTTAGTCAGTAGAAGTCTGACACTTCCTACCGCTCTGCCCAGACTGGGACGAGGCATTTGGTGATTTCCCCACTAATTTACCATTCTGGCCTCCTAGTAGTTTGTGGGATTTTACTATCCTGGTTTCCTATCTCCAACAAAAAAAATGATTGACCGACCCATAGTCACACTAAACTACCACACCAGTGTGACTATGGTTAATTTTATTTATCCGTAGTCACACTGGTGTGACTACGGATAATTTAAACTGATCCGTAGTCACACTGGTGTGACTACGGCTGATCCGTGGTCACACTGGTGTGACTACGGATAATTTTACCTGATCCGTAGTCACACCCGGATGAATAACCAAAATTATAGGCTGTTGCTAGTCGTCCGCTAAGTGGATTAATCACCGTCTCGCGACAGTATCCTTTATGGGCGGCATGGGCACCGGGCCGTAGGCCGACGAAGGAGGCCGGCGGAGGCCCGGCACTTCGGGGACAGAAGATATTGTTGTTATTTAATATGCGAGCGAAGCGAGCGCGCGTCATGGAGTACATGCGTTGCATGTATGAGTGACGTGACCAAAAGCTACGATACTGGTGTGACTACGGATCAGGTTAAATTATCCATAGTCATACTAGTGTGACTACGGATCAGCCGTAGTCACACCAATGTGACTACGGATAAATATAATTAACCATAGTCACACTGGTGTGGTAGTTTAGTGTGACTATGGGTCGGTCATGAAAAAATGCATGGTATTAGAAAGGCATAGTATAGATTTGATTTAAAGATTATAATACGTCCTGTCTACTTTTGTTCTCCTGGTAGTTTGTGGGACTTTACTATTACTAGCCTTGTTTCTCATTTTCAACAAAAAAAAACGACCTGGTATTAGAAAGGCATAAAGATTTGAATTCAAGATTCCAATTTCCAATACCTCCTGCCTACTTCTGTTCTCCTGGTAATTTGTGGGACTTTACTACCTATTCTTATTTTCTAAAACAAAAAAAAAGAATCCGTACTGTTGCGACTAAAGAGTGTCAGTAGTTCGGTGCTATATTTCAACATAACTTGTTTCAATAATAATTACAAGATGAAGGTCAGTTCAGTAGACAGCAAACGCGTCTACTGAACTACTTCAATCACCAAAATAATACCTCAATCGAAACTAGTTACGTACAAGGACAAATCATTCCTTCATCGAAACCTTAACAGTAAATTCTTCGTACGTAACCATGATCGTGGTTTCGTACAAAGACAAATATGTCCTTCATCGAAACCAGTTACGTACAAGGACAAATCATTCCTTCATCGAAACGCTTCATTCACGCCGACGACCAAACCGACGGCCGAAGCCCTTCATTCATATATATTTTGTTATTTCATTACATCATATTTTCGAAAAATTCTTTCAAATTCATAAAATGTTTTAAAAGTGACAATTGTTAACAGTAATTTTATCGGGATTCATATTAATTTTTATGATTTTGATATTGATTTTTATTATCAGCTACCAGGACACTCCATTTAGCTACAGAAATACTAGTTGACAAACCAGTTTCATCATCCCTCCTTTCAATAACTATTTTTATCCACAACTACGAATACTACGATCAGTAAAATATACAAGACATAAACTTTAATGCCATACCAGCCCGGCAACACTGGATAATAAGTACCCTTTGAAGCGAAGTGTCAAAGAACTGTAAAAGGCCCAAGGCCACCCAGTGTGCATCAGCTATGCAAAATATAACTCAATTATGATTGCCAACACAAACAGTACTGAATAATGCCATGGTGTACAAAGATACAGAAGAGCTACTTTGAATAAAGTCATATTTCTACTAATTTCAAATTTTTTTTAGCAAAATGAGTTTCGAATTTCTCGGGCCTTGCAAAGACGAGCATACAATTAAGACAAAAATAGGTCTAGGAAAAATGAAGTAATGTCCAGCTGCAATACCGCGACAAAAAAAAGGTTCAATAATAATATAATATTTATATTAAAAGCTTATCTTCAACTATAGCTACAGCAGTAAAGAGATGTGTGTGTATGGCTTACGACTAGCAATAAGACGACGCAACGTTATACATTAGGACGACGTCAAGTTACATAAATATTATTAAGGTGGTAAATGCACGAAACATTATTGCATCCTGATAGGCCATAGTCTTATTTATTACGTGTGTTTTGACTACTATTCATCCTAATTCTAACTTAAACTTACATAGGCTAGCTTCAGGTCATTCGGTATCGTACTACGTGTCAGAAACCTGCAGTCAAGCCCGTGTATTCCCGTCGGGGCCGCGGATTTTAGTACGAGATGACGTGGCCTCGGCACAAGGGTAAAGAAGGAACATGGATTCGGTTTTTAGTCAGTAGAAGTCTGACACTCCCCTTCGCTCTGTCTAAGAGCGGGGGGGGGGGGTCATTTGAGCCGTGTATTTTTTTAACCGACTTCTAAAAAAGAGGATGTTCTCTATTTGTGTGTAAGTATGAATTTTTTTACATAAGATCTTCAAGAATAATAAGCCAATGTGTTATTCTGATGTAATTAACTAGATTACTACTATTAAGTTTCTTCAAAATCCGAGGATATTTTTTTGCGTGGAAGAGAAATAATCATTCATCAATTCTCACACACTCCATCCATCTTATCTTTGGTCTTCCTCTCCCTTTCCCTCCATCCTCATTTATATTACTTAAATGTTTTTTTGCTAAATTTTTTAAATATTTATTTGTAAACTAATGAATAATGGAAGACAAAGTAAGACTTCTGCGCTTCTTCACCGTCGTCGAACGAATTCCTTGTTATCTGTTGCAGTTTGTTCACCAAATGTTTACGAGCAGTCATTATTCCCATCGGCGTATTTAGAAACCACTGAAATTATATGCGCTGTGGCTCAGAAACTATCGAGTTTACATAGTTTTAGAATTTTGTGTACATTGCTAAAGATGTTAACATTTACTGAAGACTTTTTGGGGCCTGTTTGCATATTACCTATTATTAGTGAATAAGCAAAATGCATAAGCAAAGTGAATAAGCATCTAATCATAAATAAATACAAGTTAATGCGCATGCGAACTCATTGATGAGATAAAAGGAGTATGTAAGGACCATGCCAGGTGGTTACTGCCTAACCCCATGGGAAAAAGGCGTGAGTTTATGGAAGTAATAAGTATACAACTTAATGTAGTTTATAAGATTGGGCACGTATATTTCCTCGTAGAACTACAAACAAGCTTGGTTATTAATAACCAACATTTAAACACGGCAGATTATTTCACGTCCTAAAATGTTACATAAATAATCTGTACTAGCAGAACGAATGAATGTGGTGTATATTTTGTTTCTATGTTTGTGTGTATTTTTTTTATTTTTTTTTTGTACTCTACCACAGTGCTGTCTTATTTGACCCTAAGGTTGACTGGTAGAGAATGCCTTGTGGCATTAAGTCCGCCTATGTACCACTATTGTACATGAAGTTTAAATAAATAAATAAATAAATAATAAATAAAAGATATGCAGATCAATTCAATTCATAGGCCCACCACCCACTTCAAATCCTACTCTCAAAGAAGGTAAAGAAAACTATTGATTGGACTAAAAAAGTAAAACACTATGATTTTAGAATCTTGCTTGTAGAATTATTAGCCAAAAACACAGAATTTAAAGAAAGAAAAAAAGAAAGAAAAAATGTTTATTGACGTCAGTACATCAAGCACACACACAATAATATTAAAAAAAAATTGTAGTGGTTCAAACTTCGTTTGAAATAGGTACTGTTAGAATAAAGTTCTAATCAGCTTGCACTACAAAGCGATTGTTACGTCTTTCACTGCGGCCGAATAGTGCGTTATTATTTAGCCACGAAATCTATAGGTAGGTAATCCCGTAAATGATTGGGTCACAAAAAATCTCAAATAAAGCATAAAGTAGATGTCCATACGTTTATTATTTATAAGAGTTTACGGAAAAAGGAATATATTACGTAGGTATCTACCATTTCAGCTCTTAAAATATTTAATTATTCATACGCCTCAATTGTGAATAATTAAATGAATAATACATACGCCCGGATAAAGACCACTTAAAACTTTATTGCTTTCAATAGTGAAACATGATTATAAATTATTGGTTTTATGCCAAAATCTATGATGGTACTTTTACTGGCCATTCAGTTTCCTCATGAAAGAATAAATTGTAATTATAACACTTTAATGGGTTCTTTTAAAACTAATAATTATTGTTGAATTATTTCACAGGCGGGATAAGGGCAGGATAATGACGATAATATTTTACAGGTAGGCGCCTAAAGAGGTGCGAATGAATAAAATAAGAAATCTATATCTATAAAAGCGAAAGGTCACTCACTCACTCACTCACTCACTGATTCATCACGAAATCTCGAAAACCGCTGGACGTATTAAGATGATTTTTGGCAGGTAGTTTATAGTCAGTAGAACGGATTTTGCGACAGGGCCGGATTAGGGTGGTCTAAGGGCCCTCACAAGTTTGTATGAAAGTCTTTCATTTTTTGTGCTGCAATCATGATTTTTGGCAAAGATATAGTTTATAGTCAGTAGACTCTCGCGAATTTGAATGTAAGTTTGATTTTTGTACTACCGGCCTGAAATTTACAAAGCCTATTAGCTAACAATTTTTCTTGTGACGACCTGAACTTAGGGCAAGTATATAAGAGAAATCCTTGGCTTTTTGGAGCCGAAAATTGTTAGAGAGATAGAATATAGTTATGACGTCATAATAATATGTATGTGTGGGAATAGATTTCACGACGTTTAAAGGATTATAATCGCTTCGATTTGGCATAGTACATCCAGAGGCAGTCCCACACATACATACACGTCAAAATTTCCTCGCGAACGAAGTCGCGGGCAACAGCTAGTGAGTATATAAGGTCCCGTTAAAATAGGTGGACAAATTTTATCACGGCGTTCAGTAGGTCTAACCAAACATATCTAAAAAAAAACCTTAAATAAAGTGTTTTTTTTTACTTAAAATAATAAATTGCCGGCACTCTAGAATAAACTCATCCTTTATGAGTAGGTACTTAAATGCGTTTTACTTATTTATTTTTTTACCATCGTCCTTAGTTTGGTCACAGATTACAGATACTACACTCCATGTACTTACGCGCGCTAACTACCTACCGGGCGCCGGTCTATCGTAGCCCAATTGGCAGTGGGTTGTCAACAGCCGCGCGGCGCGTATACGCATAATTATTATAATATTTCGGTCGACTTGAGTTTTCAAATCTTAAGAAATGGCTACTTCTGGTGCATTGTGTGCAGTGGATGGATGTAGATCCAGCAAGAGAAGAGATAAAAAATTATCTTTTTTCGGTTTTCCTCGTGATACAGAAATGTAAGTTTTATTTTGTTACTAGTGACCCGCCCCGGCTTCGCACGGGTGCAAAAATGGTATTAAAACCTTCCTCTTGAATCACTCTATTTATTAAAAAAACCCGCATCATAATCCGTTGCTTAGTTTTAAAGATTTAAGCATACAAAGGGACATAGGGACAGAGAAAGCGACTTTGTTTTATACTATGTAGTGATAGTGATGAAAAAATGTACTTAGGTACCTACAATTGTTTAATTAAATGATAAATGTTGTTTATTTTATAAATAGGTTTAAATTACAAACACTTTTACAAGCCACTAAAAATTCGGTCGTTTATAAAATAGTTGTAGGTAGGTACTTACATTTTTTCATCGACGATGTTTCGTTTCGAATTCGATGTTTTTAAATATACCCACGAAACAGGAGAAATTCCTAGCGTAGGACAATGTTTTAAAAAAGACAATATTTTCGTTCTTTTTACAAGATTATATTTAATTTCACTTGTTCCGTTGTCTGTCTGTAGTAAAATCTTGCTAATTTTTAACTGCCCGGCTTCCGATTGAGCGGATGCAATCGTAAGAGTAGGTATATGAATATCGCGTGACAATGCATTATTATGATGACATGGAGCTCATCTAATGATGGTCATAGGAACAGTATGCTGTTAGAATAAAGTTCTAATCAGCTTGCACTACAAAGCGGTTGTTACGTCTTTCGCTGCGGCCGAATAGTGCGAAATTAGTGGTATTTTGCGATTACAAAAAAACTATTGATTACACTAAAAAAGTAAAACATTATGATTTTAGTATGCTGCTTGTAGAATTAATTGACAAAAAAAAACAGAACGATGACATGTTTTTTAGTATGGTTTTTACACGTTAAAAGATTTTTTTAGAGGTATCTTCGTGTTTTTTTTCTATCGAGCAAAGTTAGTTGTATTATGTTTTCACATCACAATGTTACTAGCATAAATCCTGAAGAATATCATATATTTTTCTGATTTTGTTTACTGCAGCGAATCATATACTTTTACGCATTATAAAACTTGCGTTTTAATTACGTCTGTTAGCCGCTTAACAGAATTGCAATTCGTTTTTATTTATATCGATTTCGTTTTACACTTATTTTTTAAACCAATTATAAATTCTGATACATTAAAAAACTTGTTTTATTTCATAAAGTATACTACAAATTCCTACTGACATCTTTGTCGACAGAGGCAGCCCTGGCAATGCACAATATCCACGCGGCGGCGCGCATCTACAAAGCAAAACTCACTTTAAGTTTGTAAGGTTAGGTGCATTTTCGTTCGCAGCGTCTATCGACTTGAAAGTGTAGGCTATTATAGCGGTAGGCATTGAACATTTTGTATTCAGTGTAGTATCTGGTAATCTGTGGTTTGGTGGTCTCAACGATTTCTGAAATTTTGTCCACCTATTTTAAAGGGACCTTTTAAAAGAAGAAGTCTGAAAGTGGTGCCGGTGACTGAAAAGTTGTGTGGAAATGTGGTGCGGAGGAATGGGGAAAATGAGGTGAGGAGAGTTTTGAGTTTGAACATAGGTACGAGTATATAAGAGTAGAGGAAGACAAAAAAAGCGATGGATGAATGGTAAGGGACGATTTGGCAGGTATCTGATGAGATGTCGAGAAGTAGAAAATAATAGAAATAGAAAAACTGCTGCGCCGACCCCAAAAGAATTGAGATAAGAGTGTCTGGTTGAATTGATGTGTCAAATATCCATGTAGAGTCACGAGCAATAATATACTTAAGCAAAATTAAATTAAACAATTTACTCATGAAATAACTGTTTCTTTTTTAAAATAAGACCTATTTGTAATAGATTGGCTTCGCTAAATAATACAGTAGGAGAAATTAGTTTTTAAAAATTACTGCGTGTAAACATATTAGGTATAGAGTACAGCAACAGAGCTGTATGTGGCTATACTAGCAGTTGAATAAGGAATTATTAGAATATAATCGAATTTCGACATCATCGGAAAACTGACAAGCATTGTAACATATCGCATTTCCCTGTTACCTCCAAATATTTAGCCCATAATATTGGAGAATGTTGCATCGGTGTATATTCGCGGAGAAACTGCTTCCAAGTTTTAGAAAGTTTTTTTTTTTTAGAAAAAACGTTGCCCCACACTAGGAATTTCTCCTGTATCGTGGGTGCGTTCACAAACATTTAAACTCACATACACAAATACCCAGACCCGGAACAACTATCTGTAGGTCTTACAAATATTTGTTGTGCCGGGATCGAACCCGCGACACGCAGCGCGGCAGTCCATTGCTTGAGCCACTGCGCTAACCGCGCCGTCCGTTTAAAAAACCTAGTATTGTAATGTAATGAAATTATTCTAACTTTTTTTAAGTCTATCCTCACTAGGAATTTCGATATTCGTAGACACTTTCACAATCATTTAAACTCCATACACAAACAGCTGGACCCGGATCATCTACATTTAGGCCATACAAATATTTATTCCGTGCGAGAGTCATACCCGCCACACGAAACGCAGAGATGGATCATTCAGCCACTGAACCACCATGCTCGCAACTTAGGCAAAATATTCTGAAAGTGTTTTATTTAGGCACTTTCTGAAAACGAAATGTTTCAGTAATGCAGACAAAATACTACCAAAGTTTGTAAGAAATACTTCAGACCGATAAGCGGTCGGAATAAATTCTATTTAAAATTGTATTACTTTCCTAAACTCGTTTGTAGATAAATTATAATGAATTTAAAGAAACGATAATAGCAGCTATACTTTTGAAACTGTGTCAATAAACTATGTTTGTATAAATGCTTAAAATTCAACATGTATTTCGCAATTTCATACTCCATTAATTACTATAAGATTAGAATTTTAAGTTGACCGTTTTTACAGTCCGTTCAACCGATTTTGACTTCTATACCGTATGCATAAGGATGGCATTAAAAGCAAAAAGATTGTTACAATACCGACTGTTTACTGCAGCTGCATTTTGTCTTGCTGTCAACGTAATAGAGTTCACAATCGGTTGAACGGACTGTAAAAACGGTTAACTTAAAATTCTAATCTTATAGTAAATGGAGTATAGTTTACCTTCAATGTAGATCTAGGTAAATAACCAGTCAATTTTACGTGGATAATTTATTTCATTCGTGTATTGAACATTTGGGGGGGGCTGAGGAACAGGGTGTAAAGTTCCTCATCCCCCATAGAAAAGGGAGAATCCTCCGACCGGACGGGTGTTGTGTCCGGCGGGCTAACTGCCCTTTTCTATGGGGGATGAGGAACTTTACACCCTGTTCCTCAGCCCCCCCCAAACTGGTGACCCCGACGTGATGGCGGTCTTAGGAATGTCCTCGGGGCTGACAGGCATCTGATTATATGCTTTCTCTAAATCGAGCGCGCTGAAGACTTTACATCCTGTTATACTGTGGGTGAAGTCATGTATATGTTTAATCGGATACCTGTCAGGCACGGTACGGGCATTCAACTTACGGTAATCGCCGCAAGGACGCCAGCCGTTGTTTTTCTTCGGCTCTAGGTGAAGCGGTGACGCCCACGGGCTCTCAGAAGGTCTAGCTGTACCAAGGGTCAGCATAGACTGGAACTCTTTTTGTAGTTCGATAGAGAGCGCTGCCTCGAACGCAGCACTGCATCACTCCGACTCACTGGAGCTAATATGCAGCATCACGTCGGGGTCACCAGTTTGGGGGTATGAGGAACAGGGTGTAAAGTTCCTCATCCCCCGTTGAAAAGGGAGGATCCTCCGACCGGACGGGCAGTTAGCCCGCCGGACACAACACCCGTCCGGTCGGAGGATCCTCCCTTTTCAACGGGGGATGAGGAACTTTACACCCTGTTCCTCATACCCCCAAAAACACAATCAATTAACAGAAAGTATTATTTGGAAGCCAGCACTACAATACTCAATCATAACAGCAAAAGTAACAAAAACTATTGCAATCCTTGGGAAGCCCGACAGCCGGAAAAACCGCCAGAAAAAATAACACCCGACGCCAATTTTCTAAACAGAACAAAAAAATAACAATCCGATATCAATCCAATAAAGGGCAGGAAGGAAGCAGCCTCCGACTAAGCAATCACACGTCAGAACGAGATGAAACACAATAAACCAACAGAGTGAGCGAGACAAACAAATGATTGTGCCGAGTTTCCAAAGAAAACGGTGTAAACAATAAAACTTTTTGAAGAAGTTCGCGCTTATTCGGCGCGGGAAAGGGTTCCAGAGTAATGAATAATACAGATAAATTATTCAAAACACAATCGTATTAAATTCGAGTCGCTTGTGAGATTTTATTACAGGGTGTCCGCAAAGAAAACTTTCCGAGTGGCACTCCACCAATTTATGGACTTTTGTTTCCGTTAAGGAGTAATTAAAAATTTCACGGTTAGCAAAGTTATGGTGGGGATTGCTCGTAATTCAATTGTTTTTGCTTCATTTTGTTGTTGTTTAATTTTAACTTCCAACAAAATGTTAGATTCAATAAAACAGCAATAATTTAAAATTATTTTATCTTGGAAATTATAAGCGGACCAAAGATCGGTACAATGGAAACGCGCAAATTGAAAGTAAACGTAAATTGTTTACACACCAGGTTATCGTTTTTCGCAAAACTTTTCCTTACAACACATCTTTCAACTATTAAATTTCTTACAAAATACTGGAGTCTCTGTCATCTGCCACTAGTCTGTATTCGGAAACTTTTCATTATTGTCTCCACCTCTTATCGAAGGTAACCCTCTAAATCACGGGCCAATTGTCTCATTGGCACCAAAAGTCATTTAGGTGCGTCTCTAGAAGGTCGTTGGCGGTCGTAGCTTATAGCAGTTTACGTTTAACCTTTGAACAAAGGAATATTAGGGGCTCAAATGTACGATTAGGACTGATGATATTTGAGGCACTTTTTATAGGCCAATCTGGGGGGTGCACTTGTCAATTTTTATCGGTTAATCTGGTTGGGGACAGTTTATGTTATGGCTTTCTCTTCTTCTTCCGACTTGGTTTCTTTTAGTTTTTGTGGGAAATTATTTCTTGATAACGCCTGTGGTTTTAAGTTAGACGGAAATCTCAAAACGTCACTTTTTCCATTCTTGTGTAACAATACATTCCTTAGATTTGCTAACATTCATAAATCGTTTTAGTTACGAGCCCATAACAGAATCAGCCTAAAATGTTCCCATTAGGTCGTTACTCTCAAGTTTATAAAGAACCATTAAAATCCCTTAATGTATATTTAATTTCGACTGCTCCGTTAGTCAAGAGGTCGCAAGCGCTACTATACTGAGTGATGCAATCCTGGGTTAGATTCCGGGGTTACGTAAAGTGCTATTGGCTTTTTCCATCTGGAATGTCTTAGTAGTAGCCACGAAGTGTGGATTTGTGCTCTGTAGATGGCAATAGGCTCGCCTCCTATTACATGGAACTTCAAGATAACTGACAAACACCTTGGGGATTACAGACTCGATGTTATGTTTTATTAAACTAGCTTTTGCCAGCGGCTTCGCCCGCGTGAAAATGACGATTTTTCATACAAACTTTCATCCTCTATTTAATTCCCTTAGGAGTTGAATTTCGAAAAATCCTTCCGTATTCCTTGTCTACATTATGAAGGGAACCTCTGTGCAAAATTTCAGCTTTCTAGTTCCAAGGGGTTGGGCTGGGCGTTGATGAGTCAGTCAGTCAGTCAGGACTTCTCTTTTTATTTATGTAGAAGATTTTGAACAAAACTCCTCCATTGCTTCTAAAATTCATAAAATAAAACATTAAACTCCCCTCATCGATAATCAGCATAAACAAGCAGCGTCCATGACTCACGATTACCTTTCATTAAGAATGTTCAACTTTCAAAGTAATTGAATAGAATTAAGATTAGCACCGAATTATGGCTGCCATTATACGATAGTGATCGGTTCTTTAAAATACAATGGTACGTGAATAGAAGACATAACAGTTTCTAATATTAGAGCTGTCTATAGTTTGTTAATGATTTGAAGCGGATTTTGGATTACTTTTACTCTTAGTGCATTGACTTAACCACTACTAGACTTATGTAAAAACTTAAATGAATCGTGTTTTTATATGAAAACCTACTTACTGCCGTGCTAAACTCAAAAGTAGTATCTTATTAAAAACGTTGATTTTAACAGCAATTCCTTAAAAAACCACGAAGCGAATAAACTAAGCAAATAGAAGTACCTATTTTGAAACATACAAATCTAATAAGAAAAAAAACAATGCATAATTTGTATACCAAACCATGTTTACAAATCACCAATTTTCGCGAAACTGGCTTTCCTCGAGATACCGCTTTTACGCTAAGCACGGCAATATTATAATCTGAGACACAAAACACTTGACCGTAAACAACAAAACACTTGTCTATTGCCCTAGTTGCTAATCTCGAAATAGTTATTTAAATTAATTTACTGATAAATGAATTAACACCTGCGGGCAGGATTAGCCGAAGCCGAAAATAGAGAAACCCACACTAGCCCAAAATAGAGAAAATTGAAAAAGGTGAGCTTTGTGTCCTGACGTAGGACGAAACCGGCTCAAAAAAAAGAGGATAATAAATAATAGGAAAGGTGTACATTTAGGCGCAGTAGCATTTTTCTCATACAAAGGTATAAATTAGTGCATAAGTAAACTGGTACTAAAATATATTTAAAAGTTGGAAGCGTTTGTGTTAATTTTATTATTCAAACAAATGTTTTGCTGCGTCCTGCCCGATCTAGGTCTATTTAAAATAGAAAACCCCGGTTCCGGTCCTGAAATAACTGGTTACTATAATATTGGGTTTCACAGTTTACATAATATGCCTACTTTTTAGACGTTGCTATCATGCGCTATATATTATTCGCTTTAGTATATCATTACGACGATAATCTCACGGACCAGTTCCTGATCACATTTTTGCTAAACTCTACGATTGGTGTATAAAATAGCACAATGAGTTAATTCACGTCTATATATCCCACGATATTGCATACCCATGCACAATACACAGGTTTTTGTTAAAGATTTATGCAATGAAGTAATTAGTACCGCAAATTGAAGGGTAAATTGCAACAAAACTGTTTTGAATCAACTTGTTTCATTAGATATCTTTATTGCAATTTCGGCCCGTACTTAACACCACAACGATTCTTCTTCTAACCAAAATTACTATAGATCATCAAGTCAGATGTCTGCCCAGGGCTGCAGAATTTGTTTGAAAGAGTCACCGAGGCCCTGAAACGCTAAGGGCAGAGGGAGGAACACTGATGGGTATTAGTCAGTAAGAGTCTCCCTACCGCTCTGCCCAGAGCGGGACGAGTCATTTTGATGATTTCCCACCCTTTTTTTTTTTGGGACAAGCCCGCCACACTATTCCCAAACCACTGTAACTCCTGTTAGCCAGAATCAACAGTGGCGACCACAAGAAAAGCGCCGAGACAATGAAGCTGGACGAAGTCCCAGAAAAATGATTTAACTGTCTTGGATCCCGCAACCAAATGAATCAGAAAAGAATAGCGGAGGAGTGGAAAAAAAAACATAGTTTCCACTTCCCTCCATATCAGCAGGAGACAGAACAGAACAAGGCCAATAGGCACACAGGGACGTATACAACTGAGATAAGCCCGCCCTCCAGAAAAAGAAATGATGATGATGAATTTTGTTAATCCTGTATGTTTCGAACTCTCAATGAATGCTACAGAATCACTTGAACTCTCCCGTCACCGCCAACCTAATTGTAAAACTAGTCAACGAAAAAAACTTGTGAGTACCTACACAGTATAGCGCAACTAAGATTAAAGATAACATAATTTTTTGCACACTGTTTGATGTTGCCGTGTCGTATCAGTCTCTGATACTTAGTAAATGATTGCTACCGTGTCAGTTGATATTCAATTTAATCTTTTAGCAAATCTAATGACAATAAAAAGATCAAGATCAGATCCAGGCTGATTAGGAACTTGATCAGGCAATTAAACTTAAAATGCGCTTAGCCCAATCATGACGAAGTCGACTACTAGTCTTATCAGATACAGCTGAATAACAATAGCTATTATTAGACATTAAGGTAACGAGTTGCGTCAATAGTGGGTAACCCGTAAACTATAGGCTTGACTGATTGTCTGACTTTTCAGGCTTCTAGCTTCGTATACGACTGTCAAAGATCAAATAAAAGAAACAACCGGGTGACACGGAGGGGTTCGATTCTCTTAGCACTCTTATATCCAACGAAAACACATAGTTCACACCCGTAAAGTCTAGACATTTTACTTCCAACAATTTCTACGATAACAATAACTCGAAACAGACCAAACAGCATGAAATATTTACAGGCGTCTGCATGTGATATCCCGGTGAGCCGAGCGAGAGAATAGCACAACCGTGGCCAGTAGAAGCAAGCCGGGCAATTTCTGACATAACTAGGTAAAGCCAAGGCACCGGTGAGACACGCAAAGCGAAATGATTTAATTAACAGAAGACCAGTGTATGTCCTAGCTAGGTCTTGGTATCTGTTTGTGCGTTAGCTGGTAACAAGGTACTAAAGTGTTTGGCAACATTGCCGGGTATCTTGATTGGGAAATCTGCATGGTAATTTGGGAACTACTAGCTGGATAAAGATACACTCTATACAGAAAAACAGAAGGAAAACTTATTAAAACCAAACAAACCTTCTTAAAATGCTTTTCATTATAATTATTGTCTGATCAGTCTATTTTTGTCGTCGAATTCGCAAAATGGATGAAATTTTTCGTTATTTTCAGTAATAAATGTTTATAAGAAAGCTGTTAGCTTAGTTTCTTAAAACATCAGTTCCAGTTAACACACTGTAGGTTATTATTTGAGTTAAGAATAAAAAGATATAGATCTTTGGCGGTCGTTACAGGTCATTGGCAGTAGTCTGACAACCAGTCTTACTAAGGGTATCGTATAATATCACCCAGTACAAACTGGGTTTTGGAAGTCCGGTTAGATGGAAGGCGGCGGGCACAACATAGATGGGAAAACGCTAGGCAGATGATAGAGTATAAAAAGTCATAGACAAAACTGGGATCAATACACGGAAAACTTTCAAGCCCTTAACAATTATGCTAACATGCAAAAAATCTCAAAATGTACGTCAGACCCTTTCTTCATTGTCATTTAATATTAAAGTCGCACAATTACATCCTCAACAAACTTGTCCAACAAATATTTAGGGCAAAGGTATGTCATTTAGCCACTGTTACAAAAACCGTGGCCCGCGGGGGACCAATAGCTTACAAATGTAACCTTTAGCCGAGTGACCTCTCAAAATGGCTACTAGCCTGCTTTGTCATATACTTTTGACACGGAACAAGAAAGTTCAGAAGGAATATTAGAACAACATAACATCAGGCCTGTAATTCCCCAAGGGTTAGGCAGAGGTGTACGTACCTAATAGTACACCCAAATTTCACTAGTTATGTTTCAGTCCCATTTAACATGCCTCAAAACGGGCGAGTCTATTACCAAATCTAAAGATTTGTGTCTGGTTTATGGCAATATAGGCTCGCACGAAGCAGCCACAAAGGCTACCTACTTCGTGGCTGCTACTAAGAAACCCCTGATGTAAAAACGCAATAACACTTTGCCAGACCTAGAATTCGAACCCAGGAGCATGGGGCGCAGCACCCACGCTTACGACCACTAGACCAATGAAGCAGTCCAGGCAGAATATTGAAACTAATATTGTGTTAGAGGGAAGATGCACACAATATTTGAAATAGGTACGTTTACGGTATTATGGGAGGGATGAAGACTTAAAGAATATGCACTTGAAAACCAATTAGATAGAGACTTCACCTCCATGATCTTCTTTTAAAATAAAACTCAACCATGTAAAATATACACCACACCAAAAACTGAAACAGATCAGACGATACAATTTTTTTTTGTATATGAAAAACACCACCATACTTTGTATTTAAAATTAGCTTTTGCCCGCGGCTGCGCCCGCATCAAAATAACGATTTTCCATACAAACGTTCTTAACGTAGGGGGGTCTTCCTCTATTGAACTTATTTAACGTAGGGGTTGAATTTTGATAAATCCTTCCTTTATTCCTTCTTCCTTCCTTCTTTGATAATACCTTGTCTACTTTATAAAGGTAATTTCACCTTTCTAGTCAAAGTCAAATCAAAGTCAAAAATATTTATTTCAAGTAGGCCAGTAACAGGCACTTTTGAATAGTCGAATTAAACTAACTGCGGCACTCAGAGATATCCAACGATTGCTCAAGCCGCCACCCAGCAAAGGCCTGACATAGTTTTGTATGACAAAACTGCCAAAAACCCTTACCAAGCGACGGCCCAAGCAATCACTGAAGCTCTCCGAGTGCGGCAGTAAACTACTGAACTACTGAAGCTAAATAAACTAAGCTACAGTTCCAGTCACAAGGCATAATAACTCGTGAGTGTACTGTAGTTGCCAATTCCAAAGCGTTGGTCTCATGAGAAGAATGGCAAGAAACTTCATGGACACTCTTTTAAAATCGTTTGGGTTTACAATATGTTCAAGGTACAAACATAATCTTTGTATAATACACACATGAAGACTATGCAGATTAGTGTTTGAGATGGTCTTTTGAAGAAAGCACCACACAGATTTGAGTGAACCCGTCCAGTCAGTGCAAGCATTTGTCAGTTATCGTGGAGCTCGACTTATAACTCAAGGAGCTCAACGTCACGACGAACAATACCAAAGAAAGGACATTTGGGTGGGTCGCTTATAGTACTCAAACTGCCAGACAATAGTTAAAATTAGAGAAAGACCCACATGGTCCTCACATTCACAATATAAAAATAATAAAATATTTGTCATATTAAATAATCATGTCAAGTTATTAAATGTCAATATACACAAAACTAAATGAAAAATAAAATATTTAACAAGTAAATATTGATCAAAAAACATTGATATAATAAAACACTAGATGCACAGTCTCGAACAAAACAAACAGTCGAAGCTGTCGCCAAACACTCACCAATACACGCACTCCTCCTCCTTGCGTCGTATTCCTCAGTGATGAGGGTCGTGACCTCCCTTCGATATCACTTTCTCCCGTACGATTTTCCTCCATCTATTTCTGTCTCGGGCGGTGTGGAGGGCATTATGAAACGTAGAGTTGAGCGCGGTGCGGATCTGGTCGGACCAATGTACAAACTAGCGAGTGTGCAAGGAAAACTAACCGAAGACTTCATCATATTCGAAGTAAAAATCCCGTTAGTAGCAGACGAACAGTACGAACTAACCGAAGTAATCCCAATCCGCAACATAAAGGGAACCTCCATGATTAACATAATACCAACAACCAAATACATAGCCATTAACTTGAAGCTAGACATGATGATACCACTGGATCAACAACATCTTTCATCGTGCGAACAAGTAAACACAAATCAGCTGTTGCTATGCAACCTTGACTTACCTATATACAGTATAAAAACAGCCACAAAAATGTGCGAAGCAGACATAATAAACAATCGAGGAGTCACAACCTGCCCCACTAAGGTATCGAGTTGCAGCAATGACTGGAAAAAACTACACAGTAAGGGAGCTTGGTTGTTTACGTGTTGTGAGGAATGCACTATGCGCATTTTCTGTCCTGCGGGAGTTACGTCACAGACACTACAAAATACAGGCATCATCACCTTAGCGACAGGTTGCATGATGCGCGGCGATAAACATCTGATTCATGCACATTACAAAATGCAAAGCACCATGGAATTAGGAAATGACCAAGAGATCTACGTACCAGAGATAAATCTAAACGAACTATTAACAAGCAATAGTCAATTTACAAATATAACAAATATGAAAATTGAAACACATGAAGAACAACTAAAGAGTCTTAAGAGAAAAATTGAGCTGGTTAAAGAACAACAGGACATACAAATGGTTAATTCCGTAGAGGCGGAGCAACATCACTACGTCCTGTACGGTTTTATGATAACCTGTGCAACAATATTCAGCATATGGGTATACGTCCAAATTAAAGCACGCTGTCTCCGTATACCTCGAAGAAACAGAGCAGCAACGCAGGCGCACAAGGAAGAGATTGAGATGGCCCCAAGTCGTACTGAACGGCAGCTTCCTACGGACGGACAAGCAAAGGCAGACACCCCGGATATAGAAGAGGTCACCAGACATCTTCCTAACAGCAACAAGGTGGATCGCGAATCGTCGCCAATAACAGTTAGCGACGAACATAGAACCTTCCAATAACTTTCTTCACATCCTTTACTTACCCTTTGATAAAGCATTTTTCTTGATGTTTGTATTTTTATAGTCGGCAGGATGTACGAGCATCGCCACATGATATGTATTGTTTTAGTTTTTACCTGAACAAGCAGTTGCTAATTCACCGATTTATGTACATTCGCTGACTAGGTTATTACGCCCGCCACAAACCACCTACTTTTGGTATTATATAATTTGTTGTTTTACCTAATAAATTGTCAATCATTATCGGACACATATCAGTGAGTTTATTTTCCTGTACACATCCCGGGTGATTCGTCCAACTACAGAACACATCTCAGTGTGCGGTGCTAATGCCCGTACATTTATGGTACTAATACACGCACTACTACATGTAGTTATCGTCACTATAAACATATTACTTTGGCAAATTCAACCTTACGCAGATTCCTTTTACAATGCAGTTATAAAAAGCAATATAAAAAGTATTTTGTACGACCGTGCAGAGACGCGAGCGACGCGAGACTATTTGAAATGAGTTCATTGTGAACTCATTTTAAGCGGACGGTTTTGAGACGCGGAGTGTGTATCTTGGGTTTTATTCAATCAATGTCAAAAAAGCAAAAAATAATATCATACTTAAAAAAGTAAATAATGTCATTGTTATAGAAAAATCATAAAATGTCAAATTGTAAAAGGATTGTAAATAATGTATAAATAATTAAAATGTCAAAGTGTAAAAAATAAAAATAAAAAAAGATAAAATTAATAAAAAGATATAAAATCAATTCACCTTCAATTCAAATTGGAGCAGTTCAATCCCAAGCTTTTTTGTCCTCTATATAATCTTTAACAGCATAAAAGGCTTTCTGGCAAAGTTTACGTTTTATAAAAGATTTGAATTTATAAATTCTTAAATTTTGAATGTCGCTTGGAAGTTTATTATAAAAGCGAATACGTTGGCATCTAGATCTAAGAGTTTGGGCTGGGCGTTGCTTGATGAGTCAGCCGGTCAGGTAGTTTCTTTTTATTTATATGTATAAAGAGAGACTACATCCTTCTTCATACTTTCTTTCACATAAATAATTTCTGATTCTGTATGTTTATTTGCTATGATAGTATTGGTAGCCTTTTCCAACCTAAGAGAAATGTTCTTGAAACTTCTACATAGTTGATCCCAGATTCTCAGAAATCACACATCGGATACTTTTAGCAATGTGTGTTTTGTCTAGTCGACTGTCTAGAATTCCTGAAGTTGTACCATAGGAAGAAAAGGGGTTATTGACATTATCGGCTCGATAAGTGATAGGATTACTGATAATAGTGTACTACGAGATATAAGACTGCCTATAATTACTTTACCCATCCTCTTGTCATTATCTCTTTGTATCGATGATACCGACAAGACGTGGGGGTGACGTAGAGTATCTATGTGTATGTTATTAACGTTTTATAGTTAATCTATTATGCCTTCGTGGCTCATACCTCTTGACCAAAGCCTACTTTCTCGCGTAAATCTTAACCAGAAACGACAGAAATCTTCAATTTACAGCACCTACAATAGTTTTAAGACAAAGACACCCCATCATTCACCATGATGCATTATAGTTCTAGAAAACAAGCCTTCTGCTATTTCGTGTTCGCTCTATAAAATATTCATAAGGAATCGTAACATACTACATAATGGCCACTAAAGGTTAAAGGTATCAAGTCAAACTGTCACATTACGGGCGTCGCGTTACAAAATGTTATACACGAACAGGTCATGTCATGATGACACGTGATATATTGTCACTCATGACTTGGTTCTGATATTTTCAGGCAATATAGAAAAGTATATTGGTTGGTTCGAAGTGGTACACGAAAAGAATTCCTGGAAAGATATGGGTGCCTTTTGTCCAGCAGTTGACTTATTCATCATCATTACCATCTACAGCCTGAATTCACCCACTGCTGGGTTATAGGCCTCCCTTTTCTTGTGCCATTCTCCACGGTCCTGTGCCAGCCTCATCCAGGTTTTTCCCCCGATGGTAACTATGTCGTCTGACCATTTTGCCGCTGGACGACCCACACTTCTTTTTCCAGTTCTTGGACGCCATTCGGTGATAGCCTTAGTCCACCTGTCATCGCTGCGCCTCGCTAGGTAGACTTATTAGTCCATTGAAATGTTACAAGTATCGTACATTTATTGGAGGACGCAATTTATTTTTTTAGATATCAAGAGGGGGTCAGTTTTAAGTTAAATCCAAGTTTGTGGAGTTGAAACACTTGTCCCACTGCTGCCATCTTAGAAAAACTGGCCAAGTGCAAGTCGGACTCGCACATGAAGGGTTCCGTTATACCAAAACGGTATGCTATAATTTATACAATTTCTTCAAAGAACCAATAAAACTTGACCTCTGGATTGTATAGGCGCTCATACGATTCAGGGACCAAATTATATTGGTTAACTGCTGTTTCCATCTGTTGTTTCCATCCAAGTTCAAAATAATTTTCCTAGAAAGTCCTTATAAAGTTCTACTTTTCAGATTTTTTTCATATTTTCTAAACTTATGGTTCAAAAGTTAGAGGGGGGGGGGGGACGCATTGTTTTTTACTTTTGGAGCGATTATTTCCGAAATTATTGACAATCAAAAAATGGTTTTAGTAAACCCCTATTCATTTTTAAATACCTTTCCAACAATATATCACACGTTTGGGTTGAAATAAAAAAAAAATCACTTCCCACTTTACATTATTATTTTTGCATTCATATACAACCGTGTACACGGCAAGGTCAACGCGCTTCTCTAATTGAGCTTTTATATATTTTATTACGAGTCTCTGAGTACAGTTTTGTGTAAAATCTATAGTGTACAACAAGTGCAAAAACATTAACTATAAACCAAGTGTTAAACTTACGACATTGTGGTGATATAAACAACTTTAAAACAATCAATAAATAAAACTTCGTTTTGTGAGAACATCGAACGTGTGTGTGTTGAAACGCGTAAGCGACAGACTGTGCCTGGCGCTTAGGACCTTTTGGTCGCGACGTTTACGGCTGAGACGATACGTTAAAAGCGGCGGTGTGGGTACGTACGAATCTCATTCACCCAACTAGATAATATTTGAACCAACAATATTACCATGACGAAATGCGATAATTGTAACAAAACAATCACAACTAAAAGCCCAGGATTAGAATGTTGCAAATGTGGGAAAGTTGTGCATGCAAATACAACATGCACTGGGCTCACACAAAAGCAAATACAAGCCATTCGTAACTCGGAAACTTTAGAATGGACTTGCAGCGAATGTCACCGACATACTCCTGTTAGGAAATCATTTATCGTCCCAGAGGAAGATGAGGATGAGGCTGATGAACCAACTTCAAGAACGACATCATCTAACTTTCCGATAGATATGAAACAATTGTTATCAAACATTTCCAAAGAGGTTCAAAAAATAGTTCAAAAAGAACTGGAACCCTTACAGTCTTCTATTGAATTTTGCACTGGTAAAATTGATGATTTTGTGGAGTCGATCAAAATGATGAAACAAAAGCTAAAAGAAATGGAAAACAAAAATAACTATCTCTGCAATAAAGTTACCCACTACGAAACCAAAATCTCCTCTTTAGAACAGCGTTTAAACGAGTCAGACCAAGACAAATTGAACAACATCATCGAAATAACCGGAATCCCTTGTTTAAAAAACGAAGATATGTTGCAAATCTCATGTAACGTTGCTGAAAAAATGAGCATAGATAAGTCTGTGATAAAAAGTGTTAAACGTGCGAATACGAACCAGAACCTAGGCGTTCTACAGTTAGAACTAGGGAATACCAAGGACGTGGAATGTTGGATACGTTCTGCTAAGCACGTTAATTTGACATCCGCTGATGTATTGTCCAACGTATCAAGTAATGAAGCGCCTGCAAAAATATTCGTGCGATTCGCGTTATCACAAGTCAACAGAAAACTTATGTGGATGGCTAAACAACAACTGCGACAGGATTTTAAATGGGTGCGCCAAAGTTCACCTAAAATTTCAACTCCGATAATTGGAAATCCGAAAATGTTCTTCCTAACATTTTTCATCCTAACAATCGCAATTCCTAACTACTCTGTCTCTAATGTTTTAATTCCGAAGCATTCAACTTCATAATGTCAGTAGCAATAAACATCTATTACCTACACTATTATTTGATTTCCTATATTTTCTCAACATAACCATCTTTTACACTATTAATCAAATTCATATCTTTTTTGTTTATATTACTTTTTATTCATAATAATCAGTATTATAAAAGGTCCCATTAAAATAGGTGGACAAAATTTTAGAAATCATTTAGACCGCTAAAATAAGGACAATTTATAGTTAAAAAAAATATAAGATAAAGACATTAAAATACAAATACTTTTATAGGATGAGTTTGTTCTAGAGTGCCGGCAATTTATTATTTTAAGTCAAAATAAAATCACATTATATAGTGATTTTTTTTGTTTATATGTCTTTAGTTAGGCTTACTAAACGCTGGGTTAAAATTTGTCCACCTATTTTAAAGGGACCTTATAATTATACTATGCAAAGATATCCATAGGTTAGGTTAGGTTAGAACTGTGACCAACTACGCGCGAGCCGAGCGAGCGAAGCGAGCGGTGCCGCGGCAGCGGCCGGCGAGCGCTACCTCGAAATTGGTCGCGAAATTTTTCTAAGTATTTTTTTCATAGTGCCCCCAAGACGACAATCTGACCTGAATTTCATTCATTTATTTCATTTCAAGACAAAAATCAGTGAAACGACCTTTAATCATTCTAAACAGTTGTATGAGTGAAAATATTATGCATGTTTAGGAATAAAAGCGTTATAATAAAAAACAGTAGGAGTTTAAATATATTTACACTAATGATATTATGAATTACAATTTTCGGAAACATGAGTGTTATGAACATCGTCGGTAGCACTACAAATATTATGAATGAAAACTTTAGGATGAAAAATTTTAGGAAGAGTGATCATTCGGATTACAAATCGTTAGGAAGAACAATTTCGGGTAAAAAACTTTAGGTGAGCCAATATGGACCCATTTTAAATATGTATGGTTCCAAAACGGAAAAGTACTGGTGAAGAAAGGAGAGGTCGACAGTACTGGAAAAGACAAGATATTTAGCATTAGATGTGAAGAAGACATACAAAATCTTCTTAAAACTAAATTGAGTGGCTCGAAATAAGACAGGCACTAATCTTTTCTAACAAACCTTTATCATTTATTTTAATTAATATCATGGCTGTGTTTAGTAATATTAAGGAAATCTTTGACTGCATTGATTTACCGACCTACGTTAGTAAACTACCAAAAAATACAAATAACCTAAATGTTGTACATGTTAACATTCGATCAATAATAAAAAATTTCGCTAATCTTATGAACTGTTTAATCTCTGTTAAATCACGAATTGACGTTGTCGTTCTCACGGAAGTGGGGATATCGGAACAAATTGTATCGATGTATCAATTGGATGGATTTACTATGTATAGTATCTTGCGTAAAAGTAGAAAAGGTGGTGGGATTATTATCTATGTTAACAATAAGCATAAGTTTCAACCGATGAAGACTCAAACAAAACATTGTGAATGTATACTTGGTAAATTAACAACACAGCAAAGTCATGATATTTATATATGTGCTTTGTATAGACCACCAAAAGAAAGCAAGCACCTGTTTATTAATGAACTGTCCAATGTGATTAATGTCAATTATGTAAAGAGAAGCGATCTTGTTTTATTAGGAGATATAAACATGGACCTTAAAACTACCAATAATGTAAACAGTTATTATCTTAGTAAACTTGCTGAGTACGGGCTCGAATGTGCGATCTCAGACTACACGCGAGTCGAAACCAAAGGCAATATAGTAACTAAAACTTGTATCGACCACATATTCGTGAGATCTCGCCTTGATGACCTTTACTCAGCTGCTTTGGGGACTGTCTTGGCGGACCATCGCATGACGATTGTCACGCTTGCGTCTTTACCTAAGGATACGAATCCAAAGTTCATTGAGTCTATTGATAATAAAAAAATAAATACACTTTTAGCTTGCATCGACTGGGAAATGATAAATGAGTTAAACTGCGCGAATGATATATATAAGTACATAAAAGAAAACTTTATAAAGTGCTACAATGAATGTAAATACACTAAAAAAATAAATAACTCGAGCAAAAGAAACAGTGAGCAATGGGTTAACAATAAGATAAGGATAAGCTGTACCAAAAGAGACAAACTATTTATAAAATGGAAAAATGACCCGGATAATAAAACACTTAAATTAGAATACAATAAAACTAGAAATAAAGTTAATAAAATAATACTAAACACTAGAAATAATTATTACAGAGAAGAAATAACTGGAAACAAAAATAATCCGAAAAAACTGTGGGAAATCTTGAATAAACTTACCGGCAAAATAGTGAAGTCTGTGGATGAGGTGATAACGAACGCTTTTTTAACTGAATCAAATAATGAGTTGAGTATCGCTAATGAGTTTGCAATGGAGTTTGAGACCAGTGTGTCTAGTATTGTGCCCGGGTGTGATAGACCCTTGTTGGATGAACGCGAATTTATGAAATCCCAAGATAGATCAATGTTTCTAAAAAAAGCTACACCTCGTAAAATTATAAAAATTATTAAAAATCTAAATACAAATAAATCAGCTGGATATGACTCAATCAGAATAATGGACATCAAAATGATAGGAGATAAAATAGTGAGCGCAATAGTAAAGTTAATCAATGCGAGTATCCAACAAGGCAAATATCCGTCCGAATTAAAAACAGGTATAGTTAGACCCATTCATAAAAAAGGTAAATTTAATGATTTTGCAAATTACAGACCCCAATATTGCCTGCTATAAATAAAATAGTAGAAAAATTTATATGCGACCAAATACACACTTTTTATAGAGACAATGACATAATTTCCAAAGCACAATATGGCTTCCAAAGTAAGAAATCCACAGCTCAACTACTTTCCAATTTTACTGATGAAGTTAACAACTACTTGGATGAGAAGCAGCATGTTATACTCATATTCATAGATTTCAGCAAGGCTTTTGACACTCTCGGGCACAGTACACTATTGAAAACACTCGAAAACTCAGGCATAAGAGGGAAATTACTCGATTGGTGCAAAGAATACCTTCGTAGTCGAAGTTATCGAGTCAAAGTTGGTCCTAGCCTTAGCAGACCTGTAAATGTAGCGAAAGGCACAGCCCAAGGTTCAGTCTCTGGTCCGCTCCACTATCTGGCATATGTGAATGACCTAGAAAATATTATAAAACACTGTTCCCTGTATCAATACGCTGATGACACCTGTATACTCTCTGCTAATAAAAATCTAAACTTGGCCGCAGAATGTTTGCAAAAAGATTTTACTTCTATGACTAAGTGGGCCCATGATATGGGACTTGTTCTTAATCCACAAAAAACTAAAGTTATACACGTACATTCAAGTCACATAAGCACCTTCCATCCCTTTCAAATCATAGCTCATAGTCATGATTGTCTACATAAAAACGAAACAGACTGCAACTGCGCGCCCATAGAGCAAGTCCCTTATCATACCTACCTGGGACTAATAATTGATAACCGATTCAATTGGAGTTACCAAGTGGAAGCGGTTTGCGGAAGGTTACGTGCGATTCTTTCCAAATTTTCCATAATAAAACGCAATATACCGTACAGAACCCTGCTCCAAATGTACACAGCTCTTGCCGAGTCGATAATCTCTTATGGGCTCACCAGTTATGGACGCACATTTAAAACTTACTTAGATAAAATACACAATTTGCAAACACGTTTACTGAAACTTGTAGTACCTAAATACGTAAAAAATCAATATAAAGATAATTATACAGGGTTGTTTAAACACTGCAAAGTACTACCTGTTCTAGCGCGTGCTGAGTATCTGTTCCTCTTAGAACATTTTGACAACAGCGATATTCAGATTCCAGTCAGGTATGACGTGAATACGCGACAAGCTAAATCAAAGTCATTTCAAGTGCCACGTAAAAATAACTTTTATGGCAGGCGTACCGCTTCCTTTACAATACCGAACTTACTAAATCAAATACCTATAGATATCAGAGACTCAATGAATAATAAGAACGTAAAGCGTAAGCTGAAAGAATATTACATAAATTCTATTATAACTTTTTAACGTAACTGTTAATAGCGCGTTGATCAAATCTCAGGTCATGGCATGCTAAGACAGACCCCAGAGGTCTATTTGTGTGCTTTGTTTAATTATAAGAAAATGTATTTTTTAAATAAATAAAAAAAAAAAAAAAAAAAAAAAAATATAGGGCCCCCCTATATGTAAAGTGGGAAGTGATTTTTTTTTTATTACCCTAATAAAACATTTTTTTCCAATTTTTATTTTACCACTTTGTCGGCGTGATTAATACACATATTGGTACCTTTCAGCTTTCTAGTGCTAACGGTCACAGAGATTAAGCGAGGACGGACGGACGGACAGACAGACATGGCGAAACTATAAGGGTTCCTAGTTGACTACGGAACCCTAAAAAGGGGTGGTTCAAATGGTTTTTATGGTTTATCTGACGACTACAGGTCTCACAACAAAAAATAGTTCACAGTTTTTGTTGCAAATAAGATTATGTACAGCTTTTATTCAGTAACTTTTAGTCGTAGATCTAAAATTAAAAAAGGTATGAGCACATTTGGCTTCTGGTTTTTTTATTTATTTTGTAGTTCCCTAAGGAAAAGAAAAGCAATGGTGTGAAACTTCAATAAGTATTTTTTGTTTTAGTGATTTGACGAGACTAGTAACATTTCGTTTCATAGTTAAAAAATATAAAAACACAAAATCCGCCTGTAATCCAAGAAGAGTTAAGCTTAAGTGTTTAGGTACAATTAAAGTAATCCTACATTTCGCCAGTTATTTTTAAGTCCATGTGTGTCCAATAAGGGTGAGCCTGTTGTTATCAACAGAGTACAAATCCAGACTCCATGGGTGACTACTGAGAAAAACAACCATCGTTTTGTCCGGCCCAGGAACTGAACCTCATGCTCAGCAATCGTGCTATCCACCATAACTTTTCTTTTAGAAATCGGTGGTTTGTTTTATTTACTGCTCTTGCCACCGACTCTTCATCAAGTATTTATTTTTTAAAAGTAGCGGTTGTTTTTTGTTTGCAAATAAGTTTATTAGTCCACATAAATTCCTGTTAAGTAATAATTATATACTTGGAGATCATCAAAATAGACAAAAAAAAGTATTAAAATCGGTCCATAACTGACAGAAATATCGATGAATATACACACATATGCAAAAAAAACAGTAAAACATAGAACCTCTTCACTGGGGACCTCGATCACTTTAAAAAAAACTGTATAATAATGAACTACCTGCTACGTAGGTCTCCATATTTTTTACCTATTCATTCTTAAATTGTGAAGATAATTAATACCAACTGCGTGACGTAAAACTGTATTTGTTTTCTAATTACCCACGACGGAACGGAGACGGTACATGCGTTTGGGGTGAGAGGTTGCTTGTTTGTTTGTTTGTGCAAACACATGTTGCCAATTTTCTCCAAAACTACTAGTCCGATTTTGATGCAGTTTTCAGTTATGGGTTCGGGTTTGATTGGTGCATGTTTGTAGATAGGTGTAACGGTGACAACTTACCAGAGGGCACTGCAGCAAACATTTTTTGTGCAAATCAAAGTTGCCATTTTTCTCCAAAACTACAAGTCCAATTTTGATTCAGTTTTCAGTTATGGGTTTAGGTTTGATTGTTGCATGTTCTTAAATAAAAAATAAAAATAAAAGTAAAAAGTTTAAAATAAAAAGCAAAATTAAAAAAATTGTAAAAACCCAAGAATGTCCGTCGGGGGCTGCCATTAAATAAACTAGTTTTGCAATGTTCAGCTCCCGACGGACATTCTTGGGTTTTTTTAAAGCGGGTGTTTTATGATATTTTATCCTTTTTTCAATTAATTTTTAACCGTCGTGGGTTTTTACAATTTTTTTAATTTTGCTTTTTATTTTAATAATGAACAACATGTTATTTTTCACTTTTTTGTTGTACAACCTAGTATTTTTTTTTTGTTTTCTTCAATAAATTATTCTATTAACTTTATAATACGAAATTAATAATTAATTGTAATTTTATCGTACGAAGCGTTTTCCTAAATCCTTCATTATTCGTACAGCCAAGGAGTGTAACACCCTGCCTTTTTTTTTTTTTTTTTTTGGTGGGTGGAAAATCATCGAATAACCCCCCCCCGCTCTTGGGCAGAGCGAAGGGGAGTGTCAGACTTCTACTGACTAAAAACCAAACCCATGTTCCTTCTTCTTCGCCCTTGTGTCGGAGCCGCGGTAACCTTTCGATATCCACAGCCCCGACGGGCGTCGGCCCTTGCGGGCCCCTCGTTGCTGACATCTCTTTGAGGCGCGCGTGGAACACGTACGCGCCGCCGACACGGTCTGTTGCCGTCATGACGACGGCCGGACGGCGAGCTAGCCCGTTACTCACCGTCCACAGGCCCGCGTCTACGGTGGCCGGAGGTCATCGCGTGACCCCCGACGCCCGGAGCGCCTTCCGCGGCGGCTGGGACGTTGAGAGGTTCTCTCCCTCTCTCGTTCCGCCACCTCCTTCGCTAGCATCACTGCTTCGCAGAAGGAGGCGACGGCGTCCCATTCCTCCTCGCCCCGGACCATGGCTTGCACCAGGGCCGGGCGCGAGAGGTCGCCGCCGCCGATCGCCGCTACGAGAACACGGCGGGGCTCCGCCCAAGCAGGGCACGCTTCCACAGTGTGCTCCACCGTGTCCTCCGGTCGATCCTCGCAGTGGAAGCATCCGGGCGTTTCCTCCCGCCTGATTCGGTACAGGTACCTCCCGAAACACCCGTGTCCGGTGAGGACCTGCGTCAGACGGTAGGTGAGGGCGCCGTGGCGCCTCTCCAGCCACTCCTCAAAGAGGGGACTTACCGCCACTATCGTGGCGTGCCCTGGAACACCCTGCCTGTGTCGGTTTTCCCGAGTTCATAATAACCCCAATCTATTTAAGTCGCGAGTAAATAGGCTTCTTCTGGGTAAGCTCGTTCCATCGTCGACCTCATCTCTGCCCTTAGGGCAAGATTGAGGTCAAGAGTAAGCCCATTTAACATGAAAAAAAAAAAAAAAACAAACGTGTAGTTATATTATTAAAACTATAATTCACCTGAATAAATAATATAATTCTATTATTATTCATAGTTGTTATTTATTGCCTTTTACCATGTACCTAGTAAATATTTTTTTGTTTTCTACAATAAATTATTCTATTATATTAATAATAATAATATACTTTTATTTTCAGACCATGTTTGTCCATCCATAATTGTTTGTAACAAATTTCTTAAAACTACGTTAGTATACTTATTAAATATCAATTACAATTTAATAATAATTCAATCTCTGGGGCAACAACAAAATACACATGGCATGTTAGTAACAAAGGTCTTAAAACTATGTTAGTATTATGTATTATCATTCACTAAAATTCAAATGGAACGGATGGCCGATGGGGCCGAAAAGTTCTGGAATGGCGACCGCGAACCGGAAGACGTTGCGTTGGAAGGCCTCCCACTAGGTGGACCGATGACCTGGTCAAGGTTGCAGGAACCCGCTGGATGAGAGACGCACGGGACCGGTCAATGTGGCGACGCCTGGGGGAGGCCTATGTCCAGCAGTGGACGTCTTTTGGCTGAAATGATGATGATGAAAATTCAAATAATCAGAAATACAATAATCACAACAAAATACACATGTCATGTTAGTTATAAAGGTCTTAAAACTACGTTAGTCTACGAAAACTACGTTAATCACATGTCAAGAATCAGTAGTCTACGTCACATGAAGCTGCATGAATCTCCCCAGCACTGCGGAATCTGGCCTCTCAGATATCATTTTTAGGATTCTGTTGGTGCTCCCTCGAATCCGGCGCATCAGAGAAGCTGTTTTTTTTACGCATTATCGCATAAAAGTCGTCTACCCTTGCATCCGCAAACATACCCGACGCACTGCAGAATCGAGGGAGCCTCACCAGAATCCTAAAAGCATTGTTGTATTGGATGCGAAGAGCGCTGTAGGCCCGCTGCGTGTAGTTGGCCCACAGAGAGCTGCCGTAAAAGCTTTGGCAGTAAGCTCTGAATAGTGTTAATTTTACACCCGTAGAACACCTTGCGAATCTATGTACAAACATATTAGCACGCACCGACAGCGCCCTTCGCTCCCGCTCGATATCCGCATCGTCATTCAAAGTCTCTGTCACAACGTGCCCTAGGTACTTAAACTGAGTGACACGCTCTAAAGGCACCCCATTCAGATAGACCGGTGGTATATGCTCCGGTTGTTTGTTCTTGCCTCTAAAGACCATACATTTGCTCTTCTGCTCGTTGTACCTCAGACCGTGACCCTCAGCATAAGACTCACAGATATCAAGCAGTTTTCTCAACCCACTGAGCGATGGGCTCAGCAACACCATGTCATCAGCGTAGCTGATGTTATTAACGCAGACGTTATCTATACGACAGCCAACACGGCTGTTGCTGAGCTCACCGATCAGCTGATTAACATATAAGTTAAAGAGTCTTGGAGAGGACAGGCCTCCCTGCCTCACCCCACACTCCAGTGCATACTCATCCGAAAGTACGCTACCCCACTTCACGTAGTTTTTCTGATGTCTGCACCAGTAAGACAAGATGCCAACGAGTTCAGCGGGAGCCCCTACCTCTCCAAGTTTGGCCCAGAGCCTGTTGTAGTTCACCAAATCAAAGGCCTTCGATAAGTCCAGGAAGCAAGCATAGACAGCTGTTTTACTGTTGACATAATAGTTAACACTATGTTTCAGTGTCAATATAGCACTTTCAGTCGATAGTGTTTCTCGGAAGCCAAACTGCGCGTCGTGAAAGTCAATTGACTTGAATAGTTGCGCATCCAGTAGCTTATGCAGATGGTCCGGCTGGTCTGTTGGCATATATACACAAACCAACAACACTTCCCGCTGGTTGCTCGTACACGCTTTAATTGCCACTATTCGTTCGCTTTCACACTTTATGATTGACACACTCGTAAACACACTTTTTCTCCACAAGATTGCCACACCACCAAACGGTCTGCCGCGTCTCACACCCGCCGATAAATCCATGGCTGATTTGCCGGTAAAGCTGAAGTCGTCATCGATGCAACCGAGGTATGGTAGGTCCTGTGGGACCAACCACGTTTCCTGAAGAGCTATCACGTCTGCTTCCCGGCAAAGTGATCTGATGCACTCCACACTCCTTTTCACATTTTTACAGTTAAAACTCACGAGCCTGCAATCACGTTTGTGATCCATTAAAATGTTGATTTTCGTGCCCACTTCTCATATTCACGAATCGACGAAATGTTATTCCATCGGGCCACATATTATCATCAAGGTACAAATGCAACTTGTGTTTCGATACGTACAGCTTAAATGAATTATAAGTTTTTTCGTACTTCATTTTCATTTTGGTGAGGCTCACTCTCTCGTGAGTTTTTGTATTAATGTACTCGACTATGTCTGTCTCCGCTGTGTCTTTATGAACATTGGAGATAAACAAGGGCACTTTAGTTTCAGCCGCCTTGAAATTATTGCAAGGTTCCGTAGTAGCCTTGCCGTATTGACTAACAAATCGATTACGTAAGCGCTTCCTCTGTACAATAGTCCAGCTTTCATTCGGTTTATCATTTTTAAAATCACCATTATCCCGTACAACTTCGGCTATTGTTCTACGCCGCCACAAGGGCTCGTTGCTAGGCAAAATCAATTTACTAACAAGTCTGGTTGCAGATTTCTCCTTATCAGCTGATCGAGATAACAAGTTACTCGTCACACAGCTTTTTCCAACTGTCTCGACACTGTGTTTATCCCTGCAACGCTCAGATCTATCGTTCTCGCTCACTGAGTCATTGACGACGCTCCGGTATGAACGAGATAGCCGAGTCGGTGTACTTTCTCGGTCGAGTGTTCTCTGTGTAGGCGCTGTGATTCGGTTTAACATTGGTGATATACCCACCGGCCCGCTATACAAACAAGATGCGCCTCGTCTTAACTTATTAACATTACCCTCATCCACTGCCAATATTGACTCATATTTACAATTATGTAGTTCTTATTTTATTTCTTCTATCTGCTTCACGGTTGCATATGTATTTTTCATATCACTAATCTCCTTCTTTAGTACCACTAAATCCTTCAGCAAACCCGTAACATCGACATGGTCAAATGTTACCGGGGGCAATTTCGCCAAGTCTTTGGCCACAAAAATGGGTATCAGCTCAGGATCAGTTACCTTAAGCATTGATATTATGTCTTCCAGGTCCTTGTGCCGCTTGTCTTTTCGTCGAGATATTTTTTTCTTGCTAACCGACAAAGATTCAAATAATAACGTCTTAGCACGGTCGATATCCTCAGTTGAAAAACCCGTTGTACAGATCTGAATCATACTTTCATTGTCCATCACTTCATATTTGTTTTGTACAAACGCCAGTAGTTCATTAATTCCGATATTACACGTCGTACACTTCACAATTTCTGTACTCGACATTTTCGTCGCGAAAAGTCGTTGACACACCTGCATGGAACGGCGCAAGCGCACAGACTGACCATACTTAGTTATATTATTAAAATTATAATTCACCTGAATAAATAATTTAATTATATTATTATTCATAGTTGTTATATATTGCCTTTTACCATGTACCTAAGTTATTTATCACCTGAACTAATAATGCGATTAAATAGAAAATATTATATTTAGTGGTGTACTCAACAGAAAAAAATATTTTTAAATGATATTTACTAAGTATTCATAAGCGTTAATAATAACCACTCGAACATCCCGACCGCTACAGTGAACAGCACAAAAGCTAATAAATGCACTATTCATTTAAAATCAACTTGCCTATTATATATATATATTTTTTTTTTGTTAGCCTATATTTTCCCACTGCTGGGCAAAGGCCTCCCCCATACTCTTCTCTCCGTGCGGCTTTCTTCGGCCAGTCTTGTATAAAAGCATCCAAAAATTATATAGGTAACCAATATATTTTCAATCCATGTAACGCCATAATTATTTTTTATTCAAAAACAAAAGAAAGTTCTGACTTATTTGAGTGTCATATTTTTAAATCTCTTTACCTATTCAGTCTGAAAATATGAGATGCAATTGAAAAACATAAAAAATACTTTTTCAGCGACATGCAAATACCATTATGAATTATTAAATTGCTACTGGATTTTTTGTTGGAGACGGGCGCGTATTGGGTACTTTAAAATGTTATTTCAACACTTTAGTCTAGTTTAATACTAAGGTTTACAACAGGGGTGTTATAATTAATTTGAAGCAAAACGTGTAGTTTGGAACTTGGTAAACGGAAACACACTATGTTTACGAGTCCATTCATTAAAAGTTACGCTACGGTCTTCTAAGACTGGTCCGTTTGAGAGCGAGTGAAGGTTAGCTAGGTATTACTTAGTTGGAATCAATCAGTTGCTCTGTGAATAGGCCTATCTTAGTTCAATAATGTGTTTGAATAAATGATTCAGTCGAAGGCCCGTTCTGTAACATTTACAGAATGTGTTAAATATCTATGGCTGAGTGAAGATTTGAAATTGAAATAGATAAGGAAAATAACTTATGTTCTCAAATTTTAGTTGTGGACATTTTGTTTATCTGAAAATTTTAGTGTAATTGATATTGCACGGAATCGTGATCGTTTAAAGGAATAGATGTAGGCATCAACCAGCAGTGGGACAATATGAGCTTGCTATAATAATACATTAAGTGTAGTTGTGTGTACAAAGTCGGTTTGGAAACTTTTTGTCGTGTATTTCGTATTTGGTCGTAATTACGCAACGCAGCGGAGTTGAGACGTCCGCAGAACTATACCCGATTCATTATGCCCCTTGTTATTGTGTTAAATTGTAATTTCAGGTAATTTGTTAGTTTATACAACAGTTTATCGCAAACATTGTGTTTTTATTGCATGAAACCCATCTTCTGTAGGTATATGATTTATGAGCCTAACGAAATAAATCCTGACAATCCGACATAATATAATATTATACAGATGAAAACATTACTGCTGCAATTTGATCCGCTAATAAAGCATGCTGCCGCTTATAGCTACCCGCTTACAGTCGCACCAGAGCTGGTGAGGGCTATGTTTTGCTCCATACACCACTGGGCGAGATATTCCATAACTTCATTAAATTCCAACTTGGCACATAATACCTAGTAGGCAAAACAGTTTACCCAATATCGGGACTATATTGAAGATAGCAATATTTAACCCTGTTTAGTTCAGGTCCGAAGGGTCTTACGAGCCAATAAGTTTAATGATGTCTTACATAAGGGCGTTTGGTATCCTCGTCAAAATTCCGGAGATTATCATAAAAAAACGTAAATAATCAATTCAAATTACGATACCTAGTAAATGACGAATATATAGGTACGCTGTTTTTAGTTGCTTTAAAGACAGTATTTTAGAATAACCCTAGCGCCGCGGTTTAGGGCGACTAAGAAATTTTCGAATAGTTTGAAAAGTTTGCCTTTATTGTGTGTGTGCGTGTGTGCGTGAATGTTCGGATAGAGGGCGAGAAACTGACAGGCCGCGTTTTGAACATGTGTGTGGTTCGAAATTTATAAGGTACCTAGTTTATTATTGATTCGGGTCTAGAATCATTAGCACAGTTACCTCCATGATATTGACTAGGATGAAAAACGACAACCTCTAGAATTTGATTGTACTTTACCAAAACTATGCTAAAAGAATATTACAAGATATTACAACTGTATCTTCCACTTTCGCGGGTTCGCGAGAAGTGGAAGGAGTGGAGGGAAGCATTTGCCCAGGAGTCGGACAGAGCAGGCAAGGATAAAAAAATAATAAAAAAACTTTATGAACATTTTCATCTACACCGCTGACGACTGGCTACGTGCCTATAAGGCAGAAAACTTTTTGTCCAAAAAAATTGTTCAGTCCTCTAGTCACGTAGAGAGTCATCTAATGATTCCACGACGTAACATAACATCACACCTATCATTCCCGCAGGGTTAGGCAGCGGTATACCCTAATAGCATGTCCACTCATTTTGCAAGGATTTTTATTAAATGGTTTTATTTAGCTCACCCCGTTTGTTTTATTTATTATTCTTGGGTCAAATTTAGTAATTCAAATTTCACCCTCTTCCTGTCAACCGTTTGGGGGGGGAAGTCAGGGTTTGGTCTTGGTGGGAATCGCTACATGTGAGAGCAGCATTACCTACAAAATGCCAAGAAACCATCTGCTGTGTTAGTGGCGGAACACCGAGATAAAGCAGAACCCTGGCCAGTCCGAGTCACCCACGTCCCCGCCGTCCCTCCTGGGAACTGATGCAACCGCGCCGCCGCGCGGCCGCCAACTCGAGTTGCAGATGAGCTGAGGGTGCAGGGCGAAAGGCGAATATTCTGCGCCTCAAAACAGAATCTACTCACCAGGGAGGAAACCCGAAACAAAACTGAGCACGCTCACAGGCTCTAAGGTGGCAGCCCCACCAGTGGGCTAGGGTATAGTGGGCTAATCCCTCGCTTACCCGAACCCTATTAACGATTAAAGAAACTGAAACAATGCAAAACCGAACCGATCATAATACGACGACCTCTGGCATGAAAATACGGACACGAATTGCTTGCTGGAATGTGCGAACACTGAGCGTAGATAGCCGACTAGCCCAAGCAGAAGCAGAAATGCTCAGATATAAACTGCAAATACTCGGTCTCAGCGAAGTGCGCAGAAATGGATTCGGGGAACTGAGAACGTCGAGAGGCCTTACATTTCTTTACTCTGGGAAGGAAGATGAAGACGACGTCCGTGAAAACGGCGTGGGACTCCTCCTTTCTGATGCTGCGAAGAAGAGCCTTATGGACTGGAAACCCATCTCAGAGCGAATCATTACAGCTCGGTTCAACAGCAAAGCCCGCAAGATAACCGTCGTTCAGTGTTACGCGCCCACAAATTTGGCATCGGAGGAAGACAAAGACGATTTCTATAGCGCACTCAACCAAACTTTGAAAAACACCCGCAAACAGGATATAGTTATCGTCATGGGAGACTTGAATGCCAAAGTTGGCACAGATAACGACGGCTGTCAAAGACACATGGGCAGACACGGGCTGGGAGTTCGGAACGAGAACGGGGAGAGATTTTTGGAGTTCTGTCAAGACAACGATCTCACCATCGGAGGTACTCTTTTTATCCACGGAGAACACCACAAGTACACCTGGAACTCACCCGATGGTGTAACCAAAAACCAAATAGACCACATTGCCATCAGCTCCAAGTGGCGCTCATCGCTGCTCGATGTTCGCAACCGTCGTGGCGCGGATATCGACAGTGATCACCACCTAGTCGTAGCCGAGGTGCGGCTTAAAGTAGCCGTAGCTCGAACGGCTAACGCGACCACCAAGGCAAGCAAACGGTTTGAGGCAAACAGATTACGGGATCCGGATGTAGGGGATACTTTCAGACTAGAGCTGCGGAATCGCTTCTCGGCACTTGAGACGGACTCTACTACTTCTGTCAACGCGGAGTGGAACCACATCAAAATGGCCTATGTAGAAACCAGCTCCGTCGTTCTTGGACACAAAACACATACACGTGAAGACTGGATGTCACAGAGAACCTGGAACCTCATTAAAGATAGGCGCGAACTCCATCTTCAACTCCTGGCAACCAACGATACGGCGGTGCGTGAAGATCTGAGGCTGCAGTATAGACAGATACGCAGAACCATCTACCGCAGTACCCGTCATGATCGGCGAGTATGGGCGGATAGTGTGGCGGATTGCGCCCAACGTGCTGCTAACTCCGGTAATCTAAGAGAGATGTACAAGGCGACGAAGACCTTGGCCGGAAACAGGAACCAGAGGAAGAAGAAGCCCTTGAAGGACAAAGGAGGCCAGCTGATCGTGACATCGGAGGGACAGCTTCAACGCTGGCGGGAGCATTTCGAGGAGATCTTCCGAATCCCAAACGACCCCATCACTACGACACCTGCTGCCAGCTTGCCCGCACAAAGCCTCGACATTGACGTGTCTCCCCCCACTGAGGGGGAAGTAGTGAAAGCCATCCGATCACTCAAAAATGGCAAAGCCCCAGGAGTCGACCTCATCACGGCAGAAATGCTGAGAGCGGACGTGCCTACAGCCGCAAACGCGCTGACACCCCTCTTGCGGAACATCTGGTCAGCCGAAGAGTTACCCGACGACTGGAATAAGGGCCTTCTCATCACCGTGCCTAAGAAAGGAGACCTCAGTGAATGTGGCAATTGGAGAGGCATTACCTTGCTCTCGATCCCGTCTAAGGTGCTGTGCAAGATTATCCTAGACAGATTATCGAGGGCCGTTGAACCTCTTCTTCGCAAAGAACAAGCTGGTTTCCGACCCAACCGATCGTGTACGGACCAGATCAATACCTTGCGCATAATCCTCGAACAGGCATCAGAATGGCAGAGGGAAATGTATTTGACCTTCGTAGACTTCGAAAAAGCCTTCGATACGCTGAGCTGGTGTTGCATCTGGGACCGATTGCGAAAAATTGGGGTCCCCGAGAAAATTACCAACATGATCAAAGCCATCTACGGGAAGTACTCCTGTAGAGTGACACACGACGGCCTCGTCTCGGAGGACATACCGGTACATGCGGGCGTACGACAGGGGTGTCTACTCTCACCTCTCCTATTTCTTGTTGTTCTCGATGGCATCATGAGCAATGCAGTATCTAACAAGCGTCGCGGCATAGAGTGGGGACTATCCAACGTCTTGGAAGACCTGGATTATGCCGATGACCTATGCCTGCTGAGTCACACAAGAACCGACATGCAAGCTAAGCTGGATGACCTACAACGAGAGGCAAAGGAGATGGGACTGAAAATCAACACCCGGAAGACCCAGGAAATGAGGCGAGGGGCGACAAGCTCTTTGCCGCTGCACATTGGTACAGAGGCGGTGGAAAGGGTCCACAAATTCACATACCTCGGTAGCGTAGTGTCGGAAACTGGAGGGACCGAAGAGGACATCGCTTCGAGAATCGCCAGGGCAAAAGCAACCTTCGCACAGCTGCGCCCTGTATGGCAATCACGGAAGCTGACTAGGAGAGTTAAGCTCAAGATATTCCGGTCGAACGTGAAAACCGTGTTGCTGTACGGATGTGAGACGTGGAAGGTGGCTAAGGACATCTCGCACCGGCTCCAGGTCTTCATCAACCGCTGTCTTCGCCGTATTCTTGGTGTTTACTGGCCCGAGAAAATCTCCAATGTAGAGCTGTGGGAACGCTGCGATGAGACCCCGATCGACCAGCAGATCAAACGCCGCAAGTGGAACTGGATCGGCCACACGCTCCGAAGGGACCCTAATCACATACCGAGGCAAGCCCTAGACTGGAATCCCCAAGGAAAGCGTAAGCGTGGCCGCCCAAAGCAAACCTGGCGGCGGACGATCATCGCAGAGGCAAAGAACATAGGGAAGACTTGGAGCGAATTGAAACGCGAAGCTCAAGACCGAACGGGATGGCGGCGCATTGTGGAAGCCCTCTGCCCCATCTAGGGGACACAGGAATATAAGTCAAGTCCTGTCAACCGATTAATCTGAAATTTTGTATACACTTTGGATTTTGGTGACAATACAATTATGTTTATTCATTATCATTATAAATTCAAGATGGCCGCCGCTACAAAATGGCAGATAATTTATGTTTTATTAATCCCATCAATATGGGTATCAAATGAAAGGGCTCAACAAGCAGAATACAATATACTATAAAAAATTGAAATCCAAGATGGCGGCCGCTACAAAATGGCGGATAACGTAGGTTTTATCAATCCAATCAATATGGGTATCAAATGAAAGGGCTCAACAAGCAGAATACAATATACTATAAAAAATTGAAATACAAGATGGCGGCCGCTACAAAATGGCGGATAATGTAGGTTTTATCGATCCCATCAATATGGGTATCAAATGAAAGTGCTCAACCAGTATAATACAATGTACTATATAAAATTAAAATCCAAGATGGCGGCCTCTACAAAATGGCGGATAACTTAGGTTTTATCAATCCCATCAAAATGGGTATCAAATGAAAGGTAATGAATTAAATGAATTAAACAGAATGCGAAATAAAAACTAGAAAATAAAAATAGGTAAAAAAACTTTTAAAGTTAAAATAAAACCGTGGGGCACGTCAATTGTCTACAATCGTTGAAATTGACGTGCCCCAAGGTTTTATTTTAGTCTAGTCTATGCATATGTTTATAATTCCCACGACTGTATCTATTTTATTATTTTTTGGTTTTTAGTACATTTATCTTAAACATTGCAATGTATGTTTAACATAAAACCGTTTAACTTAAAAAGTTTTTTTACCTATTTTTTTCTAAATTCAACCCATAAAGGAACTACACACATCAAAAGTGTCTAGGGATCAAGCATTTTTATGCGGATTTCTTGAGATTGAGATGTGGCTTTGTAATAAATTTATGATTTTATAAATTTATATGGATCCTTTTTGGTGCATTTCATAATTTGAATCAGGAACTGTCAATCAAATTCGAGTAAAAGATGAAAATCAGCTGTCAATATTTTCCCTATAAAAACATACAACGCATTGAAGACATTATTAGTGCTACTGTTGCTTACTACTGATTAAAACCAACGTTATTATGGAGCGGCGACGTCATTTAAGCAGGGAAGAAATGCTCAGAGCCGTGGGAATGATAGAAGCTGGTTCCCGGCAACGTACTGTGGCTTTAGCTCTGAATACAAGTCAGAGTGTTATCAGTCGACTTTGGACACGTTACCGAAGCACTGGTACCGTGGCTGAGCGCCATGGAGGACGGTATCGCTGCACCACACGGAGACAAGACCGATACATTCAAATCTTAACTCGAAGAGCTCCAACAATAACCGCCATGATGTTAGCCGTGAGGCTTCATCACTCTTCAGGGAACTTAATTAGCGACCAAACAGTCAGAAACCGCTTGCATGAAGTGAACCTTCATTCCCGAAGACCGCTACGGGTACCACCTATAGCAATGCACAATCGTAGGATTCGATATCAATGGGCTCTTGAACACAGAAATTGGGCAGAAGAACAATGGCGTTTCGTGTGCTTTTCTGATGAGTCTCGTTTTGGTATGAGACCGGATACAAGACGTATACGACACTGGAGAACCCCTGGACGCCAACAGCGATTAAAATCCTGCCAGGAAGTCCATCCTTATAGTGGTGGAACCATCATGGTATGGGCGGGTATTTGGATCGGCGGAAGAACTGAGTTGATTTGGATCAGAGGCAACCTCAACGCTCAAATTTATGCTGAGACGATTGTATCAGACGTCATCGTTCCTCTACAAGTGCAAATCGGTCCCTTATTTCAGTTAATGCATGATAATGCACGACCGCACACCGCAAGAGTTGTAAGACAGACTCTCGCCGCAGCTAACATCAATGTCCTGCCCTGGCCTGCTCAGTCGCCAGACTTGAACCCGATTGAGCATGCATGGGATATGCTACAGAGAAGAGCTCTGCCGAATATGGAGGGTATCCAGTCGCAAGAAGACCTTTTTTTGTTGTTGCAACGAACATGGGCGGCCATTCCACAGCGTGATTTGGATGAACTCATTTTGAGTATGCCAAACCGATGTTCTTGTGTTGTTAGTGTTCGCGGTAGAAACACGGATTATTAATTGTTTAAGTTACCCAATAAAATTTTAAAGAAAACTGTTATTTCAGTCTTTTTTTCGAACTTTAATGTTAGTGGTTCAAATGTCAAAAATCCCTTTATTAGGAAAATGGCAAATTTCTTTATTAATGCAAAGGTGACTTGGTTTATCGTTACTGTGACAAACGAAAACACTTTATTTGATGAATCCTTAAAGAAAAATATAATATCAATAAGGAGAAAAGTTATTGCAAAAATATATGTTGATCCCTAGACACTTTTGATGTGTGTAGGGTTTAAAGTTTGTATGGAAAATCGTCATTTTTGCAACTTAACCGACATTCGCGCGAGCGAAACCGGCAAAACCTAGTAATTTATAATTATAGGAGGCTAACTATAGTTATAGAAATATGTTAGGATTGTAGCAGGTGACGTTTCCTAGTTACTACATAGCCCCATGGGTATGTATGTGGGTACGTAGCTTCTTAATATCTTAGCATGACAAAATTATGAATAACATTTCTTTCCACGTGATTTGTTCTACTCAAAAAGTGAGTAAGTTCGAAAAATATAAATTTCGTATTAACTATATTGATTAAGACACGGATAAATAAATCCGCTAATGATATATGATACAAACGCCGTATCATAACTGATAATAATTGGATGATTACGTATCACATCGCAATCATATCAATTTCCTACTTGTTATTGTGATTAAAGTTAATACAGATACTGAGAATGGGTCTACCTTTTTTAGTAGAACTTTTTAAATCCGAATTTTATTTTGCATAGCAGTGGATGGCAGAATCTTCATTTCGCTTAAAATCATTTGGCGTACACTCATTTACCATAAATTCAAAACGCATAATTTTGTAAGTAAGAATCATCTTTGAGCATAAACTTCATTTCCAGAACCATCATATTGTCGAAAGTTCACAATCAGAATCCTCTTTTGGCATACATTTCTTTTTGATACATACAGCAGGCATGGCTTCTGTCACGGCTCCGGCGCTGTGGTGCTCCAGCGGTCCCACGCAAGTTTATCGTCGCAGATGGTTTTAACACACACCACCTCGCCCCTTCGCGCCTACGCGGGCTTACATTACACTCTCGGGGTAGGGCAGAAGAGACTACGTGAAGTCGGTTTTGCAGCGATTTGTTTCTGTCACTAACTTTTGTAGCATAAGGTTTTAATTTTAAATTTGTTCAAAAATATTGTAATAGAATTGGCAATATGCCTTATAAAATTGTACCAAATAAAATTCTGCCATCTTAAAAGTATGCCATTGAAAATTCGGCCATTTAAACATTCTGCGAAACGATAATTCTATTAAATAATTGTTTAGCCTTAAACACATTCGTTCAAAGAAGAATATGCCAAGTGTGTTATGCCAAATAAATTTCAGAGCATCAAGTTTCTGCCAGATAGATGGTACCCACTGAGAATCACTATCAAAATTTTCCCAAATAATCGTGTGTGCCTAAAACAACTGGTAAGAAATCTATATTTTTGACAATGTACTAATTTTCACACTCCAATACAATCTATAAAACTGAAAACTGAATCTATAAAATAAGTAAATCGTCTCTAGGTTTCATCATCATCATCGTCTTCCTGCCCTTCTCTCATTCTGCTTGAGGTCGGCGCAACGCGTCTTCTTCTTCCAATCTCCCCTGTCAGACGTCACGGCATCATTTATTAATTTCTCTTTTATGTGCTTCCTCACACAATGCATCCATCTTTTCTTAGGCTTCCCTCTCCCTCTGTTGGTCCATACCAGGGTATGGACCAACAAAAAACATTAACAAAAAATTTTTCAAACCAGTAATTTCCAATGCCAACATAGTATTCTAGTCACCCCATCTTACCAAAACCGCTTCATTTAAAAATCGCATTTTCACTTTATACAAAATAAAAATTCCTGACAAAATCATTTCGCTTCCCTCACTTTTTAAATCCGACATCCAAAGCATCCCGGCTTTACATTTCGAAACCAGCCAGCGTCAAAGTTGGCCACAACTGGCCATTGAATGGTACAATACCGAGGAACTTCGTCCAAGCTTGCACTAACACGTACGTATCTGTCGAACTATTCCGTATGGGTTCTTGAATAGATGTAGATTGGGAATCTTCAATAGCTATGTTGTTTTGGCTAAGTAACCCAAAGTTTGGAGGTATAGTTTCAATGGAACAAGTTGATCATGGAACTGAGCATTTGTTGTTCAAGATGATCAATGCAATTTAAGAGCATTCTACGTTTGAGAGCAAGTAGTGGAGAGAGTAGCTGCCCACAAGATTGCACTGTGTTGTTGAAACGGTCATCTTACTCAACAATAGTAATGACAAAGGTGAATGCTTCCGAATCTCCCTTCACTAGGCACAAGTCCCTTCACTGTGGCTTCACTTACTACATTCTATCGTCAAACAGATAGCGCATTAAATAAAGGATTACACTTTCAACATGCTTTATAGATACTATAGCATTATTGTACCATAACAAGAAAATCTTGTTCAGGTGAAGATTATGTAAACTGAAAACGGGATATTTACCATGTTTACTTGTTTTATGATGTTCCCGGTGACCATGTCAGTTTCAAATCTTATATCAGGTGAAGATTGTCTTCGCTCAGGTTAAGAACAAAATATCAAAACACATGTGAAAGGATAACACTGTTTAGACAACTACGAGTAGACCAATGAGGCTGTTAGTTACAAACTCTTACATTAAAAATCGTGAGGTTTTTAAACAATCTCTAAAAACCCTAAACCTCTTCTCAACAATTCGACAACAGATGACGTGAAAAGAAGATGAAGGAATAAATTTATAATCCAATTACTCGTTTAGGTAATTGTAATAGATATACCTACTTATATTAAGCCAAACCCAGTTCCGACAACATACAATACGATCTCAATATTATCATTTGTAACTACATATCCTCGAGTATACACTGTACAAGGCATTCAGCGAATTATCCTTTGATTGAAGCCTCAGTTTCAATCTCTATGACATCATGTATATTAATTCCCCTGGAGCGAAGTACCTCGTAGAACATTGAAGTCAGTTGATAGATGTTTCTGAGTAATGTTATTAGAATTCAAATAACTTATACAAACGTTTATGTGCAGTGAAGCAGTGTGCAGGAGTACAAAGATTTCTGTTTTACGGCTTCATTTCGTAAGATACACTTACACAATAAGACTTTAATTACATTCTAAAAAATGACTATATCAGGTCATTAGATGACCGTAAAATGTTAACTGGAGGTTTCCTAGCAGTGGGAAAACAATCTGCGATATTAATGACGATAAAAACCAACCATATTTGTATAGGTATTTATAGAAGTTCCAATTTCTGAAATACAAAATACTCGTACATTTTACGTCAGCCAAAAATAAATACGGAAATGCATGTAGATGTTGGCAACAGCTATGTCAATATCCATCCAACTTGAAGTGAGATCCGAATCGAAAATTTGCTGGAAATGCACCATTCAAAATATCTATGAGAAAGTTTGGACCCGATAGACTGAAATTTCTCCTGGAGTTTCGATTGAGACGTCACTGATAGAATCTATTCTAGCGGACTAGAGGGAACTAAACTGTTCTAAATGTTTGAATGGAATTCGAATGTTCATTTTGACCACTCAAGCTTTATTTTACAAGTAATTAGTGCAGAGAAATCGGACAAGCTTCAGTATCTATTTATGACTGATCCTAGATATTTAATTATTACTAGGGTACTAGTACTGCTAAGAACTTCAATGAAAGCTGTGACATGATTGAATAGCGAGAATGGTCGATCAAATGACAATAGATACTAAGACAGAAGGAAGACAGTATTCAGCTATGAAATACGTTGGAATATAAACCATGCAGTACAAGGTTCATTATATGCACATACGTATAAGTTTATTAATACCTTTGTAACAGAAACACGTTGGAAGGAAAAGGAGACAAATACGGAAGAGTTTTCATATGGCTGACAATGAACATGACTGTGTGTAGGTACAATTTGATGTTGTTTAATTAAGTGACTTTGTACAATGGTTGAGACTTAACATTAAACAAGGAAGTATCATTATGTTTTTTTTCATGACATACTTGTAACGATCCTTACATACTTCCCTTCTTTCCTTTTGCTTCCTTCACGCTTATACACCTGAACAGACACGCGGTGTTGTAAATATTATGACTGTATTTCGTTACTCCGAAGTTCGAAATACCGAAGTACGGTGTACAGAAAGTTTGTGAGTCCGAATTACGTTAGTCAGAATGTACGCTATGACGAAGTACGGTATTCAGAATGTTCGTTACTCCGATGTACGTTACTCCGAAAGTTTGCTACTTCGAAGTACTGTACTCAGAATGTTCGTCACTCCGATGTACGTTACTTCGAAAGTTTGCTACTACGAAGTACTTACTCAATAATAATTGAGAATTACTGACTTGTAAAACCTATTTGCACAATAATCATCATTTATAATACTTGACTAATTCGAAATACTCTCTAATGAGGAATATTCTCAATTATTATTCTTAATTGGTCATAGCAAACTTTCGGAGTTCCGTACTTCGCAATAATGTACATTCTGTATACAGTACTTCGTAGTAGCAAACTTTCGAAGTAACGTACATCGGAGTGACGAACATTCTGAGTACAGTACTTCGAAGTAGCAAACTTTCGGAGTAACGTACATCGGAGTAACGAACATTCTGAATACCGTACTTCGTCATAGCGTACATTCTGACTAACGTAATTCGGACTCACGAACTTTCTGTATACCGTACTTCGGTATTTCGAACTTCGGAGTAACGAAATACAGTCAAATATTATGCACCTGACCTTTCTGAAGAACATCACCAATGTAAGTCGATACGTCCGCGTCCTGCTAAAAGGCGTTTACCCCAGGCGTTGTCATTTACATCAATTTTTTTGTACCTTTTATTAGTGCATTTTCGAATCATTCCCACTAGTTCTACGATTCAAGGTGTGTACGAAATCGTAGAACTAATGGGAACGAAAAGTCAATGAATTTTTTCGTTCCCACTAGCTCTACGCTATATGGGTGTTACAAAATCGTAAAACCAGCGGGACTCAAGTTTCTCATTCGTTCTATCACACAGTTTAGGGTACAACTACGGTACAAACTACCAGGAGAATACAAGTAGGCAGAAGGTCTTGAAAACATTTTTTTTTTTGGAAATGCAAAAAAAAGATGGAGGTAGTAAAGTCCCACAAACTACCAGGAGAACAGAAGTAGGAAGGAGGTATTGAATCTTTTTTTATTTTTTTTTTATTTAAAAAACTAATAAAGCAAGTAATATTATATTAAGGAATAATTTAGATTTGATTAAAATATTCCAATACCTCCTTCCTACTTCTGTTCTCCTGGTAGTTTGTGGGACTTTACTACCTATCCTTTTTTTTTTCATCTCCAAAAAATATGTTTTAAATACCTCCTGCCTACTTCTATTCTCCTGGTACTTTGTCGGACTTTACTATCCTGGTTTACTATCTCCAACAAAAAAAGTGCATGGTATAGAAAGGAATAGATTTGATTCAAAGATTCCAATACCTCCTTCCTACTTCTATACTCCTGGTAGTTTGGACCGTAGTTGTACCCTAAACTGTGTGATCTAACGAATGAGAAACTTGAGTCCCGCACTGGTTTTACGATTTTGTAACACCCTTACAGCGTAGAACTAGTGGGAACGAAAAAATTCATTGACTTTTCGTTCCCATTAGTTCTACGATTTCGTACCACCGTGAATCGTAGAACTAGTGGGAAAAATATTTAAAAAAAGTTCCCACTAGTTCTATCGTAGAACTGTGCAGTAGAACTAGTGGGAATGATCCGCATTTTCATTTATACTGTACCTACTACACATTACCAAACCATCTTTAAACATATACTTTTCAATTTGTCAATATGACATCATTTTACAGTCTATCATACAAAGTGACTATCATATGGATAGAGTGTTGGTAGAATAATAGCCAGACCAAGGGACAAGGGACTAACTCCCAAATACTCTTGTCAAACGTCACTCAATTATAAGTAACCCTCAAAACTCTTGCTCTCTGCCACTCTGCGTTAAAGTAACAAAGACAGCACGAGATTTAAGTACAACTTAAAATTGAGTGACGTTTGAGTATTTGGGCGTAAGACTCGCACACGAGTTTGTCAATGATGATGATGACCTTCTTATAAGACATACTTAGTAATGATTAAATGTGTAGATAAAAATCATGAAGATGCTGGACTAAATATCGTCGTTTAAGTCGAAGTGATAAACGCTCGGCGGTGGCCCAGTGGTGGTGGTCCCGACTTACGAACAGTAGGTTGTGAGTTGGAACCCAGGCAGGCACATTTTTTTTTTAATAGCCTACTCTTTTCCACTCCTGGGCAAAGGCCTCCCTCCACTCCTTCCATTTCTTTCGAACCCGTGGCAGGCACATTACTTTGTGTAATTTATTTCATCACCGCTGCTCTCAAAACGGTGAAGGAAAACATCGTGAGGAAACCGGAATGTCTTAGAACCAAAAAATTCGAAGACATGTGACATCTACCAATCCGCACTGGGCCCGCGTGGTAGTGTCCCAGCTGTGGGAACATTAATAGGCTGTTGATGATGATGATGATAAGCGCTCATTCCTTTTCCGCACTGGAATGATTCTAAAATAATTTAAATTGTTATTGTAATAAAGGTAGCCAGTAAATATAAAACCATAAAACCTTGAACAACAACTCATAAGTCCTTTTGTTAATATTATAACAGTATTTTCTTTCGCTTTGGTTAGAAAACCTCCCCTATACTACCACAATACATTCTGCACTTGTAAATGCAATTAAACCATGAACAACGAAGCAAAGGAAACAATCGTCATAATTCAATGACTGGACCCAAAGGTAAGGCAAAGCAAGGACATTCAACGACCGACTAATTGGTTCATTACCAATTCGTTTCTGTACTCCGAGAAACGTCTTCAATCATACCACTAATTGCTTGCTGTATTGAAGTTCAGTCCACTCGAATGACAATGTTTTTGCCCAAGGCAGGATTAAGTAAGAAAAATAATGAAAAAGATGTTCATGATCTAATAAGGATGAATAGGAGCCGGCTATGAACCCATGGCAACGTCGCCTTTAATAAGCCGAGCTCTCGCTCTATCAAAGGGGCATAAAGAACTCGACAACAATAAATCCGATCCGAGCATCATAAATCCACTGGAGCAATTTTCACCTTTAGAAGACGGCTAAACATTAAACAACAAATTTTAACGTTAGAGAAAATTTTAAATAGGCGTTTTTATATTCGAAAGAGGGGTCCTTATCATTGCTTTCTTATCTCGAAGCTCGTTAAGGTAAGTATTTTACGAGCCCCTTAAACAAGGACATAGAACTGCGTTTTTACATTTTACTTGCTTGCCTCGTAAAATTGTAAGTTACGACTGTTATCACACAAAAAGGGGGAAATATTTTTTATAGAAACAGAAATTATGTAAGCGCCTGATATTTTATTGCAAGCAATAAAATTTCAGCGCGTTATTTGCTAATGGGTTAAACAAGGCAGTGAGTGCGTATTAAACGGTAATGAACGGAAACCTGAATAAATCGTACGTACCTACATAGCCTGAAAGCTAAATTAAACTCAGCGTTACAATTATGATTTTAAAGGTAGGTATCATTGTACGAGTGAGTTTTTTAAAGGCTTAAGAGATATGGGTAGATATTACCTATTGGGCATAGGTAAATCAAACCAAGATTTTGAATTTGGAATCATATTATTATCATCATTGCATAAACTATTAATTTCTTAACCTATACCGGGAGGTACGAGTATTTATAGGTTATTTGTATTAGTAACTGTTTTTCCGTTCTCATTTTTCTCTAAAAAATAAACCTGCATACAGGTTGATTGGTAATAGGGGATCATACAAAAAAAACTAATTAGTCCGTCAGATAGATTTCCAAAAAATATTTATTTTCTTTTTTCACGTAAACAAAAAAAGTAGTTAAAAAACTAAAAAACCCGACTGAAAAAACTGAAAAGCAAAAAAACAAGCACATTTTAAATTAAACAAAACTTGGAAGCAGGCGGGGCACATTTTTTTTTTTTTTTTTTTTTTTTTTTTTTTCATTCTATTTTCATAATTTTTTTCTTTTCATAATTTAATATTCAAATGAACCCCGCCTGCTTCCAAGTTTAGTTTTTTAACTACTTTTTTTATTTCAAACTTTTTAGTTCTTTTGTTTTTTCTTTCGTTGGTCTCGTAAAATTCTTCGCAGATGATTTATTTAACTTTTGTGCTTGTTTATAGGATTTCTCACTTTGAATTTCTTTTAAACATATAAGTGTTATATATATTTTTGGAATCTCCTTTTAAAACCCTTTATTTTGATACCCTACACGATGGTATTGGATAAAAAAAAATTTTTGAACTCCGCGATTTGGCCCCCAAAATCCACAATTTTTCTTTGTTTTTTAATTTTAATGTAGCCTATAACCTAACACTCGCGCCATTAAGACGAATCTAACGACGTATATTTCATTCAAATCGGTTCATCCGTTTATGAGTTATGAGGAAACAAAGAAACGGACATACATACATACATGCATACTTACATACATACACGTCAAACACATAACCCTCCTTTTGGGCTTCGCCGCAGTCGGGTAAAAATGAAGACGATACAGTGCTTCGAAAACTCGTGTGACGTCATATGATAGTACATTTTGTACCTTTACTTGACGTTTCAAGCCCCACTCCATGATCTTTGACGCGCTTTATCTTCGTCAATTTTTATTGATTTGATAAAACAAAAAACACGTATCCAATATTTTTCGATAATCTAACTGACGGACTAAACAGAATCATATTTTTTTGAGTCAGTCCGATCCCCTATTGGGAAATAAACCTAATGTGCAACCATTTTGACCCTGATAACGTGGGTAACGTTCAAATTGGGTTATTATGGAAAAAAAACGATCTTTTAATATTTTTTCGAAAATTTTAGACCTCTTCACCGACCTGATGATGACTATGAAAAATCTACGCCATTTGGGATGTTAAAATGATACGTTTTCGGTAGCTCACGATTGAACAAATTTAATGAATTCTTCATAAGTTCTTTGAAATTGAGACGCAAAAAACTTTTTTACAAAAAATAAAACCGACTTCGACAAAAAAAACACTCAAAAGTGAAAAATAAACTTGAGAAGAAAAATCAGTTTCTGAAGTCGGTGACTTTTGTTTCTTTGATTTCATTTTTTTGTCACCGACTTCAGAAACTGATTTTTCTTCTCAAGTTTATTTTTCACTTTTGAGTGTTTTTTTTGTCGAAGTCGGTTTTATTTTTTGTAAAAAAGTTTTTATTTTTCACTTTTTAGTGTTTCACATGTGCTTACCCCTTCACAACGTACCGGCGTGATGTTATGTTAGGAACTGGTGTAAACAATAGACAGACAATATGAGATTTCAGCAATCCCAGTCCATTTGCTATCATTTATTGAGGAGTTCCGTTGCCTATCTCCGAAGTTCTTCATCAGATCTTCACAAAATAGTTTTTATAACCTTTGTAGTGAGTACAGGCGTGATATTATGTTGTGTGATGGCGTAAACAATGCTTAGATATGCTATAGCAACAATCGCGGTTAATCTGCTGTTATTTATTGAAGAGTTCCCCCGATTTCTACAAGATCCCATCATCAGATATTGAAATGGTGACAATGGGACCACACGGGAAGCACCAGCTTTCAAATGAAAAAAGAATCATGAAAATCAGTTCACCCAGTCGCAAGTTATGAGCGAACAAACATAAAAAAAAAAAAAAAAAAAAAAATATACAGTCGAATTGATAACCTCCTCCTTTTTTTGGAAGTCGGTTAAAAACGAAATAGTTCCGAAATAAATTCTTAATAATTTCCTTTTTTTGGTAGTTTTCTGTAAATAAATGTAGGTAACATTCTCGTTTCATAAGCTTTCTAAAATAGTGCCACAATGCTCACTTTTAACAAGTAAATGACCAGAAAACAATGGTTGATCCTGACAATCTAGTATTTTAATAAAACTTTATAAGTAGCACGGTTTTCTCGATGCACGTCATTCTTGTAGTTAGTTTTTTGTCAGGAACAACGTTGTTTCCCCAGTTCTATCATGCCGTTAGTAGTTCACGTTCTAGTTATCTTGCTATCTTTATCTCGATATTTATAAATATTATTTCGTCATCATCATCATCATCAGCCTATAATGTTCCCACTGCAGCGACTCAGGCCTCCTCTGGAGAGGGATAGGATATAATCCACAACGCGTGCCCAGTGCGGGTTGGTAGATGTCACATGTCTTCGAATTTTTTGGTTGCTAGACATTTTTTTATTTAAAGTCATTCAAATAACAAGTAAACAACATACGTTCAAAAAATAAAGAGCATTACCGAACACAATACAGATGGGGTTATTTTGACAACTGTTCCACTAACGAATGAAAAACAAATTAATTTATACACAAATAACAGTCAAGTATACCATGACAAAGTACCGACAGATAACTATCAAGATAGGTACTCGTTGCGTTGTACTAAATCAAGGAATGTTTCCTTTCAGTATAATCTGCTATCTCCAGTATTCTCCTGTATTTAGAGAACTTTTCTTCCAGATGCAGCTGAAAACTTCCACCCTATAATAAATGAAAAGCAGTCAATTCACAAAGTTAATTACGGAGACGATTACTACGAACCGAACCGTATTTACGTTTTCTATGAAAGCGCTACGCCCAGGTTTTAATTTCATATAGCTATTACAGCACCTGATATTGTTAGAAACGAAACAGCTGACTTATTCACGGCACTTTAAGAAGGCCATCATCCATCCAATACATAAAACTGGGGACACACATTGTGTAAATAATTACCGCCCTATTGCAGTTCTGTCGTCCATTTCCAAAATTCTTGAACGTATTGTAAATAAAAGGTTAGTGAAGTATCTGGAAGATAAAAAACTTTTCGCTCCCAATCAATTCGGATTTAGGCGCGGCAAATCAACCGGCAATGCGGTTACGGAACTTGTCGATTGCGTCGTCAAAAATGTTGACAAGAAGAAAAAAGTATTGTCAATATTTTTGGACCTGAGAAAGGCATTCGACACAGTTCCGATACCTAACTTGCTTTTAAAGCTGGAGGAACTGGGGATACGAGGTGGGCCTCTTGAATTTATGAAGGATTATCTTCAAAATCGAACTCAGTGCGTAAAAATACAGGAACACTACAGTAGAGATGCGCCCGTCACTTTTGGTGTCCCCCAAGGCAGCGTGCTTGGGCCAACCCTGTTCTTAGTTTACGTTAACCAGCTCTGTAACATAAAACTGGGAGACGGAAATATAATAGCGTTCGCCGACGACACCGTCCTTACTTTTTCCGGCGATTCTTGGCACGACACCTTTAACTCGGCACAAAAAGGACTCAATACTGTTCTGCAGTGGCTTAAGACACATGCCCTCACTCTAAACACTGACAAAACCAAAATCCTTACCTTCTCTATGCGAAACTCCACACAACCTTCTGACACGCTAACTCTAACAGCACACTCGTGTTTACTGCCGGGTATGGTAGCTTGTACCTGCCCTAAACTAGAGCGATGTAGAACTATAAAATATCTCGGAGTGACAGTTGACAACGGTCTGAGTTTTGCAGCTCACATAGAGACTCTAACAAAAAGAGTCAGAAAACTTATTTTTGTCGTTAAAACACTTCGCCACGTTGCAGAACCGCAAATTATGAGATGTACCTACTTCGCTCTCTGCCAGTCTCTCCTAAATTATTGTGTATGCGCCTGGGGTGGTGCTCCCAAAACCTTACTCTTAAAGCTGGAAAGAGCTCAGAGAGCCGTGCTAAAAGTCAGTACCTTTCGACCTATCCTTTTTCCAACTGAGGAATTATTTAAGAACTGTAAAGTCCTCACAGTCAGGCAATTGTTTGTGCTTAACACTGTACTACTTCAGCACCATATAACTCCCTACGAGGTAATCACCACAAGACGCAAAGACAAAATAGGCCAATCCTACCGTTCGCATTATTCTTTTACAAGAAGGTTTCCCTGTTTTCAGGGCCCCCATCTGTATAATAAAATTAATAAAATATTAAACTTCCACTCACTTCCAAATAAGTCTCTTAAAAAGAAACTATCTAATTGGCTCCAAACACTCAACTATAACAACACAGAGGTCTTATTGTCGACTTAAACAACTAAGTAAAATCTACGCAGCGCATTATCACACATAAACACAGGCAAACCCACACAAACACACTCACGCACACACACCCACTCACACACACACACACTTCCACTCACACACACCCCCACACTCCACATCTACCCTTTTTATCACTTTTTATTTTATCTTTGTTTTCTTGTTTTGCTAAATGATTTATTTGTTGTCCATCTACCTGCTGCAAAAATGAAATTATGTTCTCGTAAATTAGACAAACTCTCTTTACAAGGCACCCATGAAAGGGTTGGGCCTAGCACCTTTAATACAAGTTGTCTTGTCAACTTAGCAAGGGTGCTAGAGTCTCCAAACATATAGTGTATAACGACTCCATCTGTTTGTTTATAACCTTATGTTGTTCAAATGTACACCTTTTTATTGCAAATAAATTATTATTATTATTATTATTATTATTATTATTATTGGAAAACAAGTAAGCCAGTTAACAAGTTAGTCAGTTTAGCTTTACCCGTATGTCCAATTTATAACTCGATAGCCGTATTGTGAACCTGCTATTAGGTAACTGCTTCACTCACTCATGCCATTTAGACATTCCACTAAATATGCATTGCGTTTAAGACTGCTGGATTGAAGTGGGATTGGGACAGACATGGGCCATGTCTATAGGATGGATCCGGACCGATGGGCCAGAGTCGTCCCACAGTACCCACTGTGGGACGACGCCAGAAGACGGGCGTCGTTGCCGAGGAAGGCCTCGAAAACGCTGGTGCGACGAGTTGAAAGCGTTTGTTACAAATTGGACGGAGAAAACCGCACAGAGGGAAGAGTGGAAGGCTATGGCTATAATCATTTGAATTTTGCTCAAAATAATGACGCAATAATTGTAACTCTTGCCCTTTTTCTGGCAGACGGAGGATAGAATGAGCATTTGGTTGTTCAGTCTAAATCTCAACCAGAGACTTTTTTTTATGGGACAAGCCCGCCACACTATTCCCAAACCACTGTAACTCCTGTTAGCCAGAATCAACAGTGGCAACCACAAGAAAAAGCGCCGAGACAATGAAGCTCGACGAAGTCCCAGTGAAACGATTTAACTGTCTTGGATCCCGCATTAAAATTAATCCGAAAAAAATAGCGGAGGAGTAGGAAAAACCATAATTTTCACTTTCCTTCATATCAGCAGGAGACAGAACAGAACAAGGCCAATAGGCGCAAAAGGACAATTGGGCACAAATCCAGAATCCGCGGCTGCTACAGAAAAAATCTTGATAGAAAATTCAATTATACTTGGGCCGACCCGGGAACTGAACCCCGGACCCCATGCGCAGAGCCACCAGCTTGCGACCATTAGGCCAACGAGGCAGTCCATGAAGGAAAACTCTTAAACAAAAGCTAAACGTGGCGCTGAAAGACCGTACCATCAACCATTTGGAAACAAAATTAGAAGAGTAGACGATATCTCTTTACCTCCCTAAAAGCTCTGTACTCCACGTTTCATAGGTTCTTCGATCCGGTCTCCAGACCCTCCCTTATTCATTTTACACATACAAACACGTTGCATGCAACTATCACGTACAACACGTTACGTTGAAAATTCCGAACCAGATGTTACGAAAACCCTCGCGGTTGTAATTGTAGGTACCTGAACTGAGAAAAGGTAACAACTGTGATAGGGAAATACCTACTTGATGCAATTTTTATTTGGCTGGGGAGAGCTAGAAATGTATCACTGTATATTTCAGTATAAAATTTACAGTCAATGGTGAGGTGGAGAAGGGTGATTGAGCACTTCTGCTATTGAAAATTATCTTGTTTTCAATTTCATGTGTTTAATTTTTTTTGCACGGAACCCTAATCTTCTGATAGAATTAAAGAATCTTAACTTACTCCTCTTATCATAAACTATCAAACAATAATAGTTTCCAGAAAGTCAAAATCAGTTCAGGCGGAAGACGAGCCGGAACAAACAGACAGACAAAAAGTTTTGAACCAAAACCGCAGCCGTGCACACATTGTATGACTGCAGCATAAAATCATTTATGTGAATACAATAAAACAATAATTAAAGTGCTTCTTAATATAGAAGTGCTATGAATGTTAAATAGCATAGCTCTGTCCCAATAGAATCTGTAGAATCTAACCTTTTTGGGAAAACAAGAATCTTCGATAACTAGATAGGGTTTTAAATCGTTTCGCATTACCATTTGAAAACTCTCTTTTTTACTTTATTTCTAACAAATGGGATTTCGTTGTAGAGATTTTGTAAGTTAGTGAAATTTTATAAAAGCAATTTGTGATAGAAAATGTAATTTGCATCGGAAATATATTTAGTTTCTTTCAATTGAAAAATATACTTCAAATCTAGACATTTTCTACGGCTTTACCCGAGTTTATGATAACGTTAAACTTAGATATTATAAACATTCATATTCAAATACAAATTACAAAATTCAGTATCGCAAGTAATTGAAATACAAAATACCAAATATCTTTAAGTAAGGTATTTGAAATATAGAATACAAAATACAGTATTTTAGCTATTTTTAATTGAAATACAAAATACAAATTATAAAATTACAAAAACTTTTTCAAAATAAAAGTAATCGCCTTCAAAAACCACCACAAAAAAGTGTAAAGTAACTTTCGTTCGGAAGTCGGTGGCAAAAATGAATTAAAAGCAAAATAACCAGCTTAAAAGTTTGCTCTCACGATCGCTAAATGAAGGTTAAATGTATTTTAATGTTAAAATGTATTTTGAAGGCTCAAGTATTTGAAATACTAATTACAAAATACTTCGTCGTCAGGTATTTGAAATACGAATTACAAATTACATTTTAAAGAAGTAATTGAAATACAAATACAAAATATGTATTTGTATTTCAATTACGTATTTTAATTACAAGTAATTCAAATACTACCCAACCCTACATATAACCCAGGTCAATATTTACCAATGTAAAGTAATTAATAAAATCAAATAAGTTTCGGTTTCGGTTTCGGCTGAAAATCCTGTTTCGGTCGGACACTAAAAAATATACCGCGGCTCCGGACACAAAGGGCTAAAGAAGGAACATGGGTGATTGGTGGTTTTTAGTCAGTAGAAGTCTGACACTCCCTTCCGCTTCACCCAGAGCGGGAGGAGTCATTTGATTTCCCAAACTCCAAAAAAATAAAAAATGTAGGGTGTTAGTGTAGTAATGTGTTGTGTGTGTGAGTAGTGCCTAATCATAACCAAAGTCAGTTCTAAAACACAAACCGCAGTATCATCTGCCAACCCTTTTCCCAACTACTTTAAGGCTGGGTTTTAGTATTTATCGAAAGCTTATTTATTTATCGTGAATTCGTGACATATTATTACATAAATCACGTTTTTAGGAAAATAGTTCCCGACAGGCATTCAGTTTAAGTACAGAAGCGCAATTAAGTACCTCTAGGTACTTGGAAAGTATTAAGTCTGCAATATGCATGAGCAAAGTTTACCTTGCAAGGAATCGGAAACTAATAGTAGGTATCTAATACTTAAGTATTTCATGTGAAGGAAAATAATACTACCGAAAGTGGTCATATTCGACCGGCTTCTGTAACAAAAAAAAAAAAATTTAGACTCTAAATCTTTATTTACTTTCAAAAAACAAGTCAGAGAGCATTACCTCTGCTCTATTCTGTAATATTCTGTATATTATGTGTATGTTTATTATAGGTATATATTCGGATACTAGTATTTATTTTTATATGTTTATATATTAGTATGTATGTTTATTTTATATGGATAAACTTTTGTTCTTAATTTTAATTAAAATCTTGTTAGTCTTATTTACACACTGTGTCTACATTTCTAATCAAACTTTCCTCTCGCAGGTCTGCTGGAAGAAATTTCTTTTGAAATAAGCAGTACCTTTGTGCTCTTCTATTTGTTATGTTTTTATCCTTTTTTTTTTGTATTTTGTGTGTGCATAAATAAATAAATAAAGTTTGATAATAAAACAAAATGTATTATATTGTGGTTACTTGAAAGAGGCTTATAGTCGATGTCCATATCCAAAAGGCAGTCTGTACAATTTTATTCAAAAATAATAATTAAGGGTTTAAAATCAAGTCCAAGAGATGCGTCATTGATCTGTAAGTTGGCGTTATTTACTACAGAGCTTACCAAAAATCCGTAAACATTATCAGGTTACATGTGCACTGACACGTGGCTTCTAAGTAAGCCACCTAGAGCTTACTTGCTTACACCTGGTTACTTGCTATCGAAGACACCAAGTGCGCAGTATGGTTGTTTCCAAATGAACCAACCTCCTAAACGCTCCTAAAACCCTTTATTTTGTTTTCGAGGATTTTTACCTCGCTAAAATCGTATCCTCTTAAAAGAGGGGAAACGCCTGTTAAAACAAAGACCTCCGCCGCGTCTGTTTGTCTGTTCGGGATAAACTCTAAAACTCCTGCACCGATTTTCATGTTATTTTCACTAATGGATAGAGTGGTTCTCGAGGAAGGTTTAAGTATATAATTTGACCGACAGCCACGCGGATGCGAAGCCGCGGGCATCAGCTGGTTTATAATCAAACAAAGTAAACTTTATTACATACAGAAAGTGTTAATAAAATAAAGTAACCTAACGTACATGAACGACAGTCACATAACGTCAGTTGGAACCAGTATCAGTAAATCATAGGCAGACCGCAGCGGAAGTGATGCGGTCAGGGCAGACGGACGGACGCGGTCATTACTGTAGTACTGCTGCTAGGTTGATTTGCACTGGTCATGTGGCAGATGCCCGATAATTAGGTAAATAGGCATTACGGATGGGTTTGATGTAATTGAACTCTGCTAGACAGAATTACAGATTAACCTGTGATTTGTCGGGACAACTGACCGACAAACGGATGGATAGAGCCGGGTTTTGTGGCCTCTGTGAACTTAGACGAGGCCTGTTTCAATGTTTGTGATTCCTAGCAGTGGATTGCGATCGTTATGAGCAAACAAACAGAAATTAAATCAAAAATAATACTCCAATGAAAGAAATTTGAATATTATAAAATAATATTGTAACTTTTTTCCTCCGTTATGAAAATGAAATCACGTATAAGAGACAGATAGACGGTTAAAAAAACTCAAATCATCCAAAAGTCTAATAACCTTAGTTAGTTTTTTCAATCTCATCTATCTCGAAAGCCTTAATAGAATCGTCCAAAGTTTTTTCGTCTCACAAATTTACAATCTTGCAAAACACAAATCTGTTCGCGCTGTAATCAGATAAAAAACTGTTGGCGAGCTTAATAAACGAGGCGGTGCTATTCCCCTAACATAATGGAATCTTTTTAGACACTTTAAGACAGCACTTTAGCTTAATGAAGAGCCATAATTCATTTTGACGCTCCTAGTAACTAGAGCAATGGCGTGCCTTCGCTGAAGTATACGCGGGTAATTAGATCTATGAGGAGTTATCGATTTTTTAATGTTAGCTTTATTAATGGCAAAGCCGAGCTTAACGACTATAGTAATGAAGATTGTTTGATTGGTTCAGGTAATTTTGTAGACGATGAAGTAATCGAGAATGATAACACTGGTGGAAATTCTATTGAGCATGACCACGGTGAATGTGAGAACTGAGAAAAACCATCATAGGAATAATTAGTATTAAATATTAAGCCGAAATTATCAGACCATAAACACAAGTCCTACAATAATTATGTAAATTGATTGATTACTAAAGATAGTGTTGAAAATGATGAGAGACACTGAAAATGACAACAACGAATAAATTAAAATTAATTATTTTAAACAAGATCAGACAATTTCATTAGACTAAAGTATCCATTACATCAGAATTCAACTCTACAAATGTCTTCGAATGTGTTTAAAATATGATAATATGTTAATACATATCAAAACTAACGAGACATGCCTAAAAGGAAAGGCTTACACAAAGTCAAAGACATCAGAAGTCAGAACAGATAAGCGAGGTACAGTTAAATTACAATTAAATTCCGGTAAGACTGGATGCTCCTTACTCCTTTTATTAAAAACAAATAAGCATATAAATGAAACACATACTTTTCACTTATTTTTGGTAAACCAAAGTGGACCTTGACAAAAAGGCAGTACCGCGAGGGCTGGTTCGAAGACGCACAGGAAAAGAGCTCTTAATGGGAGGAATGTGGAAAGGCCATTTAGATAAAAAAAAACCAAAAGTATTCTCATGACCGTCAAAACTTCCCTACTAATTAGTGTCGGTTCAAAGAAAAATATTCTACGTGTGTTTATTTTTGTATTTCAGTATTATGAAACCAAATAGTAAAAGAAACTGAAAAAAGCGCTTTGTCTATATAATAACTTAATTTATTGCAATTAGAGATCAAAGGACTTCCTGGGAAGGCCGCGGGTATATTGTACAAATTGAGAGTCATAATATCCTGTTGGTTTTACTTCGTAACAATCAGCTTATAATTATTTCTCTGCAATATTTTATTGGACTTTTTTGTAGCTGACAGTGTACAATTTAAAAATAGCTGAACGGCGTATGCTAATTTGATTTGGAAAACATGGGGGTTGATTTACGTCACATGTGTTTTCACCTCGTTTGTTATCTATCCTCTTTTTTGATGACGTTGTCTTTACACAGGCTTATATTGGGATTCCATTTAGCGATTTAATATGCTTTTTACCCACCTACGGCCAAAAGGAAGGGTAACGATTTTGGCAGTCAATGATGTGTGTATGTATGTTCCATCGTAGCGCCTAAACTACTGAACTGATTTTAATAAATGAGGTGTCAATAGATTCGTTAGAATAGCCCGGGTGACATAGGCTATACAAATTTTATAAATTATTTTTATGACGGAATTTAAATGTCAAAAACTTACCTCAAAAAATATTAAAACGAGATAATCATAACATGTTTGGTATCAAATAAAAGGTATTTGCGAGCATATTACAAATATGTATATCATATTATAGTTTTAGTCAATAATTACGTTTAGATTGCGGTCAAACAGTTCTCGCAGGCTAGTCTTTTTTTTTTTTTTTTTTGGTGGGTGGAAAATCATCGAATAACCCCCCCCCGCTCTTGGGCAGAGCGAAGGGGAGTGTCAGACTTCTACTGACTAAAAACCAAACCCATGTTCCTTCTTCTTCGCCCTTGTGTCGGAACCGCGGTAACCTTTCGATATCCACAGCCCCGACGGGCGTCGGCCCTTGCGGGCCCCTCGTTGCTGACATCTCTTTGAGGCGCGCGTGGAACACGTACGCGCCGCCGACACGGTCTGTTGCCGTCATGACGACGGCCGGACGGCGAGCTAGCCCGTTACTCACCGTCCACAGGCCCGCGTCTACGGTGGCCGGAGGTCATCGCGTGACCCCCGACGCCCGGAGCGCCTTCCGCGGCGGCTGGGACGTTGAGAGGTTCTCTCCCTCTCTCGTTCCGCCACCTCCTTCGCTAGCATCACTGCTTCGCAGAAGGAGGCGACGGCGTCCCATTCCTCCTCGCCCCGGACCATGGCTTGCACCAGGGCCGGGCGCGAGAGGTCGCCGCCGCCGATCGCCGCCACGAGAACACGGCGGGGCTCCGCCCAAGCAGGGCACGCCTCCACAGTGTGCTCCACCGTGTCCTCCGGTCGATCCTCGCAGTGGAAGCATCCGGGCGTTTCCTCCCGCCTGATTCGGTACAGGTACCTCCCGAAACACCCGTGTCCGGTGAGGACCTGCGTCAGACGGTAGGTGAGGGCGCCGTGGCGCCTCTCCAGCCACTCCTCAAAGAGGGGACTTACCGCCACTATCGTGGCGTGCCCTTCGCAGTCTAGTCTGTGTTATTTACTCCTATTATGTAAATAACAAACCAATATTTTATTCGTCGTCGGGTTTTAGATTTTTAAACTTGTTTAACATCGCTTACGTAGGCTGTTGTAGCTCGGATTGATTGTCAGTTTAAGCCGAGCTTGCCTAGGTTGGTCCGTGGATGGGTGCATAACCAGCCATTACATATTATTATTACCGAGTTTCCTCCGTGCTTCGAAAACCAACTTTTCAAAATTAAAATCAAAATTCATTTATTCAAACTAGGCTGATAATCAGCAGGTCAGGCTTTTCGAAGGTCAAAATTTACTTTACTTTACTATTTACATTTTTATAAGACCATCCCCCAAAACGCCCCACCTTCGACACTTCCTAGTGTTTACCTGGAAAGAAGAAGTGGCGGAACAAACTCCCCAGCACAAGTTTTGTTACAGGTAGTCCAGTGACCCGAAAATTAATCTGCTAAACAGTCTTTCAAAAGTCGTATCATATAATCAGTACTCACTGGATTGTGCAGCTACTGGCACTCCATGTAAAATACTGGTATTCAGCTACATCCGGTAAGACTGGAAGCCGATCAAAATCAAAATCGAAAAGGCTAGGTAGATGATGATGCTTACGGAGACTTATATCTATTTCGTTTCTTTATACAATGTTTCCCAACGAGTGAAATTTCTAAAAATGTCACCATATTTTGGCTTTTCGAACTGATGATTAGAGGTTTACGAGTACATAAGTACTGCTCAATCACTGCTACTGGAGCCGTAAGCCAGTCAACACTTGACCTTCATTCTTAATTACCCAAACGATTAGCAAAACAAGCAAAAACAAAGAGATTAATGTTTCCGTTACCACTTTCCCTTCAAACCTTGCTAATTATTCCAATACCTCAATAATTATTATTTATTGCATTACACAATGTGGTCCGTAACCGTTTGAGTGGTAGGTTCAAAAACATGACTTTTGAGTGTGTCGTGCACAGCATAGTAGGTTGACAAAGAGAGCTGTAATATAATCATAAAAGTAAAAGTAAAGTAAAAGTATTCTCCTAATTTATTTATTTTTGTACTCTACCACAATGATGTCCTGTTTGACCCTAAGGTTGACTGGTAGAGAATGCCTTGTGGCATTAAGTCCGCCTATGTACCACGTTTGTGCATGAAGTTTAAATAAATAAATAATAAATAAATCATACTATTGTATTGCCCATTAGAAAACCTATCATTACCATACTCTTGCCCTTATCCCAATTCATTCGGAGTAGGCGCAACATGTCTTTTTCTTCCATATTTTCTCTATAACTCGTTATCTCATCAAACACCTCCTTTCTTGCTTTACGCAGTCCATTCATCGTTTCTTTGGTCTTCCTCTACTCTTATAAGAACGGATGGCCGATGGGGCCGAAAAGTTCTGGAATGGCGACCGCGAACCGGAAGACGTTGCGTTGGAAGGCCTCCCACTAGGTGGACCGATGACCTGGTCAAGGTTGCAGGAACCCGCTGGATGAGAGACGCACGGGACCGGTCAATGTGGCGACGCCTGGGGGAGGCCTATGTCCAGCAGTGGACGTCTTTTGGCTGAAAAGATGATGATGATGATGACTCCTATAAGCCTCCACGTTAAAAGACCAAGATAATTATATTTTAACAATAAACGTTTACAGACTTATATGAAGAATTTGACCGGTCGGTAGAAACACAGACAAAACCATAATAAGCTGAAAAGTCAATAAAGACCTGTTTGAGTTATCATCTTGACATTTGTTCTCACAACCGGAGAGTTCATTTCACGGCTGATATTTGCAATGGTCGAGTATTTGTATGTACATTGTACAACTTCAAGAGTGTACCGTTCGGAAATCCGGTAACGGCATTTTCCCGAACCGATATTGTTAGGTGAAAATGCTTGTGGACAAAGAGTAAATTGCTGAGTGTAATGGATACACTTATTTATCTGTCTCGAAAGTTTGTCAATAACTGTTCTGTTACTTTAAACTTATAAAATGTAGCAATTGCTATTTAACCTGACAGGCAAAAGAAAAAGCCTAATAGGGTTACACATATCCTTTTAGTAACGTCTATAACTTGATAGCTATTATCGCATAGGATTTCTCGTTTCATCTGTTAGTTGAGTATATGAAATAGTTTCAGCATAGTTTAGTTGGTACACAGTGAATATCAGGACCTTTAACTTAAGATTGATAACATACGAGCATGCATGCATATTGAGTATCTGATTTTGGAGCCATGTATAAGATAGATAGATCAGATACTAAAAGATGAATTTCGGTTGTAGATTTCCAGTATCAAACAGGAATGATGAATCGAATCTCTTGTGAATATACTGTGTCAAGTGATACTCCCCAACTGTAGATCGGTCATGATACCGAATCCGTCTTTACAGGCGGACAGTGTTGGTTCATATTAATTTGTTTCTTAATTTTTCAGCTAATCCTTGACATAATTCGAAACACGAGTATCGTAATTTATTTATGAGATGAACGTGGAAAAAAACCTTTATTTTACTCTTCTGAATGCTAATCACCGGAAACGATTACAAAAAACCTATATTGATATAAAATAACATCACGCCTGTAATCCCCGAAGGGTAAGGCAGAGGTGTACATTCATTAGAATACCCACATTTCTCCAGTTAAGTCTAAGTCCAATGTAATAGGGGGCGAGCCTATTGCCATCACGGGTAGTCAAAATCCCAGAAGCCAAAAAAAACGGTCTAGGTCCAATCCACAGGGCGTTGGCATTACACCGTAACTTGTATACATAAATACTGCTATACAACTGCATCCGCTAAGATTGAACGGAACTTCTGTCCCCACCATGACTTCTTCCTTCTGCCTTTGTCTCGTATAATTTGGGGTCGGCGCAACACGTTTTTCCTTCCATTCTCCCCTGTCAATATCGTCACACTATTATTTACAAGGAGTAAGTTTACATCATATCAATCCTCACACAACCCATCCTTTTTTTCTTTGGTCTTCAAAGAATAGAAGAGCTCCGTTTTTAGTAAGTAGAAGTCTGGTACTCACTTCCGCTTCGACCAAACCTGGAGGAGCCATTTAATGTTGGCCACCCAAAAAAAAAAGTATCTGTCTAGCTGTGTCCACCTCTTCATCCATCAACAAGTCAATAGATGGGAAAAAAAAACTATGAAGACGATGAATTTTGTAACTTATAAAAGTGATACATGTGCTACATACGTCTTAAAATAAAATCTCCATACAATATTAGAAGCCTGAATGCAATTCCGAAATTGGAATCTTTAAACATATCACTCTCAAATAATATTCTACATTTCACTTGAATTTGTGATTCAAATGAGACTCCTGAATGGCACTGTTTAAATTTTTAATCCAATTGTTATTTTAACTGAGCCCCGCGTGGAAGAATACGGAAATAGTTTGAACGTGATGTTATAGCGACATAATTAGTGCTGTGGCGGACTCTTTATTAGTTTTAACTGCTAATGGAATTAGCTGTCTTTTTAAGTTGTACGTATTTGTTTTGTTAAATTCGGATCAGTGTATTGTCGGAGTCATTAAAACGTTACGTTATAGTGACGTTTTACTCAGAGAGAGCTCGGCCATTCGCCCGTTTATTTTTTTAATTATTCAGAATTAAATATAGGGTAAGTCACATTGGGAGCTGTCTAATAAATGCGACTTCCTCATTGATTGTGTTTGAAAAAAGAAACCTGTGTAGCCACTAATTTGCCAGCTACGTTATTTATCCATTTCAAAGCAACTAATAATCGAATTTTACATTTAATTTAATTAAATTTATTTAATCGGGATTTCAGGCGTAACATAAAGCGATTTAGAGAAGTTGTGTCTTGAAAGTATTGGTTAAAGATGTCAACTTGTTTTCCTCAGAGTATCGATGGCAATTTAAATTGAGTCAGTCCAAAATTTGGTGTCAAGTTTGACCGTTTCAGTAAGAAGCCTGTCCTGGGACAGGCAGGAAATATTATTAAGTGTGCCATCATCTGTACAGTAGGGCAATACCACATTCATACTCCAAGGCAGAATCATCTATAAATTGTCACCTGAACAGGTTTTCCTTACTTCGGCTTACCTATGTGCGGATGATATTAACTATTTACCCCTATTTTGAATGCCGAGTTGAACAGTCACTTATCGCACTTTCATAAAAATAACGAAAGCTAAAAAGGGATACGTACGGAATTTTGACATTTTTCCTAATAGGCAATCCCCCTACGGCACTCAGCATGTTTAATTCCACAAAATGTTAGACAATTCACATTTCTAAAACTAGAAAGCCTGTCCACCATTAATTTATCCATAAAAAGGCCGGATTTTTCCGACGGGATCTATTATCCCGGGATGATAAAATATGTAGCATTCGGCGCGAGCTACTCCCGATCATTGACTGTCTAGAGAGCCCGACTAATAATATACTGAATCAATATTCACGAGAAGGCGGAATAGCAATCCGTGATATTGTCATTGATTATAATACAATTAGCAATCATGGTTTGATTAGTCATGTGTTAGAAGTACATACCTCTATCGATTAATCAGGTTATGAAAACAAAATTATATTTATTCGAAAGAAATGTGGATTGTAAAGCCTATATAAAATTTTAAACCAGTTTTGTAGAATAACTGAATTGAAATGTTATTTGATTTGTAATATTTTGTTGAATTGAATTACGAGTCATCATCATCTGCCTAGCCTTTTCCCAACTGTATTGGGGTCGGCTTCCAGTCTAACCGGATGCAGCTGAATACCAGTATTTTACATGGAGCGACTGCCTATCTGACCTCCACAACCCAATTAATACTAGGTAATACGGATAAGACTGGATAAGACTGGATCTGGTCTTTGGTAAGACTGGATGTCAGAATTTCAGGTCACTGACTACCTGTAACGACTGCCAAAGATCTATATATATGGAAGCCGGGACCAACAGCTTAACGTGCTTTCCGAGGCACGGAGTAAACTCGGTATGTCGGGCGGTCACCCATCCACAGACCGACCTAGGCAAGCACAGCTTTACCTAAGATCGACCTGAGTGGCAGTTCTTATTAAGCCACGAGCTTTTAATTGAATTACGAGTATAATACTAAATTATCAGACTGTGTTTTACAAAAATAAGTTCCTGCTGAAATTGTGAAATTGGTAGAACCAAAATATTCTCATCGCGACAGTCAAAAGGGTAATGCCACTGCACATTTGAATTTAAAGGTGTTCTCTCACCATTGCCGCGAGCATTCGCCCATAGTGTAACACTTCATCAGTGAGGTAAGAAGAAGCGAGCGTAACAATACATGCTTTAAAATCAGCAGAAGTAAAATTGAACACCATGTTCTTCGATCTCAGTTCTAGAACCAGAGCGATAGATGGCACGCTTCCAGTCTGCTCCGAGTACCGGTATCTCGGTTTACTGTGCAAAGCGATAGCTGCTATGTAGATGACGATTATGGATGAGTAGGTGGCAGGTCACGGAAACAATATGTGACTCCCGCATTCCTCTGAAACTTAAGGGGCCGATTTAAAAACCATGGTTAGACCATGAGGCATGACGTTAAGCCACAAAAGGGATGAATGAAAGGTAATATGGTTATGTAAGGTGATATGGTTGAGATGAAAACGCTAAGGGGGATGCGTGTTGTAACGCGAATGAATAAAATAAGAAATGAGTACACAAAAGGAAGTCTGAAAGTGGCGCGTGTGACTGAAAAGTTGTGTAGTAACCGGTTATCGTTGTATGTGGATATCGGTGACGATGAGGGATGAGGTAAATTTTATGAGGAAAATGTTAAGAAATATATTGTGTAAGTAAAGGGTTGATATATTATGGCAAGATAAGAGGCGACTGCTGATATGTCAAGTAATAGAAAAATAAATTCCAAATAAATCGGGATATAAGCAGGAGAATGATAATCCTGTAAACATCCACTTGTTTTAGTATAAAATCGAAGCTTGAATTTGTTACATTACAGGCGGTTGCTTCGGTGGGGGAGCGCCTTTAAACAAAGCTAAGCAAATTACTCTCCTGTCCGTTTTTACGACTGGAAGCTGCCGTCAAAACATCATGCATAATATCACACATTAATGCAAAAGTGACGTCTGAATTAATTCATAAAGTGCTTTATTTTTACTGCTGTGCGTCAGTGACTTTTGTCCAAGAGTAAATGTACACATTAAATAATTTACGATGAAAAGTTTTAGGAGAAAGGAATTAGGAATGAAAATGGTGTGAACGATAGCTTTTTGGTTGACGGAAGAAAATGGTTAACAGAAAAGAAAACGTGCTATGTCATCTCCAAGTAAGATGGGACAGGGGTAAGAAAGATGATGATTTTTCTATGGATAGAAACGTATTGAAATTAAATGAAGGTTTCGTAAATTATTCTTTGTAGCTTTTCGAGTCAATAAACTAAGATGTCTATGGAGTGTTTCAGTTATGAAAAAAGCATAAAATAAGCGGATTACAATTTTATTAAAAACTGTTTTGTTATAGTTAAAAGGTTTAATTTAAGTCATATATTTATTAGATAAATAAATAACCTTGCAATGATTGTATGTTTAGTTTAATATTTGCAACTGAATTTTAAAACAGATATCCCCAACCAGTTGAATATTGCATTTAGTTTGGATGACAATACATGGCTAGCTTAAGCTATGGTGGACTAGATATTTTATATTAAAAATTATACAGATGTGCATTTAAATATATCCCTTTTATATTTGACTGGCCTGTTGGTCTAGTGGTTAGTGACCCTAACTGCTATGCCGGAGGTCGTGGGTTCGATTCCCACCCAGGACAAATGTTTGTGTGATGAGCACGATCATTTGTTCTGTGTCTGGGTGTAATTTATCTATAATATGTATGTATTTAGAAATATATAAGTATATTTATCAGTTGTCTAGTACCCATAACACAAGCTCAGCTTAGCTTGGGACTAGATGGCGTTGTGTGATAGTTGTGGAATATTACATTATATTATATTATTATATTTAAATATAATTTATTTATTTAAAGTACATTCATTCAGAATAGTCGTGAAAAATGGACACCTTTATGAATTAATGTTGTCCAACAGTGACACGCTTGCCAAAGTGACTATCATTCAAAATAAATAATTAGGTTATTCCTTTTTATGAAAATACATTTCAGAGCACAAACATGTTGAATTGCATAAAATTCATTCTTGACAAATCTTTCAACTGAAAATAATTTCACATTATACAAGAAAAGCGTGAACTGTCGAAAATAAAAAGATATAAATGTGCTTTAAATTTTAATTATGAACTGGAACGTAGACGTGAGAGATTACGATTGGCTCATGCTGTCATTATCAATGCACACTGCACAGTGGGCTCGTTCAGCCGGCGGGCACAGAACAAATTGTACATTTTTAATCGCCCTTTCGACGAACTTAATTTCAATTTAAATTCATATTAACTCTTCGTGCTGAACATTGCGATTCAACCGTAAAAAGTATAAATGCCGAATAAGTTTATTATTTTATTGAATTCAATCGATTTTGTGGTACGGTTATCGTTTGATTATTTATAAATTAGTCAAGTAACATAAAAAATTTAATTGAGAGGTTTGGGACTACAATTGAAATAGACTAAAACCCAGTAATGCCTAGCGTGTCCATTTGGACACGTAATTATTTTTTTTATTTTTTTTTTATTGCATTGTTTGTACCCTGTGGTTTCAATGTTTGTCGTTTATTTCTCCTTAATTGAGGTTATTTTGGAAATATAATCAATTAAAATAGGTTAATGTTCAAAATTTGTAAAAAAATGGACAACCGAAGTGGGTAAGTGGATTTTCATCTGAATATTTTTGTATTTTTAGCGTTTAGTTCTGTTTTGTTATGCTTTTATAAATGATTTATCATATTATAGTTATGATAAAGTATAGGTTAGCTTTGGTATAGGTTATATTTTTGTATGTTGAATGTGATGTGTCCATATGGACACGCTAAGCACCTGCCATAGCTTTTTGACACTATACTTGTTCTCATTCAGATAGTTTGATTTCGATCAGTTCAAGGGAAGTTGTTCGCTAAATGAAGTGCTAGACATTCAATGTGAAGGTGAAGAAAGTGAAGAGGACCGAACTACTCCGGAAACTATTTATAATAGCCCCACTAGAACCAGCAGAGCAGACCGGATGACGATTCTGGTGATGAAGATACTGGTGGAAAGGCCCAAAATTGAAATAACTGAAGTAGGTTTTAGGAATCAATGACGCCGTCGCCTCGTTCTGCGAAGCAGTGATGCTAGCTAATGAGGTGGTGGAATGTGAGAGCAAGAGAACCTCTCGTCCCAGCCGCCGCGGGAGACGCTCCGGGCATCGGGGCCACGTGATGGCTTCCGCGCGGCCACCGAAGGCGCGGGCCTGTGGACGGTGAGTAACGGGCTAGCTCGCCGTCCTTCCGGCTTTTAACGACGACAGGCTGTGTCGACGGCGCGTTCGTTTTCACGCGCGCCTCAAAGAGATTTCAGCAACATGGAAGGGGCCCGCAAGGGCCGACGCCCGCGGTTGGGGTGCGGGTTGTTCGATAGAGATACCGCGGCCTCGACACAAAGGGCTAAGAAGGAACATGGGAGGTTTTTAGTCAGTAGAAGTCTGACACTCCCTACCGCTCTGCTCAGAGCGGGAGGAGTCATTTGATGATTCAAAAAAAAAAGTAGGAAAAAAATTTGCTACTTCAAATGCTTAGCGTGTCCATGTAGACACATGTTTTTTTCTAACTTTAAAATATACATATGAACCTAAAACTTGTCATAATGTTTTATTACCCTTTATTCTACATAATGATGAAAAAAATAGGAAAAAGGCGGAAAAAAGAAATTCGGGCATTACTGGGTTAATTAAATATTGTATTGATCATCGTCATCAGCCGTCAATAGTTCACAATAAGCCTCTTCAATTCCACGCCACTTCAGCCGAGAGACGTCCACTTCTAGACCTCCTCCAAGTGTCGTCACATTGACGGGTCACGTGCGTCTCGCATACAACGGATCTCCGCAACCCATCGGTCCACCTAGTAGGAGGCCTTCCTGCAGAAACTGTCGGTCCACCAAACCACCAAATGTATGCCGATTTTCGGTTTTCACTCAAGAATACGTCTATCACAAACATCATCGGTTCCAAGGCTAATATGACCGGCCCATTGCCACTTCAGGCGGCTTATTTTGTGAGCCAAATGTTTAATTAAGGTGCTTTATTTAACCAAAAACAAAGATAGTACTTTAACAAAACCTTATGAATTGTCATGAAAAACACGTGCGGTAACGTATTCATACAAACGCTGCAGTATGCATGAGAGCTGCTGCAATTAGAAACTTGTAATTAAAACGCTGAATTAATACGTTGCACCTGAATACAATTTTAGCCAAACAGTCGGTGTACCTTCCGCAGAGAACATGCGGTTTAATATGGACAGAGGCGCGGTGCGGGGTCGGTATACGAATATGTGACCGGCCAATTTTGTTTGTCGTAAGCCAGATGGCCTATATCTGGCTTAAGAAAACTAAAACGGATATAAGATTAAACTTGTTTTTCCTAGGCCAAAATAGGATAGGTATATCATAAGAACACGAGAGAAAATTGTAGGGCACTTCGATTAAATGGGTAAAATTAAGTTAGAACTGTGACCAACACAACGCGCAAGCCGAGCGAGCGTAGCAAGCGAGCGGTGCAGCTGAAGCGGCCGGCGAGTGCTACATCAAAGTTAGCCGCAGTGTTGATGACTCTTAGAGGTGGTAGAAATAATGGACTGTATAATATAGGTAGGTTCGTATATTTCACTCTACGACACGGGACCAGAAGCACGCGTTCTTTAAACCAGTAAACCTGTTCGACCTAGGACGACTATGTAATCCAAAGCACAAAAGTTAAATCATTTGCGAAGAATTTTACGCGACCAACGAAAGAACAAACACAAAAGAACTAAAAAGTTGGAAATAAAAAAAAGTAGTTAAAAAACTAAAAAACCCGACTGAAAAAACTGAAAAGCAAAAAACAAGCACATTTTAAATTAAACAAAACTTGGAACCAGGCGGGGTGGGGTTCATTTGAATATTAAATTATGAAATGAAAAACATAGAACTAAAAAAATAGAACTTTTTAACTACTTTTTTTTTAACGAATGTCAAAGATCTATAAATGACAACTGGGACCAACTGCTCAACGAGTTCTCCGAGGCACGGAAGGATCTGGTTAGATAAACAATGTTCACCCATCTACGGTCGACCTCGGTTATCGTTGGTTAACCTAGAAGATTGCTCCCTGGAGCTGTTATATTTTACCCACGAGACCCGTCTTTAATAATAAAATTACTGCATCTGTACATCGCATCGGTACACGGGGACAGTCGACCACTTAATTTCTCCGTAAACATGCAGCTCGCCGGTATGATTGCATTTAAAGCGCTTTACGAACTTTATCCATTTCGTCTGTTGACACTACCGCGCTTTAGATTTCGCTGAAATTTAATTTTCTAATTTCCGTTTTACTATATTGCCATTGTCCTCCCGTAGTTATTGTCGTTCGGTGAGTTATTTTAAATTAATTCACAGCAGATTATTCGGGTTCGTTGTTTTGACAAGTTTTTTGGTAAGTTTGACGGATACGACGCTGGTAAGTTAAATTGTTTGAAACAATGTTCAAGTTGGGGTTATTTTGATTAAATTAATAATTTGCCCTTTATTGAGTTAGGCGGCCGTATACGGGTGTTGTGTGTGGTGGGCTACTGCCTTTTTTTTGCCGAGCCTGCGGGTTGTTCGAAAGAGATACAGCGGCCCCGATTACAAAGGGCTAAGAAGGAACCTTGGAGGGTGGTTTTTAGTCAGTGGAAGTCTGACACTCCCTTCTACTCCGCCCATAGCGGGAGGAGTCACTTGATGATTTGCCACCCTCCAAAAAAATAAAAGTAATAGCGACTTTTTTTACATTTTCTCAGAAGCCGGCGAAGAAGCTAACTTTCCCTGCAATTAGATCAGGCCCGCAATGTGGTGTGTTAAAGTTTTCATTGCGTTACGGCAAAGTAAAGTATCACAAGGTGGAAACTATCTCTTTCGCGGCCACCGAACAACTGTTACTAACTTTTGTAGCACGTTCCTAAACACAAAAAGTAAGATTAAGTTAGAAATTAGTTCTGTTTAAAAGAATTTCAGTATTACTTTGCAGCACTATACACTATAGGATGGAAGGGATACAGACGCAATTGAAAACATTTACCACAATGTAATACGTGTTTGATAAGTGTATAAGTGTTTGTGCGTCGGTATACCTTCCACCCTGTATTCTTTTGAATTATAAAGACTTCTTCTTCTCGTGTGGTCTAACGAACCCCCACACCCTAGTGTCAGAGTTTCCAAGCCGCCTCTGATATGGTTTGACGATCGCCATTTGGCGACCGGGACCACCGGCTTATACGTGCCTTCCGAAGCACGGAATTTGTCAGACGATCAGGTGATTCAAGCCCTACAATGTCCTAGCCAAACGAATCAAAACAAAACCGGCCAAGAGCTTGTCGGGCCACGCTCAGTGTAGGGTTCCGTAGTTTCCCGTCCGTCACAATAAGTGTTACCACTAATGAGTTTAAAGGTGAGTGTCCATTATGTTTTTGTTTATACAGGTATATATTTTTTATTTATTTTTTCATTTTCAAAATGATTTTCCTAGAAAGTCCTTATAAAGTTCTACTTTTCGGATTTTTTTCATATTTTCTAAACTTATGGTTCAAAAGTAAAAAATAATGTGTCCCCCCAGACACATTGTTTTTGACTTTTGGCGCGATTATTTCCGCAATTATTGACATTATCAAAAAATGATTGTAGTAAACCCCTATTCGTTTTTAAATACCTTTCCAACAATACATCACACGTTAGGGTTGAAATTAAAAAAAAAAATCACTTCCCACTTATTTTCATTTTACCACTTTGTCGGCGTAATTGATACACATATTGGTACGAAATTTCAGCTTTCTAGTGCTAACGGTCACAGAGATTAGGACAAGCGAGGACGGACAGACGGACAGACGGACAGACAGACATGGCGAAACTAAAAGGGTTGCAGAGGGATTTCTTTAGGGTTCCGTATTAGTTGACTACGGAACCCTAAAAAAATCCCTCTGCAACCACTCGCATAATAAAGCTCGGATAGATTAGTAAGAACTATGTAAACGTTTTGAAAAAGTTCAGAGGTCCTGGAAAAATAATGAAAAAATCTTATCTTCAGCAATCAGACCCTCACATACGTGAAATTCAGGAATAATTTGCGGAAGAAGAAAAGGGAGGCCTAATTATGTATATACCAGTGCATGGATGATTACGGGCCTAAAATGATGAGGTGGCACTTTACACACAACAACACGGAGTAATGAGTATTTTTAAGGTTTAGGCATCGTTCACGCCAAACGTATTGTCCGCCGCTGACTGTGAGCACGCGTTATGCAGTTTATCGCTTTTTAAAAATTATATATATATTTAACTTCTTGTTCACACCAAACCGACTATACGCTATTACGTAGATCCATAGAGACAGTGAGCATATTCACAGTCGGCGGCAGACAATACGTTTACGTTACGTTGGTGTGAACGATGCCTAAAAGTATGATTCCGTCCGTTTTTTAACTGGGGAGATACCGTCAAAACATCGAGCATAATATTATAATTTAATGCAAGAGTCGTGTCTAAATAATTATTTCATAAAGTGCTTTATTTTTACCGCTGCGCATGAGAGCCGGTTGTCAAAGAGTCGGTGGATATAATATGAAATAAACTGCGATGGGACATATTTAAGGAGATAATTATTTGTCTATCAATTTGTCTGACTTGATAATGTGGACGGATGAAACGCATGTGAGGAAGACAAAAGAATGGATGGATGATTTGTGTGAGAAATTAAATCCCAAGATTAGAAATAAAGGAATCAATGATACCGTGGTTGACATCTGTCAACCACGGTATCCGGGAGAATGGAAGGAAACCCGTATTGCGCCAGCCCCAAGTAACACGGAACAAGGGCAAGAAGATTATTGTAAAGTCGCTTTCAAACCTATGCCTTGTCGTCATTTCTACGGAATATGCTTGTAATACGGGTCAAGCGGTCAAGCGGAGGTGTATCTAACTTACACTCACATTTAATCAGATATGATAAAATTCTAAGTAATAGACGGCGAGCCTATTACCATCAACTGGGTACAAATTCAGACTACGTAGCTGTTACTGAGAAATTTCTAAAGGAAAAACCCAATAACACTTTAACCGATCCGGGAATCGAACCCAGAACCTCATGCTCAGCAGCCGCGCTTGCGCCAACAGACCAACGAGACAGTCGTTTTTTTCTGAGTAATATTCAACACTGACAAAGACCGAAATCTTTTATTCCAATCCTCAACCAAAATAACAGCTCCAATTCACCAAATTAAATCAAACAAACATTCAATCAGACGAACTCTAATGCATTCAATGCGGTTCAACCAACCATTCATAAATAGGACTCCAAATGGACCCACATTTTCATCGGAACGATATTCTAGTTGAACATCGCGAAACTGACCCAAATGCTATTTGGATCCGCGAATAATACGATTGGCAATATTATTTATTCATGTGAAGGACGAACGTGTATCATTGCGGCGGGTGCGTTGCGGTATGAGCATAAGCTTTAATAATTTAGATGCGGAATTGAGCGATGGCTGGGGGTCATAGTATTTCGTTTTGAGTTGTGGTGCTTTTGAAGAGATGGATGTTATGTTTCCTGGTATGGTTCGCTGGAATGATGATTTAATTTGGCTCTTCCAAGTTTGTGTTATTATTAAGCTTGACTCAGCGGTGAACTTTAGCTTATTAGTAACCTACTGGCATTATTGCTTCGTACATTAGTTGGATATCTCTTCTTTAATATAAATAACGTTACACCACGCCTGTAATCTCTAAAGGGTTAGGCAGAGTAACAATCACACCCCCATTTTGCCAGTCATGTTTTAAAACCATGTACAAGGCTCACCCACTTCATCAACCGGACGCAAAATCAGACAACGTGGCTGTCACAGCTCAATTCACACGTGTGCATAAAACTGACTTAAAAAACTCATTACGATAACGTATCCAAATAATTTTCTTAATGATTATATGACGTCAGAGCTTAAATATGACATGTATTAAAGCAACCCAGAACCCATTTACCCAAAGTAAATTAATAAGTTGATGTTCTGAAGTAAACCTGCTGTCTTTGCAGCTATCTCTTGCTTCAAAGAGCTGTAACTACAATTAAATACCAATCCATAACAATTAAACGTTGTTAAACTCCCTTCCTATTACAAGACATAAACATAAAAATGTGGTGACCCACATTTTTAAGATACTCCTCTGCCTTTTCTTCTTCTATGTTATGTTAAACATTCAAAAGTTCAAAATAAACATTGTCGCGGCGAGGTTCTCTCGAAGAAAGAAGTAGCTTTAAATCTTCAAGTACTTATAGGCAAGGCTATTGTCTATGCTATTTTTGTTCAACAAATGTTTGTAAAAGTAATGTTTGCACATCACATTTCCATCCATTTTCATATTATGTGGGCTTTCAGTATGCGACCTTCGAAAATATATTCAGATCAGTCTTGTGGAAACACTGTTATAATGCTTTTCCGATCGCGTACCGCCTATAAGGTTATGTTAATAGATAATGTTATTATACCAAGAAGAATTTTATTAAAGTGTTGAACGTTTTAACCTAAAAAAGCTAGACAAATAGCATCCTGATGTAGGGCCTTCGAAACGCCAGTCATGGTTGAGTAATAAGTAACAAGATGAATCAACAGACTGCCTCGTTGGGCTGGTTGTCGTAAGCATGCTGCAAGCTGCTAAGCATCGAGTCCCAGGATGTATTTCCTGGACTACTTATTATTAGATTTTTCATCACGGAGTTTGAATTTGTGCCCAATATGTCAATAGGCTTACCTTCTATTACATGAGACTTGAAAAAACATAACTGGGAAAATGGGGGTGTACTAATAGGTACAGTTAAGCTTTACACAATATTTGTGTTTACTTTATATAATGTTTGTCTATGGGGTGTCATATCTGTGGACCATTGTAGCCTGAAATAAATGATGTTGTTGTTTACCCTTCGGGGATTACAACCGTGATTTAATGTTATGAATGAACAGAATTTTGCTTATGGCAAATAATCAACCTGTATGTTATCCAAATGACAAATGTAACCATTCTAATTCAATAACTAACCAGCTTGGCGGCAATTATTCTGCTAGTAACTTAAATCTACCTTAAAATACATTTATTCCATTGTACTCATCATCTGCCTAGTTTTTCTGCTAACAAAAAAATAGTCCTCAAAATAAAAGGTAGCAGTAACAGTCCCAAACCACTGCAGAACAGTAAACAGGAAAACACTAAAAACAAAACAGAAAATATCTAATCTCACCTCCTAACCACTCAAAACGCGATCCTTTGATAAACAAAACATACAAAATGCATTCCATCAACTCAATTCGTTAGCAAGCTAGACAAATCGGCAAAACGCGAAAATGTAGCATCCAGTCCAGTCAGTCCAGTTTATTACACCGCTTTACTTATTCATCAGCTATGCAAATGAAAAGCAAATAAAGAGAGAAATGGCCATCCCAGTAACGCGCACGTTTTATCTGGGAAACGATCAAACATTACGATCCCATTTCACACGACGTATTTCCATATGCGCTATAAATAATGCCGTTTTACCTTCCATTCAAATAAAGGGGGTTCCATGGAAACGTTATTTTTTACTGAAATTGCTGGATGCGGTCCGTTTGTATGGTGACGTGTTATTTTTTTGGGAATTTAATATTGGGTATAATATAATTTGGTGGAGTTTTATATACGATTCCGTGTCAACTCCGGATTGCTTTTTAGACTTTGAAATATTTTGTTATACAGCCTACTCTGTCCTACTGCCTCCCCTTTCCTTTACAACTTCTCGGTGTTTTGCCTTCTCAAAGTGCTAGTACATATTTCAAATTCCTTGCATAAGGAAAACAGCAAAGGGCGTTGCAACTGACAGTAACGTTAATTGTTGCAGGCGACAGCACACTCATGATATTCGTGATTTTTTTCACGTAGGTAGTACGCAAGCCCACACAAGAAGCACAAATCACATAAGATAAACATTTAGGCATGGACATGGTATTTTACATTTTTTAGCTAAACAACAGGGTTGTAAACAAGACACATTGAATGACCGTGAAGTGGGACGTGAGACAAAGGCAGTATTTCTGCAACTATAAATGTTTCAAATAGTTTAAACAGATCATCGTATATACTAAAGATAAATAACGACGCATTGCATAAATGAAAACTTCCTGAACGAAATGCACATCCATTACGAGCGGAAGACAAGCGTGTTTAAATATTAATTAAGGCACACAACGAAAATCATTACAAACGGATGCGCCATTCCTGCTCTCGATAGTATGAATAATATGTTTCGTCCGAAATTAAATACCATGGTTGCTATTTTATTAAATTGAGAATGAAAAAAGCAGAGAATAGAGTGTGTGAGGAACATGTAAGATAATGAAAGCGTGACTGCTGGCAGGGGAGAATGGAAGAACATATAACGTTTTGCGCAGAGCCCAAGTACCTACATACTAGGGACGCAGGGGCAAAAGTTGTTGATTTGACTGAATTGTCTCATCTAGAATAGTCAAAACACACTTATCATCGGAGACCCGAAAACGTAAGTATCAACAGTACAAAAACAGAAAAGCCCTAAGACAGCACAAGGGGCTTCCACAAGCCGAAACCCCACTGAGATAGGCACCAAATGCGCACATAACAAAAATTTGAGGCCCATTATACTAAACACAGGAGCCAAACTAGAGGGATGTTTTGCCAACTTTTTATACGAACCTTCGTGCAAAGCCTGAACGATTTTACGGTGGAACGCATTATGCCCACAGAGTTGTGAGCAGAATTCATAATAACGTAATTAATGACGGCCAAAACATTGGCCCGAACACGTCCGACCTGCATGCAAAAACCCTTTGGAGAAGGCCGAACGACGTATTATTTATTACCCGAGGCAAGAAACGAAATTTTAGGCGTAAACAAGACTGGGGAATATCGGCTGCGGTGAAAATTTTCGGTGGGTTGGCAACGGCGTGTTGGTAGGCCGCACGGGATACTTTTGAGGTGTAAATTGTTAATTAAAAACCCCGCATTATCATGTCGATTTTGTGATTTTAATGAGAGTGAAATATTTAGATTCTGTATATACTTGTCTTGTGAAACTGATAAAATGCGTGAGCATCAATAGTTCAAGACCGTTTACTAAGATTTTACCAGTTACTTATTGCTTGAGATTGCTTTCATTGAATAATCAACTGAAACTTAAACGAAAGAACCAATCTCCTACAAAGTCTTCGATGCAAAAACAAAATAAACAGCAAAATTAAAAGTTTGTCAGTTTCTAACTTTATAAATATACATCAGGCTTTCAAGTTTCTGAAAGTAAGAAGGAAGGTATTTCTAGCCCCATCGATTTATTTTATCAGTAATACTTGCATAAAAATATTTATCCATCCCCTCACGAACCCCTATATCATAAGAAAATGCTAAAATAACTCTTAATAAGATCCTATTCAAAAAAGTGTAGGAAGGGATCCCATTATTCAAATGAACGCCTGTTATTTTCCTTATAGCAATATCGTCTTACCTATCGATAGGTTCAAAAAGCTGTAGGCGTTACATGGAGCAACCACGTACGAAACATAAATCTGCGTTACTTTCAAAGGAAAATCAATTGTTCGTAATTAAAAGTAATTATCAAATTAGAGCCTATTTTTAGAGAAATACAAATATGACCTCTTATAAAATGTAAAGGCGTGGGAACGGAGTCCCAATTTAATGTAATTACCTAATAGGAATTACCGAAATGAAATGATTGCGTAGCCAACTAGTCACAATCTTTAATTTTGTTAAAATTGTAGAGACAATAAATGTATGGTAACTACTACAGAGATTTAGCTTTAACATTGACTGGAACAGTTATTATTTTTTCCCATGCCCGTTGTTAGTTAGGACCAGATGAAAATGCATGCATGCTTGATTACCCTATAAGTATCAGGTACACTATCCACTGGCAACCCCGTTATCATACTGTTATTAGCTCAGCAACGACAACCACAGAATTAGTGGAGGGTTAAACCGCGCGAACGTCAATACGGCATGTAATGAACCGGGTTAATTAGGGCACACATAAGCCGGTGCTCGTTTGCGGCATATGGAATAAGAGAATTTCATGTGTAAAGGGAAATGTATTGAATACTGTATCGGATTCTACTGACTATCGAATTAACGGAAAAATGTGAAACTTGAGGCTGACTGCCTCCCCGTCCGGACTGCGGCTCCCGTCAGGACTGCGGGTTCCGTCGGGGCTGCGGGTTGTTCGAAAGCGATACCGCGGCCCTGGATAGAAAGGGCTAAGAAGGAACATGGGTGGTTTTTAGTCAGTAGAAGCCTGAAACTCCCTTTCACTCCACACAGAGTGGGTGGAGTCATTTGATGATTTCTGACCTTCAAAAAATGCTGGCTGCCTCGTTAGTGGCCGCAAACACGACGGCTGTGCATGAGGACTTTCGATTCCCAGGTCGCGCAAAGTGCTATTGGGTTTAACATCAGTAATTTTTATTTCACTAGCAGCCACGGAGTCTGGATTTGTGCCTGGTTTATGGCAATAGACTCGCCCCCTTTTACATAGGACCTAAAATAACTGGCGAAAAGTGGGTGTGCTAATGGGTACCTACCCCTCTGCCTAAGTAACACTTTATGATGAACCCTTCGTAGTGTTATGTATAACTTCTAATGGCAAACGACCAAGAATTCGTTTTCAAGGCCATCTTTAGGATTCGGTATCGGTTTTTAAAGCATGATTTAGATTAGTCAAGTGTAAGCTTCCGTATCGCACCGCTTTTCCTAGTTGCTGTATTTAGTGTACTGTGTGTGTTTAGCAGATTAGCACAGTGAGCAAGGAAAGTGGTATAAACTGAGTGGACAGTAGCGAGTAAACAGTCACCCGACATTTGCCACAGTACTTGTAGTCGCTACTCGTCACTCGACTTGCCCAGTGTAAATCGAGCTTCGCTGCGTAAGTTACTTGTAGGCAAGCGTCAACATTGTCGACCGCATCATCGCTTCACATTTAGTAGCTTGATAGTAGGCAAACATGAGCTTAACAGATAATTAAAAGTGGTGAGATATGTAATTGTTATCTCTATCGCATTCAAAGATAAAATACTACTGAATTATCGACGAACTTGTTGCCAAAAACACCAGAAGTGACGAAACAAAAACTGAATTGGATGAGTTTCCAAAACATCCCAAAGATAGTCCTGTTAAACTTAGGCCAGGACTCCACCGAAGCAGAAAGCGAAATCGGGTCTCAGTTCCGAAGATTACCCCATTTTTTTGGTGGGCTGGGAAATCATCAAATGACTCCTCCCGGTTTGGGCGGAGTGGAAGGGAGTGTAAGACTTCTACTGACTTAAAACCTCCTTCCTAGTCTTTTGTGTCCGGGGCATCGGTATCTCTTTCGAACCACCCACAGCCCCGACAGGCGTCGGTCCTTGCGGGCCCCTGCAATGTTGCTGACATCTCTTTGAGGCGCGCGTGGAACACGAACACGTCGACATGGCATGTCATCGTCATAAGACGGACGGACGGTGAGCAAGCCCATTACTTCCATTACAATACATTCCACCATCCACAGGTATTTTAGACTAGCGTCATACCATATTGTTGGGAGAAGCTACTAGTATAATTAGGGGCATCGATTTCACATGGAGCAGCTTCCTATCTGGCCTCCACAGTGCTGGGCAACACGATACCCCCTTGTTATACTGGTTGTCAGATTCTCGGGTCACCCATCACAATCGTCAAACTTTTGACGATTACTGTTCATTACTAACGATTTAACATACCTACATTCCGAGATGCGGCTCATCCGTGTCATTTCGATATGAGCTCATACGCCATATTAAAGACACAATTAAAAAGCCATTGTTAAAGATCTCCTGGAGATGACTCAGCGGACAAGAGGATATGTAATAGTTGGTCACCCATCCACAGACCGACTTCGGCAAACGTTGCTTACCTTTGAAAATCGACCTTTGCGGCAGTTTCACACAATTCACATAACGCTCTCTTATTACTGACAAGGCAAAAGTGTGAAGATTTGTTTTGCAGATACAACTTCCATGTTAACATTACACTTTCATATAATTATTACAGTTGTGAAAACTACCTATGAGAATGATTGAGTGAACCTCGCAAAACGGGGTAGTGACCCAATTCCTTAAGTGGTTACAACTGATGTGAAAAAGATATGCTATTCATACTTTCTTACTTAGGTATGAGCAATTTTACATATTATGTAAGTACTTACACCAAACAAGAAAGCCGAAGCTACCCAAAAAAAGTATTTAATATACCGATAAGATCTCTATACGTAGAACCTCAAAAACCAACCGTAAAGTTTGTTTAGGCAAATTATTATTTATGGTAAAACCGTTATGGTCACCAATTCACAATGACTATACGATTTTGTGAAAGAAAAATATACCATGAATTTACAATTGAAATATTGTTAAAGATATTGTTTACGTCCCGCGTCATAAATGTTTACATCCAGGAAGATGCAACATGGTTTTCAAAAGGCAACAAAATCCACTTACCTTTGAATTTCTCGTGTACTCGAACGTCCAGCCTCAAAGTCTTTCATCCACTTCAAAAACTTTTAAGTTCTAACAAGATTAACACACTATCACCACACTAAAGTTTTGAATTTAATATTTACAATGCCATCCGCCAACATAAACACGGTACAGAAACTAACCTAACAAAAACACTACAAAATTAACTTAACACTTCACAACAAACGAACGAAAGAAAAAAAATTACTTCAAACACTAGTTTTTGAGAAGAATTTCGTCAAATATTTGTATTTTTGATGAAAATAATTGAATACAGAGTCGATTCTGCGAGCTTGTTGTCAAAACTGTCATTTGTTCGACGCCATGGAAATGGCGCATGCGTACTAGGGTGGTTTTGTTCTGCGCATGACGCTGTCTAGTTGGCTTTTATTGAGAAGATTAAAAACTTTTTGGTGGTTTGAGGAATGTTTTTAAGACCTCTTTTGTTGTAGTATTTTATTTTCATGTTTTAGTCGGAATTAGTTTTTGTGTTTAATCTTAATTTGACCGTGTAGCTGATCTACAGTGGAAATATGGGAAAGTAGTAAAGTAAATCAGTATTTGAATTTAAGAAGTCGCAAACGCGACTTATGTGCATGAGGTTTTGGGATCGGTTCCCAGAGTGGGCAAAGTGTAAATAGGTTTTTCTATCACAAACTCAACAGTAACCACGGAGTCTGATTTTTTTACTTGTTGATGGCAATAGGCTGGTCCCTTATTACATGGTTCTCAAACAACATCAGGCGATACCAATTGGCTATAGTAATAAAAGTTATTCACGAGATTATCCCAGTCTCATGGATAACTTTTATACGGACGGAAGATTTTCCACGACGACTGCGAAAATTTCCACACTATTTCTTACAACTCTATACTTTATTAACAGGTAGAACAAAGCAAGGAAAACCTCTTCAGATTCAAACCACTCTGATCTATAGTGTAAATAGTTATATATCCACAAAGGATAGGACATTTAGTAACGTGTCCTTCCTGTCCTGATGGGAGCTGGTGGAAGCTACTGGAAGACCCAAATTAGTCGCCTTTTAGGTTGAATCAATTTAAATCGCCATCAACACCCTAGAAAGACAAGGGGTACTAAACTTTTTATTTTCTGCCAAATTACTTTCATCATCAATCTCATCATTCTCTTGCCATGACCCCAATAATTCATTTGGGGTCAGCGCAGCATCTTCATCTTCCATAATTCTCTGTTTCTCGTCATCTCGTGAGAAGGTGTCTCATGAGATGACGAGCCTACCGGTGTCTCATGAGATGACCTTTCTTACCAAATTACTTTAAATGTCTTAAATACAAAAGTCCTAGTTTAATTAGTATTAATCTCAGAGAACGTAATCTTGATAGTCTATCGGCATTAAAGGGGAGCTTTTTTAGCGAATTTAATTAAACTTTAGACAGTTAAGCTTGAACATGAACATTTCGTTAAAACTCTTCAGCAAAGTTTTGTCATAAGTCACCCACATAATACGCCTCTTCGAGGATGGAACAGCTTACAGTTTTGTTTAATTTTTGTAATTAGAAAATCTTTGCATAATTGGTTTTTGCGTAAAATACTTATTAATTTTCAGTTCTTCAAAAGCTATGCTCATCCAAACATTAAATATATTGATACAACGCTGGTTGCAAGAGTAACTTCTAAGCCTGAGATCCTTAAATTCATGCCCAGGTCCAGCAAAGTGGTTTGGGTTTTTACATCAGGAATTTCCCAGTAGGAGCCCCGCGGGAGTTGTCTGGATGTGTCTGGTTTATGACAATAAGCTCGCCCCTATTACATGGGACTTAAAAATAACAGGCAAAATGTGGGTGTAATACAAATTACCTCTGCTTTACCCTTCGGGGGTTACAAGCGTGGTGAAAAGAGACCAATAATGAACTAGGTGTCAGTCAATGACACATTCATGATTCGTTTATTTTTTGTGGATCTGAACTGACAGTCAGTCCATAAATACATTTCCGATACAACATCAAATGATTGAATGAATAAACCCTAAAAGTATTAATAGAATTTCCGTGACAACCTACAACTCACAATTGAATACAAATCGCTTATATTGGGATCCTAAAAACAGGGAACACCCAAATACTCCGAAATATTTTATTCCGAATTTCAATATTCCGATGTTCAAAAGTCCGAAAGTCATAATACCTAAAATTTATATTCTCTATTATTCAAAATCACGAAGTTTATTTTACCGAAATTCATAAATGCGATTTTTTGTTTTCCGATGTTCATATGTCCGCAGGGTCAAGTGCCAGACGAGATGTCTGTCCGAAAAACGACATTCCGATTTCCAGTATTCCGAATGGCAACACCCAAATACTCCGAAATATTTTATTCCGAATTTTAATATTCCGATGTTCAAAAGTGCGAAAGTCATAATATCTAAAAATTATAATCACTATTTTTCAAAATCACGAAGTTTATTGTACCGAAATTCATATTTGCGATTTGCTTCTTTTCCGATGTTCATATGTCCGAAGAGTCAAGTGCCCGACGAGATGTCTATCCGAAAAACGACGTTCCGATTACCAGTATTCCGAAAAAACTGCTAATATTTTGATTATATATATAAAGGATAGACATAGGATATTAGATTAATCCGCGTAGGTGCGGAGGGGCAAGACGGGCCCCGAGCTGAGGATCAGGTTTACCAAATATGTCACTTAGCAAAATAATTATCCGATAAAATTTTATTTAATATCGTATTATTTGACAAACATTTCATAATTTTTTGACGGATGCTGACGGAAGTCGACGTCAAGGGCACCCCGAGTTCGTTTAGATAGGTTCCTTTAAACCCTGCAGACAGAAATAGGAGCCTTGCGCAACGGGCCTCCGTCGACCTGCTGACGGAAACGCTAACCTTAGACGGTCAACGTCAGGGGCACCCCGAGGTTCGGTTAGTTAGGTCCCTTGAAACCCTGCAGATACAAATAGGTGCCCCGCGCAGCGGGGCTCCGTCGACCTGCTGACGGAAACGCTAACCTTAGACGGTCAACGTCAGGGGCACCCCGAGGTTCGGTTAGTTAGGTCCCTTGAAACCCTGCAGATACAAATAGGTGCCCCGCGCAGCGGGGCTCCGTCGACCTGCTGACGGAAACGCAAACCTTAGACGGTCAACGTCAGGGGCACCCCGAGGTTCGGTAAGTTAGGTCCCTTGAAACCCTGCAGACAGAAATAGGTGCCCCGCGCGGCGGGGCTCCGTCGACCTGCTGACGGAAACGCTAACCCTAGACGGTCAACGTCAGGTGCACCCCGAGGTTCGGTTAGTTAGGTCCCTTGAAACCCTGCAGACAGAAATAGGTGCCCCGCGCAGCGGGGCTCCGTCAACTTGCTGACGGTAACGCAAACCTTAGACGGTCAACGTCAGGGGCACCCCGAGGTTCGGTTAGTTAGGTCCCTTTAAACCCTGCAGACAGAAATAGGTGCCCCGCGCAGCGGGGTTCCGTCGACCTGCTGACGGAAACGCTAACCTTAGACGGTCAACGTCAGGGGCACCCCGAGGTTCAGTTAGTTAGGTCCCTTGAAACCCTGCAGACAGAAATAGGTGCCCCGCTGCGCGGGGCTCCGTCAACCTGCTGACGGAAACGCAAACCTTAGACGGTCAACATCAGGGGCACCCCGAGGTTAGGTTAGTTAGGTCCCTTGAAACCCTGTAGACAGAAATAGGTGCACCGCGCAGTGGGGCTCCGTCGACCTGCTGACGGAAACGCTAACCTTAGATGGTCAACGTCAGGGGCACCCCGAGGTTCGGTTAGTTAGGTCCCTTGAAACCCTGCAGACAGAAATAGGGTTATTCAGTTTTAATAGGCGTTCCTATGAATTCGGAGTTTTAAATAATCGGTACTTTAATAATCGGAATTCGTATTTTTGATGATTCGAATTATCGTTAAGTCGGATTTTTTGTTTTTCAATTAATTCAAACTCGGCATTTTGAGAATAGTAATTATAAACGTTAGGAGTTTAGAAAATTCGGATTTATAAAAATATGATGAATGATAAATCGGAGTTGTTAAATTAGGAATTTTGAATCATTCGGAATTATGAAAATCGGTATTTTGAAATTCGTACTTGTGAATATCGGAATAAAGTTTTTCGTATTATTGTAGTGCACCCATTTTTGATGATTCGAATTATCGTTAAGTCGGATTTTTTGGTTTTCGATTAATTGAAACTCGCGATTTTGAGAATAGTAATTATAAACGTTAGGAATTTTGAAATTTCGGAGTTATAAAAATAGGATGAATAATAAATTGGAGTTGTTAAAAAAGGAATTTTGAATCATTCGGAATTACGAAAATCGGTATTTTGAAATTCGTACTTGTGAATATCGGAATAAAGTTTTTCGTATTATTGTAGTGTACCCCTAAAAATATCATACACGTGAAACGGAGGCGTATCGTGGGCCAAACGGCTCCTGTCATAAATGGTGACACTCGCTAAACTACAATACGACTAAGGGTGAGAGCCAACTTAGAAAGACCTTTCGTCTAACTTGTAAATACTCCTCAGTTGTCTGTGAGAAGTAGCAAGAAGAGGGGTGCGAAAGGTCAGGTTTAATGGTTGGCTTACAGGCAAGTTCCTTTTTTCGTATCTTCTTTTTTTTAAGAATAGTGTGCACTAAACATACGCTATCAGGCCGCTAGCGTGACTCGCTAGTTTTTTTTTTTTTTATAAGCCACATGCTTACATGCAAATGTTTTGTAATTTAAGGCTGAAGGGAATGCATTATATTAGTTTGCTTCGCAATGCTAAATGGGCCTATTTAACTTAGAGCGAATTCATGGAATTTCAATTCGCTTTAGTACTTAATTGCGTAAAGTATTTTTATGGTCCATTATTTTAATGGATGCGAATTCTTTTGTTTAATTATTATGAAATGGTTTTCTTTGTATTACTAATTATTTAGTAGTGGTGTGCTCCCTAGCGAGATGGAATGAGAACCTTAGAAAGGTGGCCGGGTCAGACTAGATGCGAAAGACCGAGGATATTATGATTTTGTGGAAAAACAGAGGTAACTCATTCATCCACGGATCAACCCAGGCAAGTGCGGCTTAACCTGAAGATCGACCCTTAACTTCTCTCCCTCTTCCTCAAGCATATTTGGGTATAATTTTTAAAGGCGTCGTAAAAACTGAGGTATATCTCACTAATCCCCTGAAACACCCACAGGAATTAATCGCTACGTCATCCTCTAATAGTTCGGCTGAGTTTCTCTTTCTCGAGGTTTGTGTTAAACGAGCTAAAGCCGTCATTGGAGTTGTGTATTGTCCCCCCTTACTTGATTACTTCACCGAATTCGAGTCGGTCCTAGAATCTTTGGGTTCAGAGTATGCACATCACATTGTCATGGGGGATTTCAACACCAACCTCCTTGCCCAGAACTCCTCTCGGTCCAGTAAACTCCTCCATCTGGTCGAGTCAGCTAGTTTACACGTGTTTCCTCTCCAACCAACTCATCACAACACTGTCGGTGATGATACTTGGCTCGACCTAATCCTTGTTTCTAATCCTTCCTTAGTCTCCTCACATGGTCAACATGATGCTCCTGGTTTCTCCCATCATGACCTTATCTTCCTGTCTTATGTCCTTAAACCCCCGAAACCCAAACCTATATTCCAGTACAGGCGTGCCTTTGCGCGGATGAATACTGAGGAACTTAAACAAGATGCTTCTAATATTGACTGGACACCCCTGGAGGAAGCTACCTCAATTGATGATAAGGTTAATATTTTTAATTCTGTTGTAGTTAATCTGTACGACACCCACGCTCCCATCAGGAAAGTCAAGCTTAAGCGCCCGCCAGCGCCATGGATGAATCGGGGAATCAAGATGGCAATGCGACGAAGGGATCGCGCGTTTCGGAAGTTTAAAAAGGATCGTACGGATGACAACTGGACTCTCTTCAAATCTGCTCGCAATCGTTGTAATCAGATGATACGCAATGCTAAACGCCGCCACATTCTTGATAATATCACTTCTTCTTCTCCTGCTGATATCTGGAAGTTCCTTGGAACCCTAGGTATCGGCAAATCGCGGCATTCAGACCTTCCTACGACATTTGGGTTGGACGATCTAAATCGGCATTTCTCCACTGTTCCCACCCTTGATAGTTCAACCAAATGTCAAACCCTTGACTACCTTGCTGGTCTGACGCGACCCAATGTTGCTCCTTTCGCCTTCACCCCAGTCGACCCGGGAGAGATCAAAAAGATCATCCTTTCCATTAAATCCAAAGCTGTTGGTTGCGATAACATCAGTCGACACATGATCGTGACAGTGGTCGATCAGCTCCTTCCTGCGATTTCCCATATTGTTAACTTTTCCCTTTACTCCGGTGCTTTCCCGTCCATGTGGCGAAAAGCCCATGTTCGACCGCTGCCTAAAGTTCCTAATCCCACTCTTCTTAGCCATTTTCGTCCAATTTCCATCCTTCCCTTTCTATCCAAAGTTCTCGAGGCTTGTGTACACAAACAATTCTCCAACTTTGTCCACAAAAACTCCCTAATCAGTCCATTCCAATCCGGGTTCAGGCCCGGGCACAGTACCGTTTCCGCTCTCCTTAAAGTGACTGATGATATAAGGCGGGGAATGGAGGACACTAAAGTTACGGTTTTGGTGTTAATCGATTTCTCGAATGCCTTTAATACCGTCAGTCACGAAGTCCTTTTATCCATCCTCTCCTATCGCATGGTTTCTCCCGAGGTTCTGGTTTGGTTTTCTTCCTATCTTCGGGGACGTCAACAGTCAGTGCTTGCTGGTGACTCTAACTCCAGCTGGTGTGATCTGGATGCTGGCGTCCCTCAAGGCGGCATTTTATCCCCACTTTTGTTCTCTATATTTATAGATCTCATAACTGCCGAACTTCAGTGTGCATATCATCTTTACGCTGACGATTTACAGCTTTACTGTCAGGCGGGTGTTGACGGCTTATCTGGTGCGATCGACGAGCTAAACCGGGATTTACGAGCTGTTAAGGACTGGTCTGATCGTTTCGGGGTGGCGGTTAATCCTGCCAAATGTCAGGCCATCATTATTGGGAGCCCCCATAGTTTGAGGAGGCTGAACAGTTTGACGGTCCCACCGGTTACCTTTGACGGCACAGTGATCCCGTTTAGCTCTGACGTCAAGGATTTAGGTTTGCATGTTGACACTTGCCTTGACTGGCGTAAGCAGGTTGCGATTGTGAGCAAGAAAGTCACCGGAACGTTGCGGTCTCTCTATCGATTGAGAAATATTCTCCCAGCGCACATCAAGGCAATGCTTGTACAGTCCCTAATCTTCCCCATTATTGACTATGGTGATATGTGCTACTATGACCTGAATGCAGATCTCCTCAATAAACTTGACCGACTTCTTAATAACTGTATTCGATTCGTTTTCAATCTTCGCAAGTATGATCATGTGTCAGAGCATCGATCACTTCTGAAATGGTTACCTATACGGCAGCGCAGAGCGTTGAGAGCTTTGACAACCCTGTTTTCTCTTCTTCACAAGCCCACTTCCCCTTCTTATCTGACTTCTCTTTGTCAATATTTATGCACTGCGCACAGCAAGACTCTTCGTTCCGCCAATAATCGCCTTCTACGTTGTCCTTCTCATCGCTCTGGCTTTATAAAGTCTTCCTTCTTTGTCCAGGCGGTATCCCTTTGGAATGACCTCCCTCAGAATATTAGGACGGTAAACAGTCGGTTTATTTTTAAAATAAAAGCTCGTGAACACATTCACAAGAAGTTGGCAGATTCGTCTCAAAATTAAGTTGTTATAGTTTTCCTTGCCTTTCTTTCAAAAGTTTATATATTTTATGTATGTATATATGTATGTATTTATTCTTATAATTTAGGTATATATCTTTTCTATTATGTTTTTTTCTGTTTTGCACCTACTATGTATTGTCTCTGCATCACCCTAAGGTAGACTGGTAGAAAATGCCCAAGGCATTAAGTCCGCCTTTGTACGATTTTGTTGTGCATAAAGTTTTAATAAATAAATAAATAAAATTAACTTGCTGATCGATTTTATACTATATACCATACAACTTGCGTGTGACATAACAATAACAATCATTTAAATGACACAATTCAATATCAGTATTACAACGTTTATTATCAACACATGTGAAACTTGGATTATCAAAGTAGCTAGTGTGCGACTTATTAGTGTATCGCGTGACTCAAAATATCGATAGAACAAAAGTACTGGTAGTGGTGGTGACGTTCATGTTGCGAATAATCGTTTTATCTGCACCTCGTCTTGGAAGAGGACTTTTGGCCGCAGAGAGTGGTGTTCCGTCCGTCAAGTGCCACATAAATGCACAGTGACTTAATGCACAACAGCACAAGTCAAGTGTTACTAACTTAGTTTGCAGGTTTTATTTACTAACACCAAATGTATTAGATCATAATATGTGTGATAGTTAGTCTGTAAAGTACAACTATGGGCCCAAGTTGCCTGAAAAAAATACTATGTAACGTTTATCTCCTGTTGTTGCTTGTAAACAGTAACTAGAAAATGACAATAAGTTGTTTTTTTCAGGTTTTTGGGATTTCACCAATCAAACTGAACGCGATCAACACATCGGGGAAGTTTATCGCCTTATGTTTCCCAAACTAGAATAAGATGATATATGCCCGGTTGCTGAAGTCCTCAGATAACTTCCCACTAACTATTGGTTCAATAACGTAAAGCATAAGTTAAACGTCGGTCAACTGTCACTGCGTTTCTGAATACGAAACGCAGCACTCAATAACTATCTAACCGATAAGTAGGTCCTTAGTTGCCGATAGATGGCTCTGTTTACGAGAGCGCGTCTAAAATTGATTTTATTAGTTGAATTCGTCTTTATTACCGGTTTCATTTATAAAATATATTTTTTTAAATATAAATTAGTGGCTTAATAATGATTTATTAAAAAAATGGTTTAAAAAAGTGGTGGCGGAAATTCGAAATTCCGTAACGAAAATATTTTCAACCAGGTTGCTATGGTTACGGAAAATAACAAGGTTGTCAATTGAGGTTGTCAAATTAAATAATTAATTATTTGCATAAGTTGATAAAAATTCTATGCAATAGCTTTACCGCGGCAGTCTCCGAGTGCCACACGTTTTTTTGTTCAAACTTCTCATTGTTAAGGGTCCCTTTAGGTAATAGTGACCGGGGTTCATTGCAAACAGATCTGTCTTAACAGTTATGGAACCAACAAACGCCCAAAATTGGTCACTTAAGTCAATCTCAGTTTAAACGGAGATTCTCTTACATCACGGTGTTCAGAAACGCACTTTCACAAGTTATCGAACCAATAACGCAAATGAATAGATAAACCACCGATAAAAGTGCCTCAGAAACCGGGCATTAGACGTCATAGTAAACCACCTGAATGGTGTTCAAGAGCTGGGACTCTCAATATTTTATAAAAAAATTGATACTGTTGACGCCTATCCACGGACTAACCTACACAAGTTCACAAGCACGGCTTTACCTAAAGATCTACCCGAGCGGTTACTTTTAATTAACCACGAGCTCCATGAATACCTATACGAAGATACAGAAATCGAAAACGAACTACTTTTCGGCTGACCGAAAAATGTATTTCAGACTTCTCTAAGCCAGACATTTTTTCCTTATTCAGTACCACTATCAACTTTACTATCAATAAGGAGCACCGTAAGAGGTCACCAGCCAATCACGACTTCCCATCTCGTTCCCTTCAATCAATGCCAACATTCATTGACTATAAGCAGCTGTCAGATCTTTTTCCCTTTCTGTTCATCCTTGTCGATGACCTTGGTTTTATTTTATTCGCGTAAAGGTTGACGCACAGTTGAAATCTCGGCATGGAGTAAGCATCGTCTCAATTAGAGCCGTTAGAGATTTTTTCATAAGTATGGAAGGAGACGACATGCTGCTTATCCCAAATGAATATGGACAAGGACAAAGACACTGAAGGTTTCGGGGATCCCCAGGATGCGAGACGCAGAGACGCATGGGACCTGTCGTTTTCTTACACTCAGCATGGCTGTCAGCTTGCCATACTGAGCTGATTCGTTTCATGTTTATATTGGAGGACTCTTTGCTAAAGACGAATCGATAAACTAAAGTAAAAGCCTGAAATACACATGCTACTAGAAAAGCATGCTTGTTTGCTACTAGGTAGTATTGTCATTTGTAGCACGCTTACCAAGTGTGTACATTTGCTCCAAAGCAAAGACCTCAAACGCATACTTTTTACCAGTATACTTCTTTTTAACACGTCTGATGCCCCGTTTCTGAGCACCTTTATCGGTGGTTTATCTATTCATATGAACAAGCCAAAAAGTGCCTTAAGTCTGTCGACTTACAAGCCAAAAAGTGCCTTAAGTCTGTCCGGGCATCAGTGACATCCCCACTAAAGCCGGGCGGCCGTGACTCGTGAGTTTGGACGTGAGCGAGGCTTGAGCCGCGCGGCCTATAAGCAGGAACGTTTGGCCGCATTCCCACTTGGGCCGCGCGGCTCCGTGAGGCCGAGACGCGCGCCTAACAGGAACGTTTCGGGTGACTTTAGTGGAGACGCGGCTTTACAGTATTTTATTGGAGACACTGACAGAAAACAACAAAAAGGTGACAGCACTATAAAAAAACATATAAAAGTAGTAAAACCAAAGAATATCAAAAAAGAGGTTATAAGCGTCGTGCTAGTTAGCACGAAAAATAGACCGGCTTGCGATTAGGTAGCTTGCCTAGACACAAGCATGCTCTTTTCGTATACACGTGCTACTTGTATGCTACTAAGTGACAGTTGCTCGAAACTAGCATGATTTCGTGCTACTACGTAGCATGTGTATTCCAGCCCTATTGGTGAGTCCATGCAGTGCTTATAAAGCGCATCACACACCGGTTACTTAAGTCGAGTCGAGGCGCGAGCAATTATGCTTCGTTCCCCTTTCTATACATAACATAAACATAACCGTACGCCTGTAATCCCCGAAGAGTTAGGCAGAAGTTTGCCCAATAGCATACCCATATTTCGCCAGGATTGGAATCGCGGCGCGGAAACACTGCACCCTTTTTTTTTTTGGTGGGTGGAAAATCATCAAATGACCCCCCCCCCCGCTCTTGGGCAGAGCGAAGGGGAGTGTCAGACTTCTACTGACTAAAAACCGAACCCATGTTCCTTCTTTGCCCTTGCGCCGAGGCCACGTCATCTCATACTAAAATCCGCGGCCCCGACGGGAAAACACTGCACCGTTACCGGCCCCGCGTCTTGACGCCGCCGCGCCGTCTTAGCTCTTGATCATGAGGACCACCGGCCTAAGTGTCCGTTGACCTTTATCACTTTTTAACCCTCACCCCCGGTCCGGTTAAAGTGTATAGTCGTTCATTTGTTTAATCAAGAGACACTTTATTTGATCAATTGTCCCGCTCTGTTGTCATTGCCGGCATTTTGGGTTTTCCCTTTAAGTAATGGTATTTGACTGTTGGTTTTTTGGTATCGTAAGTGCTCTAGTTATTTTTGTAATTGTTTGTTTTACTTTTTATGCTGTTGCAGGATTATCGCCCACGAAGATTTGCGGGCGGTAGATAGAGTATATAATAATAGCAGTGAACAGACTTAATTATTCAAAATTATTTAATTATACTATGATCATTACTAAACCTTAGCGAAATTATTTCATATTTTTTTGACATTGAATTTGACATACCTGCTAATAATTAGAGACTGCATTTGACATTATACTTGCTTTATATTTGACATTTTATCTGATAATTATAAATTAGACATTGTATCTGACATTGTACCTGCTATGAACCAGATATTGTAAAATATTTATTTGTCTTTTATTTTTATTTTATTTTTTTTGCTGACATTGTATTAATTTGCTGAATGTAGTTGTTTCTGCATGTGTTATTTCTCAATTTATAATATGTAATGTTCAACACAATGTAAATTGTTAATGAATAAATAAATGAATGAATGAATGAAAGTACGGGCCTAAGTCGTGTGCATGTCGCTTGTCTCCTGACCCATCGCGCGAGGTTATGAACGGAGCCTTAGACTACGGTGATCATCTTACTAACTGCTGATTAGTTTAAGGTCGAGTTAGGATAGGTCATGTTACTCCTCAATCTATCGGATTAGCAGAGTATGTGAAGTGACGTAACTACAATAGATTAACCTTTGAGATGCAGTCGCGATGAGTCTTATGTATGCAATGGTTTTCGCCGCCGCCGATATTTTGAAAGGACGTAGGTATTTGAAGTTTTTATGAGAAATTAATCGCGGTTTTTGTAGAGAATGACGGAAAACTGTGCATCGTGTAAGATCAATTATCAAATTAAAGTTTCAACAGGTATTAAAAGACCTTTGCAATTACATTTTTTGTTCCCGTGGGAATACAGGGATAAAAAGTAGCCTATGTTACTCAGGGTGAATGTAGCTTTCCAAGGGTGAAAGAATTTTTGAAATCGGCCCAGTACTTTTTGAGCCTATTCATTACAAACATACAAACATACAAAAATAGGTACAAATCTTTCCTCTTTATAATATTAGTGTAGATTAATGAATACTTGTCAAGTATCTAGTAATATTAGAATAGTTTTAGCGTTAATTGTACGTTACTAACGTTTCTTATGAAATTAAGTCACCGTCAGTATTGTTGAATATTCATAAATCCACTTTTTCTATGGAGATGATAACAAAAAGATAACACTTGATAAGAATCATCAGCATTGACATCTTATTATCTATCTTCTATAATATAAAAATGAATCGCAAAATGTGTTGGTAAGCGCATAACTCAACAACGCCTGGATCGATTTGGCTAATTTTGGTCTTGAATTATTTGTGGAAGTCCAGAGAAGGTTTTAACGAGTAGAAAGTGGTTGGTAGGTAGGCAGGGTAGTAGGTAGGTAGGGTAGTAAGTAGGTAGGGTAGTAGGTAGGGTAGTAGGAAAGTAGGTAGGTAGGGTAGTAGGTAGGTAAGTAGGTAGGTAGGGTAGTAGGTAGGTAGAGTAGTAGGTAGGGTAGTAGGAAAAAAGCATTGCAACGCATGCGCGGGTTCAGCTAGTAATTTAATAAAATCTTAGCACCTCATCCAATTTAAGTTAATCTAGCTCTCATAAGTTTAGTATGCTAACCAAACGAACAAGGTCACAAGTTTCAAAACGAGTTTCATCAAAAATCACCTTTTCAGTCACAAAAAGTACCTGCAATATCTTCACACAATTAATTACAAATTCGCATGAACATTGCAATCTGCTTAAAAAATCTGTAATAACAATCTCCTTCGTAACTTTTGTAAATTAATATTCACTTTTGATATTTCTATCGACATTTTGATATTGAAATTGATTTTGCTAATTTTGTTGTAAGTTTTTTTTTCGAAACCTTCACTTGCTGCAATCTCCATGATGTCTGGAGGTTGCATTCCATTCCATTTCATTCGGCAAGATTGGCAGTCGATATACTCGTATCAGAGAAAAAACTTGAATGAGGCTGACTCAGGAACGTTAGAGATTCTCTCTTTCCCGGCAGTGTGGCCTAGGACATGGTCGACAACAGCGACAGGGGGGAAGACGGGTCCCTTGCTGACAGCGGACAGGCCGTTGAAGGAGGAGCCATGGTAACCTGATACCGACCTAGAAGTTGCCAGCGGGCGATAGATCGGGGATTCTATCGTCGTCACATTGCACGGCCCTCATGAGTGGTGGCGATGTCTCAGGTTAGTTTTTGGGGCCGTCACCACTCGGTCAATGACACCACTGCTATTGTTCTCAGAAATGGTGATTAATAATTTAGTAATCAATACATAAACATGTGATTGTACTCATTGTCATGAACATCTTTTACGAAAAGACCAACTTAAAAATTTACTTTCCCTAACGATATTATCACCTGTTGCCATTCCATGTTTAAAAAGATAACCCAAAAAGACAAATCTTGATTTTTTTAAAGACATAGCTACCTATTAAAACAATATGGTGGGTGTCGGTATGTGCATTCTAACTTTTACAGTACTTACAAAACAAGAAATCGCATCCGTTTACTTAAGGCGGGGTTGCAGTAATTTTAAGATTTTTGAACCTATAAAAATCGAACTAAATACGAGTTTTTTAATAAATAAAAATCATTACATAAAATTTGAACATACGTATATAAATCGTAAAGATAGAAACGCGATTTAGAATGATCGGCTCGATACTTTTTTTTATCAAACATGACTCTAAATCACAATTTCAAACGTGTACTGCTAAGACATTTCATCATGAATTTATATGAAAGTTATATCAGTAGATAGAACTTTTTATTCTGAAGTAAATGGTGAAAACAGATTGTATAATTTCTTTATAGTTTTTCTCCAAGAAGCAAAAAACAGTCAAAATTTAGGCATTATATCGCTCGCGCGGCAGGGCGGGGGGCGAGGTCGTACGTACATAAAAACAAAGTACTGCAACCTCGCCTTAAACGATCTTGATGGCAATAATTCCTACTCAAATATGTATTACTAAAATGTAGCTTTACGTAGGATGCAAGTACAAAATTGCTTCTACTAAAGTACCAAAATTAATTTACTAACACACATTAAACACACTTTAATTTAAGGCCTTCTATAGCAGTGGCTTCAACTCTAACCTTCTCGGAAACGCCTACAAGAAACAAAAAGAAATATTAATTAATCATTATGAATACCTATCAACAACCGGTACATTTTGTAAGATTACTAAGAGGAGCGTGTAATTATGATTGCCTAACAGCTTCCCACTAGGCCATTGTTAGAATTTCGTTAGGTTCTTCAAACTTAAGTGGAATGTAGTTATTTACTTATGCAGACATTATTGCAGTCATAATTAATATGGTATCTGAATGCGTCTTGTCCTTTCGTTTGCTTAGTATACTCAGCCAATAATGTCGCCACTGACATAGGGCACTTCTCTGTGAGCAAGTGTGGACCATTCACCAGTGTCCATGTAATTGTTTGCCCATTCTTCTTTATAAAGATCTGCGTTTTGAATGGGCAACAACGGTACAAAGGTTGTTATGCCTTGTGTTAGTGACTGTAGCTTCGTTTTTTTTCATCAACGTTTGCTGATTCATAGACGAGTGTCTCTGATTGATTAAATTACCGGAATGCTCTCGTCTATTATACGCGCTAGTAAGGGATGGAGTTCACGTTCTTTTTCATATTAATTTTGTGTTTCACAACGCCAACTTTCTGGAACACAAATAAGGTTTTTGGCCTACAGCTAAGAATAACATTATGGACGCCGTTACTGTTCTGACGTCAGTCGTGAAAACGGGTGGGAATCGAACTCATGACTACCTATTGCAAGGACCTAAACTTATTCTTTGCCCAAAACCTGCTGGCCAGTTTTCTCAGGAAAGAAATCATACGCCCACACCATTGAGAGGGCCCCTTGTTAAGTTATTTTAGGGACCAAGAAGTAGTAAGAAGTTTTATACAAAACGTCGTCATTGAACGAGATTTCCCAATAAATAAACATCTTAAAGCTAAAGGTTGTGTCATGCGAATCAATGAAACGCACATGATGTAGGTATGTACGTTTCATTGAGTAAAAGGTCAAGTGTATAATAATATCAAGTTTCTCAGTATTTATTAATATAATTATGTCAGATTGAACGAAATGACATGATCCGACATAAATTACCTCATGACATTTAGACAGCACAATAATCTATGTTTAGATGAAAATTTTTTTTTCTTTAGCAGTGTGATAGTCGCACTACTTTCGGATGTAGACCCGCAATAGGGGATCGGACCAAAAAAAACTAATTAGTCCGTCAGATAGATTTCCAAAAATTATTGTTCACGTATTTTTTCTTTTTTCACGTAAACTTAAAATGAAGACGATACAGTGCTTCGAAAACTCGTGTGACGTCATATGATAGTACATTTTGACGACACAAGTGACGTTTCAAGCCCCACTCCAAGATCTTTGACGCGTTTTATCTTCGTAATTTTTTATTGATTTGATAAAACAAAAAACACGTATTCAATATTTTTCGATAATCTAACTTACGGACTAAACAGATTCATATTATTTTGACCCAGTCCGATCCCCTATTGTACCAGTCACTATTATATATAGGTACTTGAATCATAATTATCACCAACAGCATTACAACCGAAAGACCACTAATGTAGAATATGAGTATCTTACAACCATCCCAAGCGTGGCCACATCAATATTGAATTCATCGGTCCTTTTGGTCAACCGTGATTACAACAAACTTAATCGATTTTAACAAAATTAAATCAAAAATTGAAAGAGGGCTCGGAAGATTTTTCAGGTTCTTTTTATTTGATTTATTGACCTGCACTATCCCACTGGTGGGCAAAGGCCTCCCCCAAATCCTTCCAAGAGCTCGTTTCCTGTGCCGCCGAACCAGTCCTCGTGATACGCGTCTATATCATCACGCCATCGCCATCTCTTTCTTGGCCGGCCTCGGCGTTTCCCGTCCGTCTTCCAGCAACCACAGTGTGAAGGTTTTTGCGCAGCGATTATTGCCATTTCAGGATTAGTAAAAATATATTGAAAGATTCAAATCTCAAAAGATAATTTATGTCGAAAATGTCTGCGTAGCGATATACCACTAATATGGTAGCTAGGCTTGTGCACTTTATATCGTTTTCATGTTAATAAACACTTAAGATTACTGTCAAGATAAGTCAGCATTTAAGCTCTAAATACAGCTATCTCGCTCGACTCATCGCTGCCAACAAATAACTTAATACGTAAACATATTCTAGTTTGTAGATATTTCACGTGTAACATTGCTTCGTATCACTGCATGCATTGCATTAGGAGGCCCTACTATGGTTGTCATGGGAAGACTTCGAGAATTTTACACTTCAGGTATATTTTTTTTGCAGAGAAGTTGAATTAAATAACATTTATTGTTCTCTAAAAGAAGCTATATTTATACGATAGGACCAATAAATAAGTTGTCAACATTTTTTTTAAACCATTATTGTTTTTTTAGAGTATGCTAAATATTTTAAATTTTAGATTCAAGTGCTCAGAATCATGAAAAGTGAAAACTAGGCAAGGCTAAACAAGACGTAACCGTTTAAATTGAGTCCTCTTTGCCACTATTGAAGGGATTCGTGTTGATATTAGTAAGGCAATTAACAAACAGAATTAATTTAATATGAAAATATAGAATTTTTATCATATTGTCGATCATTTAGATACAAGGTTACGAAATATGAATTTTAATAAACGATATACTTTAATTAAGTAGCTTGTTGACGTAACAGAGACACTAATAAAGTAAGATAAAAATCGGATTGTTCTCGTTGTGACTTATAAATGTTGCAATAACAGCCCAGAAACTTTAAAAAGAATAAAAGAATTCGTTTAGCCATTTTATCACTAAATACCCAAAACAATAATCCCTTGTTTTCTTTCTCTAACAAATATTTTATTATCAAGATCTACATTGTTTCGTCATTATCATCAATATTCGGCCTTTCTAATTTATTAGAAGTCGATAATTTATTATTATGTCTTCCTATTCCATACACATTTATATCAATCGGCATCTCAGATTTACTAGTTTTGCCGGAGAGATTTCGCCATTGTAGTCCTTCTGCCCAAATCAACATTTCCTACTGCATAAATTATAATAATATCTTCTTCAACCATTTCTGTCTCTACAAGCCGTCACGTCAGTAGTATTTTGCAAGCAGCACCCTTCTTAAGTTTCTACAAAACAAACACATATTGATGTATAAATAGAATCCACATACAAAAGTGAATTTAACCCAAACTTGATTTTTCTCCCAGGTAATCACTCAACTCATTCTCATTCAAAACTATTCACACTTGCCTTCCACTAGTAGTAGGAGCCACGTCAGAGATCTGTATCGCGAGCTGCGCTCCCAGGTGTATCCAGTAATAAGGATGCAGATACACGACACGACAACTGTGAAATTGCTTGATCGTGATGTATGCTGCGACATTTGGCGGAGGACGAGTGTGTATCCGAATACGGTTGCAGTTGCAGTGCGGAAGAAGTTCGAAATTTTGAGGTTATCTATGGATAGGATGCGGATGGTAAAAAATTTATTTGATTGGTTTTCCAAAAAAGTAGCAGTTATGTATAAATTACAGGTTAGGTGAAGCGACGATCTCCACCGTTTGTCTAGATCATAGTTGATGAGAATCGAATTAATTTGTCATTCAGTTTCTTCTTGTAGTTGTCTGAGACCTCCTTTTTGGAATAGACAAAGAAATACAGTTCTTTCACAAGTAACTACCTACGCCTTGTAACTGTGACTATAATATAGCTTTGCTTAAATTCAAAAGTGCCTGTAATGGTATAATTAAAATAAATGCTTTGTAAATGTGGTCTTGCCCCACAAACTATGGGCCACTTGATATTGTGTCCAGCCTGTCCTGTTACTTGCACATCACAGGAACTGATGGAGGCTACTGAAAGTGCCGAACTCGTCGCCAAATTTTGGGCTGCCTCAATTTAAATTTTCATCGATACGCTAAGAACAATGAGTTGTCGTGAATGTTGCTTTTGAGTTCGAGTCCAGTAGTAGACTACTATTAGGTTCGTGATGCTGATGTGATGTTAAAAATAATAGTTAATTAAATTGATACTACATAATTATCATTTGTAGTTCTTTTAACTGGTTACTACAGGTGCCACTACTACACTGTATCTACCACTGTTTTGTGTGTGTGTGTGTGACCTAGGTGTATTAGTAGTAAGGGCTTAACCCCGTGGTGTTCTCGAACTCGTCCTGATATCGCCTACAAGTGCAATTTATTCAATGAACTTATTAAAATTCTTAAGATTAACTAAATGATAAGCTCGCAAAAAAGATCATTGACCCAAGCAACGATTTCTATAACCGCAACCAATTATACTAAACCTTCCATTCATATCACACCAGATTCGTTCCCAATATTAGAAAATACGATCCTTAATCCTTTTAACGTTTACATTTCCTTCAGAAAAAGAGGAAACATATTGATGGGGTGGAAATACATTTTCGTTTACATACGAGTACGTCCCGTCTGTGGCGCGAAAGGAAATTAATATCCTGATAAAAAAAGTTGTTTTTCTTCGACGTGACTTTCTATTGTTTTGTTGCTGTTTTTTGAGTAAGGTTATGGTTTGATACTGGGATATTGAAACAACATTAATGATTGTTTATGGTATTTATATTACTAGATTAGGTACCTAAGTGTAGAAACAGTAGTTTGATTTAGGATTTAAATATGCATAACCATCGCTGTCAACAGGAATAAGATCCAGAAGGCTGGCAGCATAAAAAAAAATACATTTATAATAAGGCACATGGCACAAGAAAAATTAATTATGTTTGTGACGTTTCACAACACAATTTAAATTCATCCTAGAGAAACAAATGTAGATGTAAGCATAACATGTGGGTGTACAAGAGTACAAGTTAGTATAATGTCAACAACGCTTTTTCTAAAGACTTACATAAACTTACAACCTTCCGGACGCCAATAAATCGAAAGAACTGCGCCTCTCGTCGCTTTATCCTCCTTAAACAAACAGTAAACAATTGGCAGGACTATGTTTCCTTCACTTATACTTACGTCACTTTAATTCACATATCCTTCCCCTTCGTTTACTTCATCCGTACTCAACATTACTCATCATCATCATCATCAGCCTATAATGTTCCCACTGCAGGGACTCAGGCCTCCTCTCTAGGAGAGGGATGGGCTATAATCCACCACGCGGGCCCAGTGCGGATTGGCAGATGTCACATGTCTTCGAATTTTTTGGTACTAAGACATGCCGATTTCCTCACGATGTTTTCCTTCACCGTTTTGAGAGCAGCGGTGATGAAATAAATTACACAAAGGAATGCGCCTGCCTGGGTGGTCGTAAGTCGGAGCCGACACCACTGGGCCACCGCTGCTCAACATTACTCGGAAATCAAGAAATATTGAACGGTTACTTCTCACAAATTTAAATCTACGATAAAAGTCATTATCTTGCAACAAATTTCTACCGTTTTCATGCATTGCAATCAAGTTGAATTTCCTTTACGAAGCAATTGGGAAAACCAAACGGTTTATAATTGATTTATGGCAGTTGCGAGGGGAAACTCGAAAAACAAATGCCAATCTCCTTGCCAGACTTTCCCCTTCAATACTGTCTACTTCCGTCCAGACTTGAACCTTTACCTTAGAGAGAGCCTCAAAGAATTTACCGTTCAGACAGTAGGTAAATATTATCGATGAACCGCCACAAATATAATCAATCACAGTACGGTGACTGTGTGTAATGGCCAGGTGCTCATTACAGTAAAACAAAACACAAAAACATAAAGCACAAATACGTCTGACAGGTGCATCACTTTTGACAGAATGTTTATTAAAGCTGTCTGAGGGAGTAGACAACAATGGGGTATTACGAAACCATTACCGTGCTATGACAAGCCATGAACAGGCGTATATATATCATTAACAAAAACTCAGTCATCCGCAACGCAAACTACGTAACACAACTAGGTATATACAGTTGTACAGATCAGTGCATATTTTCTCAACCCTTATTCCGTATACGAGTATTCCCATTTCATACGTATTTGGTGCAAGCGCCAAATACGATAAGTCGGACGCTTTGAAGTACCATTCAAAATGCAGTTAATTGAATTACGCTCCCCGCTCGTCGGTTTTGCGACGGCTTAATGAGTTTTCATGTATTGTCAACAGTTTTATAGGTATGCATACGTTAGTGTTTATTGATTCTAGTTCGAACTAGGAAGCGGTGGTGGTGTGAGTGGAATGTAGTGTAGCAGGACAATTTCCGCTGTTTATAGCAAATAATAGCCTCGATGCTAGCTACGCCTTTGTCAGGAAACAGGCTAGTTACAGTACAGCGTTTGCGAAACCGTGGTGAAGTTTTAATTAAGGACGAAAAGAGGTGTGTATCCAAGATGATACGTGACCAGTTTACGAGCAAGTTATATCACCGGTCTTTAAATTTACCTTTACTCAAATGTTTAATAATTAACTAGTTGTTATGTTATAATTCCAGCCTGTAAAGATCCAGTGCATAGCAAGCTGCTTCTTCTCATACCTATAAGTCACCGACAGGGACTGACTACCTGCGGGGATAAATGTTCGTTCATGTCTAATGTCAGGCAATACGTAGGGTACTGGTCATACAAGTATGCCAATTCTGAGTAGATACACACCCAATGGAAATAATGTGTCTCATACGCTCCTGCTATATTGTTTTCTGATTCAATTCGTTGCAGGATTCAAGACAGTTAAATTATTTTCCCTGGGACTTCGTCCAGCTTTATTGTCTCGACACTTTTCAGGTGGTTGCCATTGTTGATTCTAGGTTTCAGGAGTTGCAGTGGTTTAGGAATAGTGTGGCGGGATTTTCCCAAATAAAAAAAAATACATATACTCAAACTTTCTGAAGAATATACCATGAATAATATGTAATATTTCAAAGGTCACCTGAAATATTTACCTAGTAAGTAATTTCAATAATTACATAATGGCTTAGCCACGTTCTAGGTTCGACACCCACCATAAAACATCAAATTTATGTTCAAAAGCTTTCCAGCGATAATTGGCGTTTTGTGAGTTTTCTATCTAACCGTGGTTTAATGGACCATTACGTGGATATTAACGAAATTGTTACTGATTATGTTTAACTAGCTTTTGCCGGCGACTTTCTTCAAAACTTAAACAAACCTCTGTTTAAGGCTTTTACGGTTTATAACTAAACTTACACTGTCACTTTACAGTCATCCCGCAATCATGGCGCTTGCAACAGCGTCAAAATATCTGCATTCACAGAATAATTCAAATCAAGGAATCTTTCTTCCTTGATTTTCAACTATTCTGTGGTTCTATGTATATCTCGAAAGTGAACATGTAAGTTTAAATAAACAAAAGATGATTTACACTACAGCATAATTATTTGCAGCTTATGTAATTAATTGTGTCGACAATATCGTCCATACTGGTTTTACAGAACTATTTTATGAACAGGGTAACCATGGAATTTTTTGCCGGTTCTTCCCCTATGAAACGACCGATGCACCTTTTGTCAACTGATTATTTATAAGTGCCCATGTGTAGTAGACCTGTGGGAAATATACTATTTTGATTCTCATTTAATCGCGATGACGCAATCGTGATGCCGTTGATGTAATATTTGATAATATTTCATGTCTCTTATAAAAAAATCCGTCCGTATCAATGACATGGTATGAAATAACCCAAAAAAATATTCTTAACCCAACCCCACAGATACAACTAAACATCCACCACAAAACAGTACCTTCATCCATCGAACAGTGAAATTAATTACATCACTCATTGCTAATGAAGTCTGTTGGTTGCGAGACAATATTTGCTCACCCCCCCCCCCCCTTACCTCCCCCGCTGTCGCCTGCGCACGCCAGGATGATCCTTTGTTCTGGTTTCAGTGAAGCTATTATGAATGTGGAGTGTTTGTTCGCTTATTATGTTTGTGTATCGATATTTATTGTGATTATGCGTGTGCTTGGCAGGTTCTCGTGCGAGTGAGGATTGTTAACTGTGATGGATTGTAGTTGTGGTTTTGGTGAGGAGTTTTCAAAGGAATTATGATCTATTCGTTAGAACGAATAGATCTTAATTCCTTTGAAAACTCCATCTTATCTGACCATAACATAATATCACGCCTGTAATCCCTGAAGGGTTAGGCAGAGGTGTACTCATTAGTACATCCACATTCCACCAGTTATGTTAAGTCCCATGTAATGGGAGTTAAGTTATTAAGTTATTCCATGCAAGTCTATCGCCATCAACCAGGCAAAATTCAGACTCTACCATAGTACTAAGAAATTCCCGATGAAAATAATGACAGTTTTCCCGATCAGAGAATTGAACCAAGCTCAGCAGTCGCGCTTGCGACCACAAGACCTGCCTTGTTGGCAGGGAAAAAGATTAAAAATGTGTCTTATTGCAAAAAGCGTGACACACTCGCGTGGTTCTCATTATCACACATATCAATAAAATTAGCATCTGGATGCGACACAGTGTGAAATGATTTCTTCTGCCTCTTGACTTTGATTGTGTCATGATTATCGCGTCAAGTTATGTCATTTTGCACCACGTTGCATTGGAATGTGTTGTATTTATTGCTCATCTAGGACAATGAGGATCTCTGGTATTTTTCCTCAAAGCAATTTATTCGTAACAGTTAGTTGCCTTAGGGTGACTTGATTCCCGTCGGGGCCGCGGATTTTTTTTTGTACTAGATGACGTGGCCTCGGCGCAAGGGCAAAGATGGAACATGGGTTCGGTTTTTAGTCAGTAGAAGTCTGACACTCCCCTTCGCTCTGCCCAAGAGTGGGGGGGGGGGTCATTTGATGATTTTCCATCCACCAAAAAAAAAAAAAAAGAGTGACTTGATTGAAAATATGTGGCCTAATATTAAAAGTGAACCTGTGTGAAAGATGATATGGCAATATAGGAGGTGACTGCTCAGATGACGAGTAATAAAGAAGTATGGAAGAAGAAGACGACATGCCACAGCGACCTCAAATAAATTGGGATAGGGCAGGAGATTGATGATGTTTATAAGTCAACCTTCTGCCTTCCTTACTTTAGACACCTTTCTCTATATAAGATTGTGCATAATGTATTTGAACCAGGCAGCGCCGGTATTTTCTGATGTCATGTAAAGATTTTATGATTATGATAATCAATGGGATTATTTTGTTGGCAAAACTAACACCGTTTAACTCTCATTCGTTCATTGAATTCATATTTATGAAGCGTTTCTGTGCGAAACCTTTTTCACCATGAACCCCACCCTTGAAGAATTGAGTGAGGTAGCTACCTATATCTTCCTGTTTACATCTTAACCATAAAGTAGGTATATACCTTTTACTGTTTCCACTGCTGTGACACAGGCCATCTCTCTTCTCTCTATGAATTTGGGTTTATTACAATCCACGATACCGGTCTAGTGAAAGAAAGAAAAAATGCCAATGTATAAAGGAGGAGGCCCAGTGTTGAGAAGAAAAAGTTATGAATAATGATGATTACACAATCACGCGCGACATGAGGTCAAGTCGGGCAAATTGTTATTGTGTTTCTGTATCAGAAATTTCTTAGTAGCAGCCACGGAGTCTGAATGCCCAGCTGATGGTTACAGGTTCGCCCCCTATTAGAATGGATTTAAAAATAACTGGCAAAATGTGGGCTTACTGTTATAAGTGTAGGAGAAGCCAGAGCAAAAGGGAAATAAAAGCTTATATTTGAACAGATTTAAGAATGATTTATTTACCAGGTTCAGAACATCAAAATAAGCACAGAATAAAAGCTACAGCATAACATTTACCAGTGTTAGAGAATTCCTCAGCCGGAGGGTAGAAATATCGCATGTTCGTGACGACGCAGTGAATGGAACGGGCGACAGAGCATATCAACCGGCGCACGCTCAGAGCGCACTCACTTTTGCTCGGGCGCTCGACTGCGACAGACGTATAATGGGACCGGTGGTTATAGTTATGGCGGTTTCTTAATGTTTTCATAACTCTGTTGGTTTTGTGGTGTGCTACTTAAAAATAAATAGTTCGAGGTTACTTTGTCGTTTCTTTAAAAAAATTAAATACCCTTCTGATCCATAAGATCAGAAGTGGGATTCGCTTACACGCGTCTTTGACCGTTTGCCATCTATTTTGCAGTAAAGCGTTTCGTTTCAAAGTAACCTCTAACCACGTATTAATCGAAGTGTCAGTGTTCTTATGCGTTTTTGGGTTAACGCCCCACGTGTTAGTTATATTGTGGTCAGTTAACGGATCGCGAGTGCACACCGCGTGAACATGAAGGTTCTGGGTTCGATTCTCAGATCGGACAAAGTTTTATTGTCTGAATTTGTGCCCGGTTGGTGGCAATAGGCATGCCCTTATTACATGGGACTTAACATAACTGGCGAAATGTGGGTATACTGAGTACCTCTGCCTAACCCTTCGGGTATTGCAGGCGTGATGTTATGTTGTGTGTGTGTGTTTATGAAGTCACAGGGGCAATCGACAATGCCTCGGACGCATTGGTGGCTGTTTACATGGTGGTGCTAAGACGTGGCTTAGAGATTGGGTGACCAATAACAGAACGTGGACTAATTTTTAACCCGAATTTTGGTCATTGTGTCCGTGTCAAGTTAATGTGACGTTATGAGTACGATTTCAAATAAAATTACCACGTATGCAGGCTATGCCCGAAATTCCTTGTTGCGGTTGAATATCGTCAAGGAGCTGTCGTGGGTTCGATTCTCGCGCGGTGCAAATTTTTGTATGGCGTACAGATAGTTTTTCCGGGCCTTGGTATTTGTGTATGTGAGTTTAAATGTTTATGTACACACCAACGATATAGGAGGAATTCCTAGTGTGGGGCAACGTTGTTTGTGCACCTTATTTTCTGATTAAAGAGCAGTGGCGTTAAAAGGTTTTACTCGATGGTTTCTGAAAACCTGGTAGTTTTAGTCGCTATACAGTTTTCAAGATTGATTTGAGCGACTATGGTACATAACCAAGGGTAGTTGAAACCACGTTTGATTTAATCGAAATCAACGAAACTAAAGTTTAGTCAGGAGTGACCGAGTGGAACAAAATTCTGTTGTAGATTTGTTTGTTTGCAGAATAATCCTTACACGTGGACGTATGGTCTGTGTTACGCAACGCTACGCTGCTGCCTGGTCTCGCAGCAGTGGTTGCCAGGGCTGCGCTACAGTGACGCCGTGAACGCGCACGTGGCCCCACTGGCGCGATTGCGTGAGGCACTCCACGGTGCCAGCGCGCCCCACTGGCGCGGTTGCGCGTGGCACTCCACGGTGCCGGCGCGCCCTACTAGCGCAGTTGTGCGTGGCACACCACGGTGCCAGCGCACCCTACTGGCGCGATTGCGCGTGGCACACCACGGTGCCAGCGCGCCCTATCGGTGCGGACGGTGCCAGCGCGCCCCACTGGCGCGGTTGCGTGTGGCACTCCACGGTGCCAGCGCGCCCTACTGGCGCGGTTGCGCGTGGCACTCCACCCACGGTGCCAGCGCGCCCCACTGGCGCGGTTGCGCGTGGCACTCCACGGTGCCAGCGCGCCCTACTGGCGCAGTTGTGCGTGGCACACCACGGTGCCAGCGCACCCTACTGGCGCGATTGCGCGTGGCACACCACGGTGCCAGCGCGCCCTATCGGTGCGGACGGTGCCAGCGCGCCCCACTGGCGCGGTTGCGTGTGGCACTCCACGGTGCCAGCGCGCCCTACTGGCGCGGTTGCGCGTGGCACTCCACCCACGGTGCCAGCGCGCCCCACTGGCGCGGTTGCGCGTGGCACTCCACTTTGCCAGCTCGCCCCACTGGCGCGGTTGCGCGTGGCACTCCACGGTGCTAGCGCGCCCTACTTGCGTGTTGAGCGCGTCACTCCGGGCTGCCAGCGCGCTACTTGCGTGTTGAGCGCGTCTCTCCGGGCTGCCAGCGCGCTACTTGTGTGTTGAGCGCGTCACTCCGGGCTGCCAGCGCGCTACTTGCGTGTTGAGCGCGTCACTCCGGGCTGCCAGCGCGCTACTTGCGTGTTGAGCGCGTCTCTCCGGGCTGCCAGCGCGCTACTTGTGTGTTGAGCGCGTCACTTCGGGCTGCCAGCGCGCTACTTGCGTGTTGAGCGCGTCACTCCGGGCTGCCAGCGCGCTACTTGCGTGTTGAGCGCGTCTCTCCGAGCTGCCGGCGCGCTACTTGCGTGTTGAGCGCGTTGCCGGCTTACGACTTCTGATTGGCCTGGACCTCCGGTTCATGGCTTCTGTTTGGTCTGAGCCTCTGGTGTATGACTTCTGATTGGCCTGGACCTCCGGTTCATGGCTTCTGTTTGGTCTGAGCCTCTGGTGTATGACTTCTGATTGGCCTGGACCTCTGGTTCATGGCTTCTGTTTGGTCTGAGCCTCTGGTGTATGACTTCTGATTGGCCTGGACCTCCGTTTCATGGCTTCTGTTTGGTCTGAGCCTCTGGTTTATGACTTCTGTTTGGCCTGGACCTCTGGTTCATGGCTTCTGTTTGGTCTGAGCCTCTGGTGTATGACTTCTGATTGGCCTGGACCTCCGGTTCATGGCTTCTGTTTGGTCTGAGCCTCTGGTGTATGACTTCTGATTGGCCTGGACCTCTGGTTCATGGCTTCTGTTTGGTCTGAGCCTCTGGTGTATGACTTCTGATTGGCCTGGACCTCCGTTTCATGGCTTCTGTTTGGTCTGAGCCTCTGGTTTATGACTTCTGTTTGGCCTGGACCTCTGTTTCATGGCTTCTGTTTGGTCTGAGCCTCTGGTGTATGACTTCCGATTGGCCTGGACCTCCGGTTCATGGCTTCTGTTTGGTCTGAGCCTCTGGTGTATGACTTCTGTTTGGCCTGGACCTCTGGTTCATGGCTTCTGTTTGGTCTGAGCCTCTGGCATAAGACTTCTGTTTGGCCGGACCTTCGGTTCATGGATTCTGTTCTAGTTAAGTATACTACTGCTTCACTACTATCTATTTATCTTGACTAGTATTCCACCCAATGGGAGTCCGGAATTCCATTGCTTGGAATGCTATTTAGTTCCATTTATTTTTTAATGCTTATCACTGATTTTGAAATATTTATTAGTCCGAGGCTTTTAAATTTACATTTCAATTACCTAAAAAAAAAAAAAAAAAAAAAACCTTCCTGTTAGTTAGTTGGGTACCTGATGGTGGGAGTGCACGCTCACTATCGCGTACTTAACAACATCAGTTCGAGTGCTTACTATTCTTTGGCTTCAGACACATAAGTGACGAAAGAAAACAAATGTACAGTATGTGTTGTTGTTACTTTGCAGATGATTATGGCCAGTCTGAGGATGACGACCAGTCTGGTGATGGTGAACCTAGTGATGACACAAGAAAATGATGATGGTCAGGTTGTGAGAGATGGATCTGATGTGAACGATGCTGCCGGATGGTACTCGATATGTTGCGTGTCGAGGTGACCAATGTTGGTCCGATGCATCATGGAAGATACAAGTTGCCCTAAACATGGCAAGGCGGGCTGCAACCGCACCTCACCTCTACATCTGGTGACTGGTATCATGTTAATGGGTGATGTATATGAGATTGGTTTGAAACGTACTTGTATGTGGACCAATTCACACACGCAAAGTTATGCCTCACGTAGGTCTCTAGCGAGTCGTGAGGTGGCGATCTTCCGACAAGTCCCGCCCTGGGTGGTTGGTTTGGATATTTGTATGTTTCACACCTATTACGCGTAGACTATGCTAAGCGAAGCTAGTTGCTTAAAGTTATTAGCTTTTGAGATGAATTTTGTTAAAAAGAGCTTTTTCATCAACAGCTATAGGTATCTGTTTGCCCCTACATTGTGGCAATTTTGTTTGTTTTGGCATCGATATTTGGCTATCTGGAAACCCGATAGATGGTTACCAGGTGATGTTGTGGTTGTTTCGGTAATGATTGAGGTCGCGAACTCTTTCATTGGTGATACAATTTACAAACTGCTGCCTATTTTGGTGCGATTGCTAGTAATTTCATTACAATGGGCAGTTAAAAGTTCAAACTTTCAGAATACCTCATTCAAGTTTTGGTTTTGATATGTTTTAGATGACGAGTCTATCAATGAGGTCCAAACAAGTGATGATCAGACGCTGAACAGCGTATCTGTGCAGGATGGACGAAGCGAGCGAGGATCAGCATTCGGTGCCAGTGAGCCAAGCTGACGAGGTCGTTCAGCTGTCAGGAACGGCCGTGTTAGAGAATTCCTCAGCCGGAGGGTAGAAATATCGCATGTTCGTGACGACGCAGTGAATGGAACGGGCGACAGAGCATATCAACCGGCGCACGCTCAGAGCGCACTCACTTTTGCTCGGGCGCTCGACTGCGACAGACGTATAATGGGACCGGTGGTTATAGTTATGGCGGTTTCTTAATGTTTTCATAACTCTGTTGGTTTTGTGGTGTGCTACTTAAAAATAAATAGTTCGAGGTTACTTTGTCGTTTCTTTAAAAAAATTAAATACCCTTCTGATCCATAAGACCAGTTTATTATAAAATTTCACAGTACTTAGACAGGTATTTTAGAGCTCCTCACACTTTCCAAGTTCAGAATGTCCCGCTAAAATGGCGCCTTGAACCTTTTAAAACCCTCTGTACTACAGACTGCAATAGTCAACAGTAACTGTCATTCCAATAACCGTTGGCGCTATTGTAGCATTTCAACTCAATCAAGTAACTTATTTATACAAAACAATTCTCTACTTTATAAAAAATACTGTAAATATCTTAAAACTATTAATAAATGTATTTAAATAGCTAACATAAGGTACACCTGTGCCTTACCCTTCGGGGACAATAGACGTGATGTTATGTATTATGTGACGGCACAATTTAGAAACAACACATTTATCTACATTTCTGTCTATCACCTTAAAGTTCTAAAGCGTGATGCCCATGTACAGTGTTACCTTATAACCTTAGGTCTTTGACCGCATGTCAGATCTAACAAGTGAATTCTCACGTATGACCTCATGACATTTGATAAGTTCAGCTTGCATGTAGAGAATGTCCTACCTATTTGTTTAAACAGTTAGTATGAAATTGCTAATAAATATTACAATATTTGTTACATAATAGTAGATAGTACTTAGTATTGTGTTGGTCCTAAGTGTCGGGCTGCGTTGTGTAATATTGAGGAAAAATAATAAATAAATACACCATCATCATCTGCCTAGCCTTTTCCCAACTATATTGGGGTCGGCTTCCAGTCTAACCGGATGCAGCTGAATACCAGTATTTTACATGGAGCGACTGCCTATCTGACCTCCACAACCCAGTTTATACTGGGTAATACGATACCCTTTGGTAAGACTGGTTGTCAGATTTCCAGGTCACTGACTACCTGTAACGACTGCCAAAGATCTATATATGACAGCCGGGACCAACAGCTTAACGTGCTTTCCGAGGCACGGAGGAAACTCGGTATGAAATGGGGCTTTCCGAGGCACGGAGGAAACTCGGTATGAAATGGGCGGTCACCCATCCACAGACCAACCTAGGCAAGCGCCGCTTAACCTAAAGATTGACCCGAGTGGCAGTTATTATTACGCCACGAGCTCCTCCAAATAAAGAAATACACCATGAACAAATAATTACATGGTACCCCATGGTCACGACTTGAGAGGTTCGTGTCTCCCGTGGGGGCAGCGGGTGGTCAAAAGAGATACCGCGGCCTAAGAAAGGGCTAAAAGGCTAAGAAGGAACATGGGTGGCTTTTTGTCAGTAGAAGTCTCACTCCCTTCCGCTCTGCCCAGAGCAGGAGGAGTCATTAGAAGATTTCCCACCACCCAAAAAAAAAAAAGGCGCTCGTGTCTAGATAATAACAGCCGCACTTGCCTAGGTTGGTGTGTGGATGGGTGACTATCCATTAAATACTGAAGTTCCTGCGAGCCTCGATAAACACGTTTAACCGTTGGACCCTGCTGACATTTGTAGATCTTTGGGAGTCGTAACAGGTAGTCAGAGTCTAACATCCAGAGCCGTACCAAATGATTTCATATAACCCAGTGTTAACTGGGTTGTGGAAGTCAGGCTGTTTATCGTTTCATGTAAAACACTGGTTTCTGCATCCGGGAAAATGCTAGGTAGAAGATGACTGCAGAGGGTACAAAACTCCTGTTACAGAGGACTTAAAGTTTCAGTATATAGTTATTGCGTGAAAGAGCAACAAACATCCATCTATCCTCACAAACTTTTGCATTTATAATATTAGTAGGATTAACTTAATCAATAAAGAATCTTCAGAATCAATTTCGGTAACCCTGACCTCCAGATCATTTAGTAGATTGTACTTCGCCAATCGTTTCGAGAAAAACCGCAAATATTCTCCGAGCAATAAAAGCCGCAAGTTTACGACGTATTAGATAATTCAATAAGTAATGTCTTATATTGTTCTGAGAAAGGCGAACACCTACAGTCCTACACTTTAGCACGTGAAACTAATACTAAGTAACACCTAAAAAAACAAATAAGCGTGTTATTTGATTTTAAAATCTCTGTTCCAGTGCCTAGAGTATGTAGTGCCGTGTATTTAGGCATCTATGTCTATCCATGAGACTATTTGACTTGTTGAAATCACTGAAACTCATGCTGACACTACAGCAGAGATAGTCTAGTGGTGTGATCGTCTGACTGCCAAGCCATAGATCTCGACTTCGAATCCAAGACATGAAACTCACATACATTTTTTTTTTATTATTATTATAAATGGGCTTGCTCTTGACTTCAATCTTGCCCTAAGGGCAGAGATGATGTCGACGATGGAACGAGCTTACCCAGTAGAAGCCTGTTTACTCGCGACTTAAACAGATTAGGGTTATATGAACTCGGAAAAACCGACGCAGGCAGGGAATTCCACTCCTTGGCTGTGCGCATAATAAAGGACCCAGCAAAGCGCTTCGTTCGAATGTGTGGATGTGGAATGTCGACTAGGTATCGGTGATACATTGTATAATAAATTATCCCTTGCTTCGGTAAAGGAAAAAATCGTGAGAAAACCAGCATGCCTATAATAGAGTTATTTCTAGACGGTATAAAAAGTCAAGTCAAAGTGAGGTGTATGTATGCGTGTGTAACGTGTGTGCGTGCCTGCACCATTACGAAGGGCCACTGTGCCAGTATTAAACTAGCATCCAATAGCAACGGTAGTTTCATTCGGTAGCTGACAGATCACAAAGGCCTATAGGGCGGCATAAAAACTCTGACACCAAGTTAAGGCGAGGTTGCAGTATTTTGTTTTTATGTACGCACGACCTCACCCCCCGCCCTGCCGCGCGAGCGATATAATGCCTAAATTTTGACTGTTTTTTGCTTCTTGGAGAAAAACTATAAAGAAATTATAAAATATGTTTTCAACATTTACTTCAGGATAAAAAGTTCTATCTATTGATATAACTTTCATATAAATTCATGATGAAATGTCTTAGCAGTACGTTTGAAATTGTGATTTAGAGTCATGTTTGATAAGAAAAAGTATCGAGCCGATCATTCTAAATCGCGTTTCTATCTTTACGATTTACTAGAGAGTATGTTCAATTTTTATGTAATGATTTTTATTTATTAAAAAACTCGTATTTAGTTCGATTTTTATAGGTTCAAAAATCTTAAAAAGTACTGCAACCCCGCCCTAAGCACTAACCACGGAATAAAGAAAGAAGATACTGACTTTTAAAATGAAAAATTTGTTAACTAAACGACTTGAACTTGGTTTTTAGGGTTCCGTAGTCAACTAGAAACCCTTATAGTTTCGCCATGTCTGTCTGTCCGTCCGTCCGTCCGTCCTCGCTTAATCTCTGTGACCGTTAGCACTACAAAGCTGTGCCAATATGTGTATCAATCACGCCGACAAATTGGTAGAATAAAAAATGGAAAAAAATGTTTTATTAGGGTTTTCCACTTTACTTAAAGAAAGTGGGAAGTGATTTTTTTTTTAATTTCAACCCTAACGTGTGATATATTGTTGGAAAGGTATTTAAAAATGAATAGGGGTTTACTAAAATAATTTTTTGATAATGTCAATAATTTCAGAAAAAAATCGATCCAAAAGTAAAAAACAATGTGTGAGGAGAGAGGGGGCCACCCTCTAACTTTAGAACCATAAGTTCAGAAAATATAAAAAAACTAAATTTGATGTGGCACTCGGAGACTGCCGCGGAAAAGCTATTGCATAGCATTTTTTATCAACGCAAATAATTATTTATTTATTTTATTTATGCAGTATTTTTAAAAAAGAATTTAAATTATATAAGTAAATCAAAAGTAACCTTCATAGACTAAGCTAGTAAGAAACTCTATGACAGAAAATTTAAAAGAAAAAGAATTGACAGCTTGTCAGCCTGACGTAAGTGTCATAACATTGAAAAATATGAAAATTATTTATTTTATTTTAGATATTTTATAAGAAAACGAATCGTTTTCTAAGACCGATTCGCAGAATAGTAATGCAAAAACCAATAAAACGTATGATAGATTCGAAATAATAATAAAATGAATGTATATAGAGTACTCGAGGAGTACTCACTCATTATCTTTCACTATTTTTTCGTGACTTTCTTCATTAATAAATGCACTTTGTTTATTCATATTTAAAATAATATTTTAGAAGGAGAAAGCAGAGAGACAAAACAGAAAAACTTTACACCTTTACACGTGAGGTTATAAATTATTGGGTGCTAATTAAACCGGCTTCTTTTTAATAGCATTATTTGCATCTAAAAATCTAACTTGCCTTCTAAATTACTAAGTCAGCCATAATTAACGAGCATCTAAATAATACTATCTTAGCCACAAGTTATCTTTTTTAAAGCCACTCTAAATACAACTCAGCATCGTGATTATTTTTTAGCATCTAAATTTGTAACATGAATTCAAACAGTAAACTTCTAAAATATTAATATATGGCATCAAAAACATTCAATTAGCTTCTAATTTATTAACTCAGTACGTTTAAATTATAACTCATGCCACATTAACTGAGCATCAAAATTTAATTAAAATTGTCATCAAATATTATATTATAGCCACTAATAGTATGTATAAACTCCTGTCATGTCATCGAAAGGCTTAAATATAGAAGTTCAGAGTACTAAATGTCCTAAATATTGAAGTTCCAGAGTATCGAATGTCCTAAAGATCGATTTTATTTACATGAGCACAACATGTAAATAAAATCGATCTTTAACAAAAGTTATCGACAGAATCGCTTCAGAACTTCATTTTATCGGAAAACTAGACAATAAATTGTGAAAACATTTCTGCAAGCAACTCGGAAGTAGCGCTCGCCGGCCGCTGCCGCGGCACCGCTCGCTTCGCTCGCTCGGCTCGCGCGCCTTTGGTCACAGTTTTAACCTAACCTAACCTATTTCCCTCAGTTTACAATAACGAATCATACAATCTGCCTGTGACTAGCTAGTCAATTAGACAATGGTAAAAACATTTCTGTAACTAATAGGTATTTTTAACGTAAATATAATAATCTAAAGTGTATCAAAAGTTGACATTTCATACATTATAATATACGTTGGCGCTCTCTGATTGGTGCAAATGGCCGGTCGCTGTCGTCTCGCGCGCTCGCGCCAATTTTTTCTGTTGCTATTTTCACGATAAAAGAATGTGATGTATTATTTTACATGCGAAGTTATAATAAATGATGTTGACTACGGTCGCTTCATTTATATTTTTTTGAAGCTGTAAAATGTAAAATGGTGGTGAGATATAAATTCCGTGGCTGAGTTAGTAAATTAGGTGCCTATGTATCAAGGACAAGTTAATATAAATGTTGATCGTCACTTGGTGCTTTCTATAGAATATTTAGTGGGCGTTGTAAAGAAGACGAATTAGTATATTAGAGGCTATATAATTTTCCCGTGGCTTAGTTATAAAATTAGAAGTTTGATCCTGTGGCCAATTAAAAAAACTGTGGCTCGATTAATTATTTCTCATTTAGTAAGTGATGATACTGATGTTTTCAGACATTGATAATGTTTCAAACCAGAAGTAAAAAGTTTTTAGTGTTTGTGTAGGTAATACGAATTGTATTGAAACACAATGGATGAAATATAACGTAAAAAAACTGGCCAAGTGCGAGTCGGACTCGCACATGAAGGGTTCCGTACCAAAACGGTATGCTATAATTTATACAATTTCTTCTACGGACCAATGAAACTTGACCTCTGGATTGTATAGGCGCTCATACGATTCAGGGACCAAATTATAATCGTTAACTGCTGTTTCCATCTGTTGTTTCCATCCAAGTTCAAAATTATTTTCCTAGAAAGTCCTTATAAAGTTCTACTTTTCAGATTTTTAAGCTATTGCATAGCTTCTATCGCGGGAAGAGCGTGGAGAGCGAATCCAGAAATTCCGTAACGAAAATATTCAGTATTCAACCAGGTTGCTATGGTTACGGAAAATAACAAGGTTGTCAACTGAGGTTGTCAAATTAAATAATTTAGAGAAATAATTAATCGAGCCACAGTTTTTTTAATTGGCCACAGGATCAAACTTCTAATTTTATAACTAAGCCACGGGAAAATTATATAGCCTCTAATATACTAATTCGTCTTCTTTACAACGCCCACTAAATATTCTATAGAAAGCACCAAGTGACGATCAACATTTATATTAACTTGTCCTTGATACATAGGCACCTAATTTACTAACTCAGCCACGGAATTTATATCTCACCACCATTTTACATTTTACAGCTTCAAAAAAATATAAATGAAGCGACCGTAGTCAACATCATTTATTATAACTTCGCATGTAAAATAATACATCACATTCTTTTATCGTGAAAATAGCAACAGAAAAAATTGGCGCGAGCGCGCGAGACGACAGCGACCGGCCATTTGCACCAATCAGAGAGCGCCAACGTATATTATAATGTATGAAATGTCAACTTTTGATACACTTTAGATTATTATATTTACGTTAAAAATACCTATTAGTTACAGAAATGTTTTTACCATTGTCTAATTGACTAGCTAGTCACAGGCAGATTGTATGATTCGTTATTGTAAACTGAGGGAAATAGGTTAGGTTAGGTTAAAACTGTGACCAAAGGCGCGCGAGCCGAGCGAGCGAAGCGAGCGGTGCCGCGGCAGCGGCCGGCGAGCGCTACTTCCGAGTTGCTTGCAGAAATGTTTTCACAATTTATTGTCTAGTTTTCCGATAAAATGAAGTTCTGAAGCGATTCTGTCGATAACTTTTGTTAAAGATCGATTTTATTTACATGTTGTGCTCATGTAAATAAAATCGATCTTTAGGACATTCGATACTCTGGAACTTCAATATTTAGGACATTTAGTACTCTGAACTTCTATATTTAAGCCTTTCGATGACATGACAGGAGTTTATACATACTATTAGTGGCTATAATATAATATTTGATGACAATTTTAATTAAATTTTGATGCTCAGTTAATGTGGCATGAGTTATAATTTAAACGTACTGAGTTAATAAATTAGAAGCTAATTGAATGTTTTTGATGCCATATATTAATATTTTAGAAGTTTACTGTTTGAATTCATGTTACAAATTTAGATGCTAAAAAATAATCACGATGCTGAGTTGTATTTAGAGTGGCTTTAAAAAAGATAACTTGTGGCTAAGATAGTATTATTTAGATGCTCGTTAATTGTGGCTGACTTAGTAATTTAGAAGGCAAGTTAGATTTTTAGATGCAAATAATGCTATTAAAAAGAAGCCGGTTTAATTAGCACCCTTACTAAATCAATGATGTTTTTGAAAAACCGATCTAATTGATTAAGCGCTATATTTAAACATCGGCACTATAATTCTAGAATCTCTTGAGTTGCATATTATATTTTAGTCAGTTAATCAGATTATTGTCTTTGCTCGTAGAAAGCATAAGTCCTTAAAAACTAATTAATTCTTTACTGCCACAGTACATAAATACTCGTAATATAACCCATACCACCTAGCTTCGCATAAATGCGAAGTATTTGGTGTGTTTGCTATACCTTATTCAAGTCGAAGCGGCAAAAAGATAAAGAAAAAATATATATAAATATCGATCCCCACAAAAAATGATCCCCAAATACTGTGCAATTATTTAAATTTTTATGTAACTAGTGACACTCATGCCACCAAAAAAAAACCTGACGACGTAAAATTTATCCAAATTAATTCATCTGTTTAGGAGTAACGAGAGAACAAAGAAATGGATGGATACACATACAGCTCAAACCCATAACCATAACCCTCCTTTGGGCATCAAAAAACGACTACAAAAGTGTCCATCCACAAAAACACGAAAGTATCCCAAAAAAAAAAAACAATTTACCAAACCAATTAATTCAACATAAAGTCTGTCGCAGAAGATTAAAAGTAATAAAACAATAACGACATTTTATACAATTCGCTTCCACCTGATGACCGTATAGCGTGACTTAGTACAGTTATCGCCGTATGTATGTAACATGCATAACATTTAAGTAGCTAAGTGAAATAAATTGGACTCATATATGAAGCTTGTGACGCCTTACGTTTTGGGGTCGAGGTCGCAATTGGATGGTGTCTAAACGCGCTATTAACCTAAATATAAATTTATTTGATATTAAAAAGTTAATGGTTTATATTAGGATAATTCATAATAATGTCACGTCTGTAATACCTGATACTTTAGGTGGAGATATTACTAATAGCATCATCGTTATTTGGGGTCGACGCCTTCTTTTCCTTCATCTCACTCATTTGCTCCTTTACGTATAAACATAATATGTACAAATAGTGCACCTACATTTTGACAGTTATGGGTATAACTGCTGAGATGTGTGGTGTAATGCAAATGGATAAAATAAGAAATGAGTACATAGGAATAGTCTGAAAGTGGCGCTGGTGATTCAAAAATTGGACGGTAATCGGCGAAACCAGGACCTCATGGTCAGCAATTGTATATGCGAGCACTAGACTTCAGATTTTAGTTTTTTTCCCCAGCTAAAAGTCTAGGACGTGTTGAAGTTTGAGTTTCGGGATTCGTATCACTTACTTCGGTGAAGGAAAACATAGTGAAGAAACCAAACCAGCATACCTGAGAGATTTTTCTCCACGGCTTCATTAATGCCCCAGTCAGAGGCCTTTGGGCGGCAGAAAAACTTTAACACCAGGTTAGGCACTAACCAGGGTTATTGTAACCACAAAATACGTTGAGAGGAAGAAAAGAAAAAAATAAATGACTGTACAACAAGAAATCCTTTTTTATTTTACAAAATTTACATACATATTGCGACTAGAGGTAAAAAGATTGGCAGTGTTAGAAATGGATCTTAGTTATTTCTTATGATCTAAAATAGTAACTTAAGCCCTCTGGACAGGCTCGGGCTGTGGGGGGTGAGTCCTGATGTACTCGAGAGCCCTCAAGATGTACTCGGGGATGGGTTCAGGGGCGGGGGTAGTGGGAAGATGAGCACCCTGGAACAAAACATGATCGTGTTAGAACAATTTGGTAAAATCAGAATAAGGAACAAACAGTAGACCTCCTACGGAACAGCAGAACTCTTTTATATCCATTGTGTCATACTATTCATAAGTTTTTCTGAAAGTCCTAAAGTTTTACTGTACGTAGTACGTAATAATTATAGTATATTATGTCTATCTATCTACATCTACTTTAAAAGATCTAAACAGAAGAAAATAAATAAACTATACAACGGAAATAGAAAATTTTTCTATTTCCGTTGTATAGTTTATTTATTTTCTTCTGTTTAGATCATAGTACTGATTCAATCAACTCGTAAATAAAATTAAAAACTTGGAAATTTGATTGAAGTTGAAAATAATACGTAATAAGAACTTCAGCATTCGATCATTCATTTGTCATAAAACCAAATTGATAGAAATGATAAACAAAATCATGTTTACGAGTTAAGAGTATGAATGAATTAGTTACGTTAACTAGTAGAATCTATTTATAGAGCTTATAATCTTCTCATTCAAAATAATATACTGTCGAGCGACAAACCTAAGAACTTTAATGTTCTACTCAAAGAAAGAATAAAAATGAACTTTCATTTGATGTGCCTTCGTTCGTTAATGTATTTGGTTTTGAAGTCTCAAATTGAAGCATTTGTAATGAATCATAACCTATCTGATAAACTCGAACTGCTTTAGTTTTATACTATTTGGTATTTACCTGGGCATTGTATCCGTTCTCGTCAGCGGTGTAGACGGTCTGGATCACCTGACCATCGGGAGCGGTGTAGGAGTTGGATCCCTGGACAGAGATAGCTGCGTTTTCCTGGAAAAAAAAAATATCATTAGAAAGTGAAATAAAGATCTAAGATGAAGATTCTACGGGATGTTGAACTTTAATTAAAATCAAATCACGTGCCAATGAGCTGATGATCATAATTAAGTATGTGTCCACTATTGCGTACTATTTTGACCTTAGACGAAATACCAAGGTTCAAGACGATATAATTTATATTAACATATTTTCAAGATCATCCGATGCGACTTAAATGTCATCTGTATGGCCTTGGTTCTTTGGTACAATTAATTGTTTTTAGAACTAGTAATTCTATTTTTTATTTTTGCTGGTTCGACAATAGTTATTCCAAATTAATGTAATTCAATTACTAAAAAACAATGAGTGCTGTCAAAAAACGGAATCTTGACAAACAGTGACATGTTAATGAAATAGATCTTGTTTTCTTAAACAGGCACTTTTATAAACAAAAAGAATATTTGTCTTAACCAAAATCTTGGCTGATTTAATAAGCATAAAAACCCAAAGGTACTTACAGAGCCGGCGTTCTGGACAGCACCACTTTCCTGGGCAGCGATGCCGTTGCTGGTCTCATAGGCGTATGAGAACTGTTCAGGTCCTACGTCGGCTTCCTGCCTGAGGATCACTGCATCCTGATCAGGGTTGCGCGCGATGTGCGAGACATCGGCGGCGACGACGGCCACGACGGCGAGAAGTGCTACGAAGGATTTCTAGAAAGAGGGCAGATTAATGAGTATTGGGCTTAGAACAGAGAGCTAGTGGCCTATTTTGGATTTTGAGATCGTTACAAATTTAATTTAATTTCACTAAACGAATAAGTAATCAAAAACTAGAATTTAAAAAAATATTCTGTTCACTTTTCCACATTCTCAAAAGTTAAAATTGTCTTCCCTGCAAAAGCGGGTGAATTTCCGAAATTGTTGTAACCACAACCACTTTTATTAAACGATTGTTTTAAGCCGCGAACTTAATATGAACAAGAATAGTAAACCACGTGATTGGTCATATAGCCGCCATTCTCAAATACCAGCCAATGATGCAACTTTATCTTCACTCACCATCTTGTGTGTGTCAAAGTTAACAGACGATGTATAACTGTGATTATAGAATAAACGAGCTGCGGTTTTATACTCGACCCTCTTCCTTCGTATATGGTCCTAAACAGCGGCATTTGCATTATTTTGCAACAAAGAAGCTCTGGTCTTCAATATGATTTGTTAGTTTACAAGGTGAACGCGATTCGATGATTTTTCTGTGATCAGACCATATCCGTGTTTTTTTTTCATTCATTATCGATCTTCGTTTGGATTGGAACGTGTCATTTTTAGTGATTATGTGTGATCCCAGGCCGGTTTACCAGGCCTTGGAAAAAGATTAATCTTCGTAGTATCTTAGCGGTATTATTGCAGTGTTTTTTTACACTAAAATTAACAGACCTTAGAGCTTATTTTTCTTTTCGGAACACTTTTTGTTATTTTCTTGCATTTTAACCAAGTTCGTTGTAAGTACCTAAGATTAGTATGTAAGTACCCATTATTTCATTACCTACTTCATTTTCGTGAAGCAGTTCTTTAGTTTTTGTTTTTCTCAATCTTAATAGTTTTAAAGTACCTTTTCAAAGGTACAGGTTATGAAAATAAGAACGGTAGTACGGTCAGCATCAGAAATAGATTAACACTACTCAAAGTTTCAAAGCAGGTTTTTTAATAAAAACTTGTTAGATATTACTCGTTACTAACATGTTATCGAAGAGTAAGAAATATTTTAACGAATAATGTTCTGAAACATTAAAAATATTAGCTAGTCTTGTACATCAAGGAATTAAAATTCCGAAATGTTCAGCTACTTCTGATGCTGACCGTACATAAGGTTTAATAAGTTGATAATAAATTGAATTTTAGATCTTGATTAACTAAACTTTGCAAATAAATGATTTACGTCCAAATCGTCAATATTGGGTCTATTGACCCAACTTAAGTTTTAAGTAAATAGATTTCATAACCCACTAAGTGCAAAATGTTATACATATTATATTTTGAGATAAACATGACATAATATGCGTTTATAAACTAAAGGTTTTATTGCCAATTCTTTAAGAATTTCTTACTATTTTTAAAAAAATATTTAGAATTTGCTTTTGGTCTAAGTCAATACCATGTTCCGTCTCCTCTTCTACCTTGCAGGGATCAGAGGTCACGGTAGATCGATTTGCCAAAATAAATAGGTGTTGTATAATTATGTTATTCATAAATCTCGGCTATAGAGAGCTGACATTATATAGGCTAAAGATTTCTGTTACAGATGAAAATCTCAAATATTGTCTTACAGTTTAAATTGTTTATTTTATTTATTTTTATTTCAAAAAGGTAAGTCTTGTAACTTATAAACTAAGCCCCACAAAATGTTGACGTTGCAATGGTTTGACGGTGGTTTTGGCGAGTCTCTAGACATACTTAAATGTACTTACTTAATATCATTTTTAACTTAACACATTTCTAAATAATATATATTTAATTAACGTCTAAATCTTAGTTTGTCAATCAATATAGTTAATTCGAACAGATAATGTAGATACATACATAAATATTTGTAATTACTATGTGAAGACACATGCTTAACTTATGTACTTCAAGTATTCAGTATATTTTTTATTTACAAGTATCAATAGCAAGGTTAATGTGAATACAGATTATAATGGGTGTAAGAAGACCCTTCGTAAGGCCGATGGTTCTCCTCATAATTGCGAGATTTTTTTTAATCTATTGCATAGATTCTATCGCGGGCCTTGAGTTGAGCGTGGAGAGCGAATCCAGAGATTTCCTAACGAAAATATTCAGGATTCAGTATTCAACCAGGTTGCTATGGTTACGGAAAATAACAAGGTTGTCAACTGAGGTTGTCAAATTAGATAATTGTTTGTCTCTCTGCTTTCTCCTTCTAAAATATTCTTACTCGTATAAATTGTGTACAAAGTGTTTTAAATATGAATAAACAAAGTGCATTTATTAATGAAGAAAGTCACGAAAAAATAGTGAAAGAAAATGAGTGAGGAGTGAGTACTCTTTAAACATTCATTTTATTATTAGTACGCATCTATCATAAGTTTTATTGGTTTTTGCATTACTATTCTGCGAATCGGTCTAAAACGATTCGTTTTCTTATAAAATATCTAAAATAAAATAAATAATTTTCATATTTTTCAATGTTATGACACTTAAGTCAGGCTGTAAATACTTTAAATTTTCTGTCATAGAGTTTCTTACTAGCTTAGTTAGTCTATGAAGGTTAGTTTTGATTTATTTGTACATCGCGCGAAATTCGAAGATCAAACTCTTAATATCGTTATTTTTGTTCAATTTTTTTGAATGAATAATTATTTTGGTGTGTAATTACACTATTAATACACTAATAATATATTAATTGCATAAGTTGATAAAAAATGCTATGCAATAGATTTACCGCGGCAGTCTCCGAGTGCCACACGTTTTTTTGTTCTGGACTTGACCTTGGAAACCTTAATTGAGAAAGTGGAGGTCAAAGTTCCAACTATTTCATATAATTTTTTTGAGTTTTGTTTATTTGTTACAATGAAGTTGTGCTTTGTGTGATGTTAGGTTCGTTAAAGGATTTCTTACATTCTACCATATTATCTTTACTTTAAATAGGTACTTCCACGACTCCCAATGCAACAATTAGCAAACTATTTGAGTGCGTTACATTATGTACGATTATAAACCGTGACTATTCATCCAAAATAAATCATCTCCTAGGTATTATTTTTAAATAAATAAAGATACTTTAGTTTAATGTACAGAGCGCTTGGTTGATAGCTTCGTGAAGGGTATATGTGCATAATTACAAACATATAAATAGTTTTATGTTTCCTTTGATAACAAAAACCCCAAGAATGTATTCCTAGATTTGGTGTTTTATTTCTTAATCGACATGTTTCAAAAATAATATCGTCAAGGAATATGTTTGCGACTAAACTTCTTACTTGATTGTTGATTCACACCACTCGGCGCTCCAAGAACCGCCGTGGTGCGAAACAGCCCATTCTTAAGAGCTCTTCTGCGTTTCACACCGCGGTCCGAACCGCTCGTGGTGCGAAACGACGAAAGACCCATGTCTTATAGTGGTAGGTTCGAATCCCATTTTTTTTTTCTATATTTTAAAGAAATTTCCTATTTTTTCAGTGTAACTGGTAGTGCTTGTTGGGGAGCAAAGCTCGTAGAACACAAATTATTATGAAATTAGGTTGCTGCCCTAGTGACTTGGTAGTTTGTTCGACCCGGGAACCGAACTCAGGAGCGGGTAAAGTATTATTGGGTTTTTCCAAGAGGAACTCTCACAGTCTCTGGATATGTGGCCAGGGCGAAACCGGCTTGTCTTACAACCAAAAATTCGAAGACATGTAACATCTGTGCTTTTGTCCCTCTCAAGGCGGAGCGGAAGGGAGACTTGTACCGACTTTAACCCACTCACGTTCCATCATAGTCCTTTGTGTTCCTGGACCACGGCATTACCTTCCAACAGTGACAGACAAAAGAAGCTGTCCGATTGCTGTTTAATACTCGTAAGCATGCTGAGCAGGTGTCATCGATGATCACAACGGATGTAACAAGATTCCTTAACAGATAAGTTATGCAGTCGGCTCTTTGACTAATATTATATCAAGATCGCCGTGTTACCACATGTTACAGTGGTTTAATAGGTATTTCTATTACTTATGCAGCCGTTTTACAAAATGGGATTGAAACCGTATAAAAAGTGTTTCATAGCGCTTTGTATTCCAATATAATAGTACTTATCATAGGAATTTATTTTCTTTCCTTTTTTAGGGTTCCGTAGTCAACTAGGAACTCTTATAGTTTCGCCATGTCTGTCTGTCCGTCCGTCTGTCCGTCCTCGCTTAATCTCTGTGACCGTTAGCACTAGAAAGCTGAAATTTGGTACCAATATGATTGTGTATCAATCACGCCGACAAAGTGGTAAAATAAAAATTGGAAAAAAAGTGTTTTATTAGGGTAGCCCCCCTATATGTAAAGTGGGAAGTGATTTTTTTTTTTAAATTTCAACGTTATCGTGTGATATATTGTTGGAAAGGTATATAAAAATAAATAGGGGTTTACTAAAATAATTTTTTAGAAAATATGAAAAAAATCTGAAAAGTAGAACTTTATAAGAACTTTCTAGGAAAATCATTTTGAAAGTGAAAAAAATAAATTAAAAATATAGATAATTATATAAAAAAATAAAAAAACATAATGGGTACCCACCTTTAAACTCATAAGTGGGAACACTTATTGTGACGGACGGGAACCCAGACCCGAAACATCTATCAGTAGGCCATACAAATATTAATTGTTCCGCGCGGTGCGGGACACTCAACGCAGCAGTCCAATCGCTTAGCCACTGCACCAACCGTGCCGTCAAATAAATTCCATTACCTTACTAAGATTCTGGTCTATCCTTGTACCATTCAGCCATTATATCGGAAAGGTAGCTGACAGGCAGAAAAATGGAGTAACTTTCGCATTTATATGGATATTGACGCATATGCCTAGAATTCTAGATTATGTCAATATACATAATATTATTTCATCATAGTCGAACATAATGGATAGGTGAATTTCTAAAAAAATACCAATGTGTAGGCATTGTATGATTTATTCAGATCAAATAATTAAGCAACTTTATATGTACTACGTTTTAAAGTATCTGTAAATGGCTACTAGCAGTGTGGTACACACGGCTACACATCAAGCTATACAAAACCAGTATAATCTGATCGTTCATTGTGCGAAAAGATCTAGTAAAGTGAGGCCAAGATTAACTGGTTTTGTATAGCTTGATGTGTAGCCGTGTGTACGTGTACAAAGTGTGATATTATGTAAGTAAATAATAGACCATACATAATAATAATAATACATAGGGCGAAAATAAATTGGATGTCAATTTATCATTGTAAATGAAATGCTTTGACAGCGATTAACACTGGCTTTCTGGCTTATTTAGTAGCTGCTTTACACAATGCATTACAAAAGTACTACAGTAAGTGTGACGCCAGACTGCAAAGTTGCAAACGCGGGCGCGAGGCGGGCGCGGCGGCGCGGCGAACTCAAACGTATGAACTTCATTTGAGTGTCCATAGTGGGCACGCGGGCGTGGGATGCGGCGCGGGATGCGGCGCGGGCTACTTTCCGCGGAGAGCACGCGGGCAACTCGTGCCATAGCTCGTTCATACAAGTGGCCGCAGCGAGTGCGCGGGCGGCAAGCGATAAAGCGCGCGGGAGCGGTTATCTCAAACTATTCGAGCTATCGCGCGCGTTGATGTGATGGCGTCTTCACAATTAAATGCTGAAGAATTATTACGTGCTATTCAAGCACGACCTGCACTGTGGATGTCGAACATCGTCTATACAAAAAAAAAAAAATTGCTCTCGCAATCTTTCATAGAGTGTGTAAAATTCTCCTTCATTTTCTCTGGTTAAATTAATTTTATTTTTTTACTTTTATCATTTGCTATTTAAAGTAAGAATTTTCCAGTAAAAACAAGTCTTCTTCATCCATAATATAGTTTGAAAAACACTGGACACTACAACATTCGGAACGAAGCCGCAGTCGACTGCGGACAGCACAAACGCGCGCGTTTCCGCACCCGCGCCGCTCCCCGCACCGCGCTGCCAGTGTGGCCCAGCACTAAGCGAATTCGAAGAATTTTTAATACAAGAAAGTGAAAGAAATCAAGAAATACTCTTTTTCTAAAAGGGGCAGTTTTTTACATTTTCCGAGGGTTTTTTTTTATTATTATAAATGGGCTTGATCTTGATTGTCTTCATATATTTTCTTTAGTTCATCATTTCCTTACCCTTTTCCCATTCTATTTGGGGTCGGTGCACTACCATTTCTTCTTCCATTCTCCTCTGTCGGATGTCACGTCATTTACTCCTTTCTACGTCATATCATTCCCCACGCAATCTTTATTTTATTTTCTTCGGCCTTCCTCTCCCTCTCCAGTCATGAACATTAATATCCATCACTTTTTAGTCGTATATGTTTGATCCGTCCTCCTTGCATGTCCTTACCAAGACAGATGACTTCCTTTTTTTTTTGTTCTGTAACAGGCACCACTTTCAAACTTCCTCAAATATACTCATTCCTTACTTTATCCATTCTTGTCACTCCGCACATCCATCTCAACATTTTCATGTCCGCTACATGCAATCGATTTTCTTCCAGCTTTCTAACAGTCCATAATTTCTTTCGATTTAAATAGTACTACTGTTTACAGGTCTAATTACGGATATGTATTTCCATTGGTGAGTAGTACAGTCAAACAAGCTAATATGCATACAGCCAGCTAACTTGTATTTACTTTTAAGATTCTATAGATTACATTTAGAGACTGATATCAGACGATACAGCGTTTGGCATCAGTCGCTTAATGCGAAACGCTTTATGAAACAAAATTGCAATCGATATTTTCAGTGTACTACAATTATAGAAAACTCTACCTGTATACTTATATTAGCTTGTTCGACTGTACCTACGTACACCAGACACAACACCCGAGTACTAAAGAACTTTACACCTTTTTAGGGCTCCGTAGTCAACTAGGAACCCATAAAGTTTCGCCATGTCTGTCTGTCCGTCCGTCTGTCCGTCCTCGCTTAATCTCTGTGACCGTTAGCACTAGAAAGCTGAAATTTGGTACCAATATGATTGTGTATCAATCACGCCGACAAAGTGGTAAAATAAAAATTGGATAAAAATGTAATATTAGGTTAGCCCGCCCCCCTATATGTAAAGTGGGAAGTGATTTTTTTTTAAATTTCAACCCGTGTGATATATTGTTGGAAAGGTATTTAAAAATGAATAAGGGTTTACAGTCTTAAAGTCTTCAATGCTTGCATACTGCCATGTCTTACATACGGATTCCAAACTTGGGCTCTAACTGAACAACAACAAAGTAAACTAAATATATGTCAAAATGGGATAGAGAGAAGCGTACTGGGAGTAAGAAGAAGGGATAAAATACAACTAAAAAAGATCAAAGGAAAGACTAAATTTTCAAAAGTTCAATCAGTATGTAGAAAATTGAAATGGCGTTGGGCAGGACATAGTTGAGAGAAAGGAAAGAGAAATGGAACAGACTAATAACGGAATGGTATCCAAGAGAAAGCAAAAGAAGTAGAGGAAGACAGCCAAAGCGATGGGAAGCAAGTAGCTGGGTCAGAATGGTTACGCACAGCAAAGGACAGAAACAAATGGAAATCCTTAGAGGAGGCCTTTGTCGAAAGACAAGCTGTTAAGAGAGGAGATAAGACGACTGCCTAGAATATGTTTTAGTATAAGTTTTATGTTTTTTTTTAAGTTTTCTTACGTCTATTGTTTTAATGTTTAAGTAATGTTTTGTAAGCTAAATTCTAACAGCAATAAAGGCTTATTTTATTTTATTTATTTTTAAGGGTTTACTAAAATATTTTTTTGATAATGTCAATAATTTCGAAAATAATCGCTCCAAAAGTAAAACACAATGTGTCCCTCTAACTTTTGAACCATAAGCTTAGAAAATATGAAAAAAATCTGAAAAGTAGAACGTTATAAGGACTTTCTAGGAAAATCATTTTGAACTTGGATGGAAACAACAGTTTTTGTACAAAAAAGACAAAAAGTTGTACAAAATAATTTCTGGACTAAGTTTGTAGTATATTCGTCTAATGCAAGCATTTTTTTAATGGATACCCACCTTTAAACTCATAAGTGGGAACACTTATTGTGACGGACGGGAAACTACGGAACCCTACACTGAGCGTGGCCCGACACGCTCTTGGCCGGATTTTTTCATATTATTATTATCAAAAACGTTCAGTAGGTATAACAGTAAAATTAAAGTAATTACGATATCGTTTAAAAAAGAGGAATATCTACATGTCGCCTCTCAAGATTACCATAAATCTAAATACGTACTTGACATTAGAATAAAGAGCAGGTTTAAATATGACATTTTATGATAAAAACAACAAATAACATGGATTTTTTTGCTGTTTGATTCATAGTAAGCACAGTTGTAAGTACGCAAATAGATAGCTTAGACATCTCAAGGCTATTTCAGTATTTATTCTCCAACAACAAGGGGCAAGAAGACCCTTCCGTTCAATTTTAGGTCAGACAAAGCTTCATTGAGTTTCCATTCGGAACTCTGAGCACGGAGTCAGGATTTGCGCTTTATTGACGGCAATAGGCTTGCTCCAATTTATATGGGACTTATACGTAACTGGGAAAATGATCATCATTCTCCTGCCCTTTATCTTCATAGCGTGTCGATGGCAATTTTTTTTGTTTGTTTTATTTGTTGAGTTAAACTAAAATTTGTCCTGCCCTTATATTGTATATCTATAGTAACACATGTCTTGGCTTACTAGTTAAATAGGTATCGTTTCTTGTAATTTATATCTCAGGCAACTGAGACATGGTCATAAAACATAATTTTATTTGAAACAGTAAATAGTAAAAGGTCACAAATGCACTAAATATTGCTTGGAAACTGGCTTGAAATTGATTGTCGTTTTTTGTACGGTGTTATTATAGCTTGTTTTCATCTCCTATTGCAAATTTGACGCAGATTACCAAAACTCGTTTTGTTAAGCACTAAAATCAGGAGACCATCATTTTATTTAAAATTAAACTGCACCCACTAAACATACCAGTTTATTTTTACAATAAAATCCTTACTAACACAACATCACGTTTTTTTTTATGGCAGGTACAAGGCCGCCACACTATTCCCAAACCACTGTAACTCCTGTTAGCCAGAATCAAAAGTGGCGACCACAAGAAAAGCGCTGAGACAATGAAGCTCGACAAAGTCCCAGAGAAACGATTTAACTGTCTTGGATCCCGCAACGAAATTAATCAGAAAAGAATAGCTTAGAAGTAGAAAAAATAACACGATTATTATACAGATGAATATGTTCTACAATAATAGTCAGATCATTAACCGTTTTTGTAATGGTCAATGTATCGGAAGTTTGGCCCTGACTTATAACAAAACTTATTATGTATTTCAAGTTCAAACAGTATTTTTTATGGAATATTTTTACGATTATTTTTAAACACTGCATTTAAGCCACTACAAGGTATGCTTTTATTATTATTTCAACTCGATAATTAGCTGTTACTTTAGTATTTAGTTTCTTAGAAATTGGTCAAAGAGATTCATGGACTAATTGTGTGAAGAACGTGTTGCGCTGATCCCAAGGATATCGCTCTGCCCAAGAGCGGGGGGGGTCATTCGATGATTTTCCACCCACAAAAAAAAAAAAAAGGGTAGGGAAATGATGATGAGTCAATAAGGGTCACCAAACCTTAAACTACGCAGGCTCGACTACACTTAGCAGATAATTCTTGGGTTTGATTAGTAGGTCAAGCAAAGCATTATTGGCGTTTAAATGGACACTTATTCAGTCTAAAATCACGTACGTTTAATGACAACGGACTCTTAATCACGTGGAAACATGTGTCCCACTACTTCTCACTTCAGCACACTAACACAACATGTAACAGAGGGTAAGCCTATTTCCATCAACCAGGCACTAATTCATACTCCGTGGCTGCTACTGGGAAATTGCTAATGGAAACACTCAATAACACTGAGCCCGACCTGGGAATCGAACCCAAGAACACAATAGCCAATAGTATCAGCCTACTTGTTATGTTAAACGAAATACAATAAACAGAATAGTCTGTTTGATAGCACATTTACGCGTTGAATCGTAAGCATCCGCAACGAAGTGCCGCTGAAGTAGGCTGGGTAAGCGGACTTCCGCACCGCATAGTCTGCCCTAGTTGATATGAGACCTACAGAAGCGATATGCGCGAATTCTTCCGTAACAATGCGACCAGTTGCGGCTTTGTACGTTACGTTAATGTTGCTACACTTTGTACCTAATTTAGTCCACTTAGGATCGCTAGCACTTTAGTTTACGTACTTCATATGAAGTTATAGTGCCGTCTTAAGTTCACGAGTTGGTCGATATTTTAGTGCAAAGGTGTTTGCGCCAACACAAGTACACATTCTGTAAACTTACTCACATAGTCCGATGGGGCGCCAACCGCCGAGCTGACATGGTCAGAAGGAGATTACAGACACAGGACCAGCATAGCTATTCACAAACAATCGGATCAAAACTGAATCGAACATATCGTATGTCTATCTCACTCACTTTCATAATGCCAAAAAAAGATAGACATAAGACTTGTCGAAATCGAAAACGAATCGAAGCATTGTGAATTGGCCAGCTTACGTGCTTTCCAAGGTACGGCATTAAATAGTAAGTAGTAGAAATTATTTTAGTAAGTAGTAAACCGATAACCTGGTGAAGGTTGCGGGGAAAAGCTGGATGCAAGACACATGGGACCGGTCAATGTGGTGACGCTTGGGGGGGGGGGGGGGGGAGGGTGAAAGATGAGTAGAAATTCTTACGAAAGTTCGATCGCCGAGAGCTCTGCCACCGCTCTATTTTTTGTAAAAAAAAATAATTTGCCTTGTTAAATTGTAAAATTAATTTGTTTTAATTTTTAGTTAACGCAGCTAGTCCAAGTTGCGTTAACTTAACCAAGATGTAGTTTGGGAACATCTGTTTTCTATATATATTCAAATAATTATGACTTGTTACGAAAGTCATAGCGCTAAGTTACAGTGGCTTAAGTCAAGCAGCAAGCCTGGAGCAAATTTGGCAGAATCAGCACGCTCTATTAGAATAGTGCACTGCCCAGTGATTGCTTCATGCAGAGCAAAGTTCTTTAGTAACCCAGAAACTCTCTGCGAGATCCTTACTAACACCGAGGAGCTGCTGGCCTTTCTCGGTTAGCTGGGGTGGATCGAATTATCCGCCGTACACAAACTATACGCTTCTGACGTGGAGTTGCAGGCACCAGCCTGTTATACTATATTATTATGTCGCATCATGGGTGGCCGAGATGCGAAACATCGGGTCTTCGTCATGATCCGACATAGTTTTACTTAGATGTGGGCACTTTGTGGGTACTCGAGCGAAACAGAATTTAAATCAAGTAACTTTATTTTAAATAGGCTGACGGTTTTACATTTTACGAGAAACAAACACGTGCGTTGGTATTACTGAGCGTCTGCCTAGACTGTCGGAGTTCAAGTGAGCGAACACATCCGTCCTTTCGCCAGTCCTTGCTGCATCCCCTCTACCGACGATCGTGTCCAAGCGGTAGGGCGCGCTTGCGTTTCCGGTAAAGATTTATTAATTTCCAAATCGAATTATTAGATGGCGCTGTCGGTTGCACCATGGCGCCATCAATCCACGACATATACAATACTGAATGTTTTCTTCCAATTACCCTTTCCTTATTTTACCAAACATGAACAGATATGCGAACCACGGTTAACCCGAAGTTCAACGAACTATTAAGTAAAGTACGAATTACGTTACCAATCCTTACATGTACTTTACTTATATCGGGTCCAAAATTTCAAATTACAAATACTCAGACTTTATGTACATAATCTTAATTTATATTGCGTGCACGTTATTCTATTGCATTCCTCGAGTTTAAAAGTGCAAATAAAATAATATAATAAACTGGTATTACTTCATTGAACAAATAATACATCAATATGTGGTTTTGAGGTTCTTGTGCTTAAAACTAAACCGGGTAGTATTGTAGAAACTGAAAGTTGCGGTTACTCATCAACGAATGGTAATTAACTAATGATTGATGACCACTTCTCCTTTCAATTGAATTACAGTTTGATTTTTCCTAGCCTGTCGGTGGCTAAATAATACAGATGTGCTCGTAGGTCTAGTAGTCGTATGCGCGACTGCTGGTAATGACGTCCTGAGCTCGATTCCCAGGGAAAAGTGTTATTGGGTTTTTTCCATAACTTGTCAGTTGCAGCCATAGGGTCTGGCCTGTCTGTAGTCCTCGAGGGGTTAGGCAGAGGTGTAGCTAATAGTACAATCACATCTTACCAGTCATATTTAAGTCCCATGTAATAGGGGGCAAGTCTATTATCATCGACAGGTCAAAGAGAAATTTCTGATGGATAAACCCAAAAACAATTACCCTACCCAGGAATCGACCCCGGACCTCATGTTCATCAGTCGCTAGCAAGACTAGGTCAAGTAGGCAGTCGTAAAACTTTAAACTATAGTAACTTTAGTGATTGACATTAGAGATATATAATGATTACTTAAACCGTCACTTACTACTGGTTTGACATACAAAACCTTCAATAAAATGTCAAAATCTTTACTAAGTGATGACTTAAGTAATTATTAAACATCTCTGAGTTCGGCAGTTAAGTTCATGTATACATGCGCGTCAAGTTACATATTATATATTTTAATCGTGTTGGGTAAGCCCAGCTTGAATGTTATTTACGTAAAATTTAAATTGACTTTCAAGGTTGCTTCGTAACACGTGTAACTCGTATGTGTAGCGGACGCTAGAGCTAACGCGGAGCGTGAGGTTCTGAGTTCGATTCCCTAAGGCCGGCCGAAGTGTTATTAGTGTTTTTCATCAGGATTTTGTCAGTGTAGTAGTCTGGAGTCTTAATTTATACCCAGCTTATGGCCACCTATCTAGTTTTAAACATAGCGACAGTGGTGATGTTCTACCGTCATCATTTGCCTAGCTTTTTCCCAAATATACTGGGGTTAGGTTCCAGTCTTACCTTACGCAGCTGAATACCAGTATTTTACATGGAGTGACTGCCTATCTGACCTCCACAACCCAGTTAGTATACTGGGTAATAATTATAATAAACTAGCTGAACCCGCGCATGCGTTGCAATGCGTTTTTCCTACCTACCTATCTACTACCCTACCTACTACCCTACGTACTACCCTACGTACTACCCTACGTACTACCCTACCTACTACCCTACCTACTACCCTACCTACTACCCTACCTACTACCCTACCTACTACCCTACCTACTACCCGACCTACTACCCTACCTACTACCCTACCTACTACCCTACCTACTACCCTACCTACTACCCTACCTACTACCCTACCTACTACCCTACCTACTACCCTACCTACTACCCTACCTACTACCCTACATACTACCCTACCTACCACCCTACCTACCACCCTACCTACCACCCTACCTACTACCCTACCTACCACCCTACCTACTACCCTACCTACCACCCTACCTACTACCCTACCTACTACCCTACCTACTACCCTACCTACTACCCTACCTACTACCCTACCTACTACCCTACCTACTACCCTACCTACTACCCTACCTACTACCCTACCTACTACCCTACCTACTACCCTACCTACTACCCTACCTACTACCCTACCTACTACCCTACCTACTACCCTACCTACTACCCTACCTACTACCCTACCTACTACCCTACCTACTACCCTACCTACTACCCTACCTACTACCCTACCTACTACCCTACCTACTACCCTACCTACTACCCTACCTACTACCCTACCTACTACCCTACCTACTACCCTACCTACTACCCTACCTACTACCCTACCTACTACCCTACCTACTACCCTACCTACTACCCTACCTACTACCCTACCTACTACCCTACCTACTACCCTACCTACTACCCTACCTACTACCCTACCTACTACCCTACCTACTACCCTACCTACTACCCTACCTACTACCCTACCTACTACCCTACCTACTACCCTACCTACTACCCTACCTACTACCCTACCTACTACCCTACCTACTACCCTACCTACTACCCTACCTACTACCCTACCTACTACCCTACCTACTACCCTACCTACTACCCTACCTACTACCCTACCTACTACCCTACCTACTACCCTACCTACTACCCTACCTACTACCCTACCTACTACCCTACCTACTACCCTACCTACTACCCTACCTACTACCCTACCTACTACCCTACCTACTACCCTACCTACTACCCTACCTACTACCCTACCTACTACCCTACCTACTACCCTACCTACTACCCTACCTACTACCCTACCTACTACCCTACCTACTACCCTACCTACTACCCTACCTACTACCCTACCTACTACCCTACCTACTACCCTACCTACTACCCTACCTACTACCCTACCTACTACCCTACCTACTACCCTACCTACTACCCTACCTACTACCCTACCTACTTCCCTACCTACTACCCTACCTACTACCCTACCTACTACCCTACCTACTACCCTACCTACTACCCTACCTACTACCCTACCTACTACCCTACCTACTACCCTACCTACTACCCTACCTACTACCCTACCTACTACCCTACCTACTACCCTACCTACTACCCTACCTACTACCCTACCTACTACCCTACCTACTACCCTACCTACTACCCTACCTACTACCCTACCTACTACCCTACCTACTACCCTACCTACTACCCTACCTACTACCCTACCTACTACCCTATCTACTACCAGCTAAATCCGTCCAGCCGTTCTTGAGTTATAAATGGAGTAACTAACACGACTTTCTTTTATTTAGATAGATTATGGTACGCCTTCTTAAGACTGCTTGTCAGACTTTCGGGCCACTGGCTACCTGATATGTCTGTCATCATCATCATCAGCCATAAGACGTCCACTGCTGGACAAAGGCCTCCCCCATAGTAAGTAATTAGTAGTAGTAGTAGTAGTAATTTTGTACGCCATAATATTGGCAAAACATAGTGCTCATTTTTAACAAAGACTATCTGTAATACTTACCTATGTTTTACAAAATAAATGATTGATTGATTGATTGATAGAACGCCATAACGAACGGCAGCCTGCCGTTTACATCCACCGGTTGCCCGCGACTCTCACGATGTCGTCAGTCCACCTGGTGGGAGGCCTACCAACGCTGCGTCTTCCGGTTCTTGTTCGCCACTCGGGAACCTTCCTACCCCATCGGTTGTCGGATATGACTGTCAAAGATCTTCAAATGTGTGGCGACTAGCGACATCTATCGCAACACCTGCGTACTAACAACGATCGACAGAAAATCCTACATCGCGCTATGAACATTATCCGCGACATAAGCCTATATAGGAGTTCCCGACTTACAACTGTCGGGCAGTTAGCCCACCGGACACAACACCACCCGTCCGGTCGGAGGATCCTCCCTTTTCAACGGGGGATGAGGAGCTTTACACCTTGTTCCTCACATCCCCCAAAAATGAAAGGACTACGGTTTAACGAATCACGGAGGAATCTCGGTCTGTAATGATGTTAACCCACCCACAGACCGACCTTTGCGGCGGCTCTTATTATTCAGCCACGCGCAAATAAAACTCCAATTCTACCGTGTGATGAGGAAATAAAATGTAATATACATAGTTGCTGCTCTTAAAATAAATTCCTCTGTCAACACGAAACACGTTTCACAAAAGAAGATAAAATGTACTGTCGTATCGTTTCGTAAAACCCAAAGTGCAAAGTTGAGATAGTTTCAACTCCACAAAGGCGAGTTTGTCATCATAAATAATCAACTTTAGGCTATCAATATCAAGAATGTTTCGTAACTATCAATGAATCGATGCGTTTCGTGTTTTTCGGGGAGTTTTTTAATAGGTTTAGTAGTAAAAAAAATTGTTTATAATCTCATCGTGCCTGTAAACTCTAAAGGGATGGACAGAGATGTCCTACACGTAGCATAGTCACATTTCGGCAGTCATGCTTAAGTTGCAAATACTAGGTAGTTCATGGTTTCTTTTTGTAGTCCCTCACAAAAGGGAAAAAGCAGTGTTTCTCTCAGGCCTGGGGCAGTGACGATTCGTCGCTTATTCAATAGTTCCCACTAGTTCTATCGTAGGACTGTGCAGTAGAACTAGTGGGAATGTTCCAAATGTACGAGACAGAATCGAGCACAACAGCGAACAAAATCAAACAAATACTTCCATGATCCCATACAATTCAATGCATCCATCAGCACAATAATTTGAGCTGTTTACATTCACTGCCATAGCGCAAACCGTTTTTCAACCCAAAAAAAGTCGTTTCCCAGGAACATTTCATGTTCAGAATCCTTTGTTGACGACGTCGCGCGTCGTGAAGGTCCTTCACGAAGCATTCGCCGTTTGAACCTTATTTTACATTTAGTCCTAGTAGCCATCGATGCCGAAAGCACTTTTGTGCAGATATATGTGCGCAGACTTCTCTTCCATAGTCCGATGGTCCAGCGGCATTTGTCACGGTCAGCCATGCCATTGCCATTGCCATGCGGTATGCCATTGGTCCAGCGGCTGATCCCTCAGGATCAGCCGCTGGACCAATGGCATACGTATTTTGGAGACACGGCGGATATAATTAAAACTTCAATACAAATAATCAAAACAAAAATATTTTATTGACTACAAAATGGCAGAATGGCAGTAGAGTTTGTACTAGCTTCAAGCGTGGTCGGTTGACGGCGCGATCTTCTTAACCGTAAGTAGGTTGGGGTTGAGCCTTCTGGTAGTTGTCAGCTGGGGGAGGGTGAGCCGCGATGTAGGCCAGACCACGGAGGATCGCCTCAGGGGTTGGGGGAGCCACGGGGAGATGGGGACCCTGTGAAATCAAGAAGAAAATTAGAAGAGTTGCAATAACAGAGTTGTCTTGTCAAGACCACGTACGTACAAAGTATTTTTAAACATTTTGCAAGAGAAACTATGAAGGTTTTCCATTATTTTCTATCGAAAATACTAATAATACTACTAGTATTTTACAATGCAGCGAAGAAGTATTAGTAATTGGGTTAAGCAGCCGCACATTTGTGCAGGAACGCCGCAATACAAAAATTCAATAACTTTGTACATTTTTCATTAACCATCTCCACACTACAGGAGGGCTGCAGTAGAATTTTTGTATTATTTCATCTGTCAACTTACCGCGGGCTGGAATCCGTCCTCGTTGGCAATGTAGGTCACCTCGACCGGTGAACCATCGGGAGCGGTGTACCGGAAACCGCCAGTCACTTCCTGGGCTGGGTAATCCTGGAAAATACAGAAATTAATGTCAATAGCGTAAATCATTATTTGCCTGAATGTCTGTTTTGAGGCGTGTTGCTACAATATCATAACATAAGCGTATTATTATCAAATTGTTAGGTAGCAGTCGCAATAGGTTGATTTTTGATTCCAGTAAAACTCTGAATGACATAATCAAAACAATAAACCATGCGGAAACGAAATTAAGAAGATAATTTATCAAACCCTTCCTTGTTAAATTAAGATTCTTTATAAAACAATATAACGTTAATAATGAATCCCAAAATACCTGCTGTAATTTACTATGATCACACGTGGTAAGAACGTGATACAAAAACTAGTTTCCATCAATTTATTTGTTGGCGACAAGGTCTCCGAAGCTTTTATTTAACGATCAATATAATTTAAATATATTCTCAGTATTACTTGCATTAATTAACATGTAGTTAACATATATTTGGGCCTTGACACAACGTCAAATGGTGATATTGTCTAGACGAGTGGCATCACAGTGCTTTATGTTAGATTAGACCGAGCTCTATGAACGTTACTTAAAACATACTTTGGCTTACCACTGTTTCCTTTACTGCCGCGCAGCTGTAAAACTTACAGTGTGTGCCTGTGCAAGATATAGATGAGAACAACTGTAAGACACACTACGTCAAGTAATGTTTGTAAATCTCGATCTATAAGACACCCTTCACCTACAAAGTTGAGGCATTGAACTTCTGCAATATCTATGAATTATTGTTTCTTATTTGCTGTGATCCCGTCATTAACATTAGTGCTGATGACTTTGTTATAATCTACTTTGTGATTAGTTGTGGCTTTAACGAATTGATTGTTATGACGGATAATAAACATGAGATAAACTGGTTTAGGTTCTTACTAGTCGGAAAGCACGTTAAGCCGTTGGTTGCGATCAATTTGATTTGATTGAGATCTTTGAAAGTCGTTAAAGGTAATCAGCGGCCAAAAAATCTAACTACCAGTCTTACCAAAGGGTAACCATTGTTTGCTTCTATTTGTTATGCCACTAAAAACACACTGAAGAATACTTTGCATCTAGATTGTTTTAACCTTACTAAATAATTCTAGAAATACATTTAGGAATAACATTTTGCATAAAACTTAGTCTTTAGGCAGATTCCACTTAGCTATGCATAAATAATGCAGTGGTGTCCTTACTTTGGCGAATTAAATGGAATTGGAAATAAATGCATCTCAATTCAGGTGTCAATTGCTTTTTAACCATTTTTGGTAATGGAATGTTTGCAGGTATGTGGGATAGTTTGTTACATCGTATAATAACCTAAACCCACATCAGGCTCGCTTATTGAGTTAAAGTCCACTTTTTTCCTTATTGTGTTTTAAGTGCCTAATCTGGTGTCAGTTGTATGCCGCCAACGGGCTTCTGACTTGGCTTTACACGCTGGTTTCCTCACGATATTTTCCTTCACCGAAGTAAGTGATGTTTATACAATTCGCACATGAATCAGAAAAATCTGAAGTGCGTGTCTTGGGTTCGAACTCGCGACTTCGGGACTCTTCGGTGGCTCGGAAAGTCGGGACTTGGTAGTCCGACGGTCACCTTACTAGACTATCACTGCTACACTGCTGACAGTACATTCTCTCTCATAGAGGAGTCAGGAGAGGCCTATAACCAAGTAGTGACCACATTACAGGCTGATAAAACTACCAAGTATCAAATGAATTTGAATTAGTATTAAAAAAATACGTTGTCTCTCTTGTATCGTGGGGTCGTTTACCATTTAAACAAATAATTTGATCCCTTCGTTATTTTAATAAAAACCCGATTTTTATTTGACATTGCCAACTGATGCGGCTGTTACAATCACGGGTTAAATTTAAAAGCATAACTTAAATAACCTTCACACGTGGTGCAAGGTTTTCTATATATATAAATTATCTATTATAAAGCTGAAGAGTTTGTTTGGTTGAACGCGCTTATCTCAGGAACCACTGGTTGGAATTGAAAAAATCTTTTTGTGTTAATAGTCTATTTATCGAGGTAGATTATAATTTATAAGCTATATTATATGACGCAGACGAAATTGCGCGATACACTAGTATCGGAATATTTTGTTACAGTCTCTAAATATTACTCGTAAACCCAGTTTTCCGCAGTTGGTGTCCATCCGACAACTTCCTTCTCTCCAAACCAAAGTGCGATTTCCTTCTGTGCAGACTCCACACTGTCAGAACCGTGGATTACGTTGCGGCCTACTTGAATGCAGAGATCGCCACGAATGGTTCCGGGTTGTGAGTCAGCTGGGTTTGTAGCACCGAGCATTTGACGGCTCGTTTTAACTGCGTTGAGGCCTTCCCATACCATAGGAACGACAGGTCCAGAGCTCATGTATTTCACTAGAGCAGGGAAGAATGGCCTGGATGCTAAGTCACTGTAGTGTTGCTGAAGTATTTCTTCTGAGGGCCACATGAACTTAAGGCCGACCAACTTGAATCCTTTCTTCTCAAAACGCTTGATGATGGTGCCAACTAGTCCACGTTGGACACCGTCGGGTTTAATCATGAGGAATGTTCTTTCACGTTGTTCCGCCATTTTTATTAACGACGACTGTAATAATGAATGTGAATAGACCCTTAACTACGCCGAAAAGAACCAAGACTTGTTCTCTCTTTCATTGTGAACCATACCTGGGAACCTTCTAGTTACGAAGATATTGGAGGTCCAAGTTCCAACGTTTTCACAACATATAAAAAATATTATAACTTTAAAAACCCTAAATACTTCCATGGCCCAAGTCATTTCCCAGCAAATAATTTAGCATAGAGTTACTAAGTCTGATGTTTATAATGCTTGACACTTAAAAAACTTAGTAAATGGTTTCTTTAAAGCTTTTTTTTAAAATGAATGTACCAAGTTCGACATATCGATATGCATGTTTTTAAGCATCGCCACCATGAACTGCATACTTAAAGTGGTGATACGATTCAACTTTCTGCAGAAAATTATACAAATGTACACCAAAGACGCTCTACGTACAATGTCAATTAAGAGCCCAATTATAGGCCGCGCTGATTTAGTTAATAGAGTCCAAAATAGCTCACCGTGTTCTGGCTCTTCAGGACTCCTCGTGCTTCAGCGGCGATTCCATTGCCGGTCTCATACGCGTATTCGAAGGCTCCTTCGGGGGTTATATCGTACGAGCTCCTGACGATAGGCGCGTTGGACTCATCCTTAAGGACATGAGAGACGTCGGCGCTTGCGCACGCAACTGCTACGGCGAGAACTACTAGGAAATTCTGAAAGATGGTTTTATAATATTAAATTGAGAATTAATAGCAGTTAAGGAGGTATGACGAACGATGAAAAATAAACCTTTTAGCTATGATAAAAATCTTGCTATGTTAAAACTCATAAACAAGACAATAAAGAAAACAGAACTAAAATCCACTACACGGATGTTAGATTACAGAAATAAAATATTGATTTTTAAGTAAAAAATAAAAATTAATTCACATTAGAAAAACAATACAAATGCAACTTTTATTACTGCATAATAGTCAAATAGAAAAAAGACAATGCTTACCATTTTGCTATTGGGATGTCAACTTTTTGTTTCAATCTGATTTAGGTATGAGAGAACCGTCTTTATATACCAAACGTCCAGAATAGAAATGAGGTTTTATTCGTTTTTTTGAACCGCGATTGGTCAAAGACTATAAATGTGATGCAGATTATTCGGAGATGCACTTTACGATGCATAATAATATAGTTAATTTTACCAAAGATGTGTGACCGCTGAATTCTAATCAACCGCTCTGCTCTATATAATCTTAGTATGCGCATGCTTTAATAAAATTAATACATTATCTTTTAACGTGACGCCAAAACTGTATAAATTTAAAAAAGCGGAATAAACCTGCGATGGGAGTTCTATATGCCAGACGTCGAAAATGAATCAGTTGAACTCAATCGGCTTCGTCTTACCGGATGCAGCTGAATACTAATATTTTACTTGGAGCGACTGTCCATCACAAGCCAGTTAGTACTGGGTAATATAATACCCCTTTCAAATCATCAAATAACCCCCCTCCCCCCCGCTCTTGGGCAGAGCGAAGGGGAGTGTCACACTTCTTCTGACTAAAAGCCAACCCATGTTCCTTCTTCGCCCTTGTGCCGAGGCCACGTCATCTCTTTCGATAATCCGCAGCCCCGACGGGAATATAATACCCCTTGATTGTCAGATTTCCTGGTCACTGACTACCTGTACAGAAAGCCAGAGCCACCAGAGCAGTGGTGGCCCAGTGGCGACTTACGAACAGTGAGTCGTGGGTTAGAACCCCGTCAGGCGCATTACTTTGTGTAATTTATATCATCACCACTGCTTTCAAAACGGTGAAGGAAAACATCGTGAGGAAACCGGCATGTCTTAGAACCAAAAAATTCGAAGACATGTGACATCTACCAATCCGCATTGGGCCCGCGTGGTAGATTATAGCCCATCCCTCTCCTAGAGAGGAGGCCTGAGTCCCTGCAGTGGGAACATTATAGGCTGATGATGATGACGATGACTACCTGTACCGGCTGTCAAAGATCTAAAAATGACAGCCGGGACCAACAGCTTACCGTGCTTTCAGAGGCTTGGAGGAAGCTCGATAATTATATAATGAGTGGTCTCTCATCCACAGTTTAACCTAGGCAAGCGCGGCTTAACTTGAAGATTATTAGATTAAATTATTATTGATCTTCGAGCTCCATATTTGGCGTTTAGTATAATTATTATGAAAATATTGATAAGCCCAAAGCAACAAATTGCCCTTTTTACCGTCAGAAAACAATCCACCACTTCATGACTAGTGTTAAAACCTAAACCAGAGAGAGAGTACAAATACTAGTAAACCGTCTTCATCGTTCCATAGTCTTTCCCAAAATGAATCGTAAGTTGAATATTATTTAATTAATAACAAAATAATAATAAAATTAATTAGGAAATTATGCATAAAACTGGCTAAAATCTCACTAGCTTTGGGAAAAAGGATTAAAAACTAATTAATAGAACATTCAGATTATAATAATGTAACTTTGTTTTTTAGTCTGTCTTGTCATTATTAAAGGTGTAGGTAGAATATACAATACTACGTATCAATTTCATGAAGGAAACAACTTTACAGTCTTTTTTCATAATCCCAATTCTCAAGGGTTACTCGTATTTGAAGTCGCCTTTTGTTTGCCATACATCTCTCGCCATGTTCCTACCCTTATCCCACTTTATTTAGGGTCGGCGCAACACGTTTGCAATTTCACAAGGGAATGAAAATAATCAAAATAAACCTAGGGTAAAAAAAACGTAAATTGTTGTTTGCATTATTATGTACAGGAACCAGGGTGAAAATTTAAAACAAATTCAAACAAGGTGGAAGGGACATCGATGAACAAACGGTTACCAAGTATTCAATAAAATCATTCCGGACCCCGACCACAGTTAATTTTTTTTTGGTAATTTAAATCAAAATCAGGTGCTCAATTCAATTTGACAGCAATGTGTTGCATTTGTCGGAATAAGTATTTTTTTTAGATTTCGCTTGAAAAAATTATAATTATGTGCAAAATGTCTAGTAAGAACGTTAAGACTCAGTTAAGACTCTCATTGCCTTATGTATTTCCTCGCTCCCATCCACAAAATAATCATCATCACCATTCTTAACACAATCCATCCAACTTTCCAAAGACTATTCTCTCGTCGGTTAAAAGGGCCAGTCTCTTGTCTAAGTATGTGAGAGTTCATCGTTCCTTAAAACCACATTACAAAATCTATAGAAATCCTTAGGCAACAAACTATTTGATACTATAAAGTAAGGACTGTCCCATCTTCACATAACATTTGAATAATCATTGGTGCCCAATGTGATATTTTAAAGCAAGTGATCTTTACTTAAAATGCTGCTCGAGTAGGTAATCGTTAGCTGCTCTGCTTGTCGCTCAAGGTTATAGGTACCTATTTTTTATTAGGGTTCCATACCTCCGCGGGCCTGTGGACGGTGAGTATTGGGCTATCTCGCCGTCCGTCCGTCGTGTCGACGCGCAAAGAGATGTTAGAAAATTAGAAAGGGTTCACAAGTCCCGACGCCTGCTAGAGCTGCGGGAATGTTCGAAATTAATACCGTGGTCCTGGAACATAAAGGGCTAATAAGGAATATATCTTTCTGTCTGTCCAGCCTCTTTTTTTGAAGGAACGCGTAGAGGTAACAAGTTGAAATTGATATAAAAACTCGGGTATCTTTCAACTAAGAAAACGTCACACTTGTAAGTTCTAAAACTTGTAAGTCAACGTTTATGTCACGATATTTATACATATTTTGCGATTTCACAAAACCTATAGGGCACTTCCTGTTGACCTAGAGTCATAATTTGTTTTAAGAAGCAGTATCTTACTGCACATGTTAGGGAAAAAAAAAACGTAAATGTGTAGTTTAATAACGAACATCTATTTTTTTAGGAGGGTTGGAAACCATGAAAGCTTCTACTGACCAAAATCCACCCATGTTCCTTCTTAGCCATTTGTGTCAGCGGCCGCGGTGTCTCTTTCGAACAACCCACAGCCCCGTTGTTCAGAACCTTTGGTGCGCGAATCCAACTCCTCTTCACCGGTTTTTTATGCCGTTTTCACTGCAGCGCGATATCTTACTGAATACCCGAAATTATATTGATCTATTGGAATTTCAACTCTCGAAGCAAAGCTGAATGTTGAAAATCCAATATTGCATTCAAGTTGCGAGTTGCCAGGTGCAATCTTTGATATTATTGACATAGCACCCATAAACTTTATATTGACTTGTTATTAGTATTGTTTGCTATTTTTAGGACAATAAAGCGATGACTTCATTATTTAATAATTCGAAACGAAATAGTTCCTGTATAAAGTTTACACCGTTGTTATATGGGAAATGAATTCCTCTTAAATAACGGTACATGTTTGCCCGTTAAATTACATAACATCACACCTGTAATACTCGTAGGGTTAGGTAGAGATGAACACATATTTCGTTAGTTAAGTTTAACCTCAGGGTATTTTAGTACTAGATGACGTGGCCTCGGCACAAGGGCAAAGAAGGAACATGGGTTCGGTTTTTAGTGAGTAGAAGTCTGACACTCCCCTTCGCTCTGCCCAAGAGCGGGGGGGGGGGGTCATTTGATGATTTTCCACCCACCAAAAAAAAAAGGGTAAACCACGATTGCCTAATTGTTCGTGTGTGGATGGGTGATCTGATCACATATCGAGTTTACAAAAAGACATAATATAGAAGTATTTATTTTGAATTCTCGAGTTCTTATGAAATTAGATACCGTACCAATACATATACATAATTTTAATTACACTCGGAGTCAAGTAAAGGAAGTTTGTTAATAATACTTGGAATTTAGATTGTTTTTTCATCACCGCTGCTCTCAAAACGGTGAAGGAAAACATCGTGAGGAAACCGGCATGTCTTAGAACCAAAAAATCGAAGAAAATAGGTGACATCTGCCAATCCGCACTGGGCCCGCGTGGTGGATTATAGCCCATCCCTCTCCTAGAGAGGAGGCCTGAGTCCCTGCTGTGGGAACATTATAGGCTGATGATGATGATGATGAGATTGTTTTATTTAACATTGCAAGACTGCCTCATTGGTCTAGTAGTCGTAATCGCGTCTGCTGATGTAGGAACTTCTGTCGATCGTTTTGTTAGTACGCAGGTGTTGCGATAGATGTCGCTAGTCGCCACATCACTCCCCTCCGAGACCGCAGGTCGAAAGCAGATTGAGTCTTGGCGCTTGTCAGCCAGTGGAAGGTTCCAGTGAGTCGGAACCGGATGCCGCATAGTTCACGGTGAGTCGGAACTGTCTGCGGTGATGCCCCAGTGGGTCGGGGTGATGCTGCATATAGCTCCGGTGAGTCGGAGTGATGCAGTGCTGCGTTGTGGCTGGCTGCTGCGTCGACCAGGAGAGAAGTGCGTCTCTTGCTGACCGGCCGAAGTGCAGTGTGCTGTGCCAAAGTCGCTGATGGGCTGGGGGTGATGTCCAGGAATGCGCTTCCGCTGCATGCTGGTGGACAGGATACCCCATGAAGCCGTGGCTGCTGGCTGACGGTATGACTCGCTGCTCGAAGGCGAAGTGATGACGAAGTATGAAGTGCTTGCACGAAGGCTGCGCTGACGATCACGTCGGGGTCACCAGTTTGGGGGATAGGAGGAACAGGGTGTAAAGTTCCTCATCCCCCATTGAAAAGGGAGGATCCTCCGACCGGACGGGTGTTGTGTCCGGCGGGCTAACTGCCCGACATATTTATGTAAGTCGGGAACTCCTATATAGGCTTATGTCGTGGATAATGTTGATAGCGCGAGGAACTTCGGCCGATCGTTTTGTTAGTACGCAGGTGTTGCGATAGATGTCGCTAGTCGCCACAAGGTCCTTGGTTCGATTCCCGGATGGGGCAAATGGTTATTGGGTTTTGTCATCAGGTATTTCTCAGTAGCACCCACGGAATCTCAATTTGTGTTTGATTATTGGCAATAGGCTCACCCCTATTACAAAAGAATTAAACGTAACTGGCGAAATCTGGGTGCACTATTAGGTACCGCCTATCCCTTTGGAGACTACAGGCGGTTCCAGCCTGTTATAATACACTAGCAAATGTCACACGGTTTCACCCGCGTAGTTCCCGTTCCCTTGGGAATACAGGGATAAAAAGTAGCCTATGTCACCCGGGGATAGTGTAACTTCGCAACGGCGAAGAATTTTTCAAATCGGTTCCTTAGTTTTCAAGTTTATTCGTTACATACAAAAATATAAATATTTCCTGTTTATAATATTAGTATAGATAGCTGAGTATAGACCGCCATTTCCTCTATCAAACTTGAATGTCCTGTAAGTCCCTTATGATTACTTAAAACTTTGTCAATTAGGTATTTCCTCTTGATCTCTTCGAACTTTCAAGGTTAACATTTCGATTCGTGGACATTAATTTACTAGTGAAATATGCAGAAGAAGCAATTACACAACAGCTTTCATTCTTTATCTAACTCCCACGCAATAATACGGCTAGCAACCAAGCAATATGGCTTTTAAATAGATGCATCGTGACCTTTTACATTTTATAGTTCAAATACGATATTTTATTACCGTGTCACTGTTTCCTAGTAGGTACTAATAATGTCGATTTTCCTGAACGGGTTCAACAGAGTTGTACATATAATACACACAACGTTTGGATAGTTGTATGTCCCATGTTATAGTAATTAGTAGTAGAGCGTAACCCTATATATCTGCGACAGTTAATTTTTTTTCTTGTCAGAAAAGGACAATCCAGGACGATTTTCACAATAGCGTTTACGAGTCCTAGATAAGGAAGCAGTACTATAACCACTCAAGCGTAATCGCGGGAACAAGTTCACTGCCCATTTTTTGAAATGTCACTCTTTAAGCGAACTTGACAGTCAAGTGAAACACATTTCGTAGAAAATATAATCTATTTTGGTTAAAAGTACACGATGTTTTAAGTTTGTTGTTGACATTTATTAATGTTGGTATTAACAGTATATTAACATAGTGGTTATATGTCGTATTAAAGACGATTTATGATTAGCCTTAAGGCATCCTTCTTCCTTATAGCATTACAGTAACTATTTACGACAGACGGATCGTCGAATACCCGAAATTCACCTTTGAACATAATTATCATCGTCGGCGTAACACATTTATTTTCATCCATTCTTCTCCATCAACCGTCGATATCACTCCTCACACAATCCATCCTTCGTTTCCTTGGTCTTTGTCTCCCTCTCCATCAACATTTATATTCATTTCTTTCTAATCACATTGGATTTGTCCCTTTTCATCACATGCCGATTGTCCATACCAAGACAGCTAAATATCTAAGACTAAGGTAGGATAATAAAACTGGAAACTAAACTACGTCTTTGTTCTAAAAAGTAAGTGACTAAAAGTAATGAATATGAAAGTTAAAGAAGAAAAGAAAACGAAAAATTGAAGGTTAATTAAACAGACTTCACTGATTGTACTCCTGATGTTTTATTTTTAAATTATGTCTTTTTGCGGTGATTTGAGGAAATATCTTTGTTATTTCACACCATAATACCTATCCTTCTTTAGTAGTTTTTATCGTTTTATTTGGTCTAAGATTTCCAACAACATTTCCGAAAATAATTGAATGTCAAAATCATAAAATAAAATCTTGGACAACTGCATGTCATGTATATTCATTATACCTACAGTCATGAATAAACATAAAATGCATGTCTATCTGGTCTGCCAACAAACTTTATTATGAAACTAGCTTATGCCCGCGTCTTTGCCCGCGTGGTGTTCGGTGATTGTTGTCCCTCAGGATCGTACTACCACGATACAAAATATTTTATGTATTAATTTAGGCTACAAACTAGCTGTTGGCCAAATTTCATTCAAATCTGGTCATCGGCTCTTGCGTGAAAGAGTAACAAACATCCATCCATCTGCACAAACTTACACATTTTATTTTTGTAAGCCTAGTACTCGTATTTATTTATTTATTTATTAATAGGTTACCAACAGCTTCTGTGTGCAACATATATTTTATATATATAGCTTAACAGTCTTGGACTTACACAGTCGCCAATTACTGGTTAACCAACATTCGTAAAAATAAGTGATAACATAAAATCTAAAATTAAAATTAAAAGTGCCTCTAGAAAATTAAATACAATAGTAACTCCTACAAGATATAATATCATAGAACTAAACCTTCGAAAAAAGCGGTATTGCTATAAACTTACTAAATAATTACCTACAACTAATTCACAAAAAGTAAAACATAAAATAAAATTTAAAAAAAGAGACAACGTTACTGCTAAATCAATAGAAATCAATAAAAAAATGAGATCGAAACTGAGATCTTACGAATACAAACTATTATAATAAAAAAATAGTAAAAAAACTAAATCTAAGAGAATTGTTTTTACTAAATTAGTATAATATTGTGTTGCGATTTTCGGGAATCCAGTAACTGGATTTTAAAGTTTTTTGTGGAGCCATGGTAAATGTCTACATCAGGCGAGGATTTGATAAAAGAATTCATCTCTCTGCAGAGTCTGTTAAGTGGCGAGTTCACCCCAATATTTGTGTTCGATCCTTGAGTATTGAATAAGTTCGTCATAGGATACCTGGGCATATTGTAAGGTACTTTTAGTCCGATACGCTCAACTAATTCACTGCAGTCTAATTTATTATTGACTAATTTATATAAGAACATTAGGTCTTGCGTCAGTCGACGGTCGCGCAGACTGTTCATTTTAAACGCTTCAAGACGTTGCCCATATGGACACCGGGGAGATATTTCACTGAAGGTATACGCTAGATGTTTAGTAAAGGCCCTTTGGATGCTTTCGATTCTTTGTGAGTTTACTGCATAGTGAGGGTTCCATACTACGCTGGCAAATTCTAGGTGGCTGCGAACTAAAGCGTTAAACAACACAGTTTTAGTTCTTACCAGCTTAAACCCTTTAGTACTTCTTTTAAGAAATCCCAGCAACCGTGCTGATTTCGTAACTGTGGTATCGATATGGCTTCTGAAATTTAGTTTAGTGTCCATGATGACTCCAAGATCACGAACCTCATTAACGGGTTGTAATGATTCTCCTTTTATTTTGAAGGAGACAGTATTAGATTGCTTTTTCCTAGAAAATCGTATGTGGCTACATTTTTGTACGTTAAGCTTCATGTTATTTAGGACGCACCATTGCTCAATTCTATCTAAATCATCCTGAATTAGGGAAGCATCTTCATCTGAGGTGATAGTTTTATAAATTTTGAGATCATCTGCAAACATTAGATATTTACAGTGAAGGATTTGATCACTTATGTCATTGATGAAGAGTGAAAACAGAACTGGTGCAAGGTGAGAACCTTGAGGAACTCCTGAGTCAGCATAGTAGGGGTAAGATTCGTAACCATTAACAACAAGAATTTGCGATCTACGGGATAAATACTATGAAAACCAGTTTAACAAAGAGCCATGAATACCATTGTATTCTAACTTTGATAGTAGCAGCGAATGGTCAACTTTATCAAACACACTGCTGAAGTCCGTGTACACGGCATCTACTTCTAATCTTTGGTCAAGAGCTAGCGTTACGTCAGAAATAAACTCGACAAGGTTTGTTTCTACGCTGCGTCCGGCTTTAAAACCATGCTGACTTTGTGAAATAACTTTATCAATGTGGTGAGTAATAATTGGACAGACAAGAGACTCAAAAACTTTTGAAAAACATGATAATATTGAAATAGGGCGGTAATTTTTTACGTTAGCAGGATCTCCCTTCTTGAAAACCGGGACAATTCTTGCACTTTTCCATACTTTAGCGAAGGTTCCTTCGGCAAGAGAAGAATTAAAAATTAACCACAACGGTAGGGTAAGCTCATGGCAGCAACGTTTTATTAACAAAGGTGGTATGGAATCAGGCCCAGCCCCTTTGGTGGCATCTATGTGTTTTAGCTTGTTGAAAATTTGCATTTCCGTAAGCTTAATAGTACTTATGACAGAGTCAATACCTGAAAATCCATTGTTAGTATTGTTAGTATTGACTGGGTTATGACTAAACACAGACACGAATTGATCTGCAAAAAGATTAGCAATTTCAGGACCACTGCTAGCCTGTCATTCATAAACATGTCAGCAGCTATGCAAGATTCCCCACGACGTTTATCTTTTATGAACCGCCAGAAAACTTTAGGGTTTTTGGGAATATCGTTTTCAATTTTACATTTATATGTATTGTAACAGTTGTTTATTAGTGTATGGCAGCGACTGCGAAGTAATTCAAAAGTTTGTCTGTCTCGGGGATTATTATATTGACGGTGTTTCTGTCTAAAATTCTCTTTTTCAGATAGGGCCCTAATAAGTGAGCCAGTATACCAAGACGGATATTTAGATTTTTTCTTAGTATATTTAGGTACAAAATTATTGATAGCGTTTTGTAGCACACTGTAAAAGGCTTCAACCCTTTCATTCACATCAACACACTTAAGAAAAAAAAAAAATCAAATCAAAATCAAATCAAATCATTTATTTGCTTGGAATGCAGGTAATTACAATAAAGTTGTTATAAAATATAGTGGAGCCATATAACATTCTGCCTGAGTTTTGGCATGCAAAAATTTAACAATTAATGTGCAGTCTCAATATTATAGTGAAATTATCAATAAAAACAGAAAAAGATTGTAATACTAAAATTCTAGATTAAGCACATAATGATATAATGTTTTATTAAATTATTATAATGTCAGTAATATTAAATTGCTGGAATGTCGCACACAGAAGTTAAATAATAACACAAATAATCACATAACGAATAACAAGATGTCTGAATCATAAAAGTATAAATAGGTAAGATTAGGATTAAAAATTTGAATAAAAAATATTACAACAGGCACAAATACAACATTATAACAAGTCATTATCAAATACAAGTGGTTATTAAATAATGTCAATACTATAAAACTGTTGGAATGTCACACAAAGGGTCAGTTAAAAATAAAAGTATCATACCAATTTATATTTTTCATCTCTTGATAGTCAGCTTTAAAAAAGTTATACCCGGAGCGATGTTTTGGTTTTAATTGTTGCAAGCTTGACAGAGGAATAGAGATGAGCAAGTTGGGATGATGGGAGTCAAGTTTACTAAGCAGGTCATTAGGTTTAGTAACTACACTCGAGAGCAATGAATCCGGGTCACTTAAAGAATGTTAAAAATGTCGGAAACTAAAAATGATAGGTTAATGCAATAAATTGTATTTAATAGACAATGTAATACTCCTTAAATGAAGGTATTAAAACTTCTTAGTTGTTGTAAAGTTATATCATAAAAAAAAACAAATTTGAAAAAGGGCCACTTTCGAAGATGGAACTGCGTAATTACAGCATTTGGTTTTGCTTTTGTTTGTAATCTGTCATTTATGTGGATACATAAACCATGTTGATAGTGCTCTATATTCATTATTCAAGCTGAAATTATGTCGCTTACGCCTGAAGAATGCACCAGAATACTTACAATGCTGGAAACCGGCCGGAGTCAGCGCGATACAGCCAGGACTGTCGGTGTGTCGCTGTCAACAGTACAAAGAGTTCTCCGACGTTACGAAGAAACTGGTTCTAACCCACGCAGACCAGGAACGGGCAGAAGACCGATACTTGGTGAACACCATGCTTCGAAATCGCTTTGTCACAGGAACTGAACTCACAAATCAGTTTCGACGCCTCGGAGGAAGTAACCCAAGTGCATGAACAGTAAGACGTCGGCTTGCTGAATCTAACTTAAAACCCCTTAGACCTGCAAACGGCCCTAAACTGGAGCGTGGGCATCGTATTTCAAGACTAAGATATGCCCAGAGCCACGTAAATTGGAGTATTGAAGATTGGTCAAAAGTTATGTTCTCCGACGAATCAAAATTTATGCTCTACAAGCACGATGGAAGACACAGAGTGTATCGAAGACCAGGGGAAAGATTCAAGCAAGCATGCATCGAAGAAAAAGTAGCCTACGGTGGTGGGTCTGTACTTGTGTGGGCCGAAATTTCTTCTGAAAGTCGCACAGAGCTGGTGATCATAGAAAACGGCTCTTTAACTAGCGAAAGATATGTGGAAGAAATCCTCAATGATCACGTTGGTCCATTTATGGTCAATTTAGGTGAGGATGCTATATTTATGCATGACCTCATACCGGTAGGATTGTGAATGACTACCTTCAAGAGATGAACATTACTCGTATGGAGTGGCCAGCGCGCAGCCCGGATGTCAACCCGATCGAGCATGCTTGGGACGAGCTTGGCAGATGCGTAAAACAACGAAACCCTCCCCCAATCACGCTTCGTGAGCTCAAAATTGCTCTCACAGAGGAATGGGAGAATATTCCCCAAAATCGTATAAGGAACTTGGTGTACAGCATGCCAAACCGCGTAAACGCAGTAATGGAAGCACGAGGAGGCAATACGAAGTATTAAAATTCAAGAAAATCTTAATAAAGTTCAAAAATTTCATGTTTCCTATTTTTGTTTTAAGGACAGATCAGCAGTTTTTTTCTTTATGTAATTTTGTGTTAATAAAATGTATGGTGACTCATATTTTTTTTACTTTCATTTAAGGAGTATTACATTGTCTATTCAATACAATTTATTGCATTAACCTATCATTTTTAGTTTCTGAGATTTTTAACATTCTTTAAGTGACCCGGATTCATTGCTCTCGAGTGTATTATATCAGATATATTACCTAAAACTAGATCTAAAAATCTATTTTCTGCGTTATGGATGGTATTAAATTGATGGAGTTCATTAACTGACAAAAAGTCAACAAATGAGTAACCCAGTGCGTTCTCATAGTTTGATGGTGAAATATGACAAGAAGACTAGTCAAGTTCATGGCTGTCTACGGAATGTCACCTTAGAAGCCATCTTTTAGGATGATATCACTCTTGTGAATATCAGATGCGGTGAACGTGTGCGGAATACCTAAATGGTAATTGACATTAGGGCTGTTATGAAACCTCTCCTCCACCACTCCGCGTATTTTACGGAGGTCTAACTGACAAGTCCTTCATGCGGTAGAGGTTTATCATGAAAGTTCGAGATTACTCCATGTCACTGCTACCACCATGTGGTTCGGAACTAAGTGATAAAGAGAACCTTGTTTAAATATAACATAAACATAACATCACGCCTGTAATCCCCGAAGGGTAAGGCATATAATTATTGTGTACCTGATAATACACTCTCATTTTGACAGTTATTGTTTAAGTAATTTCCCAGTATCAACCACGGAGTCTAGATTTGTGCCCCATTGATGGCAATATCCTCGCTCCCTATGTTATACATGTTTAAATTATAAACCACAACTAAATCGCCTAAGAGATTAGCAATGTAGCAAAAAAATCCTACATTATCCCCTTTTCTCCTCTCATAATTTTGATTGCCATAAGGTGCACTTTCCTCATCAATTTTCATCTTTTCCTTTTTTTCCATCAGTCATCCAATAAGATGATCTGTGTGACATCCCTAATTCACATTTACCTATAAACTTTTAAAGTTGGGAGTCTTGTACTAATTCCTTTAAACTCGTCATAGCGTATGCTTGAACAGGGTATTTCCGTTCTACTTTTATGGCTTTAGTAAATTCTCACGGTATAACGTAAGTAGGTACTTACGGTACTTACTAAATATTTCTGTAGGGTAAGTCGGAGGGAAATTAATACATTCATGAATTTGATACTTTGGATAAAAAGCAACAGGAAATACATATTATATTCGAAGATGGATTCGTCTCATTAGTCCAAATGTTCCTATACCTAGATAGGTGATATAAAAAAAACCGGCCAAGTGCAAGTCGGACTTGCACAAGAAGGGTTCCGTACCATGACTTCTTATAGGTTTTCCTGTAATCTATACTTGTTGAACTAATTTATTTATGTACACACAAAATACAAAAAAGGATAAAAAACATAAAAAAATAGAAGAGCACAAAGGTATTGCTTATTTCATGTGAAATTTCTTCCAGCAGACCTGCGAGAGGAAAGTTGGATTAGACACGTAGACACAGTGTGTAGAAAAAAAAATGTTTTTTTTTTTCAGAATTTTAGGTTCAGTAGTTTTGAAAACAAGGGAGACCGACAGACAGACACACGAGTGCTCCTATAACGGTCCCGTTTTTACCTTTTGAGGTACGGAACCCTAAAAAGGGGCTACTGATTCCAAGTTTTGTTTAATGTAAACCATTAAAAAAACATAACGGTATTTCCACCAACTCCCAAAATACTGGTAGCTAGTAATAAAGCAGTTTGCAATCAATATGTGGTGCGTTTCGTCTCACTCTGAGCACGGTATGTAGCGTGCATGCGACGAATGATGAATTTATAATGCCAACATAATGTCGTTAATCACTCTAGGGTTGAACGGTCGTAGTAATGACGAATAAAACATTTATTTCTACTGATTTGTTTCCTTTTTTTTGTTGGATACGAATGTTGTTGCATGGTGCTAAACCGGAAATTTCCAATTTCATCATCAGGTTTGCGTTTTCCCAACTTAGTTAGACTCGGCTTCCAATTTAACCAGATCTAACTGAATACTTGTATTTTACATAGAACCCCACAGCCTACTATCTGACTTTCATAACATAACCATCAAAAATAACCATTCCGAGGCGAGGGTCTCGGAAAGGTTATTTTCATTATTGATTTTCTTTTTATTATTAAAAACTATACATTTTAATTACTTTTACTACTAACGTATTGAAGGATTAGATAACTCAGAAAGCTCGACGGTAAGAGCGACCGAAACGAGCTAGAAAACTTTAGTGGCATGCGGTAGACTTACCTACTTAAAAATATGAACACACATAATGATACACAAAATTCGGTAAAAGTTCTTTCGAGACTCGTTTTACAAGTGATTTTTTATTTTTTTTAAGAGAGAACAAAAATTTAAGGCTAAATTTGCCGGCCCTCTAAAATCTACCGCCCTAGGCACCAGCCTACTCAGTCTGCTGGTAAACCCGGCACTGGCCCTCCTCTCTAGGTGAGGGATGGACTTTAATCCGATCACCGATACCTAGTCGACATTCCACACATTCGAACGAAGCGCTTTGCTGGGTCCTTTATTATGCGCACAGCCAAGGAGTGGAATTCCCTGCCTGTGTCGGTTTTTCCGAGTTCATATAACCCTAATCTGTTTAAGTCGCGAGTAAACAGGCTTCTACTGGGTAAGCTCGTTCCATCGTCGACATCATCTCTGCCCTTAGGGCAAGATTGAAGTCAAGAGCAAGCCCATTTATAATATAATAAAAAAAAAAAAAAAAAAAAAATCCACCACGCGGGCCCAGTTGATAGATGTCACATATCTTCGTTTTTTATTATTCTAAGACGGCCTGTATCCTTACGATGTGTTCCTTCACCGTTTCGAGAGCAGCGGTGATGAAATAAATTACACAAAGTAATGTGCCTACCAGTAAGTCATGGGTTCGAACCACACACAAAAAAGGAGTTTCCCTATGTGCAATTTTACATTTTTCATGTACAGAATGCTTGGTTGACCGTACTGTGAATGGTCCCAATACAATTTATATTTATTTCCTTGTGTTTTATGCATGCAACAACGACATGAATCTGTCTAGAGAATCAACTCAGTTGTACATTTAAATGAAACCGTCTAGATTACAGCTCGGCTCGAGGGAAATGAATACGACAACACACCGGCTTCACCGTACAATACTACTCTAGGAACGTGTCAAAAAAGTTAACAACGTACACTGTACAGTCAGCATCAGAAATAGATTAACACTGACCAAAGTTTCAAAGCAGGTTTTTTTGTAAAAACTTGTTAGACAGGTTTTTTTTGTAAAAACTTGTTAGATTTTGTTAGACTCTTTATTATAAAGGTATTGAAGAGTAAGAAAAATTGTAAAGAATAATCTTCTGCAACATTAAAAAAAATAGCCTGGAGTCCTGTACTTCAAATCAATAAAATTCCGGAATGTTGAGCTACGTCTGTTGCTATCCGTACGACGTTCACGTCAAACCAAACTTTTTATATTTAATCTAGGCTTCCATGTTCTCTCGAAGGATACAGGTGGCTTTTTTTGTGATTCTGTTACTTTCCTTTCTGTCTAGGTGCTATCTTCTATACATACAAATAAACATACGTGAATGAAACCTAAAAACAAAAGGGGTTTGAACTTTTTTGTGTGGAAGCTGGTATATCGACCCACCGCCATTTTGTTTTTTTTTTTCGAAATCGCGGCCCACGATGAAAGTGGTATGTATGGATAGAAGACATACAGACGAACAAAAAATGTCATGAAATATGGTACCTCAAAGTGTCACGTTACCGAGATATTTGAAGGTAAAGATCGACATAATTATGAGTACAATGACCACATAAAAAGTAGACCTTTTACGTGTCTATAGGCGTTGATTATTATTATTACTGGCTATTGAAAGAGAGTAGACTACATTACATACTACTAGGAGCACGAGAAAACTATTTTTTGACATAACATAACGTTTCATTGCGATGCTAAGCGATTTTCTCGTGCGCATAATATTAATCAACCTGGGAACTATTATTTGGATACAATTTAACGTTTATACACGTAATAAGGCTATTTTTTTAAATATTTAATGTTTGTCGTTGTACTCATTTGTCGATCTTTACCTTCAATTATCTCGGTAACGTGACACTTTGGGTACGGTTTTACTTTACATTTTTTGTTCGTCTATATGTCCTCTATCCATACATACCACTTTCATCGTGGGCCGCGATTTCGAAAAAAAATCAAAATGGCGGACAGGTTGATATGCCACATCGGTTCTAACCCCTTTAACTGACTTTAACTAATCAAAATTTTACTGTTTTTGAACTGGACGAGATCAATAACTCATATTTATATAAATTTGAGTTAAACAGAAAAGTGTAACTGTACCTACTTAATTAAATAGTTTTTTTTTTGGTTGTTTTTATTGTACTTATTAAGAGTGGCAACCCTACTCTTCTAAGATTGGCAGAATTATAAAAGCTCATTTGTCGAATGTTTCCTTGACTCTAACATTTTAATATTAATATTAATTAATGTTTCCTTTCGATTAAAACATAAAAGGCTAAATAATTATGAGCTTAATGCAAAACATTTAATTATCCGTAAGCTGTTAATCTTCCGATTGTAACAAAATTTAAGATTGGATATTAAAGTCAACGATTCAATCTAAATTTATTAAATAATGGCAACATTCCAATGCATGTTTCATTTATTTATCGTGTTGTTACCGCTTTTTTTTTTTGTTTTAAATGTTGACGAAACCACGGGCATTTCTTTGTCAATTAACTTTTCACACGGTGAAAGTGACAAGTTCATAAAACACCGATAAGTAACATGGGACAGGACAGATTGCTGACAATATTTATTATTATCACTACAGATTATAAAACAAAGTCCTCCGCCTTGTCTGTTTATCTGTCAGTCTGTCTGTTCGTGATAAACTCAAAAACTACAGCACCGATTTTCATGTTGTTTTCACCAATGGATAGTGTTTCTCACACTGACATTATAGTAAAACAAAACAAAAATTGACAAGTAAAAAAGAACTAAAATTATACTTTTTATTTTACTGTGCACACTTGCTTTTCCAACTCACTGGACATTGGCAGAATAGTCGACATCGGCTTTAATTGCCATCAAACAAAAATAGAATAGAATAGAAAAAAGAAATATAAATTAAAGAGTTTGGTAGCTGGTCGCCAACAGATAGAGTGGCTCTCTAGGAAGGTTTCTGTTTTTTTTTTTTAATTCAACCTCTAAAGGAGTTTAATAGAGGATGAAAGTTTGTTGGTATATTATTCGATATTCACGCAAACAAAACCGCGGGCATCAGCTATATAGTATTATATAAATGAGAAGGAAATATTGACAACATATATTAAGTTTGACATTGAAAATAAATCGCAAAAACTGCTCTTTAAAAATCAGATGACTTTAATAATGCATGCCAATGAGGAATCAATAAAATTTCCTTTTTTCAAATGTATGATTTTTGTGCCACACACCATTTCCCTAAAGCTTTTAAAACGTGACAACAAACAGCATTTAATATGTTCGACAATTAATGAATATAATAATATTATTTTTGATTTTATGACCTTGGGTGTCCTTGTATGTTTCCTCATTTCAGTTCATTTGATTAAATTATTAAAGGGGTATTTTTTGCTTACGATCCACCACTAATCTATACTCTATACTAATATTAAAAAGTAGCTATAAAACCAAAAAACCCGACTGAAAAAACAGAAAAGCTAAAAACAAGCACATTTTAAATTAAACAAAACTTGGAAGCAGGCGGGGTTCTATTTTATTAGTTCTATTTTTTTCATTTCATAATTTAATATTCAAATGAACCCCGACTGCTTCCAAGTTCTGTTTTTAGTTTAACTTTTTTTATTTCCAACTTTTTAGTTCTTTTGTGTTTGTTCTTTCGTTGGTCGCATAAAATTCTTCGCAGATGATTTAACTTTTATGCTTGTTTATAGGATTTGTCACTTTGAATTTTTTTTAAACATATAAGTGTAATATATTTTTGTAATCTCCTTTTAAAACCCTTTATTTTGATACCCTACTCGATGGTATTGAATTTTTTTTTTGTACTCCGCGATTTGGCCCCCAAAATCAGCCATTTTTCTTTGTTTTTTATAATGTAGCCTATAGCACTCGCGCCATCAAGACGAATCTAACGACATATATTTCATTCAAATCCCTTCATCCGTTTAGGAGTTATGAGGGAACAAAGAAACAGATATACATACATACAAGTCAAACACATAACCCTCCTTTTGGGCTTCGCCGCAGTCGTTTAAACTATCTATACTATCTATACTCTATACTAATATTAAAAAGAAGTAAAGTTTGTGTGTTTGTATATTTGTTAAATTGTAAGGGGTAATCTCGGGATCTACTGAACCGATTTTAAAAATTCTTTCACCAATAGAAAGCCATATTATTGCTGAGTGTCATAGGCTTTTTATCCCTGTATTCCCACGGGAACGGGATCTACGCGGGTGAAACCGCGGGAAGTCCGCTAGTATTATATAAATAGAATAATATAATTTCGATACCTAATACCCTCTGCAAACTTAATTGTGTTCTAATAACTTCGCATTATGTAAGTGTGAATGGTTAATTATGCAAATAGACTTCATTCACAAAATTTATGATTTTTTTATGAAGTATCGAATTCGCCACTGTAAAAAATACGAATATAAGAAATACCCATTACCTATTAGGTTTAAAGTAAGAGATCCTGACCATTTTTAGTCAGGCTGGTTAATTCGGTGGATATTATAGGGTTTATAATATTCACCTTGTGACCCGGAGGTCGTGGATTCGATTCCCATGGGAAACATACTTTGTAAAGTTATTTCCAGCTTAGAACATTTCAGGAATCACCTGATTGTCTGATAAAAAGATGATTCCGTGCTTCGGAAGGCACGTAGAAGCCGGTGGTCCCGGCTGCCAAATGGCGGTCGTCAAACCATGTCAGAGGTTCTTGAGGCGGCTTAGAAACTCTGACACTAGGGTGTGTGGTGTCGTGAGACCTTACTGCCCACACGATAAGAAGAAGAAGATAATGTACAAGTATCTGTGCAGACACAAGTGCGTTCTCTATTCCCTTAGTCTTATAGTCCCATTTGCCACCGCGGTGAAAGGATTATAGCCAATCGACAGTAATCGATTGCCCAGGGTGCACCAGACATATCAAAGGGTAGTATATCAAAGGGTAGAGTGCGTCACTCGAGGCCTATTGACAATTTTATGACTGCATCAGCTAACAGACTTTGCATAGCTGAATTTCGGGCCTAATATATTTTATGAAAATTTGACATCGACACGTTGAGAAAGAGTAGATTTTTTTTTTTAAACATTGCCCCACACTAGGAATTGCTCCTGTATCGTGGGTGCGTTCACAAACATTTAAACTCACATTCACAAATACCCAGACCCAAAACTACTATCTGTAGGCCATACAAATATTTGTTCCGTGCGGGAATCGAACCCACGACACGCAGCGCAGCAGTCCAATCGCTCAGCCACTGCGCCAACCGTGCCGTCCTATTATAATTCCTATGAGGACGGCGAGCCGACATGACTGGAGTGAGGTCAGGCGCAGGACCAACGGCCTTCTTGCTCAAGTTCTTTCCGAGACACGAGGGTAACATATCACCAACTTCCAAACTCTATGCTGCTACTGAGAAATTTGCAATAGGAAAACTAAATTACACATTGCCCAACCCGGGATTCGAACCCCCTTTTTTTTTGGTGGGTGGAAAATCATCAAATGACCCCCCCCCCCCCCCCCGCTCTTGGGCAGAGTGAAGGGGAGTGTCAGACTTCTACTGACTAAAAACCGAAGCCATGTTCCTTTAGATACTATAGAACAAGAATTATATCATAAAAACAGTAGGTAAACTTACTCAGCTTTTGATGGAAAACACGCAGACAATGAGATCTTGGAATTAGATATTCAGTGAAGATCGCAATAGGACCCTTAAAAGTAAAACAACCACTAATCAATATCGAAGTGTATGAATGCCAACGAAAAAATATTTAATCAAAAATATTTTTTCTTTCAAATCTATAATTAACTTGTCTATTACTAAAAACAGAGTCTTTAATATAATATTATTATGCAGCTACGAGTATCTTTACCCACGTTTTTCGATATTTTCAATTTTTTATTTGCATAAAAATCTAGGTTAAGCTAGGCAACTAATAACAAGATGACTAGATAACATAGCAATATATCATTTATTTCGTTGCAAGGAATACCTTGGCATTTAAGTGTCACTTATAAACTTAATTCAATTAATTACTTAATGATGCGCCTAGAGGAACTAACAAGGTGGTTGTTAAGTTTTGTCTTAGAATTAAGGTGTGGGTAGACTGGTGTCTAAGGAGTGTGCGTTTTACCACTTCTTCTTTATCGTGTGGTTAATGCCTAACCTTGTGTCAGAGTTTGCTAGTTCACCGTCCGTCCGTCCTGTGACGATGATAGGCCGTGCCGACGACCACGATTCGTTCGTGTTCCACGCGCGCCTCAAAGAGATATCAGCAACATTACAGGCATAGTATAAAGAAGGGAAGTAGGGTATCTTCATACAAACGCACCGCGCGCGGCTTGAATGTGTGCGCCTAGTATCTTTACGGTCGCCGCACGCACACTCAAACAAAATCTCGCTGCATTTCGCACTGAGCCAGTCAAGGTTAACACCGCACAAGGTTCGCGCGTCACAGTATTGTAGGAAGGTATAGTAACTAAGTATGTACCTACTATCTGTATTATTTTATGTTGGTTTAGTCAAAAGTAAAAACATACCTATATATTGTCCTTTATGTGCAAAAATACTACATTATGCCTATTAAAAAAAAAACAAAAAAACTGACAAGTTTAAACTAAGTAAATAATTTAAACACAAGCTCTTAGTCTATAAATATTTGTTGGTCCTCTTTTTAGGCAAAAGCCTTTTTATTCCGAAACTATTAGGACTACATAGTTGAAACTTGGTACCTAAGTAGATGTATGCTGTGAACCGCCTTACGATTTTTTTACAAAAAAAAAAAAATAATGTAGTATGCTGTACATCTCAATGAAACTCAGACAACACAAATAAAAAAATACAACTTCCCGGCCCTTGCCAATTTTTAGGCACTGTATTAAAATTTAGCTGAAAGTGACAACCCTGACACAGGCAAGTACGGTAGGTAATTATGTTGCGGATTGGGCCGGAGATGCTCTACTTCCCTTCTTTATACTATGTTACAGGGGCCCCCAAGGGCCGACGCTTGTCGGGGCTGCGAGATGTTCGAAAGAGATACCGCAGCGTCGGACACAAAGAGCTAAGAAGGAACATGGATGGTTTTTAGTCAATAGTAGTCTGACACTCACTACCTCTCCGCTCAGAGCGGGAGGATTCATTTGATAATTTTTCATAATTCCCAAAAAAAAAAGAAGGTATGGGTATACTGGCGCGTTATGAACGTGCGGTTTTAGTGCTTCATCTTCTTTATCGTGTGGTTAGCACCTAACCTCGTGTCAGAGACTTATGCCGCCCATGGACCTCTGACTTCGCTTTACATACGGTCAAGAAATACCTCTCAGGCATGGCGTTGTCGTCACGATGTTTCCCTTCACAGAAGCAATTAGTGATAGTTAAACAATAATTTTATTATGCTTGTAAATCCGAAAAATGAGATGTGTGTATCTTGAGTTCGAACTCTGGACCTATGACTTAGCATGCCAGCCAGCGGCATGGCTCACACCCTAGGCTTCTTTACCGCTTGGTCACACCTTGGACACTCCATACAACGCCCGCAAAATAATTACCTATTACTACTACATAAACAAATAACGTTTGTGCACGACGTGCACGTGCAAATGTGTGCGTTAACTCTAGTAGGGTTGTCGTAGCCTAAAAAATGGCGCGGAAAGTGCAACGGTCTGCGTCGCGAAAACCGAACGACGAATATTACGAGCGCGAGCCATTGCTCAAGAGTCGGCGACGACTACCTCGAAGTGCGGGGTGAGGTGCGGTATTTAATATGAGCGCGGAGAAGGGAGTGTCCCTTCTGTACGTAGTACTATTATGTATTCTGTGGCTTGGTCACGAACTACACGCGTGAATCGACACGGATAAAATAAATAAAAGAAATTACTTATAATCTATCAGGTGGTCTAAAATATGAGCCAAATCTTCAACTCAATATCTTAATATGAGCCAAAGTTGAAGATATTGAATAGGATATATCCAAGGACCTTCTGCAACAAGCTGCTAAAAAGTTAGGTGTGTTCTCAAAGGGTATGAAAGTACTTTACGCCGGAACAGCTGTTCAGCAAGTTCTATCGTGCATGGAGTACTGTTCACACTTTGAGATAGATCTGCCAAGTATCCGCTGCATGCGTTGGAAACTTTCGACTTACGTGTCAAGAGGCTCATTGGTAACGACTGCCTTGACAACGCAAGGTTCTAAAGCCGGCCCGTCGGGGCTGTGGGTTGTTCGAAAGAGATACCGCGGCCTTGGCATAACGGCTTAGAAGGAACATGGGTGGTTTTTAGCCAGTAAAAGTCTGATACTCCCTTTCACCCTGCCCAGAGCGGGAGTCCCCTCTATTTGATGATTTACCACAAAAAAAAAAGTTACTAAAGCCTTGAACACTGCAGTCGCAAAGTTGCCAGCCAGTCGATTACATTTCGGAGTGTCATGCTTCCCATGTTTTGGCATATTACTTGGGTGCAACACGATTTTTTTTTCATTTTCCTTTGTCAACCGCGACATTTCGTAAATCTCAACAATCCGAGCAGCAGCGCCCACATAGCCCGCCGTGCTTGCAACGTGAGATGACGCAAGGGTGTCGACACAGGTTGCGTCCCACCTCGAAGGCCTAACTTTGTGTTAACTTAATTATCCTACACGAGTCTACTAACTATTTAATGTCTTTTTTATGTGACCGGTAATTTTAGAATGCTTAAATTAATTAATTCGGTCTATTTACATCTATAGATAAGCTAATAATAAGTAAACTGGTGATTTTTATACAAAATAATACTCTTAAGTCGTCATTAATTATGTGTGGAAATAAATCCCTATATACCTAATTTGTTTTTGTGTAATAAATTAAGCTGATACTGCCGTGTCAACAATTTCAAATATTCACCTGGTATTGTTTCTTCGGTAATATTTAGGGCCCGTTTGCACCGTGCATTCTGCGATTAAGAACGCAACACAAAGACGTCCAATCTGTACATAACCTTACCTAAGTTCAAACCACTATGCAGTTTAAGTTGTTTCACATAATAACAGGTTGTAGCATCAGCAGATTCGAAGGTTTCTAGCCACTTTTTGTGCTTATAAATAACATAGTATTGATAATAAAAAATAAGATATCTGTAGAGGATTATAAGTGGATTTTTTTAATGGACTTAAATCCAGTATACCTATGTATCTAATTCTAAAAACAGTTGCCGGACCTCATTGGGTCAAAACTACCACCAAGATTTAAGTAAGTAAGTATATAAGTTTTCCACATTTGTCCAGTCAGGTCAATGTCTGCCAAATCCACATCCCTCGTGTTGATAATAATATTCTCGTACACTACTTAAAGATTATGTGTTTATTTTCATCACTTACTTACCTACCCCTGTCCTGCCAATCAATCTTCTCAATCACATACGATTTTCCACACTACGCATTATATGACTCATCAAATAAGACAGAATAATGAACTTATCCTTAAGTCTCGTTGTACGTGCAGTTTACTAGTGAGGGCAAACACTAAAAGTGGTTTTAAGATTGTGTTAGTATTCCGTAACAATGCACATCTTAATCTCGGTTTAGATGAGTGATCAATTTTGGTATATATGGTGGAATTTGCCCTCAGCGGGTAGCAATCGCGACTGCTGTGGATTAGGTCATGTATTCGTTTCCTATGTCGGGCAAAGTATTATTGGGTTTTTCCGTCATGAATTTCTCAGTAGCAACCACAAAGTCCAAATTTGTGCCCGGTTGCTGGATATAGCCTCGTCACCTATTCTATGGGAATTAACATAACTGGCGAAATTTGGGTGTACTATTGTGTACGCCTTTGCCTAACCCTTCAGGGATTAGTTAGTATTATGTTATACATTATCAACAAGTGTTAAGTAGCAAATTCCTTTACACTAGATCATTTACGATTACTGTCCCCTACAGTAACAGTGCGTAGGTATACATCATAAATCTGTAACTCCAAGAGACGGACTCCCCAACCACCTGTGACTCTCTGAGCTAATGACGTCACTGGCCATGCCGCGGTTAACTATGTGACCGACTAGCGCTGCGGTAATGGCAGAATGCCACGTGTTCTGCCCATTAATGTAGAAGGCCTACGTTCTGTACTGTGGATGAGTTGTTGTGTAGTACTGTCTTAATGTAAGTGACCTTCGTTGTTCTAGTGGTCGCAAACACTACTGCCCCACCTCATTCAAAAAAGGCTTAGACAAACATTGATATCTAGGGCTCGTCTTAAAACCATTACTCAGCTCAGTTTGACTCAGTCATTATGGAAACTGTTCAAAACGTTCAACAAATCATATCTTCAAATAAAATACCTCCTCGGTATGTGTATGTTGGCTCCTAAAGAAGCCATCCTTAGAGTCAGTCTAATAATGATAACAAAGATGGAAAACTTGGATTGACAATGTAAGCCACTAAAATTCGTTGTGGAAATATGATTTTGTTTTGAGGGTGGCAAATTATCAAATGACTCTCTGGGGAGAACGGTAGGGAGTGTCAGACTCCCCTGCAATGTTGCTGACATCCTAACTTAGTTTGACGACACGGTTGGCGCAGTGGCTCAGGCAATGGACTGCCGCGCTGCGTGTCGCGGGTTCGATCCCCGCACGGAACAAATATGTGTAAGAGCTACAGATAGTTGTTCCGGATCTGGGTATTTGTGTATGTGAGTTTAAATGTTTGTGAACGCACCCACGTCAAAGGAGAAATTCGTAGTGTGGGGCAACGTTTTAAAAAAAAAAGATCTCTTTGAGGCGCTCACCGTCTCGTCTCTCACTCACCGTCCACAGACCCGCTCTCTGTAGCCCCTAGGTTCAGGATTTAGGCCCCATAGATGGCAATATAATTAAAAATTGTGTTATCTGATTTGTGATCAAAACAGTGTTCACAGTGGAGTTAAATCGTAATGTGTCCAGTGCATTATCGAGAAGACCTTTCAAGCCAATAATATGAGACATTTATTTATAAGGACTATTTTTAGATATTTTATGACCGCAAACACATCTATTTAAATGTAGATATAATTGAGCCCAGGAAAGCATAAAACCGTTTTTCAAGAATTTCTTCAATAGATTTTTAACTTTATTGCTGCACTTTTGGGTAGCTTGATGTACTAGTGTCAGTACAAAAAAAAACAGGTCTTCAGAGGTTTTGATAGAATACCATTCATACTTAATCATCTTCTATATCTATATCTATCTATCTATATCTTCTTCTTCTATACCTTCTATCTATATCTATCTATACTTATAATAAATCTGTAGAGAGGTCAATTCTGTACATGATATATATTTTCAAAATAACTATCAGGGGGTAATTAGTGATCGATACTGATGCCAAAAATGCAATCAGTAAAATTTTTGTCTGTCTGTCTGTCTGTCTGTCTGTCTTTCTGTATGTCTTCCTGTCTGTATGTTCCTTATAGAAACAAAAACTACTCGACGGATTTTAACGAAACTTGGTACAATTATTTTTCATACTCCTGGGGAGGTTATAGTATACTTTACATCACGCTACAATCAATAGGAGCAGAGCAGTGAAGGGAAATGTTGGGAAAACGGGAGAAGTTGCTCCATTTTTTAAGCTTCCGTCGCGTGTGCAGCCTTAATGGTTAAACCTACATAGAAATCATTTAAAACGGAAATGTTCTACATAAAATTATCTAAAAAATATCTCACAACAGCATATGTCTATCTTTTATGGTTGACTCACAATAACACGTGTAACTCCCGATAGCTTAGCAGTTCGGAGCTTTCTGATTATACAGGGTGGAATTTTGTAATGCCACCTGGAGGGAAAGTACTCTTACTCAAAGGAAACATTCCTTTATTTTTGAATAGAAAGCAAACTGCATTCAAAGATTTTCGAAAATTCTCTTCTCCCACACCCGGGAATCGAACCGGCTAAAATCTGAAAAAATTATACCCTGTACTTTTATTGCATCGATCGTTAGGGTCAATTATAAGGATGAAATCTCTCTAACAAACATGATAAATTAAATGAAAGGAAAACCTGCCTGCGAGATCGCCAGATCTCACCCCATTAGATTTTTTTTTGTGGGGATATGTAAAAAATCAAATTTACATGAAATCTTATGCGAATGACAACGAGTTGAGAGTTGAAGTTCAGAATACGATTTATAATATTCACCACAACACTTTATTATAGGTTACTAGAAATGAATTCGTTAAAAGAATAAATTTGTGTATCCAAGAGAATGGAGCCCATTTCGAGCAACTAATTAGTTAGTTTACCATTTTTTGTAAATAATTAAATTAATTTAAGATTTCCTGGTTTTCTTTTCATTTAATTATTTAATTATTTATGTTTGTTAGAGACATTTCATCCTTATAATTGACCCTAACGATCGATGTAATAAAAGTACTTACAGGGTATTTTTTTTCAGATTTTAGCTGGTTCGATTCCCGGGTGTGGGAGAAGAGAATTTTCGAAAAAATTTGAATGTAGTTTGCTTTCTATTCAAAAATAAAGGAATGTTTCCTTTGAGTAAAATTTACATACTCAAGAAGCTGTTTGTTACGTGAGAAAATATGGACGTCCCGACTTATTTATTACTGTAACTACCAAGCCCAAGTGGGATGTAATCACTCGGGAGCTTCTTGAGGGTCAAGCACCGCATGACCGCCATGATATTATCGCAAGAGTTTTTCATTTAAAATTAAAATCAATGATATATCTACTTATCAAAGATAACATTTTTAGTATAACGCGGACGAAGTCGCGGGCAAAAGCTAGTGTCATAATAAATAAACTATTAACGATAATTAGGTAAAGATAATTATAGAAATTGATGAGAACTTAGAAATCTATAATGATAATGATTACTAAGCAAATACTAAAATATTTAAGAAATATTCATAATATTAAAATCTTAATACCGTATCGTTGACTAATTTCGGAATACATTTAAATAATCGATTTTTGTTATTTACAATTTATTTTAATGAGCCTAACATCTACATAATCGATTAACGATTTGCTTAATATAAAATGGTACAGTCGCCTGCACATTAGGGTACTACAATCTGTCCAATTTCTTTATTGCTATGTAATTTTGTGATTGTTGTCGTTGAAAAATAGGATACCGGATAGGATACCTACCGGGAAGGTAGGCTATTTTTCATCCTATTATCCTATTTTTTAGCAAATTGCACCCTCGCAAAGCCGGGGTGGGTTGCTAGTATATTATATCTATTTAGGTATACATAAGCAACCCAAAATCACCAAATATGTGAAGTTGAGTTAAACCTCGTAAGGTAGTAAAACAAAAGCAATATATTTTGTAAACGTTTTTACATTATTTATTGTCTAGTAAACAAAAAATTAACAAAAATATAAAGTTGTTAAAGCCATTTTACGCTTTATTGCAGATTCATCGAGTAACATAATACGCTGGCTTCGTTTGGTTTAAATCTTAGTTTGCTACAATTGTTTATTGCTTCTCGGTGTAGGGGTTAGCCCTGATATACTCGAGGGCCCTCAAGATGTACTCGGGGATGGGTTCAGGGGCGGGGGGAGTGGGGAGATGGGCACCCTGTAGACAAAAAAAAACACCATTAATACTATAAAAATATGCAAATATACCGGTAACACATTCTCGGAACAACTGCGAAGGGGTGGTTCAGTCTCCTCCTAGCATTTCCTGTTATGTATGTAAATATTATAGTCCTTCCACATTTTATTTTCCTAAGAACAGCAAGTCAACAAAAACCTAATTGTGACAAAAATAAATATCACAGTGTTTTGTACTCTGATACAAAGTAATAGGTAAAATAAATATGAAAAGACTATAAGTCAATGTCGAAGCATGAAATCTGATAGTTAGTACTTTAAGACTCTCTTATTTAAGTAAATACGTGAAAGAAGCCGCTGAATATAATTATGAATGACTATATAGGTATTGAAAACTCACACTGTACGAATTGCTTCTATAACCTGTTTACTATATTTTAAGTGTATTTTTTTTGCTTCTTGACCTTTCGACCTATATCTCATCAAAACACCTCACAAAAAACATGACATTTAACGGTCTCCAATAAAAGGTCAAGCCAAAATCACGTTTAATGTATTGTTATAAGTCCCAAAACACGTCCTATTTATTTATTTTTTAGCGCCTAGTACTACGAGTATGTAAATCTATTCAAATGAACCATCAAACCAGTTACAGAGACAAATTATAAATAGGTCAAAAGTTGATTCCTTGAAGCAGAACGTATCAATTATTGTGCTTTGACTTTGAGTCTGAATTTGTGCCCGGTTGATGGCAAAAGGCACGCCCTCTATTACATGGGGCTTAAACATAGCTGGCGAATTGTGGATGTGCGTATGGGTATCCTCTGCCCAAACCTTTGGGGATGGTATGTTAAGTTGATGCTGATTCGGTTGGTCCAAATGTAAGTGTTTATAGGGGAGTTCTGTTATGTTACATAGTTATGTTATGTTATGTGGTTCTGTTATGTTACGGTAGATCCTGTGTTGTACTGACCTGAGGCTGGTATCCGAACTCGTTGGCAATGTACTTTAGGGAGATAACCTCTCCTTCAGGGGACTTGTAGCTGTTGGAGCCCTCGACCTCAAGGGCGGTCTCGTCCTGAAAAATAATAAGAATAGTTTTAATAAAGAAAAATGAAGGCTGTTAGAAAAGTATTTTTTTGGAATTGCTAGATAAGTTCACCAAAACCAATCTCAGGAAGCTAAGGAATCTGTGTCAATTGTCTGTTGTGCATGACAACGAAATTGTTTTAAATAAGAGAACTTTTATGTCTAATTCACTATTGAAAAAATCAAATTCAAAATTGTTTAATTCTTTACCAAGTCGACAACAATTCGTTTGCGATAAAAGTAATGATGTGAGCTCACCTTTCCGACGCTCTTGACGATAGCCTGGGCCTGTCCGGAGATGCCGTTGTCGGTCTCGTAGCCGTATTGGTAGCTACCCTCGGGGTCCTGGTTGTATACCTGGCTTATGACCTGTGCTGCCTGCTCCTCAGCTGTGGCGTAGACGCACGCGAACATGCAAACGGCAATGATGAAGGATTTCTGTGGGAAGAAATTGTTTTTAGAGAGTTTTCTTCTTTATCATATAGTTAGTGCCTAACCTGGTGTCAAAGTTTTTATATTGCCATTTTTTTTTTGTTGGGTGGAAAATCATCGAATAACCCCCCCCCCTTCCCTCCCCCGCTCTTGGGCAGAGCGAAGGGGAGTGTCAGACTTCTACTGACTAAAAACCAACCCATGTTCCTTCTTTGCCCTTGTGCCGAGGCCGCGTTATGCCTTTCGATAATCCGCAGCCCCGACGGGTGCCATGAGCCCCTGACTTATTGGCTTTACCGTCGAGAAATATCTCTCAGGTATGCTGATGGTTTTTTCACGATGTGTTCCTTCACCGAAGCAAGTAATATATAAACAATACGCACATGAATCAAACCGAAAATCAGAGATGCGTGTAAAGGGTTCGAACTCGAGACTTATGGGCCTACTACACGCACGCACTTCCCCACAGTTTTGCCTGCGGGATTACACGGTGCACACAGTATATCGCGCGTGTGGTTTGTAATGGTAATACAGTTTTACCAACCATACGCGCGATGTACTGTGAAGTGTGAACGAAAACTGTGGGGAAGTGCGTGCGTGTAGTAGGCCCATTATGACTTGTCAATCCGACGATCACACTATTAGACTATCTGCACTGCTCTTGTTTTTTGGTGATGTCTGGTAAAGAATGATTCGAGTTGCTTTTGTTTCTTTTTTTAATTGTTTCTTATATTTTTTGTATAGTTATACATATTTGTTAGAAGTAAACTATTTAAAAAATTATCTCTTCTTGACTACACTTACAAGATAAAAATCGAAGCAATCATTCATCAAACTTTATGGTTATGTTCCAAAAGTTTTAAGAAACAGAAGTAGCGAACTCTTTACGACTGGTAATAATTATTAGGCTTTCAACAAAGACAAGAAAATATCGTTAACATCAATCAATTTAAACTGAATTAATGGATATGTCAGAAACACTAAGTAAACATAAGGAATGTCATAAACAGTATAGTAGTCTTTGGTCATAAAGAAACAAACCGCGCAATCTGACATTTCAGTATTGCCAATATTTAGTAAACCATTCACTCACACACGAACTATATCAGATCCACGACTAAATTGAGTTTGTATCATTATTTACACATAAGTAACGCATACTACAAATCATGAAACTCATCGCATTTCAAAGATATTGTAAAACTTTTATTGCAAGAAATGATTACTGTAACCAAATCTTCACAAATTGATTAATTCGCATAATTTTTGTTTTATTGAAAACAAACTTTTTGCTGATGATTTTTAAATCACTAATTAATTAATTGTTCACTATATTTAGCACACGAAACAACATGTTTTATTAGTTCATCACTTACCATTTTGATGTTGCTTATTCGAACTGCTAGTTCAATCTAATGCTGGAGTACAACCAAGAGTGTCTTATATACACACTCACAGGAATATCTTATATGAAATCATACCTACCAATAAATTCTCTCGTAGGAAAGGTCAACTTTTGATTTTTTTTTATCGTCTTATCGACAGTACGTTTGACATTTTCGTTTCGAACAAAACAAAAACGTGTTTAAAGTAGTGAAAAATGTGGATTCCTATATTCGTCGGAATATATTAAAATTAAGTGAATAATAAGGTGTTCAACGAGGGAAATAGTTTTAGAATACTTATCGTCTGATTAGCAAGGCAGTTTAATTTATTCGTGGGAAATATGACAGAAATATGAACTTGTACGTGTGATGATATTATTTGTCGTTACAGAAAAGTGATTTATTAACCCTCATTTTGGGCTTTGCCTCAGTCGGGTAAAAATATCGAGCTAAACTAAGAAGAAGTAAGTACTATCCTGCGATAAAAGTTCTGCTGTATGGTTGATAGCACTTACAAAAATTATCGTGTTATTATACTGCCTCTGCTCGTGCTCGTGTTGCTGACTGCTTCGTTGGTCTATTAGTCGCGAGTCTGCTGAGCAGGAGGTTCTGGGTTGGATGATTCGCAGGTCGGGTAAAGTGTGAGTGGCAAAGTGTTTACCACCAGGAATTTCTCAATACCAGACACGGAGGCTGGATTTGTGCCCGGTTGATGGTAATAGGCTCGCCCCCTAATACATGGGACTTTAACATATCTGGCAATATGTGAAACCTTTCGTGGATAACAGGCGTGATATTATGTTAATATTATAATTTTGATTTGTTCACAACAAGTATTTCATTATAATCATTAAGAAATTCATAAATCCTTCATAAATATCATTTTGGATTTCAAAACAGACACAATCTTGTTCAATGCCAATCATTGATGAACAATTGGCACTTGAAATATCTAGATAGGTACTTATGCACTTTAATGATACCTACATCTCAAAATAAATCAACAAGCTTCATTCTTGAAGACTTATAGAAATACCACTGTTCCAGATCAAGCAATAACGTATCTTTTTCAACTACTCTTTTTCCATCAGGAATTTCTCAGTAGCAGCCACAGGGTCTGTAATTGTGTCTGGTTGCTGGCAATAGACTGTATTGGGCTAAATGCTAAATAAATCGGCTATTAAATAGAACAAAAACCTAAGTGGAGAAATGTGGGTGTACTAATAGGTACACCTCTGCTTAACACTTCGGAAATAGCAGGCGTGATGTTATTTAATGATGGCAGGAAGTGGAGGAAATGAAGAAGATGAATAAGCTGCATCCATATTACATTGATAAGCATATAATGATAAGCTAAACTCCCCTTTGTGGCAGCAAGAACTACAAACTCTTAGACTTAGAGCATGTGCACCTACTCGATAATGTGTAAGCTGTGGTTACCTGTAATTGAGTGTACGTTACGGGACCATGTATTCTGCGGTAGTTTGACATTTGAATAAGATTTAATTGTAATGTAACTCGTTGGTAATCCAAATAAATAAAATAAAAATATAGTTCCTAATCCATCTGCATCAACTTTTAAGAAAACAAGGAACAGGTGATGAGTACATGTCGAGGCCATCCTGTCGAAACGAAGAAGTCGATGTATTAGCTCAATAGAATGCCGAATATTAATTATATTTACTTATCATTGCGCACTTAGGTATTTGTTATTAGTAAATTTCAACCGCAAAGTCCTCTCAAACATTACAAAATATGTATCAGCCTATACAGCCTATTAATAATGTCATAGTTGAGCCAAGAGTTTCGTTAATCACCTAGTGGGGTAATCGTTACCACAGAATAGAAATAACGACGGAAAGATAGCACACACACATCATATGTAATACCAATTCTTTGCCACTATGCAAAGGCTGATTCTTATAATTTCTTATATCTCTCTCTCTTTTGTCTTCTCATACAAGGGAATGTATGAGCAACCGTGGCTCAGTGATGATAGCCCCGACTTACGAACAGTAAGTCGTGGGTTCGAACCCAGGCAGGCGCATTACTTTGTGTAATTTCTTTCATTACCGCTGCTGCTCTCAAAACAGTGGAGGATCATCGTGAGGAAACCGGCATGTCTTAGAACCAAAAAAAATCGAAGACATGTGACATCTACCAACCCGCACTTCGCACTCGAATGCACTTTCTTCTAGAGAGGAGGTCTGGACCTTTTGACGATTTCAGACTTATATAGCCCAGTTATTTTTTTAAATAGCATTCTGAATACAACTTCACAACTTAGCTGGTAGCTATATTATTATTACCTGCCAGTGAAATTGTAACATTTTAAACTTGGCAATAACAGCATTAACGTCATTTTCCTATATGGGCTCCCTGAGACATAGCATCACAGGGTTGCTTGTTTCTTTGATATTTCTTCTCTTTTCTATCATCATTCTCCTGCCCTTTGCCAATTAATCTTCTCTATTATAATATCTTCGTCTGTTTATGATTTACGATTTGTTGTTTGCTGTTGTCGTGTTTGTTAGATGGAGCCTTCTGTACCTATTTACTCTGTGGCCAAGCCCGAAGCTTCTGCTTATCGTCATTTTAATGAAACAAAGCTCCGTATGACCTGAATTATTATCGTCATTGTTGACAGCGTCACTAAAGCCCTCTTTATTACTCTGTATTATGAAACAATGGTTTACCATATGGTATATACAGATGGATCTGACTAATGCCGGTCAAAAGCATAAAGTTTGATCAAAGATGAACTTTGGTATATTTCTGACCTTGTCAAAATGTTTGCTCTTGAGTATTAGGAAACTAGCCTTTTTTTTTTTTTTTTGTGGGTGGAAAATCATCGAATAACCCCCCCCCGCTCTTAGGCGTGGGCGAAGGGGAGTGCCAGACTTCTACTGACTAAAAACCAAACCCATGTTCCTTCTTCTTCGTCCTTGTGTCGGAGCCGCGGTAACCTTTCGATATCTTCCTAGGAACTGGTTAAGTGCTAACCAGTAAAATCCAAGCACATTAATAACACCACGCCTGTTCTCTCCGATGTGATAGGCGGAGCTGTATCGATAGTAGACCATTAATTCGTCAGTTATATTTAAAGTACCATGAACCCTATTGCAATCAACCTGACACTAATTCAGCTCCAGGCCAGGCACTTATTAACAGGTTTCTCAATTTAGGAATCGATCCCAAGAACTCTTGCCCAGAAGAGGTCTTGCGCATTAAAATGTAAGTACATATTTGCCATGCCAGCCACACTTTCATCTGTTTTCTATAGGAGCTCGTGGCTTAATAAGAACTGCCACTCAGGTCGATCTTTAGGTAAAGCTGTGCTTGCCTAGGTCGGTCTGTGGATGGGTGACCGCCCGACATACCGAGTTTCCTCCGTGCCTCGGAAAGCACGTTAAGCTGTTGGTCCCGGCTGCCATATATATAGATCTTTGGCAATCGTTGACCTGAAATTCTGACATCCAGTGACCTGAAATTCTGACATCCAGTCTTACCAAAGGGTATTGTAATAGTATTACCTAGTATTAACTGGGTTGTGGAGGTCAGATAGGCAGTCGCTCCATGTAAAATACTGGTATTCGGCTGCATCCGGTTAGACTGGAAGCCGACCCCAATATATTTGGGAAAAGGCTAGGCAGATGATGACTTTCATCTATTTTCTACCATTTGTGATGACATGCAAGAAGAAAAATAAGTGTGCAAAAGCTTAAAATATCCTGTATTTTGGTACAAAATGGGATAAACAAGTACCACCTTAGCTTTTATGACAACATTTCAGGTGTAAAATATACTCAACATGAAAAGGTATTAATAAAAATAAAAACATTTTAGTACATTAACGCTGTTTGTACCGGACTAGAACCGTAATGGTCCGAAAAGCTTCATTTTTAGAGAGCGCCTTTTTTGCAAGTACCCGGTTTAATATTCAACGGCTATTATTTTCAAACGTGACAGGTTATTTTTCTGATAAAAGACATCTATAAAAATATGGTTGCTACGTAATAAAATGTAACCTTTCAATGCTATTTGAATAAGAATAATTATACATTAATTTGTATTAATTATGTTATGTAACTAAACTATAATAATATGTACTTACAGAGTCGTTATAAGGCTTAATTGTTTCCCGTCGCGTTGGGGCCGCGGATTTTTGTACTAGATGACGTGGCCTCGGCGCAAGGGCAAAGAAGGAACATGGGTTCGGTTTTTAGTCAGTAGAAGTCTGACACTCCCCTTCGCTCTGCCCAAGAGCGGGGGGGGGGGGGGGTTATTCGATGATTTTCCACCCACCAAAAAAAAAAAAGGGCTTAATTGTTTGAAAGATTGGTTTTTGTCTTTCAATTTCAGCTTTTTGAATTTATAAACTTCATTTAAACTTGTCTGGCCGTTTTCTTTGACAGCATAAGTGAACCGTTAAAAAAATCAACAGTCTACGTCAACATAAAATTTCTTAACAAATGATCTTCATTTCAGCCCACAGTCAATAACCACTTCCGTACTAATGTAAACAGTACCCACTGCAGCGAAGATAGAGGTGGGAGACCAAAGAAATGAAGGATGGGCTGTGGGGTGACGAGTAATAGAGAATAATAATAATAATAATAGAAGATAAGAATATGGGGTATATATATAACGTAATAGAATAATAAGAAATATGGAAGAAGAAGGCACAATGCGCCAACTATAAAAAAATTACATAATTGCAGGTGATGATGATGATGATACAGGTGCGGGTGACTGTCCCGGGACGGGAGTGTGGTAACCAAAATAGTCTCGGAACTAAGTCATTGTTTAATCCAATCCACGAGTTTCGCAAAATCCACATTTTGTAACCAGTGTGATGAAGTCTAGATTATCATCGCAACCTGCCATTTTACTAATACCCAAAAACACTACTATATTCCTTGACTAATTTACTTGACCCACGACCCGACATAGTCTAGCGGAGAACACACTCGGTCACCTTGGAGCGTACACTTTCATCCAAACCGCTATATGCCAGAGGGAAACAACCTGCAGTTAAAATAATTCAAGTAATGTATTTGATTTTAATTGAAAGATTAGAATAGCCTTCACATTTTTTTTCTTAATTTTATTATGTCGGAAGAAGTTTGTGAAAAGGTTATTTAAGTTCGACTGTTTCTGTAGTGCACCATGCGCTCTTATGTTGTCAGTTTAAATTTAAAAAAAAATTGTTAAACATTTTTTTAAGTTCAAGTGATACATTTTTTTTGGGAAGTGTTTATTATTTTCACAAGCTTCCAAAAATTAAGAAAGACGTTCTTGAACTCAGAGTGATCCTACAAGCCTTTCCGTTTCGATGGCATTAATCGATCACTGAAATCAATCATCAAATCAAAATTATCGAAATCGTATCTTTATAATTATGTAAATTTTTAATTATTTGTATAATTTTACATATTATGCATTAATCCTTTTTAAGAACTGGTAATAAATACGGACAACATGGTAATAAAGTAAAATTAACGAATATTTTAATAAAATTGCTCCGTAACTCATTAGCACACCCGATGTCATAGCACGCTTTGATATTTTTTATTATTCACGTGGTGACATTAGCACCACATTTCTAGCATTCTAAATTTAAGTACATCTACACAAATCTATACTAATATTATAAAGCTGAAGAGTTTGTTTGTTTGTTTGTTTGTTTGTTTGTTTGTTTGTTTGAACGCGGTAAACTCAGGAACTGCTGGTTGGAATTGAAAAATTATTTTTGTGTTGGATAGTCCAATTATCGGGGAAGGCTATAGGCTATATAACATCACGCTACGGCTAATAGGAGCGGAGCATAAATGAAAACTGTTACAAAAACGGGAAAAGGTATTTCCTTTTTGAGAGCTTCCGCTGCGTGCGCTGCGAAAACGGTTTAAGTTACGCAAATATCATGTATGAAGGAATTGTTCCTCTTTAAAAGTTCTAAAAAAAAGTCCGCGACAGCATATATCTATCTTTTAAGATTGACTCACTGTAACCTTTTTTTACTGTTAAACTGTTAGGTTAAAAATAGCTATTTTTTGCGAAGCTTATTTAACCCATATGGTATTAATCTATATCTAAATAAACGTATTTGTTAGAACGGAAATTTAATATAGAATATTTGTGCCTTTTACTCTATACAGTTTAAACAAATATCTTAGAAGATATCGCAATGTAAAAATATCCCCGCGGCAAAATAATTTGCGCGTCGCAATGTAGGTACGGGGGATTCTGGCTGGCCTCCGGGAAATTTAAATTCAAAATATTTACTGCATCATAATGTTTACAAGTACAGAGTGTTATAGTATATTTAACAGTAAGAGATACCTATAGTAATTCACACTTTAATATAATCTAAGCTAATCTAAACCATCTACAAACTATTTTATTAAAGAGGAAAGATAAGATTTTTTGTTTGTTACGATTTAGCTTTATGTCGGATAAGCGATATATCGAGAAAGGTTATAGCTATATTTATGTGACGCAGACGAAGTTGCGCGGGTCAGCTAGTAAGTAAATAAAATTGAATTGTCTGTTTGTAATTTCAAAATAAAACCCAAAATCTTCGTCTCTCTGTTTTACAGTCCGTCTGTTTTTTGTTCCGGCTATTATAATCAAGTACATTATATACAAAACTGGTTTAACGGTGATCCCCAAACTAGACGTGTCTGTATCTTGTGAAAAGTATGGAAGTATACTAATCTATTATTACTATTGTTGCACTCCTTCATGTAGTGTTAATATTTTCCGTTTTTATTTGTCTAGCAAAACACGTTTAAAAAAAAAGCAAAAAAAGATCTTTGACTATTTTTCTTTTGCTTGTTTTCTGTAGGAATTACGAAAATGTCAATTTATTATTAATCCATTGATATTAGATTACCATATTGTCTGGTATAAAAGCGTTGTGAAGGTATTGTACAGCTCATTTGCCAAAAATTTTTAGATAGAAATTTTTAGATAGATAAAAACGTTTTTAGATAGAGCTTTTGAGATACCTTGATAATAATACCTACTGTATTTCTAAGTTTCGATAATGCAGTAGGTACTTGACAAATACCAATTTGTCATAAAATTACAATCATTATTATTTGTCCAAATTCGTAAACGCATTTTATATTTTTGCTTTTTTATTACGGTTTTTCTGACGAAAATTTTGTGAGTGAAATCGACGGTAAAAATGTTGATCTTTCGGGGTTTCATGTAATTGTGGACGTTGTGAATTTTTTTTAGTGAATTGTTTGATCGCTGTATAAAGTTGATCGGCTGATATTTGTTACCACCATCATCGTCTACATCATCTTTCTGCCCTTATGCCATTCTATTTAGGGTCGGCGAAACACGTTTTCTTTTCCATTCTTACCTGTAGACGTCACGGTGACATTTACTCCTATTTGTTTATATCTCGCTATTTGTTACCACCGATGATTTAATTCTGACGATTAAAATTTAGTTTTCCGTTGTTTAAATGTCGTTTAAAAAGAAGGAACTAATTCTAAGGAAAGGAAGGAAATAAGTCGTTTATTAAGAAATTAATTTTCACTTTTATTGCTGCATTATTTTTATTAGATCTTCCCGAATTCATGAAGAACCTTAAGTCTATTACCTTAATACTATTCGGGAATGTCAAGTAGATTGTGCCTAAAAGAATGTAAAATTATATTATGTAAAGAATTTACCTAAACAACAAATGTTTGCGTGATAATGCCACATATTATATCCCCCAACAGAAGACCCCAAACACGGTAGACCTTTCTTTACACTCTTAGAAATAAAGTATGCCATAAGAGAAGAAAAAGAATCATTTTGATTTAAAACGCCGTATTGTGCGAGCAAACGGCGATGACATCCTTTAGAAAACAATGGGGTACGCCCGTACCCCAGTACGGGACTATTGTACCCCATGATTTATAAAGTTTCCTCTTTAAGCACACTGCTGCTACTTTTCTTTCGTTATTGGCCGTTTTATGGGTTCTTCAGGAGATCTGCAATTCGTGGCCGAGATTTATAATTTACATATTTTTAGGGGAGACAGAAAAGGTATGAAAAATTAATTTCGTTTTGTGCTGTAAGGGTGTTTTGTTTAGGTTGTACCGCCGGGGTTGTTAATATTTAAGTAAATTGATACCGAACTTCAATACACTGTGTTCAAAGAGATTTAAAAGAGCGGACATTGGGAATATTTTCATGCAAAAATTTTTATCCCGAACCTTTTGAATTTTGACCCATGAATGCTACCTACCAACAAGCGGGGCATATGAGTCTAGACAGACCGATTTGATACTAAGAAGTAACATGTACGTAGATTGTGATTTTCTACTTCTTGTCCCTTCTATCACTCGTTAATACAGATTCTAAATCCAGACTCTGTGAGTGCTACTGAGCAACTCTTGATCAGTCCTGATGGAAAAATCCTACTACAATTTGCCCGAGCCGGTAATCGAACCCCACGCTCAGAAGTCGCGATTGTGACCACTGGAACAAACAAGCCAAGCTCTCGCTCTCTATAATACAAGATTTTATGTCGAAAAATCCTTAAATAAGAGCCCTATCGTATAAAGTTATGTGCAATCATTGCAAGAGCATGTCTTATTAAAACAATAAGTCACAGAGACACGGTGTAAGAACCAGGTATTAAACATATTTATCATACTTTGTATTAAAATCATAAATATTTGCAAACTTGCATTTTGTACGGTAATGCGAAGGAAACGTTTTGTCTCGAGAGACCGGAAACAATGTATCATGATGACATTGAAGAGGACTCTTTGAGAATTTAGTTTGAAATTCCTGTATTTTTAGTGTAGAATAAGGAATATCGTAAACTTTTGTAGCAAGGTCATAACGTCATATCACTACATAGTATAAAACAAAGTCACTTCCCGCTGTCTGTCCCTATATGTATGCTTGGATCTTAAAACTCCGCAATTGATTTTGATGCGGGTTTTTTTAATAGATAGAGTGATTCAAGAGGAAGGTTTATATGTAGCACATTCCACCCGTGCGAAGCGGGGGCGGGTCGCTAGTTTTTTCATATATGGTTCACACTTTTACAAGAATAAAACCCAACTTATAATCCAGTGAAAATACCCTAAATTACTTGTATTTAAAAATCTTTGAGAATCCGAATACTGAGCTGTAAGCAGCCTACCTTATTTAAGGTACTTAGGTTGTAAGTTATAAAACCTGATAGTCCTACACCCATATTTCGCTAGTAATGTTAAAATCACATCTGGGCGACCAAATACGTCCTCCAGGTTGTACTGAAAAATCCAGGTTAAAAAACCCAATAACACTCAGTAGAAACACTTACGACAACTAGACCAATGAGCCAGACAAAATAATAAAACCGTCATTTCTACGGTAGTATCTTTTCAGCATTCTCATGTTTAATTTGTTTATAAATTTTTAATCGAGTAAGAATTATTTAAAATTTGCTCTTCATGACTATACAAAACGATGTAAGACCATACCGTCCACCCACATTTTAAAAATTCCCATTTAAAAGGATGCGAGCCTGTTGCCATCAACGGCTGAGAATGGCTGCTACTGAGAATTCCCTGATGGAAAAAGTCAATAACAATTTCCCTCACCCGGGAATATGCCCAGCAGTCGCAATGGCGAGCACTCCTGTATATTCCCCTTATAAGTAGTTGAAAAATAAAAAAATAAAGAAGTGAAGACAGTTTCCCGTGACCTGAATGTTGGGAACGTCTCATCTTTGTTCCTAAATCAGGTTAAAAGGGCCATATTTCTTTATATCCGGCGCTCTGACAAGAAATAGTGTCGTATTTCGCTAGGATCCTCATCTACGCATTTTCTTTCAAAGTAATGTAAGGTAAGAATGCCGAATAAATGTATTGAGGTCTCTAAACTACTTTTTCTGTAAAAGCTTTAAGTAAATTAAAGTATTCTACAAAAGAATCCCTTCGTTTGTAGTTGCAATTTTCTCTTTTCTTTTTCTGAGTTTTTGCTTCCATCATAAAGATTAAAACGGCAAGCTATCTTTACAAAATTCACGACGGATCTTCTGAACTACGTTATTTATAAAATTCATTTCTTGTACTCTCTGTTAGTGTAATATAATTCTGATATAAATAATATAATCAATTATTTTGTACTAGAGATCTAGTATTTCAATGTACCTGCTAAATGTTTTAATCGATAGTCCTGCGCGTGATCTCTCTCCGGTCCCATCGAGCAATAAGAGTAAAGGAACAGAGAGTCCGTCTGTGTATGCTCATACACACGTAAACGATCATGAATTCATCACATTATTCTAGACGCCTTGTATCATATTACCCAGTACAATTACGAGCTAAGTTGCGGAGGGAGTTGACCTTGTTAAGGTGGCGAAGGCCCGTTGGTTGCGAGACGCACGGGACCGGTCAATGTGGCGACACCTGAGAGAGGCCTATGTCCAGCAGTGGACGTCTTTTGGCTGAAACGATGATGATGATGGCGGAGGGAAAAAGGCAGTCACTCCATGTAAAATCTGTCATCCGCTTAAACTGGAACGTGACCCCAACATAGTAGGAAAAAGGCTAGCAAGATAATGATGAAGATGATTTTAGACCCCACTGTCCTGTAACTTATAAATTCTTTCCCATTTCCTAATACACCCCCACGAAAGCCTGCTTTGTCGCTTTAACAAAATTAAATTAATTGTAATGCCAGCGCCGGGGCCCCGTCGTCAGAGAAGCAGATTAGTTAGAATCCTACAATTAACTCTCGCAAAGCTCTAATATTGTAAATTCAGTCTGACGCTGCCTACGTGACAGACTACTGCTCAGATTTAAGCATTAGACACTGATTGTTGCTATAGGGATGCTGTTTTGTGAAGTAATTTCAGCTGAGTAGTTGGAGTATTTTAACCTCTGAAAAATATCCTCGTCCTTATTTATAGGTAATAATTTATATTGTCAACAAATTCAGACTTCTGAAAATGGCTGCTCTCTATCAGCTACCTAATTAATGCTTTTCTTTTGGTAATTCCATATTTCTCAAAGTCAGAAGAATCTATCAATCCAAAATGTTCATTTCTGTATCCGAAATTGTAAAAAATAGCTTGAACAAATACCCATATAATTTCTTGTAAAACTCAGGGCGAGTTTTCACCTTTATATTTTTATAATTCTGTATTTTAAATACCTTCTACAAACAGGCGAGAGTCCAATTATGTTTTTAGTGACTGATTCACAAATATATATATTCCCAGACAATATTGATAAGAAACTGCAAGTCGAAATACAAAACAAAAACATAAAAAACTGAAGGATCTCAAGAAGCTCATACGAAACGATCAGGATCCAAAGTGTTCCATCTCCGAAACATGCCACAAATAATATTCTGTAATGAAAATCTGTCTAGTCAAAGTAAGAGGGACCTACTTCGCACGTGACCAGAGTATGTTATAGCCAACAGATTTCGCGAGGATCCAGTCAAATTACATCCGAAATCCACCTCATCTTGTAGAGATAGGTTTCGTAATGTAAATAACCTGTCAAGTATAGTTCCTAACTTATGATATGGACTTAGATATTCTCTGCTTAAAAGCTTTTTGGTTGCGTAGGCATTGACTCAAAGTGACATGTAAACGTGTGAAGATGGTAGAATCTTGTTTATTTTATACTTTTGGTGTCTCAAGGTGTTAATATTTTCGTATAGGTACTACAAATAAACTAGCTGTTGCCCGCAACTGCCTTCACGTAAAAAATAGTCAAAAAAAACTGCAATGTACACGATGGTCACTACTGAGATATTAAGTAGTTAAGAGTAGTTTGTTGTTAGGTCTTTACATATTATGGAATGCAAATAAACACTGTAATAGACTCATAGATTCGTAATAGATTTTGATATACTGGACGCCAACCCCAGCATAGTTGGGAAAGGGCTAGGCAGATAATGATAAAGAGATTTGTTATAGAATCTTAGAAGCATTCAATATTTTGTCCAAGTTACTTCTCCTGAAAAACTAAGGTTTCCACTTCTAGTACCTAATTCAATAAATATAAAAATAAAAAAGTTGATGTGGCACTCGGAGACTGCCGCGGTAAAGCTATTGTATAGCATTTTTTATCAACTTATGCAAATAATTATTTATTTATTTTATTTATGCAGTATTTTTTAAAAAAAAATTAAATTATATAAGTAAATCAAAAGTAACCTTCATAGACTAAGCTAGTAAGAAACTCTATGACAGAAAATTTAAAAGAAAAAGTATTGACAGCAGCTTGTCAGCCTGATGTAAGTGTCATAACATTAAAAAATATGAAAATTATTTATTTTATTTTAGATATTTTATAAGAAAACGAATCGTTTTCTAAGACCGATTCGCAGAATAGTAATGCAAAAACCAATAAAACGTATGATAGATGCGTAATAATAATAAAATGAATGTATGTAGAGTACTCGAGGAGTACTCACTCATTATCTTTCACTATTTTTTCGTGACTTTCTTCATTAATAAATGCACTTTGTTTATTCATATTTAAAACACTTTGTACACAAATTATACGAGTAAGAATATTTTAGAAGGAGAAAGCAGAGAGACAAAACAGAAAAACTTTACACCTTTACACGTGAGGTTATAAATTATTTCATTTGACAACCTCAGTTGACAACCTTGTTATTTTCCGTAACCATAGCAACCTGCTTGAATACTGAATCATGAATATTTTCGTTAAATTCTGGAATTTCTGGATTCGCTCTCCACGCTCAAGGCCCGCGATAGAAGAAGCAATAGCTTAACATGATCTTTTTTTTTATATCTTTTTTTTTTTTTATTTATTTTCATCAAAAGTTACATTAGTAGGTATCATACAAATTTTCTGCCAAACTGCAGGACAGTTTGTCGGCAGTTTCTTTCTTTCGTTTTGATCTAATAAATACTTCACCATTTATCAGCTCAAATATAATTACGATCGTCTCCAAAAGACTGAACAAATGGACTCGCGAAATGTGGGTGTTCTATTAGATACACCACTGCCGAATCCTTCCGGGATTACAGGCCTGATGTTATTTCTTCTAAAAGCTTATCAATTTTCTTCCTTGTACACGTGTTATAGGAGTTTTTTTTTACATTTGTAGGTAATTCCGTGAGTACAGTCACCGTACCGTGAATAAATAAGGATCAAACGCTGTAAGGGGCTTGTATCATATTTCTTTGATGTCACCCGTATTATTTGGCCGATGGTCACATTTCAGAAGTAACGTATTACAATGTAACGAGTAATGTGAAGATTTTTCATTGAGATGAAAGGCGCCTACCGGTTCTGTATTAGCTACGCCGTTTGTGTTGAAATTATATTTGAATTGTCTTGTTTAAGGCGTCTATATTTAGAAAAGGTTCATTTAATTAAAATCACATAATAATATCCTTTGTTGATTCTGCGAAATAAGTTGAGAAAAGGCAGGGTAGATGACTAGTCACTAAGTCTAGATTTATGCCCAATTGATGGCAATAGGTTCACATAAATAGTGAAATGTGGATGTAATATTAAGTAAACCTGTGAGAACCTTTTGGGATTACCGCCGTGATGTCATGCTATGTTTAATATCTAACAAGTAATATATGTTTAATCTATGTTAAACTTAAGTCGTATTTTGTAAAAATTTACGAAAACAAAATATGAAGACGTCCAATTAACAGAAAATACTATCTCAAACACTCTGAACAAAGACAGGAAAACCGATTCAAAACCTTAATGGTCTACAGAATCGCTACAGAATTCAATAACATTGGCAAAACGATTCGTAGAAAATTCAATAAGACTGAAATTGAGAGCCGGTGAAGTAATATCGTGAAAACCCAATTCCCCTCATTAGAAACGCGTTCAAATTCAAATGGGGTTGAAAAAATCCCCGGCGCCTTTTCCGGGCACCGACTGGCGATTGGCTATTCAAAACAATTTTCGAGTCCGATTAGCCAACCGAGATACCGATGAGTTTATATCGAAATTTTATTGGAAAGGCCTGATTGAATTAGGGAATGATAAGGCTTTGACAATATTGAGTTTTCCTTTGTAAAGTTTACTGACCTGAGCAAGGCTGCTTAAGTTTGTTAATTAAGTAGAGCTTTTGCCACTGACTATAAGCAACAGGAACCTCATTCGCTTTTAAAGATCTACATCGTCCAAAATGGTAATAATTATTTGCAAAACCTAATTTTGTATTAATACAATTGCTCATTAAACCGGCAGACACACAAAACCAGCATAAATTAATTACCTACACATCATTATCGAACCTCCAAACAATACCTACACAAACAAGACAAAACAATACAATTGATTGATACATCCTTTTGACACACAGCTTCCCGCTTCGTTAAATAACAAAGGAAAACCGGCAAACCTCAAATTAGCCGCCTCTACAGTAAAATCATAAAGTCGTAAATACATATTTTTGCGTTTTCAAAGAGCTTGTATGTTGTATCTCATGACAAAGCCTTTCTGCTTCATTAAGCCCAAGTACGAAAAGCTTTGGAAAAAAACTCGCCAGACTTCTTTTGAAGGGGAATCAAAATTGCCTATTGAAAGCGAACCATTAATGCGATAAATGCTGATACATTGGAGCTCGACGATTGGCTCTTATTATGTAAACTGAGCAGGCTAATTGGTTATTGAATTGTATGCACTGGAGGATAAACTCGAGAGGTGGACGGTGAAAGGAAATTCGGAAACGGTATGTAATTTAGGGTACCAGTTTTATATGCCGGAGGATCGTTTAATTTATGGAGAAGCATCATTTAGGTATAATATACTATCATGCGTCAACCTCCAGGAACCTCCGGAAGCTTACGCGGAGTTGTGCCGTAATAGACAGTACCACTATTCACCAGTTCAATAGCCAAGTTTTTCAAAGCATCATTTACCTAATTTAACGGTTTAAATGGTCAGCTAGGGCAGCCTTGTTAGTAGGTTTTACATTATATTTAAGGCTCTCCGGTATTAAGGGCACATTTTATGCCAATCCAATAAATAAAACTCCTACTCCTAACTCTAAAACTCAAAGTTAATTAAGAACCTATCGCAACCCATACTTGCACTATAAACAAAATTGTCCTCTACATTTTATAGCTAAAATAACCGCGACCTAGATATGCGTGCACGCATCGATTATGCTGACTAAGTTAGTGTTGCCACATTATTAGAGTTCATCTGCCACCCACTGGCAGATTCCTGCATACAATATGATACTCCTCTGACATTCATCCAAGTTTGGTCGAACAATCAGTCGATCAAGAAGGTAAACTTTCGCAATACTTATTGGTGCTAAGGTGCTACGATACAACACGTGTTAGGATGGATAATAAATATTTGATCAAATTAATCTTAGACGAGTTCTTCTTCGTCTTCTTCTTATCGTGTGGGCAGTAATGTCCAACGACACCCTAGTGTCAGAGTTTTTAAACCGCCTCAAGAGCCTCTGACATGGTTTGACGACCACCATTTGGCGGCCGGGACCACCGACTTATACGTGCCTTCCGAAGCACGGAATCATCTTAGACGAGTAATATGATTATTAGATTATCGTCTTGCAGCATAAAAGCTTGGACGTAGTCGTATCATTAAGTCGATGGATATTTCTCTTTGCAAATGAGACTAATTTATCATCATCATCAGCCTACAGCAATCCACTGCTGGATATTTACCTCTTCAATCGCATGCCTCATAACTCGATTCTCATCAACTCTCATCCAGTTGCTATCATCGACGTATTCGTTTGTAATATAAAAAAATAAGTATTTGGGCAAACTGTGAGTGATAATCGTAGCAACAATAGATTACATTAATGAGTTCATCAACGTAATGATGATGAAGCTCATCTTCCTCTTTTCAACCACTGCAGTTCTTACTATTAATCATCTATTGATCACAGCTCCCTCATTAATCAACGTAGAGATTCTTATTAGCTATACCTACCTAGATTTATCGTTTTGGTTTTACTTTACTCCACGTTTACTAATAAGGTCTTACAGAGATTAATGGAAAACAACTTTGTTATTGTTGTCTTAAGAAATAATACACAATGTAATTTCCAAAACAAACATTTGCTGTTTCGAGCTTTCGCGTCGGGTAAGTTATTGTGAGTACCTACCATAATTAGTCATTCAGAAAACACACTAATTAGTGAGCTACACCTATTTTATCGCCAACCAGTATCAAGATACTGTGTTAATTTTAAAAGGTATTAATACCTACGGCTAAATTATGTTAGAATTTTTGATTATAGTAATAAATACCATTACAAAATCAGATGCAAAGATTCATCATTGAATTTCAAAGAAAAAAAATTGGCCAAGGCATTCCTCAACAAGCTAGTGATGGGAGGGTAGTGCCCACTCGATTGAAACTGGGCAGGACATATCTACCGAATGCCAGGCAAACTATGTGCCGAAATTGCTGGTAGGGTCTCGGCAAGCCACGAAGGGGGTGGCAGAATGAACTGGACAAATTGCATCAGAACTGGAGCGAGGATGCTAAGGTTTGAGGGAAATGGAAAGAGTGGACGAAGGCGTTTGTCCAGAAGTGAGACATTGCAAAACATTCTTACCTATCATTCACGTGGATTACTCAGGAACTCATTAGCGAAAGAGTCGAACCTCGTTTTAATAACCGAGACAAGAAAAATATGGTGGCTGTACACTCAGCTGAGAGCTCTCTCTGTCTCTCCGGAGACGTCTCGCACTAAACCAGTACAGCGATGAGACAACCGAGGAATGCAGAGTCTCGTCACTTTTGCACTCGCCCTGACTCGGAATATCGAGAGTACAGCCAACTTTCCTGGTTAACAAAATATTGCAATCCCAAATGATTCCTCGCAACATTCGCCCCCATTTCAACTTCCCATCAACAGATATTAGATTTGCTCTGAATTTTCCTAATAAGTCGGCTGAAAGTAGAAGGTGCATAATAAAATGGCCGTGTAATTTCGTGTATCGCAATTCGTACGTATTAGTGTGGCAGGTGCGAACGTTGCCGTTTCGGGAGACGATTCTGGAATGCTTTACGTAACTGTATCGGATCTTGATTTTGAAAGATGCCTTTTATGTGATAGAATATTAAAATTAGAACTTTTAATATGAGAACACACCTTTTAAATAACTTGCAGTCGTCGTCAGATTTGATAAAGATGTCACTCAGAAAGAAGTACTTTGTACTACTGGTTTCCTATGCCCAAAACAATTACATAATGTATTTACTTTTAAGATGTATTTGTGTCCTTTTAGTTTTGCCTTACACTCTTGATTTTTTTTATTTTAATCGCCTGCAACGAAATGCTGTACAGTTGGCAGTTTTAGCCGTTAATATTTGGCAACAAGATATACATTACTGTAGATTATTCTTTCAAATAAGCGCTGGAATTTGGCTAAATGCCTGAACAACTATCAATAAAACAAGTATTCTCACAGCTGCAGTCACACTTGTTAACATTCCAAAATTAATGCGACGGGAGCCGCTTCGCAGCTTACCCCTTAGGAATTAAAGAGGCGTAATCTTAAGTTGTGCATTCCTGCCGCCTGGCGGCACTAGTGTTTAAGATCATAGGTCACGAAGCTTAACTACTGTGATACTTTACCTTAACGAGAGCCATTTCGGTTTTTTGTGATTTTTAAGTGTTAATTAAGGTTTTTTTTATATTGAATTTTGTTTTTTTTTAATAATATAAGTTAGTCCTAAGATTAGGATCATAAGAAAAACTATATAAGGGATGTTTTACCAGTAAAAAATGGCAAGGTTGATTTTCCCGCATTTTCTCTGGCAAAATTGTTAATTTTTCGGCGCCAAAATGTGCAAAACGCCACCGCACATGCGCAAACAACGGGTCGTGATTGGTCAGTGCCTTAAGCAATTTGATATAAATATGGGAACATTTCGACGATGGTAAAACATTCCAAATCCGACTGCGCTAAGTAAGAAACTCTGTCTGAAGAATAAACCAAGAAGAAAGTACTCCTGAAGAAGTCTTGTTATTTACTCTGCCACTACACCCTCTCCAATAGTCTCCAGTCGACATCCCGCCAGCAAACCTGCTCCACACCACATCACATCACACTCAATACACGAGCGTAACACGGCCAAACATTAAATTGCTGAAACATGCTGGTATATTTTCCTTTTCATTATTGTCGTCTCGGATGTCTAAAACCTAACACACTTATTTACTGACGAGCACAGTCGTTGGTCATAAAAGGTTAGGTACAACGTTTGGTTAGCAATCATCCAATCAATCGTCCACTTAGCTATGGAGGTAGCTATCTGATCTCTCGGAGTAATTCAATGAAACTATTTGTGGCTTAAGGTGGTTCACTTCTGTAGCATAGTTCTTGGTGAGTCAAGCAGTTGAATTACAAATATTTATATTGGTGGCTGATGATCATGGGCTTTTTAACAGAAACCTATAAGAATCTTGCTTGATGTCATTGTTACATCACGAACACGAACCAGATTGATTGACCAGTTTTATCAAATGATGAGATGAGACTATTTTTATTCAACTGCCACTGATCGGAATCAAGTAAATATTTGAATTACTGGCATAGCCAGCCATAAATATAGGTTTATAATAGACTGGGTGGTTAGGATTGAGTTGAGTGGCTTACATTGGAAGAGGCCTATGTCCAGCTGGAGACCGCGAATCGACAAGTGGAAGGTGGGATGCCCTAATGCTCGGTAAAAATCTATGGCAGAGTGGCTGGTAGCTGAGTGGCTGGTAGCAACCTCAGCTGACATAATTGCGATTTCGTAAGTTTCACAAGCACAAAAATAATATTTAAACCACTCAACTTATAAATAATGCTCTAGCATTTGTGCTTCTGGGTTCTGGGCCCATAACCAATTGAAATAAAGATGAGATCAGCAGTGGGACAGCACAGTATATTAATTCGTGGTTAATATTTTACAAGCAAGTTACAAAGTACAATAGAATATAAACAACCCGTAACTAAGCTTATTTAAGTCAATGACAGCAATGTGTTACATATGATTATTTCTCGCAGGCCAGTATATACATATAAATATACGACCTATTTCAATAAAAAGTACCTCATTTCGATCAAATTAAATGCTTGGAATGTAAAGTTAAAGAAATGAAATATTTATAGCTAATGGATCGGCAGCATACGTGTTCGAATATTCAAAACATAATTGTCAGTTCTTTGACAGTCGTTTGCCAGCGAATTGGCGTAGTATGTCTATTTGATAGACAGTTAATATCCCTGAGTGTAACTTCATTTGTACCATCCATTGACCAAATATTTTTTAAACTGATAGGCTGATAGTGCAGAAAGCCTATCACCGGACAACTACATTATCTTCGAACTGTTTATCAAAACATTTCCTGACACTACGTAATGATACAACGACACAACTGTTATTTATGACAAAATTGATGACGAAGATTTAAATAATTTACTTCCGTAATTATTTTTGATTAATCTGTCCATTAGCCAGCAGCTTCGTCGCCAATTTTAGAGTGGTTGCTAATAGAAACAAAATGTTGCCAATGTCAATGGCAGGTTGTAAGGCAAACAATTGGCAATTTGCCACTGTGTAGTTGCGGTGCTTTCGAACCTAACACGCTAATGTCAAGTGATGTTCACGCATTTGGTATTAGGCTGTGTTGTTTGTAGCTGAAAATTAACGACATGACTCGTTACATGAGTACGCTACGTCATTTTGAAAGTTGCTACGTCGAATTACACGGCTACGAATGTTTGCAACAACGAATACAGTGACGACGAAAGCACGCAGTAACGCATACCGTAACAACGAATGCATGTGATTATGATTTACGGAACAACGAATGCACGTTACAACGAAAAACGTCACACCGAACCACGTAACCCCGAAGTAACGTATGAGAAACCAAGCTATATTACTATTAGAACAGAACATCCAGTTGGTCAATTGGCTTCTAGCGAGAACGGTCGCGTCATACACGTTCTTGCACAAGTTCGCGCTCGTGTAAAACTGTTGACGCAGCAACATACTCCGGCGCGTCTTGACACGGTCGCCGCGATGACCTACATACCGCCCTAAGTGAATCATGTGTAATTGTGCAAATAAACGATAAGTTATAGTTTTTAATATTATACTACTCAATTATGTCTTCACCAAACAAAATAGTTCTCAAAACTGAACTCGAGCATAAGTTGTACAACAGATACATCGAGGAACAGAATGAGCGCCTCGAACTACAAAAACTAGTGAAAGACCTCAGTGGTCAGATAGAATCTCTGCAACAACAGCTGAAACTCATTCAGGAGCAAAAGAATGTTCCTTCACAGAAGGAACAGTCAACGAACGACAAGCCCCAAAATGCAGTCGAATATGGGACTGACGAGGAGGAACTTGCCCGAGAAACCGAGTGGGTACGACAAAAAAGTAGGAAGAAAAGGAAACTGAACACTTCGCTATCTCCTCCTTCTCAAGGAGGAAACTTAAATGAATCTCAGGCCGGCACGAAACCCGAGAAACCAAAAGAAAAGAGGGCACCACAACCTCCACCAATCATAGTCGAAAACATCAAGAACTACCAACAGTTCTACGACCTTCTTTTGACTAGTCTAAACGGTGATTCATTCATTGTAAAAATGATGAACGGGGAAACGGTTAAAATAAACGCCAAGGATGAAGACTCATATCGAGCGGTATCAAAATTATTGTTGCAAAATAACTGTCTCTGGCACTCGTATGAGAATAAACAGGACAGACCGATACGAGTTATGGTCAAAAACCTGCACTCATCATGTCTGCCGAACAGAATAGTCGAAGAGCTGAATGCTAAAGGTTATAAAATTCAGGATGCCGTAAATAAACTAAGCTGGAGGACTAAGGAACCTCTTAACATGTTTATGTTATCATTCCAAAAAGATGAGAACATAAACAATATCTACGGTATTAAGGCCATATTAGGTTGTAAGGTAGACGTACAGCCTTTAAAAACATCAAATTTAATTCCTCAGTGCAAAAGGTGTCAAGCATATGGCCATACACAAAAATATTGTTCAAAGGAACCAAGGTGTGTGAAGTGCACTGGTAAACACCTCACCAAGGACTGTACAAAATCAGTAGATACAAAACCTAAATGTGTTCACTGTGGCGAGCCTCACCCGGCTAACTATAGAGGATGTATTGTAGCTAAAGAACTACAACAAATGAAAAATAAAGCCTCCAAAAGAAAAATAGCTACGCCTAACATCCCGGCCTCTGGTGCTGAGAGACAACAACCATCACGTTCTACTCACAGAAAGGTAACAAATAATGTGACCTTTGCGCAAATGACAAAAGGACCGCAACCACAGTCACAGCCAACGGTGCTCCCAAATTCTGTAAGTACTAATACAGATGAAAATATTAATAAAATTTTAAGCATGTTAACTTCTTTTGACCAAAGGTTGAGGAACATAGAAAGTAAACAATTACCTACTCATTCAAACCAAAAATGAAAAACACACTTAAAATTATGACGTGGAATGCAAACGGACTCCTGAAACACCGAAATGAGTTGCAGGCAGTCTTAACAACAGAGCAAATTGATGTATGCCTCATTTCAGAATCTCATTTTACGAGAGAATCTTTTATTCACATAACAGGCTATAACATATATCACGCACTGCATCCCAACAACAAAGCGAGTGGTGGCAGTGCCGTCATTATTAAAGATAACATCTACCATTACTTGGAACACAAATGCGAAGAACAATTTGCACAAACTGTAGCTGTTGTGGTCAGAACCAAACATCATGATATTACCATATCAGCTGTATATATTCCACCTAAGTATGCGCTGAAAACAGAGCAGTACAGGAATCTATTGAAAGCTCTAGGAAACACATTCATATTTGGAGGTGACTTTAACGCAAAGAACACACATTGGGGGTCTAGGCTAACTAATACGAAGGGTAAGGAATTGCTATGTGCTATCAGAGAAATCAAGTGCAATGTGATTTCAACGGGCAAACCCACTTACTGGCCTACCGATATTAGAAAAACACCAGATTTGATAGACTTCTTCATTTATAAGAATTTGTCAGCTGCATACCTTAACATAGAAGAAGGATATGATATGCATTCTGATCATTCACCCATTATCTTAACTCTAAGCGAGACAATAATACAAAAAGAAAGCAGTCCAACCTTAGTGAACAAAAACACTGACTGGGAGAGCTTTCAATTTGATTTAGACCACTGTATAGACCTCAAAGTATCCCTCAAAAACAAACAGCAAGTAGATGACGAAGTAGCAAAATTTATTACCGACATCCAACGTTGTGCCTGGCGAAATACACCTGACATGAAAAGAAGAGTTGCAACTCAAAGATATCCACTGGAAATTAGAAATCTAATAGCCATAAAGCGAGTCCAGCGACAAAAGTGGCAACAATTTAGATATCCGCCTGATAAAACTCTGCTAAATAAACTCACAAAAAGGTTAAGTAGAGCAATTCAGGAATTTCACGATGAGACAACAAATGATTACCTTAGTCAACTGTCAAGTAATGGCACATCTGATTACTCACTATGGCAAGCCACTAAAAGCTTAAAAAAGCCTATCAATCACGTTTCACCTATTCAAAAACCAGATGGCGAATGGGCCAAAAATAATGAACAGAAAGCGACTATATTTGCAGAACATCTAGAGCAAACTTTTCAAACGAACAGCGAGGAAAGCTCTGATAATATAACACTGGACGCGACTCACCATGACAACATAGAAATAAAACTTGTTACTCCAAAAGAAGTTAACAACATTATCAAAAATTTGGCAAAAAGGAAATCTCCGGGATACGACCTAATCACTGGAGAACTCCTACATAATCTGCCACGTAAAGCAATTGTGAAACTTACAACCCTTATCAATGCCACATTTCGGTTAAAACATGTGCCTAGTATGTGGAAAGTTGCTGAAGTTATCATGATTCCTAAACCTGGAAAACCACCTCGAGAAATAACATCATACAGGCCCATATCACTCTTACCAATTATATCCAAATTGTTCGAAAAACTACTACTCAGGCGTTTAAAACCTATTATAGAAGACAGAGAACTGATTCCCAACTACCAATTCGGTTTTAGAGAAAAACACTCCACAATAGACCAAATACATAGGATAACCAATGTTATTGAAAAAACATTAGAAGATAAGAAAGTTTGTTCTACAGTATTTCTAGATGTAGCTCAGGCATTTGATAAGGTATGGCATGGAGGCCTAATATATAAGTTAAGTAAAATGCTCCCAAAACAATTTGTGGATATTTTGGAATCCTATTTAACTGAGAGGACATTTAGAGTGAGACATGAGGATGCTTATTCAGATATCAAACAAATAAAAGCTGGTGTACCGCAAGGAAGTGTTCTTGGACCTATCCTGTACCTATTGTACACCTGCGATATCCCTGAAACCAATAACAGCGTCATTGCTACTTTTGCAGACGACACGGCTATCATGGCTACAGGTGTCACTCACACAGAAGCAGTGGAGAAGGTACAAACTGCCGTTAATGCCATCACCGATTGGACAAAAACATGGAAAATCAAATTAAATGAATCTAAATCGACACATATCGACTTCACAAACCAAAGACCTAATTATACACCAGTATATATTAACAATCGTGTAATACCACACGAAAATACGGCAAAGTACTTGGGCATGACGCTAGACGCAAAACTTCGCTGGAAGGCTCATGTCAAAAAGAAACGCCAGGCGTTAGACCTTCGCTATAAAAATATGTACTGGCTGCTTAGCAGACATTCTAACTTGTCAGTGTATAACAAAGTACTTTTATACAAGCAAGTACTCATGCCAGTATGGACATACGGCATTCAACTTTGGGGATGTACAAAACGGACTAACGTTGATATCATACAAAGATTCCAAAATAAGGTACTTCGGGCTATAGTAAATGCTCCCTGGTACGTCAGAAATGATGACATCCACCGAGACCTTGGAGTGGATCTTGTAACTGAAGTTATAAAAAAACACGCCGAAGCACACGAGCAGAGGCTTCTTCATCATGTGAACGTCGAGGCTATCCAGCTACTTGACACCACAGACATAGTGAGAAGACTAAAAAGAACTAAACCATTTGAGTTAGTTTAGTAAAGTTAGTGTAATGCAGTGCAGTGCAGTGAGTGCTTCGCTACGTTTAAAGAACACGTGAACAAAGTGTCTTTCAACTTAATAGAGACTATAAGAAAAGTGCCAATGGACACATTCTTAATTTTGTATAAGCTTTAGCAAATTAAGTTAAATTTAAATTACTTATTAGCCTCAAGGTCTAGATTGTAATTGTATGAGTAACCGTTTATTAGCGAGTACTTCATAATGAAAAAAAAAAAAAAAAAAAAAAAAAAGAATTACACGGCTACGAATGTTTGCAACAACGAATACAGTGACGACGAAAGCACGCAGTAACGCATACCGTAACAACGAATGCATGTGATTATGATTTACGGAACAACGAATGCACGTTACAACGAAAAACGTCACACCGAACCACGTAACCCCGAAGTAACGTATGAGAAACCAAGCTATATTACTATTAGAACAGAACATAATTTGACTATCGCAGCGTTCAATAAATAATACATAATTATCTACTAACTTGTGGCTTACTAGCTTGGCATCACGTATGTGTCGTTTGTTTACCCATGTTTACAGATCTGTTCGGTCTATCCAAAGTATGGCTTCAGAAATCGTGTATATTATTATGAAACACGACAGAGTAGTTGTAAGATTACTTACAGATTGTTTTTATAAATTAATGTAATATTGTAATATGTTTTTGTAATAAATTAAATGTATGTAATTGAGTTTGTAAATTTAGTCCATCCTTGGCCCTTCTCTGTCGCCCTGATATCGCAGCCACGTACTTCACACTACACAGAGTAAGGCTCCCGTTGCATATTTTAATGCGCAACCGAATGCGACGAAGCGTGAAATGGAAATCTTTCGGGATCGTAACTGCCTGCCTTAACTGCAGCGCAATATCGGAATACTGTTTTGGAAAAAATATGCCATCAAGGATATTGCCAAGCACTTTTACAATATTCTGTTTATGGGATTTTTAAATTAATTTTAGAGTTGAGCTGCTCTGTGAAGATGGTATGCAAAATTACGTAGTCAGGTATTTGTTAAGATCGGATGAAAATTGGTTTAAGAAGGATATGTATTTTACTTACAAAGTAGGTGATGTAGTTTTTGAACATGGTGGATGGAACAATGGTGTGGTAATGAGACGATTAGTCATACAGAAGTATGGCAAAAGAAGATACGCTGCGCCGACCTCTAATGAATTGGGATAACAGCAAGAGAGTGATTATGATACTGGTTTATACAGCTGTGAACGACAACAGTTGCACACATGATAAGGCAGGTAAACTAGTAAATTCAGTAAGAAGGCAGCTTTATTTCGACACGTCACTTCATCGAGTTATTCCGGTCTGATCCCCTAAAACTCCTATTTCATTCTTAGTTCTTTTGTTTTATTTGCGCTGCGTTAGACCAATAAATACTTTTTGTTTACTTCCAAATACAATAAAATGGAGTATATTATACTTAATGCCCTAAGACTAAGTGAATAATGATGACCTACAAGAACTAACGATAGCTGCCCGACTACCTACTATATAAAGGCTCTGCAAGACCTGTGAATTTTCCCAAAACACCTACCAACATTATGTGCATGCAAGTGGTATAAAAAATAGGAAAGTATAAGTCGAAGTCGATAGTACACGCATAGATAATAAGGAAAGGATACATAGACTCACTTTCTCCGAGATAAGTATCTCTGAGAAAGATATATCTCTTAATAACTATACTGAGTGTAACATAATAATAAACGCAAGACTTCTCGTTTAGTGTCTCTGACCATGAAACATAAGTAGACTTTCTACAGAAATTGTGGCAATCATTGATCAACAGGCAAGATAAAGCTAGAAAAAAGGTATAAGTTGCTAAAAGTAATAGAACTAAAGTTGTTATTCTTTACCGTTTTGAGAGCAGTGATGATTCGGGATCACTGCTCTCAAAATGGCTGTTGTTATTAAGCCAAATGTTATTATTAGTATAACAAAGAAAGCAGTTAATTATAATGAACTTTTCCAATACACAATAGGGGATCGGACAAAAAAAATCTAATTAGTCCGTCAGATAGATTTCCAAAAAATATTGAACACCTATTTTTTCTTTTTTCACATTAACAAAAAATGAAGACGTTAAAGTGCTTCGAAAACTCGTGAACTCCTCGAAAACGTTACATGTCTGTACATTTTTTACCCACAAGTGACGTCACGACGCTTTCGTCTCATCTTCGTCAATTTTCATTAATTCGTTAAAACAAAAAACACGTATCCAATATTTTCCGATAATCTAACTGACGGACTAAACAGAATCATATTTTTTTGACTCAGTCCGATCCCCTATTCTCTGCAATGCAACTAACAAAGGAATCAATAACATTATTCCTAGAATTTATTATTGAAGCGTATCACGTACTTATGATTAGTGCCCAGACTCCCAGAACCAGAGACAATGCAATAACAAACCAATCGCGTACAGATGCCAACACAAACAATATGAACGCTAATGAAAAATAAACAATGCCATTTTTAATAGAAAACTTGTGCTTCTCGTTGTATTGCTCTAAAATGTGTGTTGTTGCTCGTTTCGGGCTATAAAAAGGCTGCATGAAAACCAGTTAAGCTATTGCATAGCTTCTATCGCGGGCCTTGAGCGTGGAGAGCGAATCCACAGATTTCCTAACGAAAATATTCAGGATTCAGTATTCAACCAGGTTGCTATGGTTACGGAAAATAACAAGGTTGGCAACTGAGGTTGTCAAATTATAGTACATTGTTACCTTAGGGTTGAAAGTAACTTATTTAGTCCCCGAGACGGGGTTTGGCGCCTGAGCGCAGCGAGGGCGCTAATAGTTCGAGGGACTAAATAAGTCTTTAACCCGAGGTAAACACTGTGCTTTTCATTACGAATACAAGGAAAGTTGATGGGAATAGGCTTGCGCCCAATTACCTAAATCGAAAGAGAAAAAACAAATTGACAAAAAAATAAAAAGTAAACATAAGAGAAACACTTGAAATCGGTTAAATCTAATCGGTGGATGGCAATAGGCTTGCTCCTAATTACATCGGTTGGGGTAATAGGCTTGCTCCCAATTACATCAATTGATGGCAATAGGCTCGCTCCTAATTACATGTTGATGGCAATAGGCTTGCTCCTAATTAAATCGGTTGATCGCAATAGGCTTGCTCCTAATTAGATTGGTTGATGGCAATAGGCGCGCTCCTAATTACATCGGTTGATGGCAATAGGCTTGCTCCTAATTGAATTGGTTGATGGCAATAGGCTCGCCCCCAATTACTTCGGTTGATGGCAATAGCATCATCATCAGCCTATAATGTTCCCACTGCAAGGACTCAGGCCTCCTCTCTAGGAGAGGGATGGGCTATAATCTACCACGCGGGCCCAGTGCGGATTGGTAGATAATAGGCAATAGGCTTGCTCCTAATTAGATTGGTTGATGCCAATAGGCTTGCTCCTAATTACCTTCTGTGATGGCAATAGGCTTGCACCTAATCACATCAGTTAGTGGCAATAGGCTTGCTCCTAATTACATTGGTTGATGGCAATAGGCTTGCTCTCAATTACATCAAATAATTTGACAGCTGTCAGTAGAAAGCGATTCTCCCTAGGGCTGAAAAGTAGTACTTTCAACCCGCTCCGCAGGTATGTCATGACCTACTTTCAGAGTATGAGTAATGAAAAATAATTAATTATTTGCTGTTGATAAAAATGCTATGCAATAGCTTTACCGCGGCAGTCTCCGAGTGCCACATTTAGTTTTTTTTTTTATAATTTTCCTGTAGGGTGAACTCATCTAATTCTGTGATTCGCCTAATTCGGTAGTATTTGGTTTGAGCGGTATCATAGGGCTGTACGAGTGCACAAATGCTTTTATCACGAAGTTAGATGAGTTCACTACTTATACGTACAAGGGTGCTAATTAAACCGGCTTCTTTTTAATAGCATTATTTGCATCTAAAAATCTAACTTGCCTTCTAAATTACTAAGTCAGCCACAATTAACGAGCATCTAAATAATACTATCTTAGCCACAAGTTATCCTTTTTAAAGCCACTCTAAATACAACTCAGCATCGTGATTATTTTTTAGCATCTAAATTTATAACATGAATTCAAACAGTAAACTTCTAAAATATTATTATATGGCATCAAAAAAATATTCAATTAGCTTCTAATTTATTAACTCAGTACGTTTAAATTATAACTCATGCCACATTAACTGAGCATCAAAATTTAATTAAAATTGTCATCAAATATTATATTATAGCCACTAATAGTATGTATAAACTCCTGTCGTGTCATCGAAAGGCTTAATTATAGAAGTTCAGAGTACTTAATGACCTAAATATTGAAGTTCAGAGTATCGAATGTCCTAAAGATCGATTTTATTTACATGTTGTGCTACAAAAATTACCGACAGAATCGCTTCAGAACTTCATTTTTATCGGAAAACTAGACAATAAATAATTGTGAAAACATTTCTGCAAGCAACTTGGAAGTAGCGCTCGCCGGCCGCGGCCGCGGCACCGCTCGCTTCGCTCGCTCGGCTCGCGCGCGTTTGGTCACAGTTTTAACCTAACCTAACCTATTTCCCTCAGTTTACAATAACGAATCATACAGTCTGCCTGTGTCTAGTCAATTAGACAATGATAAAAACATTTCTGTAACTAATAGGTATTTTTAACGTAAATATAATAATCTAAAGTAGCGCTCTCTGATTTGTGCAAATGGCCGGTCGCTGTCGTCTCGCGCGCTCGCGCCAAATCTTTCTGTTGCTATTTTCACGATATAAGAATGTGATGTATTATTTTACATGCGAAGTTATAATAAATGATGTTGACTACGGTCGCTTCATTTATATTTTTTTGAGGGCCTTGTGTTGAAGCTGTAAAATGTAAAATGGTGGTGAGATATAAATACCGTGGCTGAGTTAGTAAATTAGGTGCCTATGTATAAATAACAAGGACAAGTTAATATAAATGTTGATCGTCACTTGATGCTTGCTATAGAATATTTAGTGGGCGTTGTAAAGAAGACGAATTAGTATATTAGAGGCTATATAATTTTCCCGTGGCTGAGTTATAAAATTAGAAGTTTGATCCTGTGGCCAATTAAAAAAACTGTGGCTCGATTAATTATTTCTCTACGTACAATAGTTCGTCATCATCATCATCTGCCCATCCTTTTCTCAACTATGTAGGGGTTGACTTTCAGTCTAACCGGTTGCAGCATTTCACATGGAGTGACTGCCTATCTGACCTCCACAACCGAGTTAGTACTGGGTGATACCCCTTGGTAAGACTGGTTATCAGCCACTGACTATCTGGACCGACTTTCAAATATCTTCAAATGATTGCCGGGACTAACGACTGTAACTACAATTATTAGGTTAACTAGATAAACCTACTATAGCAGGTCCCGAAAATAGTTGTCCTATGTCTTTCTATAGGACCTTAAAATTTTGCTAAAATAAAACTTTGCTAACTCGACCCATCTAAAAATAGTTAACGAGTAACCAACACACTATGCCCTTCGCTTTTCAAAGTAATTTAGAATCTTCTCTTTCACATTATATCCATCAAAATGATTCTTCCGTTTTAGCAACCATTCGCCTACGTTTTCACATTAAAATTCTTAAGTTATATTTAGTACATTTTGGTCTACATTGAATAATTTAGCTCACAACGAACCAGAAGATCCACATTAACATTAATGTAAGCGGAACCACATGAAAACACACACTGCATATCTCATCCAACCCAATTTTTATTTCAAACACCATTGCATCTATTTATTATCTTTTATCAATCATCGGTGCATTTCGAATAGTTGCATCACTTAAGTGGTTCTATAATTATACGTATCTTTATAGGAAGTTATGATCTAAAAGATCGCATCAATCTTTCGTTTGGTTCGTATAAGGCATGTCAAAAATGCTGATGATACCAGCTGTGGGCGAGTTCCAATCATGTGGAAGTATTTTATAGGTTGGAAGCATCTAAATAAAATGTCCAAAATTAGAAAGGAACTAAGTACCTATGTAGGTAAGTCTGTACACCATCTGCCTAGCTAGCTATTCGAGACTAAGACCGCTTTCACATTAGGACGTTAGCAGCGCGACAGTCGCGCGACTATAAACAAATACTCACACGGCTGTTCTTATAAAATGTAAAGGAATGTGCTTCTGCCGCGCGACTGTCGCGCTGCTAACGTCCTAATGTGAAAGCAGCCTTAGGGTCGGCTTCCAGTCTAAACGAATGCAGCTGAATACAAGTATTTTTCATGGAGCGATTAGTACTGGGACGACTGGTAACACTGGTTGTCAGATTTTTGGGCTACTGACTATCTGTAACGACTGTAGATCTACAAATGACAACTAAAACAAACCTTTTGCGTTTTCACTTTTGATAAAATATGTAAAGGATGATACCGCAAAAAGGAGGTGTCTGTTGAGATGAAGAAGAACCCCAGATGAATTGGGAAAAGGCCAAAAAAAATTATGACTTTTGACAAAACGGGAGTCCTAAAACCTTTGGACCATACCAAAAATATAGAAGAAATGATGATAGTTGTTCAAAGAAACTGGCAAGCCCCGGTAAAACCGGAAAAAAATCTTCTCGTTACAATCAAAGAAGAAACCCACGATATATCTTAAGAAATAGACAGATCAACATCCGAGGATGCAATAAATACTACGTTCGTCGTGTGTGACATGGTTAATTCCACTTCCGTGCAGATATTAGAAGAGAAACACGGAAAATGGGAGCGAGACCGTGCCTACGAGCTTGTTGAATTATTGAGTCTCCGCTCGCGTCCAAATTGAGTTCGTGAGCTTCCGTATACCATAGGTATACATATACCCCCAGTTACATCTAATTCTTAGGATATTTCGATACTTTTACATATTTTTTTTAAGTAGATCTATTTGTAGTTAGTAAACTAAGTGTAGTTAGTTTAAATCCAAATCAAAATATACATACATACATACAACTCACACATTTTTCCAACCTTACACACTCCTTTTGCCTCGTCCACGTTCTTACAAATCTTGCCATGTTCATACAATTCATGCTCGCCAGATACAATTATTACGCATCTTACTTTTTGAAGAACCTCACAAAATTAAATAAGGTCAAGTATATGTCACGCTAGGGCGTCCCCTCCCCGGCATGCCACTCACATCTACCTTGTAAATACCTTTTATTAGTAGCCTTTCAATATATGTTACATAGGGTCAATACGCAATCAGAGATCATAATATCATTTTTTTAAAGTGACAAATAGCCAGACATTAGCAAGAAAGTACGAGAGTAAGTTTTGCAAGTAAGAAAGTTAGTTCATAATCATCCTGCTTGAGTAGGTACATAAAAGTTTTATTTGAAAATTCCGAACAATTAACAAAGCCGTAGAAAGAAAACAGCAGCCATAGAGCACAGACAGTTGGAAACACTACACACAATAAACATTTATTATTGACTGGGGGGAAACTAAAATGTGTTTCAATATTCCTATAGACAATGGTGATCATCTTGCTGGTAATTTGTATGTCAAATACGTTTAACATTCATTCATAATTTGATAATAACACATTCTGTCAGCGTAGTTTTACTAGCACATCATCTTGCCCCCATGTTCTTATTTCTATAGGGACAGTATGAGTCAACCAAATATATGTACATCACACAGCACACTACAGACACGAGTGAATCTGTTCTTGACAAACAATTTCTTAGGACAATTGAACAATGACACGTAAGTGGGGTCGAGAGCTATAGCCGTTGATAAAATCGACCTATAAATATATAATCTAATGCAGCACGTCATCGCATTATTAATAAAATGCAGAACCAACAAACTTGTAATAGATAAAGGTTATTGAATTCCATGTGTTATCTCTTGCAAGCACTCAGAATAATATTGATAGAAAAGTTTTTTCATTCAAAGCGGTGCTAGAATCAATAAACACAAGATAAAATCTAAAGGAAAATAAGGCTAGTTCCAGATAGAAAAAGAAACAGAAGGCGTAGGCATTAGAGATAATACAGTGATAGTCGAAAGTTAACGTGTATGTGTAGTTGTGTAGTTGTGCCGTGTAGGCCGGCGCGCGCCGAACGGTAGCAAGTGAGGACGACCCTGGCGACCCGGCCGCCGCCCGCACATGCGCACTCCGCGCTACCCACCACAAATCACAAAATGACGCCGCTGGACAACGCGACGTAATAACACGCTAAAAATATTCAAGACAAACCCACAAAAGTGAAATTTAATAAACTATTTACTGCAATCTCGGTACATTGTTTTACAATATCGTGCGGTACGCGAATAGAAACACACGCACGCACGGTTCTATGTCAAAACAAACCAGTGCTTTTCCGATGTAAACATGAACGACCGTAAGATCGTACTTTTTATTCTGTCCGTGATCGTTTACAGTATCTACAGTGTGCAAATGTGGTTTATGAAACAAAATGTTGAAGCAAATGTTGTGACTGAGAAAATATCTACCGACGCTGCGATCACGACCGAAGAAAATCATACAATTCCAGAGAATCCACCGGAAGAGTTAAAAGTTGATGTGAAACCAAAAGTCATTCCACTGTTTATAAAAGACGCATGCAGTATTTTAGAAGTGTTTACTGTGAAGCCGGTTGTGATGAAACGCAAAAATAGACGTGCTTTGAACCAAGATAATAACACGGTTACTGTCGTTTGCATTACAGTATTTCTCCTGGTATTGCTGCTCAACGCGATACTAGATGTTCTGAAAGTAAAAGAGGAGGAAAGGGCAAGATTGAAGCTTAACCCTGATGGAGAAAGGCGACAATCATTAGCAGAATTTGCTAATAAGAAAACGTTACGAAGGGGATCAAGCAAGTTCGGACAGCAGTTGTTTCAGATCGCTGAATCTTTCATGAATCCTGAAGAAGAAAACAAGACTAACTGTCGTCAAACAAGACCATACCTGTCAGCAAATAAGAGAGGAGAATCTATAAATTCGTATCTGAGTGAACCTCATAGGAAGCCTCAAGAAGGATCGGCACCGGCGTCAATCGCTGAAACCCCAGTAGGAGATCCAAGATTCGTCAAAAGGCAATCCGTAGCGAAGCTCATTGGTATGAACCTATTTTTATTTTCATTTCTATTCTTGTACTAACGCAATGTTGATGAAATAATTTATGAGTTCACTGCAAGTCTGCTCTTTATTGATTGAAACATTAAAGTTGATAAAAGTGAATGTAAATGTTTATTATTTTATTGATTTCTAAAGTTCTATCTCTTCTTTCACTGTTTTATATTCTCTGTTTCAAAACAAGGTCTGTCTGACGACTGAAAAAGACTTTCAGGTAATTGATGTTCTCACACGTCTTGTAGTTAGATATTTATGAACTCGATTATTTCAATTCTTTTCAGTAGTTTGAATTTATTGTAGATACAATTTTCTTCTTTTTATTACAATGAATGAACTTAAATTGTTTCATGCCTTGCCTGGACTACAAACATTCGATTGGATGCACGAATCGTAAAGAGCAAACCCAAAGCACTTTACAGTTCAATAAATCCTTTATAGCGCTGCATGTAAGCACGTAGACAGATACCATCTCCATTATAGTCCTTCTACATAATCAAATCTGTCAATACACATCCGTGTCGGCAAGTTTGTATGTAATCAATTGAGCTCACGCTCCATTGAACACATGATTATGTTCCAAATGGTTAATCAAAGCTTCATATATACAATCTGTAGCAGTAGAATAATTTTCTGCCATGGATTCGTAATCAATAGTACCACGGAGATTAGTTGGATCCTAATTGGCTTTAAGCTGTAGCAAATCGGTTTACGAGTGAAACCCTTTCATCCAATTTATAATTACTTGTTAGCGAACAAATATGTCTCGTGTTCCCTGATGATGATATTAATTGGTACATACTTTGCATATTGTTAATCCGCTTGCCTCTGCTTTTAATTAAACACTAGTTTAATACCCTTGATCGATTATGTCTAATTACGAGAGTATTTGTATAACAGTTTCAATTACAGTATCATCAATTTGCGAATTAACTATCTGAACGTTTACAGTGCCAATTTTAACAAGGAATTTGTAAGTATTACAGGGTCTTAGCTAGCTTCGTTACTGTGTGGAATTCTGGCAATAAACCCATGTAATTCTCGTCGTTCATTAGAGTTACAGGATGTTCTGGTTATTTATTCATTGTGTTAAGCAGAGCTTTAGTAGTACCCTTATCAAATCGGTGACGAAATCCCAGACAAGGATTGGGACATTACACTGGGAATTGTCACTTGTCGGAGGAAGCCGGATGTTGTACAAATTGACCTCATCAACACTACAATGTCGATATGTCACATACGCAGTGTTGCCCAGTTAGTTGATATCAACATTGGTGTGTTTTTTTTTTGTAACGATCCGATAGCACAAATATTTCCATTAACCCAAGAAATTATTACCACTAAACAACACATTGTTGTATTTTGGAACATCACCATAATTTCTGTGTGTTCACCAGATGCACTTGATTGTTATAGGTGTTTGTGTTGTGACATCAGTCAGCAACGAATCATTGTGTGATGTGTGTGTCACTAGCAAAGAGATCAAGTGGAATGCTTTATTATTCCCTAAATGACTCACGACCAAACCCCATTGATACTTAGGTCGAATTAACCAACGAAAACGCGATCAGCACATCAAAAACGTTCAAGGGATGTCACTCCGTATGGTTATACAGGGAGTAAACTAACCCTTCACGATGCCGTCAACCAAGCATTTTGTACATCAAACTAACTACCCCTACGCAAAAATTATTGCTAGGCAATAACTTTTTTTTGGGGTGGAAAAATCTCATTTTACGATAAAACTTTGCTGGTGGATGCTTTGAATAGTAAATGGAGGTAATTTCTGTAATGCTATAACCTGAAAAACTAGTATTTACAAAAACAGCTGTGTAGAATTTGGAACGTTGACCCCCAATATCTCGTAACTAGGGGGTTCCCAGGTATAGTCTAGAACAAAAAAAATATCGCAGTGATGGGGAGAACAAATTTGAATTTAGCCTTTTTGGCTTCGTTAAGGGTACTTTTACACCCTTTATAATTAACGCTCTTGAGCTCCGTTTCGATGTGCTAATTGCGTTTACCTCCATTAGTGAACTGCTCTAACTTCTGATTATTTTTATTTAGGAGCCCGTCCAGTGCCGATGGTTCGTCGTTCATCATTCCCGGCTCTTCCTCTCAACCCTGAGGTTCAAGCTATGATGTTAGGACACCGACAGACTTCAATAGACAGTGATGATGACGGAGATGCCAGGGGACGCCGCGTCAGGCTCATTCGTAGATTTTAAGTTATTTGACTCCGAGAACAATAGATTTCCTATTGAGTCTTCTGAATGTTCAATGTGTAAGTAGCCCTCTTATTCATAAAAGTCTTTAACCAATTATTTTTTGACCGCTGAGTATCCTGGGTTCGATTCCGGGGTTGGGCAAAGTTATATTGAGTTTTTCAATCAGGAATTACTGAGTAGCAGCCACGGAGTCTGTATCTGTGCCTGGTTGTTGACAATAGGCTCACCCCCTATTACATGGGACCTAAACATGACTGACAAAATGTAGGTGTACTTAATGAGTACATCTCTGCCTAACACTTCAGAGATTATCGGCATGATTTTATGTTATTATCCCTCACACTCTTCACTATCACTACATAGTATAAAACAAAGTCGCTTTCTCTGTCCTTATGTCCCTTTGTATGCTTAAATCTTTAAAACTACGCATCGGATTTTGATGCGGTTTTTTTTAATAGACAGAGTGATTCAAGAGGAAGGTTTTAATACCCTTTTTGCACCCGTGCAAAGCCGGGGCGGGTCACTAGTTTAATATAAAAATGACAAGAACACACTGTATTTATGAAGTTTCGTAATCAAAATAAAGATTTTTTAAGAAGAAGAGCGCTAATAAAATGTTTGGCAAAATATTGCCATATTCTAGTCTATTTGAACTACTTGCCTAGTTTGTTAATTTACCCACAGTATTTTTGTGTACTTATTAAAATAATAATAATTGCAATAGATTTAAATTATTTAAAGTTATTGTTGATATTTGTTGTCGTCGTAAGGATAATAATTATTTTAATTTGACAATACTAGTTGGAAATAGACATAATTATTATTATTTGTTGTTTTTGTTTAGACATCAGTGTAAGTTGCAGATAAAATAGTTAAATATTGCTTGGTAACTTGGTGTATTGATTTTATTCGAATTCTGAATCAAATATCCTATTTAGATACATATTATAAAAATACATATTATTAGATGTAAATGTATTCTCTGTCTGCACCAAAACTTATATCGTGATTAATCAAAAATGTTATTTAAAATTAAGTGTTTTGGAAAAACAATGAAAATTAACTACGAAATTTTTAATTATAAGAAAATCAAAATAATTATAATTATATACTTTTTATCTAGTCAGAATTTCCAAAGATAGAATTTAATAATGTGTGAATGTGAATTCTTTCTACCTATGTCATATATTTTTAGGTGTTTTAAAATACGTTGACTAATTCCAAAAAAAACTACAAAGCTTTACTTGTCTCTTATTATGTAATAAATATTTCCAACGCTAGGACGTAACAATCTCTAAAATTAAGTTATTTATAAGTGCAACTTTTATAGTTTTAATGTCGTTTTTATACCTCTTAATAGTTCCAAGTATTTTGATTTTTTATTAGATACTATTTTACTACTGTTTCATCGAAATGAATCAAAGCTACCTCTAAACGGTGAAGGTACTAAAAGATTTAAATTATAATTATTAATCAAATTAATTCTCACATTCATAAAATGTATCATTAATTTATGAACCGCCTAAAAAATATCAAATTGGAATGCGCTGCGTAAGAATAAATGGGACTATATCTGTTTTTTTTTTTTTTTCAATTAAAAACTTATACGAGCTTAAATAAAGCTTTTAAAGAAAAGGTGAAAGAAGGAAGAAAAACTCATGAATACAGGATGAAATTGAAAGCATATTTGTACACACGGCTACACATCAAGCTATACATTTCCAGTTTACGCTGGTCTCGCACTATACGGAAATCCTAAACAATGCGAGACCAGCTTATACTGGAAATGTATAGCTTGATGTGTAGCCGTGTGTACTTGGATGAATGAAAATCTGTTTTATGGTAACTTGGCAACTGTTTTGCAGAAGTCAGACAAACAGTCATGTAACAACACACAATGTACCAAAACATGAAAAAAGCATTCAGTTGCATCGCTATAGACAAACAGCCAATCGGAAAAATGGCTAGAAAGTTAATATCAAGGATTTTCTGCTAAATGGAATGGTTTCAGTTTCCTCCTGTATTCAATATTCTAAATATTCCCTTAATTGGATGTAATCCATCTATATTACTTAAGAGTCTGATCTACTTGTACTGAATGTGTGATACTTGTGTATGTATTTGTATTTTTAGTGGACACGAATGTGACCTTTTGTACCTATAGCACTTTTTGTGAATTCAATATCCAATTTATATGTAGCATAATAAAATTTATGTAGTTTTTTCCTGAAATACATACATATTGTAACTTTTAGTGTGTTTTATTTAACTTTTGGCCAGTAGGATAAGAAAAACACATGATGTGGAATATGGTGATTTTCAATGACAAATTGAAAAACTAGTGTTGTTACACCAACTCCGATTCCTAACATGGGACAAAGTTAGAAAGGTGATGATAATGAAGCCTAAAGTAAACGTAAATAAATTGCTATTGATGTAATAAAAATACTTTTATATCCTGAAATGAAAAAAAATTACACAAGAAAGCTCTTGCGCACGATGTTATTGACATAACTGGCGAAATGTGGGTGAACTAGGTACACCTCAGCCTAACCCTTTGGGGATTATAGGCGTGCTGATAATTATGTTAATAATGCGATGAAAAGTTATTAACTTTACGATCCTGAATTCCTGACTGATAATAAAGTATCGCTAACATAGCCCAATTTGGAGCATTTCATGAGTACGCTAACGTGGGTGGTCAGTTCCGACCTTTCGATAGATTTAGAGCTAAACGTATACGGAGCACATCAACCTATATGTTTTGACTGAAATTCCTAAAATCGAGGATAAGCAAATATCTAGATGTTTTCCTAGACGATATTTTAACAGCAACATTAGCTAAAGTAAAATAGTGTGGAGTGAAAAAGATATCTTTCGAAATATTATGACTTTCTTGAGTTTAGAATAATATGGCTGGCAATGGATGAGTTGAGAGTGGCTAAAGATTGAGCTCAGTGGCGAGCAAAACGATGCAAATAGATTTTGAAAAAGACTTTTTATCATCAACTAAGCCGGTGTTTTTTATTAAGCTATTGCATAGCTTCTATCGCGGGCCTTGAGCGTGGAGACCGAATCCAGAAATTCCGTAACGAAAATAACATGAACGTAGGTTGCTAGGTTACGGAAAAATAACAAGGTTGTCAACTGAGGTTGTCAAATTAAATAATTAATTATTTGCATAAGTTGATAAAAAATGCTATGCAATAGCTTTACCGCGGCAGTCTCCGAGTGCCACACGTTTTTTTTATTTTTTATGAGCGTGTCTATTGTCCCACTGCTGGACGAAGGCGTTCCCTTTTTCCTTTCAAATCTCTCCTCGTACCTACTCATCTCAGATATTTGATCTGAGTATTCCACCTTTATTTATTTAATAATTATTATTCTGTTCAATTAATATTATTTAAGCACCTATACGCTAAAGTGCATTAATTCCAATTTTATACATTAGTACCTACAATATTTTTTTTTTGACTGGCCTGTTGGTCTAGTGGTTAGTGACCCTAACTGCTATGCCGGAGGTCGTGGGTTCGATTCCCACCCAGGACAAATGTTTGTGTGATGAGCACGATCATTTGTTCTGTGTCTGTGTGTAATTTATCTATAATATGTATGTATTTAGAAATATATAAGTATGTTTATCAGTTGTCTAGTACCCATAACACAAGCTCTGCTTAGCTTGGGACTAGATGGCGTTGTGTGATAGTTGTGGAATATTATTATTATTATTACTGTCGCTCCTAGCTGTCACGCACACATAAATATTAGGTAACTTCACATTGTTTTTTGCGCATGTTCTATCTGGCTGTTATTTGATCTGAGCTACTCATTATCACCATTGAGATCACCATCATCTTCCTGCTCTTATACCATTCTTTTTGGGGTCGGCGCAACACGTTTTCTTTTTCCATTCTTCCCTGTTAGACGTCACGGTGGCATTAACTCCTTTCTCTTTCATACCATTCCTCACACAATCCATCCATCTTTTCTTATCTGTACCTACTATAGACTTATAAAACGCCTTCTCAACGCTGTCAACCGATAATGTATCCAAGAAATCGTCGGGATTGCCATTGGAGGTTTTTGATTTAGTTGGTTGGAAGCAGATAAATTGAATTTTTGATGTCCTTTAAATGGTAGAAAGAACACAGACGCGAGAATCGTTACCATGTTCTCAGTAGGTATACATCATTGGAAACCACCTCAAATTTTTCATTGGTAATTTAAAAAAAAACAGGTGTTACATAATAAATATGTTGACCATGTACCTATATAGTTATTGAACTTTAGTTTTTTTAAGTACCGCAACTTTTCTAATTATGGAATTAATAAAAACAAATGCTCACAGTTCTCTTACCGCAGTTTGCCACAAGCCAGCTTGAATAAAACAAAGTTTCCCTCAAAAATTATAAATTGAACGCATTGAAACTCCAACCACGTTCTTGTCTTCTAGGAAAACTAATATTTCTTCGGCACAGTTTTTAAGCTCAACACTGTTCTGAGAAAACTTGGTTTCCCTGTTAATATATCCCAATTAACCAGACAACACATCAGTGATAAAAATAGCCGGTCTTATGAATGCAGCGGTAGAACTAGGACGAATATTTCGATGCTTGCTCCAGTTTTAGCATTATATTTTATGAATGACTTTAGCAGTCTTTAAATATTGTTTTGTTTGGTTGGTACTGTTCTGTTAGGATTACTGGGTTCCTTATAAATTATTATCTTTTTATATATTTCTGTTATTTAACTAATTATGTTTGATTTTGACGGCCTCTTTGGTCTAGTGATCGCAAGCGTAACTGCTGAGCATAAGGTCCCGAGTTCAATTCCCGGGTCGGGCAAAGTGTTTTTTTGGGTTTTTCCATCAGAAATTTCTCAGTACCTAGCAGCCTCGTAGTCTGGGTTTATGCCCGGTTGATGGCAATAGGATCGCCCCTTATTACATGGAGCTTAAACGTAACTGGCGAAATGAAGGCGTACTTTTAGGTACATGCCTTACACTTCATGGATTACAAGCGTGTTGTTATGTTATGTCAATGTTATTCTAACTGCAAAAAATTTGTTATTCATTCAGGTGTCACAGGGCTGGTAAAAACGAGCACTTATGCATCTGGTTACCCACACAACCCAATCAATATTGAGCAATTTGTTACACTTTCGGGCCTCTACCTGTAACCTGTAACGACAGTCAAAGAACTGGGGCTCTACTATGACGTCTTAAAACAGTCCTAACTTATTCTTAATCCAGTGTAGAGGAGAGATGGCGCTAGACACCCTGTATAGTTCTGTCACGTCACACAGGGCACCTGATCAAATGACAGCTGGGCCCAGCGGCTTAACGTGCTTTCCGAGGCATGGAGAAAACTTGGTATGTACTGGGTCACCTATCCGCAGATCAACCTAGTTAAGCGCGGCTTAACCTGAAGATTGAACAGCTGTTATTATTTAGCCACAAGCTGCTCGTCACTATTCCATCTGGTTAGTAACATACGTATTACACATCCGATGTTTCGTCAACGGCGTGGTCTCATTATTTGTTATTGTGTTACGGTCGAATGTCCTCGACCTAACACCCGCGTGTGTTGGATCAGCGCCAACTTCTCCGTGCAATACTGAGCTTATCACTGTACCTTGCATCGCTTTTGTGATGATAATACGGATAATCCTTGGAATGAATATTATTTTTGTTCGGAAATAGTTAATCCTTTTTTTTGTCTGACTGGTTGAATTTCAAAGTTGCTTTTGTCAATAGTAAATGTTGTGTTGTTAGACTATTTGGCAGCGTTCTATAATTTATTTTAGTGTACGTAAACAGACGCTGACTGATTCACTACGTGTTTATTTAAGTTAAATAATAAAACATGTTCCTCATAATTATTATTATTGACTTTACGAATGCTATCATAACAGTCAATCTCTGAAGCTAATAAATGACAGAGTAAAAAATTAAAAGAATTTTCCCAATAGAAAGACCTTGTTATAGTTTTAAAAATAATTCACATGCGTTCGCTCGACATGGGATGCAGTCTACTTCAGTCGGGAATCAGAGGAGCTCGCTCTGACTTTTACGTTACAGACGTCTGGACAAAGCTTTTAACTGAACATACGTTTTAACATAAACACACGAAGAGCTGACTGCTTGAGTGCATTATTTTTAACAAACGTGTAACAGTGAAGTGAAAAATGAACTAGGAAAAACAGTAAATAGACTTTTGTGCAAAATTGTAAATATGAATTGCTACGATGAATTATTACCAACCACTGTTCTTCATTGGAACTACAGAGGATTTACCGAGTTTCCGTTAAACCAGCTAAAAGGTGAAGAAGGAGAAGTGACAGACATTTATTTGAAAGAGAATCTCTTGACTCGTTTGCCAACAAACATCGGAGTACTGGAGCATTTAGAGAGCCTGTACGTAAGCGGTAATGATATAACCGAGCTACCGAGAGAGATATCTAAGTTGCGATGTCTCAAGTGCCTCGACGTAAGCGGGAATAGATTAAGGCGTATTCCTGAAGAGATAGGTGAAGCGAGGAGCCTAAAGTTCCTGATATTGGATGAGAATGAATTAACGGAGTTGCCTCTAAGGATTTCTGAACTAAGACGTCTACGGTATCTATCAGTTTGTGGTAATTTAATTTGTTACTTTAATTTTATATGGCGTGCAATGAAATATGTTGTGAGTTTTTCTTTTATTTATGCATGATAATAACAAACTGCTGATATTGTGAATTTATCATCAAAATTGATGGAAATATTAATGAAAAGCGGTTAGTGGACGTGCATGGCTAATGTGTGGTGTTTTAGTGAAAGCTTTCGGTAATCAGTAGCTATAGCCACGTGCATTGTTTCGTAACAAAGCTTTTCAAGGCTAACGATCTCACAGTACACTGGTTTGATGAACGTATTTAAAGAATTTGCAACATGCGGCACATCTCCTCAAGGTTCTTATCTTTTTATAGTTTGTTGTTTTTTGTTTGATTTATACCTACTTTTACTCGCAACACTCGTTAGCAGCATTATGTTTCAAAGCAAACCTTTGCTTTTTATAAACTTTAGTTGTTGCAAGAATTAGTTTCTAGTTGTCTTTTACAATCTTGGGTACTTAAAATATAGACCTACTGTTTTGAGCTTTTACGGTTCATAATTAAAAATACTGTAACTTACCGGATATATTCCGTTAGTATCCATTACCATTACTTGCGTGGAAATATCGGATAACCATGGAAGATATCCCGTACCTAAGTAAAATGACAAACTGCTTCCGTGGTCGAGTTGTTTCGGCGTTTGCGTCGTAGGTTTGATTCCCATGGGAAGCATACTTTGTGAAGTTATTTCCAGTTTGGCTAGGACATTGCAGGCTTGAATCACTTGATTGTCTGATAAAAAGATGATCCCGTGGTTCATTATTTCTTAAAATCTAACAAACTTTTAAAACGTGCCAGCACCATCTTCGGCATTAGCAATCGGAGTTCATGCTAACATCCAAACTTCGCCACACCAATATCCGTAATGCGAAATGTTTTTCTAAGGCTCGTTTGAGTTACATCACAGACACCTATTTATTTGCCATCTTCAGCTAAACAGTGGCCAGTACTAATGCGCTCTAGTTACGTTTTACTATCCCTCGTAAAGTTAACGAAGACTAGTTTTGGCGCCTCGGATAACAAACTATCCGCTATGAATCAAGTTTAGAGTTTCCTCATTGATTTGCTTGACCTATTTACGTATATGTTGGGAATAGGACTGAAGACCACCTCAGAATGTAAAAAATTTGGCATTTGTTGTAAAATGGATAAGTAGCGCATTACTTGAAAGTTGGAGATTAGATGATATTATTATATTGATTGTTGTGATTGGTAAAAGCAACGTAATTGTATATATAATCGGATTCTTATTATGTATTCAGTTGCATCTAGTTAGAGTGAAAGCCGACCCCAAAAGGCTAGGCAGATGATGATGAAAAGATTTATCCAGAAAAAATATTAAAACATCCGTTACGTCTGGTTTTAGAAATATTTATTAACCGACTTCCCAAAAAGGAGGAGGTTCTCAATTCGATTGGTATGTTTTTTTTTTTTTCTTTGTATGTACACACGGCTACACATCAAGCTATACATTTCCAGTTTACGCTGGTCTCGCACTGTACGGCAATCCTATACAATGCGAGACCAGCTTACACTGGAAATGTATAGCTTGATGTGTAGCCGTGTGTACAGTTGCAAAAAAAAAATAACCGACTTCAAAAACACCTAAAAGTGAAAAATAAACTTCAGAAGAAAAATCAGCTTCTGAAGTCGGTGGCAAAAAAAGCCAAATCAAACAAACAAATGTCACCGACTTCAGAAGCTGATTTTTCTTCTGATGTTTATTTTTCACTTTTATGTGTTTTTGAAGTCGGTTATTTTTTTTTTGCAAAATAGTTTTTTATATGTAAACGACAAAGAAAATATCCGCGCTAAAAACGACCCACTGACCAAAGGATAAAATAGGTTGAGTCTAATGAAATTTAGATCTCTAATCCTTCATACAATTAACGCACAGTAGTTTATCCATCCAAGTTTTTCAAATGGCGTACAATATTATAACTATCATACAATGTTTATTCTCAGAACAAGATATTATTATAGTCTGACTTTATTGACCATGTTTATTTAGAAATCTAATAATAGAGATAAAATTGTCTGTAGAAATGTCATAAATAAATTACAATGGACTAGGCAAAGCAATTATTTACACCCGTGGGGAAGTGGTTGCTAATGTCAGATGAAAGCCGGCTCAAGACTTTTAGTTGTTCAGTGTAATTGTCCGGGCAGGGGATTTATTAAGAAACCTAGACAGGTATTTAAAGTAGCAACCTTCTTCAGGCCCAGTGGTGCCGGCCCCAAATTATAAATAACTAGCGGACGTCCCGCGGTTTCACCCGCGTCGATCCCGTTCCCGTGGGAATACAGGGATAAAAAGTAGCCTATGTTACTCAGGGTGAATGTAGCTTTCCAAGGGTGAAAGAATTTTTGAAATCGGCCCAGTACTTTTTGACCCTATTCATTACAAACATACAAAAATAGGTACAAATCTTTCCTCTTTATAATATTAGTGTAGATAGGTCGTGGGTTCGAACCCAGGTAGGCGCATTACTTTGTGTAATTATTTTCATCACCGCTGCCCCTAAAAACGGTGTAGGAAACATCGTGAGGTCTTAGAACCAAAAAGTTCGAAGACATGTGATTATAGTCCATCCCTCTCCTGGAGAGAACGCTTGACTCCCTGCAGTGGGAACATAATAGGCTGATGATGATGATGAACCTTCTAAGAGTAAATTAAGCATGCTTATTTAAGAATTCTGCTACCGGCAGCTCTCTTCTCTTTCGCTAATCAAAGAGTACAGAGGTTAAACCCGAAGTACTATCTTATTCTGCCCTATCATCAGAAAGATTGGAAATGCCTAACTCAATGTTTTTTACAGATTTGCGACTTACCTAGTCGCTAAATGATTAGGTTCAAGATAGATTGAGAAAATTTGTCAATTTCAGGTAGCTTGATGCCTGTATGTACCATATTTGCATTAAAACCAAGTTGAATACTTTTATATGATTCTTGGTTTATCTAGGTAGGTACTGCTTTGATAGTATCATTGCTATGGTAAATATTCATCAGTTTTCCCTTGAGCTTTTTATGATACTATTTGTTTTTCTATCCATTTACAGATAACAAATTACGATGGCTACCCCAGCGACCCGTTTACAACTATCACCACTGCGAGTTTAGATTCTGGAGAAACTGTAACATGAGGACTTTGCCGTATTCGCTCTGGTATCACATGTTCAGAGATCAACAAACTAGATGTCTCAATATTGGGTAAGTTTCAATGATGCTTGTCTTTCCCAACTGTTTCCAATAAAGTCTCGACGGCATCGTAACTCTCACACATCATATTGGGAGAGGGGAAATAGAACAGAAGTGTGCTTATTATCTTTTGGTCTTTAATATAGTTTTAGAAATAGAAATTATATCTTTGTCTATAAATAAGCACGTTTACTACGTTATGTTTTTCCTACTCCATTATTCTTTTCTGTTTATTTTAATAGTCTCCCTCCAAAACAATTAAATTGTTTCTCTGGGACTTTGTTGGGCTTCATTGTCTCGACGCTTTTTGGTGGTCGCCAATGTAATAACTCTTAGTTTCAGGAGTTGCAATGGTTTGGGAATACTATGGCGAGCACATTCCAATAAAATAATAATAATAACCACGTGTATAGGTTGTGATTATGAAGAAAACAATTTGATCAAAATATATTGACTGTGCCGTAATTATTTATCAAAGCACATCTTATTTACCGACAATAGTAGATTGTACACCAAGTGCATAAAACGCATCATTTTGCGCGAGACGTTTATCCATCCGATGCGAGCTTGCGAGCGAGGATGGATATAAAGTAGAGAGTAAAATGGGTTTTATGGACGAGTTTTACACTCTACTTTTCACTTCGATTGCGAGGAAATGAAACAGCAACTTGTAAATATTGTAAAAATAATTATAGTTCCCGCCAATTAACTTTTTTTTTCAGTAGGAAACTTGACATAACACCTGACTTATGTCGTTACTGCTCAGTTATAAAAACATTTTGAGCAAGCCTATTGCCATCAATCAATGTAATTAGGAGCAAGCCTATTGCCATCAACTGATGTAATTAGGGACAAGCCTATTGCCATCAACCGATGTAATTAGGAGCAAGCCTATTGCCATCAACCAATGTAATTAGGAGCAAGCTTATTGCCATCAACTGATGTGATTAGGGACAAGCCTATTGCCATCAACCGATGTAATTAGGAAAAGCCTATTGCCATCAACCAATCTTATTAGGAGCAAGCCTATTGCCATCAAACGATGTAATTAGGAGCAAGCCTATTGCCATCCACTGATTTAGGTAATTGAGAGCAAGCCTATTGCCATCAATCAATGTAATTAATAGTAAGCCTATTCCCATCAAATGATGTAATTAGGAGCAAGCCTATTGCCATCAACCAAACTAATTAAGAACAAGCCTATTGCCATCAAGCGATTTAGGTATTCGTAATGAAAAGCAGTAATCCCTTGTTCTTAGAATACTAACGAAACGAATTAAATTAAAGAGGTTATTCTATGAAGTTGAAGTTGTTCGTGAGGCTGTTGGTCCGATTACCTGTGCCGATTACCTTGGTCTTCGACGAAGATTTTACTTTATGCTCTAGAGCATAAAACTCGACTTTATGTCGCCTACGCACGACATAAAGACGCATTTTAGAGCGAGAGAAGTGAAAAAAATATGTTACGCCGACCCAAAATAGTACTGCCCTTGCAGGAAGATGATGATACCCATTCTTATTTTTCAACTTATTACTTTCAGATGTTTCGAAGCTGCAAAAAGCCAAACGGCAGAAAAAAGAAGGCATCACTGCAAAATAAAACTAAGCCAAGACTCCAAAGAATTAGACGTTATAGTTGAATGTCCGCCTCAGTACAATGTTATCTTAGATTCTAAATACCACTCTCCACCAAGTCTCTATGAGATTTGTCGGAGACAGTTCTATCAGATTATTAACACCACAGTGAAAAAACTGAATCCACAGACTTACAGTTTTTACTCTGAACACGTTCGAGAAAATCTTTATAATGAACATAATAATAACATCGTAGACCTACAAGAGAATTTCCATGGCTTTAACATAGATAGTAAAGCAGACAAATATTCTGATGAAAATGGTAACAATTATAATTCAGCTGTTATGAAAGAAGGGATCTACAAGAAAGCTACAAAGCCGTATTTCGTGCCAGCTGATATATTAAGAGAATATTTTAGTGTTTTGCCGAACGTACTGATGTCAGATCTAAGCAATGGGCCCGTTTCAACATGTGAGAATTTAAATTGTAAGAAGCCTGTATTCGATCACGTCTTTTATGAATTTTGTATTGGGTAAGTTTTTAATTTTATTATTTTTAACAGTACCGCGGTAGAGCTGCCAAAGTTAGAGAACTCAGTGATACGGCTGCCCACTTGAGTAGCTCTGCCTAGATAGCTTTTAGAGTTGAATGGAAACAAGTTGTGTTGGTCTATACAAATGGTGTGTAGTTGTTACCGGTTTGCAGTGTACGGTTACTTTCGAAATAGTACATTTCCTATTTTGATGCACCCGGAGATGTGAGCTAGGATCGTAACTGACTGGACGCCTGAAGGTGGACATCTGCGTCGAGGTCCACCGCAACGAAGGTGATCCGACGATTATCATGTTCGTGGAGCTTTGTGGCTTAGAGGACGAAAGGGGCCTTTGCCCAGCAGTGGGACACAATATGGGATAGGAAAAAAATGGACTATTGCAGACTATTATCTATCTCTGTGCAATTTTCCATCCAGATCCGTTCAGTCGTTCTAAAGTGATTGAGTAACATCCTCCATATAATTGTAGCAAAATTGATATTAAAGATATTGTATTCTATTCCAGGGAAATCATCCTTATCGATAAAATTGAAGACGTTCTACTCAGTGCGGTCTTTTGTTCAAAGTATTGTGCAGATTTCTGGAAAAGAAGTAAAAGCACAATCCCATGGACATTTTCATAGTCAATAACTTATTATATTAAATTATGTTATTTTTATCAAGGCCTATTATTTACTATAACATTACCACAGCCAGATTGTTGGAATCACAACACAAACACAAGGAATGAAGATTAAACCTAAAATAAGACAAAAACTATTTTGGACTCTCGGTTTTTGTCTATGAATTTTCTTTTCATATTTCTGTTCAGTCTGTGGAGTTAGTCTGTAGTTCACGGATTCACGGCGGCGCTGCTTGTCAAGAAAAATGCTACAATTATGTCAACCTTCCTACATAGTTTTCTGTTTTACCACCTGTACAGATAATATGTTGGTCGAAGTAAATTGCTATTTGTCCAAAGTATTCTCTTCGGTTGTTTCATCCCGTCATTTCTTCAGTTGGTTTTTTTTATGACTGTCGGAATTTAACATAAATTAAGTTAATACACACGTAGATCACCATGTCTGAAGAAAAAGTAGAAGAAGAGGCGCCACAAAAGGTGCAAAAAAAGTTGCTTAAAAAGGTGGCAAAATCTAAAGCTAACCCAATAAAGCCAGATGCCAGTCTGATAACATCCCATAATTATTTCCACGGCCACGACTGCCACTTGCCTCCCGAAAGAATTTCAACTAAACTGATAACGAGCAAGGGAATACACCTATGGATATTCAATTTTATGGCCGTTCATGCTGGAGACATAAGAGCTATCAATATGCACAGGTACTTTTATGGTTTTAACATTTTCTGAACCTTTCCTAAAAGTAATTCGGCATGTGTAGGTAATGAAAATAAGATTGAATGCGTAGAGTTATAATACCTATGCATTAAACGAATAAGATGAGAGTTATTGTACCTAATTTATCATCATCATAATATTGCTCTCACCCACTGTTGAATTTAAGCCTCCCCTTTCTTCTGTCACACTTCTCGGTTCTGTGCGTCCCTTAAATAAGAAGTGTTTCCCGTGACTTTCACGATTGTAACAGGTTGGTGACCGCGAATCCACGTCCAACGCGCGTATTTTGATAGTATCATCAACTCAACAAGCTTTAGGAAAGGATTCTATTATAAATTGTTTATGTACTGGTTGGGTTTTCGAACTTTTCTAAGTCGTTACCAAAAAAAACATTACATACAAGTGCCTACAACGTGTACCAAAGGGACATCTTGTAAGCGGTGTTTTGAAAGCCAATGCACTACAGGACTGATGAAGCCATACACCAAGCATTTCTGAGTCTTTGGTCAACTGGACCCACGGGTCCGGTTGACCACATCATTGTCCGTCAAAAATCATCCTTTACAGTAGGACTCAGTGCAACGCACTCACAACATGCTAATAGATGCGATCAATAGTACGGGGATCGAGAAGGTATTGAAAGTAAAATTAAGACATTAAAAACTTGTCTTTAAAAAAACTAGTGAAAAAGCTGACTTTGACCCCCAATATCTCTGTAACGGGGAGAACAAGTGCCGATTATGTACCTACTTTTATCCTAGTGCTTACTTACTTCCTAATAATTACAGTGCTGTATTTGTATTTCCTTTTACCTCTAGATCATACGCAGCTTTGTGCGCGGAGAAGTACCGACATCACCAGAATTATCGTTACATCATCCATCCCTACAGCAAGCTAAGATTCTGTCTAGAATTTATGTTCATTGTCCTGACAATCGTGTGTTCGATTGTTCTTGTTTACCATTATGGTGTAAGCGAATTGTACTTCTTGAGGGTTAGTACCTACTTACCTATACTTAATCAGCTCAGCCTATCGCGGTCCACAGTTAAGGGTTAAAATAAACCTGACAATGACAGCATGGGCAGCATATTTCAACATTTAGCTTGCTTTTTATCTCGAAAAACATAACGTTCATTCAAAGAAAAACAAGGGTAAGTACGGCCGTAAGGACTGAGATATTTTTATTTTTATTCTTTAGTTCAATCTTGATGAAACAAGCTAACCTAAAACCCTATTAACTCGCGACTTAATTAAATTGGGGTCATTTATGAACTTGGTTGGGTACACCAACGCAGGCACGGAAATCCACTCCTGCGCACAATAAAAGATGTAGAAAAGCGCTTCGGGCAAATGTGTGAACATCGACAAGGTATGGGTAGCCTGCAGTACCTACGTCTGAAGTAGTCTGGACTCCCGATGGAAGAAGTGAGATGGCTTTATCCTATTGGAGTAAAATGTGTAAATACAATACGTAGGTACTTAGGATAGCGAGTACATTTTGTGCTTTGTTTTAGCAATCCCTCTGATTACATGCATTTTAACAGGCAATTGCATAAAATAACTTTTTTTATCTCTGCAGGGGCAACTTCGTGTTCATTTTATTATTTTGAAGTTTTGCGAGATCATGATTGTGTTCAACATTATCGCTAATTTCTTCACCGGATATGTTGAGGGCCATTCTCGCAAAGTTACTGTTTTGTCCATGAAAAAAATAGCATTGCACTATCTAAAAACCTGGTTGATTGTGGATTTACTTGCTTCTGTTTCTTTACTGACCGATTTTTATAATTATAACATTACCTTAGCTCTGGTCCTGGAAACTATAAAGATAGTACGCATACCTGTCATAATGGTTTATTTAAACAATATTCTCACCGTTTTGAAGGCCTCTGTGAGTATATTTTGGAATATTTTTAAAGAATGTTTAAGTAGATATAGAGACCTAGAATGTTTTTTATAAAGTCCTTTAAGATGAGATGAAAAAAGGTGTTTTGGAATGTATAGTTTACTACCATTCATGTCTTGAAAAGCATATTAGGTAAGCTGTTAGACCTGGCAATCCTTACGTACGAGTCTGACAAATACCTGTAACAGCTATTGCGAAGGGGTCTATTGACTGATAGTCAATCCCCTTAATAGTTGTGTTAATCCTAATTCTGTATCACATCATAGGCAATCAAATGAACTGAAATTTTACACTGTTGTATAAAATCGGGTTTTTCCAACCTAGCAGACAGATGAGTTGCTGGGGAGCTATCTCCGCCACTTCTTCCCAGCTAAAACACTAGAAAGTGGCGAAATTGGCCCGCGTTTATGGAAACAATTTTTGCTGTTTTTGAACCAAATTTAAATAAAAGTCTTGATTTTGATTTGCATAGTTTTACGTGAAGACTATGATGGAGGTCCTATTCAGCTTAATAATGTTCCTTTGTTGGAACATCTACTTTCAATTTGCTGTGGAATACTTAATTGAGGATAGTTATGGGCCGGAAAATCCTAGAAAATGTTCGTGGATAACCATTGGAAACTTGTGGAACCAAACTGCAGACGTCCGAATAATTTACGCGACTGATAGAGCTGGTAAGTTGGCCAACACACTAAAATAGTACATTGTTACCTTAGGGGTGAAAGGATCTTATTTAGTCCCGAGTCGGGCGCTAATAGTTCGAGGGACTAAATAAGTCTTTAACCCGAGGTAAACACTGTGCTTTTCATTACGAATACAAGGAAAGTTGATGGGAATAGGCTTGCCCCCAATTACCTAAATCGGTGAATAGACTTTGCTCCTTATTATATCGGTTGATGGCAATAGGCTTGCTCCTAATTAGCTTGGTTGATGGCAATAGGCTTGCACTTAATTACATCGGTTGATGGCAATAGGCTTGCTCCTAATTAGATTGGTTGATGGCAATAGGCTAGCTCCTAATTACATCGGTTGATGGCAATAGGCTTGCTCCTAATTAGCTTGGTTGATGGCAATAGGCTTGCCCCCAATTACATCAGTTGATGGCAATAGGCTAGCTCCTAATTACATCGGTCGATGGCAATAGGCTTACTCCTAATTACATCGGTTGATGGCAATAGGCTTGCCCCCAATTACATCAGTTGATGGCAATAGGCTTGCTCCTAATTACATTGTTTGATGGCAATAGGCTTGGTCCCAATTACATCAGTTGATAGCAATCGGCTTGCTCCTAATTACATTTGTTGATGGTAATAGGCTTGCTCCTAATCACATCGGTTGGTGGCAATAATAGGCTTGCTCCTAATTACAACAAATAATTTGACAGTTGTCAGTAGAAAGCGATTCTCCCTAGGGCTGAAAAGTACCTAGTACTTTCAACCCGCTCCGCAGGCATGTTCTGACCTACTTTCAGAGTATGAGTAATGAAAAAATATTTTCTTTTGATAGTGAAGCCAATGCCCAGCATTAGGTACCTCTCTTCTCACACAGACTTCTCGGTCAGATAATGCTGGGCACTGACTGTTCTTAACTCAATGAGGTTATATAGTTATGTATTAGTATTACGACTAAAGATGGGTGAGAAAATAACTTAGGTAAGTGCAGCCGCAATCCCGTATTGGCTAAGATCAAAAGTATGAAAATGTGTAAAACGCTATGAGCGGCGTCTCGTGGCGTGCTTCAAACATTTTTATTCTTCTACACTATACTGTAAATATATTTTTTCATACATTTGATATTACCGCTCGCCGCGCCGCGCTTAGCTGCCGCTCACAGCGGCAAGGTCGTGAACGGGCCGTAAAACTGCGCACTCTGATGGCTTCGGGGCATTCCAGGGCCGGGTTTTGGTGACTGTACAAATACTTAGATACGTAAATATAGATAGGTAACCTACCTATCAAATTCTTGGTCCAATAGATGTTATCGTTTACAATGGCAAAAACTGTTTCAGTTAGTATGCTGATGGCAAATACTAACATAAACCTTTTCGAACAAAAGGAGTGCTTAGAAAGTTTCGTTGTTGTATGCTGGATTTTTTCCAAGGTACCTACGTTTTAATGTCATACCTACTTAGTTTAGAAAGTTGCCACTTATGTACCCCCAATTATTTTATGATATATCACAGCGCCTATTTTTCCCGAAGCGTAGACACAGATGTTCCATATTGGACCCACACTTCTCCAGTTATATTAAAATCGAATGTAATTAATAGGGGCGAGCCTATTGTCATTACCCAGGCAAAACCCAGACTTCGTACTGCTACTGATAATTTATAATGGAAAATCAAATAATCTGTGGTCCAGAAGTCTAGATCTACGTGGCAGCTTAAATCGAAACTCTGACTAGCATCCTACCCACATTTATTTTACAGTTCCTACTAATCCATTACGCACTCAAATATACATTAGCAGCGTTTGGAAAAGAATCTGCAAGTGCCCAGTACTATATTATGAAAAACCAGCTGCAAACATACATGGTGCAGAGGAACTTCTCACCTATACTTAAGAGCAAAATCCTGGAATTTTATGCTATTCGATTTCAATCGAAATTCTTTGAGGTAGGTATCTACGTTGGCAGGCCTCCCACCAGGTGGACCGACGACATCGTGAGAGTCGCGGGCAACCGGTGGATGCAAACGGCAGGCTGCCGATCTTTATGGCGTTCTATGGGGGAGGCCTTTGTCCAGCAGTGGACGTCTAATGGCTGATGATGATGATGATGAGGTAGGTATCTACGAAAATTTGTTACGGTTATGACTACGTCACCAAACCAAATGAGTCCCGTAGTCCACTGCCAGAATGTAAGTTGATGAATCGTTGCAGTGTTGCGTACCTGTGTATAGCCCCTCATGTTGAATACCGAATTATATTTTTAAAATACATTTATTTTATGTTGTGATTGTGCACGAACGGGTTTGACATTGTGTTGCAATATATATACCTAGTAGTTAGCATAGTAATAAAGAGAACTGAAAATAAAGTAAAGACATAATTAAAACACTGAAGAGAAGGTTGCGGGGATCCGCTAGATACGAGACTCACAGGGCCAATCAATGTGGCGACACTTGTGGGAGCCCTATGTCAAGCAGTGGACGTATTTCGGATGAAATGATGATAATGATTAACAATAAAAGTTATAATTTTACTTTAAAATAAATACCTCCATGATCCCTGGGGGTCTAAAATGACTACTTTAGCGGATCATAATATATGAGTTGCATTAAAATTCGCAAAATGGACTATTCATAATAGCAACTGCGTCAGCGACCATTTTACGAATTTTAACGCAATTCATCATCTGAGCCTATAATGTTCCCACTGCAGGGACTCAGGCCTCGTCTCTAGAAGAGGGATGAGCTATAATCCACGATGCGTGCCCAGTGCGGTTTGGTAACGCAATTCATATTATGATCCTAATAAGATCTGCTAAAATGGTAATTTTAGACCCTCTGTACTATGTCTAGGAATCCCGCATGCTAGGATGTGTATCCGGTCAACTGCGTGAAGACATCCTGATGCACACCGGTCGTCAATTGGTGAGGGAGCTGGACTTTTTGAAGCAGCTGCCAAGTTCCTTGCTGGTACAAATCGCTGGCAAAATGCGTCTTGCCATTTATATCGCCGGCGATATTATATTCAAGATCAGTACCGCTGGTAACTGGTTGCATTTTCTTATCGTAGTGCTAGTGTATCTGCATTTTTCGCCACGAGCAGAAATTCGTCATTCGATATGATGATTTTATTAAATCTAGCTGTGCCCTGCATGCGTTGCATTGCACCTTTTTCTACCTACCCTACCTTCAGATGGGGTACTGGGGATACCTACTGAATACCTATACCTATATACAAAATATCATGAAAATCTGTCAAGCCGTTTCCGAGGAGTATGGCAACTAACACTGACACGAGAATTTTATAAATATAGAAAACTAGCTTTTGCCCGCGACTTCGTTCGCGTGGAATAGTGACTTCCGGCAGATTTTTGGTTTATCTCGCGAAAAAAAAGAAAAAAAAAGCTATCCTTTCTCAAGTTCCAAACTATGTCTGTACCAAATTTCACACAAATCGGTTCAGTAGTTTAGGCGTGAAGCAAAGACAGACAGAGTTACTTTCGCATTTATAATATTAGTTAGGATAATTTCAGGGACTCGTGGCCAATTAATTAAATTACCTATGATATATAGGTACCTACCTATGTACCTACCTAATTCACAAACATAACCGCGCAAACTAGAAAGATTTCTTAGATTTGGCTGCGATTGCTATGGACTCTACATCGTCTGTCAGTCTGTCCTCACCATCCTTCCATCCGACTATGTGAGTGAAGGCTCTTTCCACATTTTGAGGCCAGGCGAGCGAAACTGCCTGAAACGTACAGTTTTGGATATCATTTTATCTCTGTCCCTTCCCCTTTCGCCGGAAATGAAAACACCTCCACGGTCAGTCTGCCTATTTGTTGCGGTGCCCCATGCTTCGCACATATTATGTATATTTTATAATATAATTTCAACCGACTCTCGTGATGTTCCGCTACTCGAATCACAAGGTTTTACAAGTGCCGCAGCGAAATTCATTTAATCAGTTTTGCGATAGTATGCTGATCAGATAGACCCTTTTTTTTTTTTGGTGGGTGGAAAATCATCGAATAACCCCCCCGCTCTTGGGCAGAGCGAAGGGGAGTGTCAGACTTCTACTGACTAAAAACCAAACCCATGTTCCTTCTTCTTCGCCCTTGTGTCGGAGCCGCGGTAACCTTTCGATATCCACAGCCCCGACGGGATCAGATAGACCCTTAGTTTTAGTCATTTACTAGTGCATCTAGTGCTTACTTCTGCAATTGACCTCAAGTGTTACCGGATTACCCGTTATTCGTTCTAAAAATAAAGATTTTGTATTAAATTCCACAGGGGACTGTATTTACTTCATCGACAGAGGAACAGTGGCGATCTACTCAAAATCAGGAAAAGAGATCTGCCATCTAGAAGACGGGGATTACTTTGGCGAAATAGCCTTGGTCATGAGACACCACTTCAGGACCGCGTCTGTGGTGGCTGTGACCAACTGTGAGTTGTTCAGGCTGGACAGGGAACATTTTGAGACTACCATAGCGCACTATCCGACAGTGTATAATACCATCAAGGAAGTAGCGACGAGGAGGTTTGAAAGGACCCGTGTACTTGATGAACATCATGAGGCAGAACGGAAGTCCGGTCCCGGTCGTGAAATGTCGTTTGGAAGTTTGATTGAGTAGCCCGGGATGCCCAAGGTATAGCACGGTAAAAAGTATTGCATCGAACCGGTATGACCTCACCATATTCTTACTATCTGATCATGATGTGGGCAATGCCGTTACGTGGTTATATTATTAGTATGTGAGCTTTGTTGAAAGAATCCCGAACGGTTCAAGTTGAAGATCCGAATAATTTCAATTAAAATAATTTTTGCAGTGTTTTGAGATTTGAAAAACTTATTTTTTCGCCGAATAAAAAGCGAAGTATACTGATGACGTTAGGTACTCTTTCACTTTGGCTTCATGGCAGAAAGCATATCTTTCTGTAATTATTATGTAAGTTACCATAAAACATTGTTAGCTAGGAGACGATTTAATTTATTTTAAGAATAATGACTAAGTTTCTCACTTTAAATAAGGACAATAAATAAAAAAACCAAATAGTGTAACTTTCGTTTTATTTAAAACCAGCCACCATGTAGGTACAAGCGGAATAACGTCGAAAATTGAAAATATGGCTGAGAACGCACTGCGATCATTCGTGTAAAAGCAAGCGTATTTTATAACTCCATCGAGTACGCACTGTTTTCCAAGAAGTTCAGAGGCCTGGTGATGATTCATACAAAATATACGAATGAAAATGCGGAAATAATCTTCTAAATGAAGTATTTCTGCGGTGCAATGCCCCGCTGTACTGTGTGTAAGCCTCTACTTTTAAATAATACGCCTTCATAATACAACATAAAAAATCGCAGTATTTTCTGAGCAGAACTGTAATTAATAAAGTAATATTGTAAGTCAAAAAATACTTTGATAGCCTCGGCTATTTTAGACACGATATATATTCACTAACAACCTTTCACAAGTTGCCTTTTTTACCAGACTGCAGAAAGACCCCGAGTTTTTTGTTACAGGCATGCCGTTCGATTGATAGGGTGTATGAGGTAGCTGAGGGGTTTGCGAGGGGTGTTGACGAAAGACACCTAACCCCCCCGCACCACAGCTACCTTAGCCACTGTCTCAGTTATGCAGGCCTGTAGTAATAGTCTTTTATTTAAGGGTCAGATAGGGTCATCCTATAGACCTATCAGGTCTCAAGGAGGAAATTGTTCAGTTTGATGGTGTTTACAATTACTTTTGACCACACTTTTCTGGTAAGTACACTGCTTCTGGCTGGAGGTCTTAAACTCAAGGCACTCGCAGGATGCTTCAATAAAGCAGAAGCCAGCCTCATAGACCTGCGAGAAGCCATTAAAAAAAACTGGTGCTATATACCTACTTTGTCCGTTTCAGAAGCCAACTTGTGAAAAACTTGCTCGTGCACACCATGATTTAGTATAACATTTATTTCATGCAACATAATAATTATATCTGCACAACTGCATTTAATAAGATAACATAATGACTAATCTCTCATTTCATTCCGTTAAAACGAATAATAAACTTTTCAGTCAGTCAGCTTTTATCGAACAACACGATATCAACTTGTCTAAGGTAGGGAGTAATATTACGGGATTCAGAGCTTGGAGGATTTATTTATATTATTTAATATTCTATCTAGACGACTAAGAGTATTGCCAATGATGACGGAGAAAGAAAATATCGATATATCGCGTTTTCGGCCAGATAATGAGTTTAAACTTGGTAGGAACATGGTACAAAGTCGCATGGTACTTTTTTTTTGGACGGTGATAAATCATCAAATGACTCCTCTCGCTCTGGGCCGAGCGGAAGGGAGTGTCAGACTTCTACTTACTAAAAACCACCCATATTCCTTATAAGCCCCTATGTGTTCGGGGCCGCACAACCCGCAGTCCCGGAAATCCCTTTAGTATTCGTCTAATACTAACCTCATAAATAAGAGTGTATGGCTATTTTTGTTTAGCTTAGATGATCAATTGGCTTGCTCAATAGTTGTCTAGATTATGGAAGTCTATTGCTTAGTCCATGGGACATAATAATTTAGTGGAAGAAACAGTATTTAGCTAATTTACTCGTAATATCACAACCGAAATAAATAAATTCTTACATCTATACAATTTATACTGAGTAAAACTTACAAATTGTGAACAAACGCAAAACAATGTTTTCAATGTAAATTATAAAAAGTGATTTAACACAAATAAACTTTGGGCAACTAATCGTTATATCAAACTAGTGGAGTCACTATATTATTATAATAATAGTGACAAAAAATATACTAGCCCTTTATATACAAACGCTGTATATATTTATAACAGGCATTTAAATAAAAAAAACCTTCCATGATTTGTATTCTTGTCATAACATTATTAGGTCATCATTTTTAAGGGCATTTTGTCCGCGTTTTCACTACAGATTTATGAGGTAACCAATAAATGGGACCAATAAAATAAGTAACAAGCATATAACAAAAACAAAATGATTCAGGTCATACAGTTACATAACTTCATTCATTTACCTATCAATTAGTCTAGAACAATCTTGAGTCAATAGAAATCTCTTCTCCTTAGATATCGTTTATACTTCACAGTTACAATTATAAAAATACACGCAACACCCGCCCGCATCTCAAAACTTTGGAAAAAAACATCGATTTTAAGGAACGGAATATGTTTTGAGGTAGATTATACAGTTTTAGGCATTAAGGAATACATATTTCCGTATAATAAGCATTTAGGCACATATTATCGCACATTAATAATGTTCTGCGAGATGAAAACATCATAATAATATTATGTAACAATCTCTTCAAGTTTTGAGATACGACGGCCGCCTTTCATTTAAGTAGAATCTGCACGAATATAAAATTCTTTTATTTAGTAACTTATTAAATTTACTTAAGTCGCATCTTCAGTTTAAAAAAGGCGAAAAGCGCATATAAAGCAATCAAACGAAAACCGTTTTTAAAGACAAATAATTTAAATATATAATTGATTCCTTGTAGCATTACTTACATTCAGTAGTAGCTTAGCCTTTCTTAATCTGAAGATGCAATTATTAGCTAAAATCTCTCCAATTTAATTTACTCATACTATCATAATTTATATTTCAGTTCATACATTTGTTCACACAATTTTGTGCCGCCGAACGTTGTCTTGAGCTTATCGTAATGGAATAATTTTATTTTATTGAACGTAATTGTAGTGCGCCTGCGCCGGTACGGGGTAGTACATCTCGCTCATTACGTATGGACCGATTATAGCACTGAAATTGAAAATAGTTAATTTATAAAGTTTTCTTCGACCGCTTAGAAACCACAGTCCTCGTTGTAAAGGTGAAAAGTGTAACATTTAAACTCACATACAGTGCGATCAAATTATCTTGGCAGCTCCGAACTTCGTGCAGGTCATTTTGTTACAACGAATGTATAAAAGTGTTATGATATTTATTTTATTTGTATTTCTCACTGTTTAAATTAGATATTTTCTGATCGTTTAAGTATTGGTTTAGCTGGCAATAACAGTTTTATTCCCAAGTTTACATGCGTAAAATTTCGCAAAGCCTAATGTTCAGAGCTGCCAAGATAATTTGATCGCACTGTACACAATCAGTCAGACCTGATACAACAACCGCGGGTGTATAGAACAAGTGGCACGCAGGGCAGCAGTCGATTACTCAACCACTGCACCAACAGTGATCTACATTTATTTTGATTAGTCAATGAAAAAATTAGACCACATACAGAGAGAAGGTTTCGTAAAATATCCTAAAAATACCCTATCCGATTCGTAGTAATAATATTAATATTATAGTTATTCAGATGACAGTACCAAATAACATCATCATCATCAGCCTATAATGTTCCCACTGCAGGGACTCAGGCCTCCTCTCTAGGAGATCTACCACGCGGGCCCAGTGCGGATTGGTAGATGTCACATGTCTTAGAATTTTTTGGTTCTAAGATATGCCGGTTTCCTCACGATGTTTTCCTTCACCGTTTTGAGAGCAGTGGTGATGAAATAAATTACACAAAGTAATGCGCCTGCTTGGGTTCGAACCCACGACCAACTGTTCGTAAGTCGGGGCCGCAACCACTGGGCCACCACTGCTAAAACAAAATAACATAAGAAACAAATAAATTTATTTATAGTCAAATAAGTATTGTGTCCGCATGGTAGCTTACAGCCTACTGAAACGAGGTCTGTGTACCAGCAATAGGAACATTATTTTACTAAGAGTTGAGATCTTTCATATGAGGACGAAACCTGTTATGGCAATTAATCAAGAATTTATGTTTTGTTAAGGTGGATGTTCCAGTGTAGCCCGCGAAATTCAAATTTTCTTACGTTTTTAGCGATTTGCAGGCCAGTGCTAGGTTGTATGTTAGTGAAAATATGATTCGCGGGTGTAAGACGTATGCAGTTACAGAATTATAATCATCAAAATCATCATTACAACCCTCCAAGTTCATGTAACTGTCAAGAATGAGTATTTCATCAAAAAGTCTGAGTGTTTACAGGATGGCTGGGGTAAAGTTATTAGCTAGTTACATGTATGTAACGTGTATGAGACTCACCCATGGCTATAAGGTCCATACAAAAGCGTCGGCTATGACCGCGGCTCGTCCTCCACGGGCGCCAGTCGCGCACTACTGGACGTGTAGAACAGAACGCACGGCGTCTTCCACCACGCGCCGAATTGTACTACTTCGTCTGCGCTTACAGGGACGATACTGGAAGAATATAAGTGTATTTTTATTGTTACTTAAAAAAATACATAAACAACTTACCCCAGTGTCTCAAGACGAAAGTCTATGACCAGTGTGTGTTGCCAGTGATTACATACGGGACCGAAACGTGGTCGCTCACAATGGGCCTCATCAGAAAGCTCAAAGTCACCCAAAGGGCAATGGAGAGGGCTATGCTCGGAGTTTCCTTGCGTGATCGAATCAGAAATGAGGACATCCGCATGAGAACCAAGGTTACCGACGTAGCCCGAAGAATCGCCAGACTTAAGTGGCAATGGGCAGGGCACATTGCTCGCAGAACGGATGGCCGATGGGGCCGAAAAGTTCTGGAATGGCGACCGCGAACCGGAAGACGTTGCGTTGGAAGGCCTCCCACTAGGTGGACCGATGACCTGGTCAAGGTTGCAGGAACTCGCTGGATGAGAGACGCACGGGTACGGTCAATGTGGCGACACCTGGGGGAGGCCTATGTCCAGCAGTGGACGTCTTTTGGCTGAAATGATGATGATGACTTAAAAAAATACAATACTAGCTTATGCCTGCGGCTTCCACTGGGTGGAGCACGCTAGTTGTCCTACAGGAAAGTACTACCGGAATAAAAATAAAGAAAATATAACCCTCCATAAATTACAAAAAATGACACACTTTAAGGGCCGTGATTAGAATACTAAGAGACAAATTTGGAAGGTTTTAACGTAAAAGAACACACACTTCACTTTTTTAATTTCAATGTCAAAAATGATCGAACTGGCTGTTTTTGAGCAGAACAAAGAGGAATACGAAGGTCGATCTCGTCCAAAATTGTGATATAACGTATGTTACCGGGGCAGGCCCGACGGAGCATGACGGCAATAGTTTCTTCAAATATCTACCTCGCAGGCCCTGTTCCCTCTGAAGGATATTTACACCCATTACACATTAAAGTCTCACCTCAAATCATTGAACAGGTACCAGACCGGCTCAACATCCTTGGCCGCCGTCTGTATGTACGCGACCAAGTTCTTAGGGTTGTCTTCAACGCATATAACGGCCGCAGACAACGTGTATTCCTCTTCTGATTGCGTGGTTACGTTCTTTTTCTTTTGTTTGTCTGCTTTACTGTTCGGTGTGAGGGGTTCCGTTGGGGATTCAATCTGGAATGTATAAGGATTTTGTTTTATTTGTGTGTAGTGTTAAGAGCTTATAGTACCTCAAACGCGAGTTTTATAATGCGTAAAAGTATATGATTCACTGCAGTAATCAAAATCAGAAAAATATATGATATTCTTCAGGATATATGCTAGTGACATAGTGTTGTGAAAACACAATACAACTAACTTTGCTCGATAGAAAAAAATCGCGAAGATACCTCTAAAAATTTCTTGAAACAAGTAAAACCATACTAAAATACATGTCATCGTTCTGATTTATTTGCCAAACAATTCTACAAGCAACATACTAAAATCATAGTGTTTTACTTTTTTAGTCCAATCAATAGTTTTTTTGTAAATCGCAAAATTCCACTAATTTCGCACTATTCGACGTAACAACCGCTTTGTAGTGCAAGCTGATTAGAACTTTATTCTAACAGTATTTCAAGCGAAGTTTGAACCACCACAAATAGGGTTGTTAATCTGAGGTAGCATACGCTCTTAAGCAGTGTTAGGGTAGTATTGTGACTGTCGGACTGTCAAGTCATGTCTCAAACACAAGTGATTTTTGGTATTAATTTGAATATTGTATAATTTTATTGTAATTTGCTTCGGTGAACGAACATATTGTGAGAAAACCAGCATGCCTCAGAGATATTTCTCGACATCTCATGTAAAGCCAAGTCACGAGTTAAAAACTATTTTTTATGGTCAATATTTTCGTTCATTTTCGCTAACACTTCATGTGTATTATTCTTTATTTATCTTCAAGTAGCTACTGTTTGATTAATACGTTGTTTTAAGAGGAAATGTGGGAGATCTTTTCTCCATAGAAACGCTCTCGTCTGTTTTCTTTCTTGTTAATGACTACACTACTATGTTTTTTTTTTTCAGAATAATAAATATTAACTACTTGTACGCCCCTATGTTTTACTTTTTGATGATACATTATTTTTCTAAGCACTAGAATCTTCAAAAAAATCTCATTTAGATCGCTGTCAATAGAGGCCTAGTGTACGAATTTGGCAACTATTAACGAAAAAAGAAAAACATAGAGGCACAGAACCCAAGTAGCACGTTAGTGTATTTTAGAACTTATTTTGCAACTGTAGGTAGCATTTAAGTGATGCAAGAGTGTACGGTATTACTTATAGATGCAATCAGCGCTCGAATTTGCATATGAGTAACTCTTATCACTAACAGTTACTTTTGAGTGATTTTTGTTCCTGCTTTATAACTTAAAGTGGCACTAGGCCGAATTTAATAGTTATAGACGCATAAAGGTTTCAATTTTCACTCCTTTAGAACTCAAAGAAGCTTATGACATCTTAAAATCTCCCATTAAGAACCGTACCCTAATAGGTGGTAATTTTTCCTTATTTGGCACCTTCAGTACTAAATAAGTAGTATATATAGGTTACTTGTCACCTGTAGTGGCTCAAGAGTTATTATTGCAGCTCATTTGGAACCTAGTGTAATTGCGTTTGTAAGGTCTAATATACTCTAATATGCCACTGTAACGCCTAAATCGATTCCAATAGATGGTTCCTGAAAACCCTACGCAACAATTTTCTCTCATTTAGAACCACTTAAGATCTTACAGTTCTAACACTATCGCAGGTTCCGTACATATTAATAAATTTAAATAGAGTATGATTTGTATTTACGTAAATTTCCTACATTTGAGGTAATTGAATAGTTTATGAAACAGTTATGAAATCACTAGTTCACTTTGTAATTTTTTAATCTACTTATGCTAAACAGGGTGTAAATCACAGATTGGTATGCAAGGCATGATCAGCTTATTTTTATGAGAAACCCATCTGGATGTCTCTTGTATAAATGAAAATTGAAAATTTGCAAACTATCAGTAGGAAATCAGGCATCGAATTAAAAAGTCGAGGATTTCAGCCAACATTTACAATTTGAGTAAATTTTACTTTATTTACCTTCCTTACTGGGTTTTGTACCAGTCTTGAGGATCCCTAATTCAACGCAAAGTCAACGAGACCTGTTAAGTGAAAATAATCACTACTAGGTACTAATGAGGGATTTTTGTACCTAGGAGCTCTATTATGGCAACAAATGAGTGTAAAAAAGAACTGCAACTTCTATTTTAAATCGCCATGTTTAAAAATGGAGTCCTTGAAAAGTATCTTGTAGAATGGTATTTTATTACAATAACATACAATAAAATGAGTTTTGATAACTGTTTCTGATGTAGTTTGACATTATACTTTTTGTGAAACCATAATGTTAGGTTTTTAACAACCAAATTTTTATGAAGTATTATCTTATTTATTTGATCAACGCATATTTTTTGCTAATTCTTGATTAGATCGAAGGCGCATCAAAATTTACTTAGTAAATATACCATGGTTTCACAATAAAAAACCATTTGCAAGGGCTCCATGATGGTTATCCTGCGTTAAACACATAATTTTTGAATACTCGTTATATACATGCCACAATCCAAATAAAAAGCTGTCATAACACAAAGCCATTGTTGTATATCTCCACCGAAAATAAGAACTTGTTAGGATCTTATTTGTCACTCAATGAATGAACTGTATCGCTTTAACGTTCAGTCATTCATTTACGGCGCGCAATTTGCACCGTTAGTTCCTAGTGCCACTCAGGATAACAATTCGAACTCTTATGCATCGCTTTTGCATCTATAAATAAGTTGCAATTTTTCTCCCTTTGGTAACATACAGGTTGCTTATCGGTTCTAACCACCTTTATAGAACTTAATCACGGTGGATTTTATTACTAAAGTTTCCAAAAATATTCTATATGCAAGCCTTTTGTCACAAAATGTGTTACTTGGGAATATATCCTTCTTAATTTAGTGTCTAAAATATCTTATAAATTGGTACAATATTGGAGGAGGAAATAGGCGAGAGCCAAACCTAGAAATATGACTTTTATTGCGTCGCTATTGAGTCGGATCTGCAGTTGTCCTTATCGCACGGATTTGAGGGCAGGGGGGCGGAGAGAGACAGCGATAGTGGAGAGATACAGACGGATAGACGGAGAGAGACAGAGCCCACATTTCCTCTTAAGTCTGCCTATACATAAATGAAAGTATACGTCAATGGAAACTTGTAATCGTCCTTCTTCTACATTTCTTAAAATGAATAAAACACGATTTTTATAAATAAATTTTAATCATTGGAACAATTTGAACATCTACTTTCACACGCGATAAGAAAACCAGATAGGTAGCAGCAAAACATTATTTATATGTTTTATCTATTAATAACAACTACTGTATAAAACCCGTATCGATAGGAAGAGATCATAAATTTGGACACTCATGTATAGGGTAGCGTGGCCGAGCGGTCTAAGGCGCTGGTTTAAGGCACCAGTCTCTTCGGAGGCGTGGGTTCGAATCCCACCGCTGCCAAGATCTTTTTGTTAGATGTTCCCGTGAAGTCCAAACGGCGTATTCTTGGTGATCTCACACGAGTAGTGAACGCGTTTCAAGCAAAACATTTTTTTTTTCCTGTACCATAATTTGTTTCAGTATTTTCTGTCTTTCTGCAACTATTCTGTTTCTTACGACAGTATAATTAACGTAGTTTCAAATAAAATCCAAGAGGTAAAATTTGTTTTTTTTTTTTGTTTTATATGGGACAAGCCCGCCACGCTATTCCCAAACCACTGCAACTCCAGTTAGCCAGAATCAACAGTGGCGACCACAAGAAAAGCGCCGAGACAATGAAGCTCGACGAAGTCCCAGAGAAGAGATTTAACAGTCTTGGATCCCGCAACGAAATTAATCAGAAAAGAATAGCGGAGGAGTAGGAAAAAACATAATTTCCACTTCCCTCCATGTCAGCAGGAGACAGAACAGAACAAGGCCAATAGGCACACAGGGACGTATACAACTGAGATAAGCCCAGTTGCCTAGCACCACGGATATTATTGATTGTAAAATTTGTTTGTAAGTTTGTATGTAGGGGGTTAATCTTCGGAACTAGAATCTTCGTGGGACACCTTCAACATCATTCCAAAGTTCCGGTTTAAGGAACACACCATCTCTCTGCGCGCCGGCACAACACGAGCCGTCTTGGCTACGTCGTGCGCGCCATAAGTTCGGCACGGACTTCCCACGTTGGCCATCCTTGCCACGTGGGCCTCGCCGAGCAGATCACCGGGTCGACGAGACCACCTGTCGGCCTTCACCCCTGTCATCCAGCGTGGCACCTCGCTGCGGTCATCGCCACGCCAGCTAACAGGGCAGTAACGTGCACCCCACAGGAAAGCCTACTGAGTGTGTGATTAGTGAACGTACCCACTTCTCTATTTAATATATTTATTATGTTGACAAGGATTACGTGGTTTTATTATAAATTACTAGTGACCCGCCCCGGCTTCGCACTGGTGCAAAAAAATTACTAAAATCTTCCTCTTGAATCACTCTATCTATTAAAAAAGCCCGCCTCAAAATTCGTTGCGAAGTTTTGAAGATCTAAGCATACATAGGGACAGACGGCAAGAAGCAACTTTGTTTTTATACTATGTAGTGATGTTTATATCATGCAAATTAACCGAGCTTTCACTATATTTGCGGACGAGGTCGCGGAATTAGCACTATAGCTAATAAAATAAATTAATAATAAAATTGCTAATACAATAATTGGACCCTGTTCCCGATACCGGTGGGGTACAATTTTTTATATTTTTAAATGTTTTTTATTGTTTTTGTAAGGGTAAAATGAGATTGTATGTAATTGAATAAAGGAAATAAATAGCTAATATCATACCTTATCATTAATAACAATATCTCCATCTGATTGCAGTCTTATAAGTAGCTGTTGGGGTAGAACACAGTTCGAGTCCTGCGTCGGACTTTTTGATGAGCCCGCTTGTGGACTTGGCCTAGAAAAAAATATAAAAAATCATCTACTTTCCACGAGTGTGTTAAAGATATGCATGGTCATATTTAAGACCCTCACCCATTTTTTTTAAATTGTGGGACATCATCAAATTAGTCGCTAGAGTCGCTACGGTTCATATCATATCATATCATTTATTTCATAAACAATTTTTACATTGTATCGAAAATTATTTTATGTAACACAACACAGATCTTAAGTTTTACATTTTAAAATAAAATAAAATTCAATCAGACAATTAAAATTCGTTACCTAAGCAATAAAGAAATGAAAAACATATAACAACAAAAACGTAAACACTTGCACAATAACTGTTTAGTTCTAAGCGTGACCCCCGCTGCCTACAGGACTCGAGAAGGAAAGTAATCTTACCTGTCGGGATGTTTGAAGTGACAACCGGGTCGTGCGCAGTGTAGACCGTACCGACAAGGTTTGCCTCCGCCGCCGCTTTTTTTTGTTTCCGGCTAGAATATTAAAGGATAATTCGTAAAGATAATTAATTTAATTTTTTGCAAATTTTTTGCCAATTGCAATCAATAAATACTTTTTCTTTCTTTCTTTCAAATATGTATGCCGTATTTCATTGTGGCATCAAACAACGTGTTTTATGAAGCACGGAGGAGACCCGCAATGTTATGATGGTCACCCTTTTTTTTTTTGGTGGGTGGAAAATCATCGAATAACCCCCCCCCCAAGAGCGGGGGCTCTTGGGCAGAGCGAAGGGGAGTGTCAGACTTCTACTGACTAAAAACCAAACCCATGTTCCTTCTTCGCCCTTGTGTCGGAGCCGCGTTATCCTTTCGATAATCCACAGCCCCGGCGGGCGTCGGCCCTTGCGGGCCCCTTCCATGTTGCTGACATCTCTTGGAACACGTACGCGCCGCCGCCGCGGTCTGTTGCCGTCATGACGACGGCCGGACGGCGAGCTAGCCCGTTACTCACCGTCCACAGGCCCGCGTCTACGGTGGCCGGAGGTCATCGCGTGACCCCCGACTCCCGAAGCGCCTTCCGCGGCGGCTGGGACGTCGAGAGGTTCTCTCCCTCTCTCGTTCTGCCACCTCCTTCGCTAGCATCCCTGCTTCGCAGAAGGAGGCGACGGCGTCACATTACTCTTCGCCCCGGACCATGGCTTGCACCAGGGCCGGACGCGAGAGGTCGCCGCCACCGACCGCCGCTACGAGAACACGGCGGGGCTCTGCCCAAGCAGGGCACGCCTCCACAGTGTGCTCCACCGTGTCCTTCGGTCGATCCTCGCAGTGGAAGCATCCGGGCGTTTCCTCCGATTCGGTACAGGTACCTCCCGAAACACCCGTGTCCGGTGAGGACCTGCGTCAGACGGTAGGTGAGGGCGCCGTGGCTCCTCTCCAGCCACTCCTCAAAGAGGGGACTTACCGCCACTATCGTGGCGTGCCCTGCACGGGGTTGCGACAGTCGCTGTCTCCATGCCGCCATGAGATCGCACCGGAGGTCCGTCCGCAGAGCGGCAATTTGCCGCGAATGATGGTCACCCTGCCACATATCGATACAGTGCTTTAAAATCACATGTGACGTCATATTCTAAGACATTAGTATGGCATTTTTAGCGAGCAGTGATGTCACAACCTCCCACTCAAATCTTTGACGCGTTTTAACTTGCGGACATTAGCCGATGTCACAGGATGGGACGAGCCGTAGCTAATAAAACTAGGCCTATCTTGTTCAAGCTTGGCAATTTTGCGGTTCGGGATAGGATTTGGTTTTCCAAAGCCAAATTAAAGGCTACAGGCGTCACCATGTCCGAGTTCCTAACAAAGGGGCGGCATGATGTGTTCTTGGCTGCGAGGGAAAGATGCGGTGTCTCCAAGAGCTGGACTAAGGCAGGCTGCGTGTATGTCCTTGGTCCCAATGATTCACGGCATCGGGTTGAGTCCCTCGCTGAATTGGATCAGATTGCGCCGAGTCCCAATCAGCCCGAGCAGAGTGATCCAGTATCGGCTGTGCCGGCCTCTGTCCCGGTCGTTGCTGCTGCGAAGACCGCTAGGTTGAAGCGTGCTACTGTTTTGAAGAAGTGATTTCCTGATGTATTTATTCAAAGTCCGGGTAATTTCATGTTTTAATGTTTTGTTGGTTTTATGTACCTTCAGTTAATTTTTAATGTATTGACAATTTTATTTGCTTGTCTGAAACTAATGTCACAATGTCGATACTGTCAGTGTCAGAGTCTGTCGGACTGTCATTAGTCACCTCACGTCAATTTCATTCGATGCGTTGCGTTTCTCGTAACAGCGCATTGGCAGGCTGTGCCTGGCAGAAGACACTTTTTTTTTTAATTTTTGTTTTGTTGTCTCCTGAAATATTTAAAATTTTATTTTTTATGATTATTATTTTTATTTTGTTTTTTTTTTATTATTTTTAACTATTGTTACCCGGACTACTTACTGCTTATAGGTTTTAATAAGGTATTTTGATGTAGTGACGCAACCGGCAGGTGTACTAGTTAGACGGTTACTTTTTTTTTTTTTTTTTGTTATTAGTATATTTTATATTGTATTATTTATAATATATATATTTATATGTCTATCGATGAAAGCAGTGATAATAGTAGCTTTTTCTCTATAACAAGTAGCGACGACAGTTTCGTGAGTATTCCTTCTCTTGCAGACAGTCTTACAGCGCAGTTTTCTGATGTTCCTACGAATTTTAACGTTATACATATTAACGCTCAGAGCATTCCGGCCCATTTCCACGATATGCTGGCAAGCTTTGACTGTAAGAACGTACATGCTATTCTTATTTCCGAATCATGGCTTAAACCTTGTCTCCCTTCAACAAGTTACTCTCTTCCCGGCTTCCAGCTTATAAGAAACGACCGATCGATTGGTGGTGGTGGTGGTGTTGCCATATATCTCCGTACGCACATTCCTTTTTCTGTTGTTAATGTGTCAGCACAGCCGCCGCCATCTAATGCTGGTGAACATCTCTTCCTTGAAGTCGAACTACACCATTCAAAATTGCTTCTTGGCGTCTATTATTGTCCCTCTCTACGCATTAATTTCTTTTCATCTTTTGAAAATCTCTTAGAAAAACTGATTCCTTCTTACAGTCATAGTATAATCATGGGTGACTTTAATACTTGTCTTCTGAAAAAAGACCATCGCTCTTCTTCTCTGACAAGTATTTTAGCTTCCAGTAATCTTTTCATTCTTCCATTGGATGCCACTCACCATTTTCCTAACTCTGCTCCTTCACTACTTGACTTGATTTTTGCCTCTTCTCTTGATCATGTCGCTAAGCATGGCCAATGTTCAGCCGATGCCTTTTCCTATCATGACCTGATTTTTCTGTCATACAAAATTCGGCCACCTAAGGCCAAGGCTAAGATTCTCATGCAACGCAATTTTGGTGGAATGAACCTTGACAATCTTTGTAAGGATGCCAACAATATAGATTGGTCTGATCTGTTTGCCTCTGCATCAGTCGATGAGAAAGTCAATATTTTTACGGCTAAACTTATCGAGCTATACGATCATCACGCACCTGTTCGAGCAGTTAAGGTTAGGCATTTGCCGGCGCCGTGGCTCACAAATGAGATCAAAACGCTAATGCACAAAGAAGTTACTGCAAAGTCTAAGTTCAAGCGTAGGGCTAATGACGCTAACAGGGAAAGATACCTCTCAATCCGTAATCGCTGCAATAAGGTGTGTAGGAATGCTAATCGCCACCACATTCATTCTTCTGTCCAAAATGGGGACCCTTCCAAAGTTTGGAAATTTCTTAGATCATTGGGGGTCGGTAAAACTCGACAAGAGACAATCCCAAAAGACATAGACATTAATGCAATGAATAATCACTTTACTTCTTCGTCCAATTATGATAGGCCAATAAAATTGAATACACTAAATTATCTCTCTTCACTTCCGACTCCTACTTATTCTCCATTTGTTTTTGATCAGTTCTCCGCATGTGATGTTAAGAAAAGCATACTATCGATTACCTCCAATGCAGTTGGAAGTGACTGTATCAGCCGTAATATGTTAGTTCCTGTGCTGGATGTTATCCTTCCCGTCATTTGTCACATCCTCAATTTCTCTGCATCTAGTGGTGTCTTTCCATGCTCATGGAAAGATGCTCAAATAATTCCTTTACCTAAAAAGTCAAATCCCACATCCTTTTCTGAATACCGTCCAATATCCGTCTTGCCATTCCTATCCAAAGTCCTTGAACGGTTAATTCACAGTCAAATAAGTACTTTCCTTTCTAAAAATAATCTCCTCAACCCCTTCCAGTCTGGCTTCCGTCCTGGTCATAGCACTACCACTGCGCTTCTGGACATTACGGATGATATAAGGTCAGCTATGGAAAAAGGTAACCTAACGGTTCTAGCTTTGCTAGATTTCAGTAATGCCTTTAATACTGTTGACTTTGATGTTTTGCTTGGCATTCTACGCTCTCTTAACATATCTCCATCGGTAATTGACTGGTTTCGTACTTATCTGTTCGGCCGCCGGCAACGTATTTGCATTGGAGAAATCTTGTCTTCCTGGAGTAATACTTCTGCCGGTGTACTTCAGGGTGGCGTTCTATCCCCTTTACTTTTCGCAGTTTTTATTAACTCAATCTCCAACGAACTAATTTCTTCCTACCATCTTTATGCAGATGATTTACAAATTTACTCGCGAGCTCCTCTTGGAAATCTGTCTGAGGCTATCCTAACGGTTAATAGTGATCTGGCCCGTATATGCGAGTGGAGCAAGAGGTATGGACTTGTGGTCAACCCCATAAAGACGCAGGTTGTGGTGGTAGGCAGTTCTAGGACGGTCTCAAGGATCGACTGGACGACTCTCCCCCAAGTTTCTTTTGACAACTCAGTTGTTCCTTTCAGTGAAAAAGTTAAAAACTTGGGGATTTTCATAGATAAGAACTTCTCTTGGACTGCCCAGCTACAGGAAGTTAGCCGCAGGCTATTTGCATCTGGCCTTTTTTTGACTGGCCTGTTGGTCTAGTGGTTAGTGTCCCTAACTGCTATGCCGGAGGTCGTGGGTTCGATTCCCACCCAGGACAAATGTTTGTGTGATGAGCACGATCATTTGTTCTGTGTCTGGGTGTAATTTATCTATAATATGTATGTATTTAGAAATATATAAGTATGTTTATCAGTTGTCTAGTACCCATAACACAAGCTCTGCTTAGCTTGGGACTAGATGGCGTTGTGTGATAGTTGTGGAATATTATTATTATTATTATTATTATTATCTGCTGCATCTTTGAAGAGATTGCGTAATTTTCTACCGACTGCCACCAAGATTGCGCTTGCACAATCGCTTCTTCTTCCCATCCTTGACTATGCTGACGCCAGCTATCTTGACCTTACACAAGACCAACTCGATAAACTTGAGCGGCTTCAAAATGTGTGTATAAGGTTCATATTCGGTTTGCGCAAATATGACCATGTTTCTGAATATCGTGTCAAGCTCAAGTGGTTACCAATTCGCCTTCGCCGGAATGCTCATATCCTTTCCCTTTTGTATAATGTGCTCTTTTCCCCTTCCACCCCTCTTTATCTCAAGAAACGTTTCCAGTTTCTTTGCGACTCCCACGCGAAATTTTTAAGGTCATCTGATAACTTGAAGCTCAAAATGCCTATGCATTCCACAACTTTCCTCGACAAATCCTTTACTGTCCAGGCCGCTCGTTTGTGGAATGCATTGCACGTTCAAATTAAACGCGCGCAGTCGTTACCTATGTTTAAAAGGCTCGTAAAGGAACATTACTTGTCGTTGTGATCTTGTTCTCATAACTGTTAAATTAAACATCTTTAGTCTTCATTAATTTTCGTTGCTTAAATATTTAGTATGTATGTATTTATGTATCTATTATTTAGGATATGTATGTATCTATTTTAGTTTAATATTGTATAAGTTGGTATTTACTATTTGCACCAACAACAGCCCCATTTTATATAGTAATAAATCACTGTCCATCCTAAGGTTGCCTGGAAGCGATCGCGGAAAGCGATAAGGCCGCCCATTGTATGTTTTGTAGTGTATATTATATTTTCTTTTGTTATGTATTTTTGTGGTGTACAATAAAGTATATATAAATATAAATAAATAAATAAATAACTTCGTCAATTTTTATTGATTTGATAAAACAAAAAATACGTATCCAATATTCGATAATCTAACAGACGGACTAATTGGAATCATATTTATTTTATTCAGTAAACATCCCTATTGGGTACATGACAATAAAATCTAGTTAGTCCGTCAGATAGGTTTCCAAAAATGTAGATTCATATTTTTTCACGTAAACAAAAAATTAAGTACTCTGTAGAAAACTCGTGACGACGTCACAAGCCCCCACTCATAATCTTTGACGCGTATTATCTTCGTCAATTTTATTATTAATATGATAAAACAAAAAACACATATCCAATTTTTTTCGATTATCTACGTGACGGTCTAAACAGAATCATATGTTTTTTTAGTCGACATCCCTATTGATTGGTTTGTCCACTAACCTATGAAATATGTAATATGGGAGTACTTACAATTTCTTTCTGCGTGCCTTTCGCCCAGTAAGCTTTTTCTCGAACTGTTGCTCCGCCACAGTTAATTGCTAGTATCGGTGGTAATCTGTAACAAATTCATTAAATTTTATTTTGAAAAAATTTGATGATATAAAAACTCTCAATTATTGTAATCTGAAAATATTTTGTCAGTTCCTCTTGTGGGACTAAAGGCACGTCGTGACCACACTTAAGGACCTTGCGCATTACGGCCGTTTTGACCAGGAAGACAGTTTGGTTCGAAAAGCACTTATCAAACCAAACTGCCTTCCTGGTCAAAACGGCCATAAGACTTGGACCCATCCATTCAATCTAAGGTAGTATATTTAAAATAAACGTACCTAACGATTCTCCCCCGTTGCACAGTAGGAGTGAACCTGGAACAGTGTTCGCACCAGGCCGGGGTGCTTCGTCTCGCGGCCAGGGAAGCTCGCACTAGTTCTAGGAAGCCGCCGCGGGGCTCCGGGCCTTCGCGCACTGCCGCTGGGTACTGGAGGGCGCAGGCTAGAACGACGGACTCGCGGCCTTCCTGATTGTAGACGGGAGATGTGTTAATAGAAAAAAAAACAAGAAAAATATTTGTCGCAGGTACATGATGTGCATACAGAATGACAAAAAAATTACATTCAATAAACATATATCGCATAACAAATAACAAATTACAGATCATAATTGAATGGGTAAAAGCTTTCGAATAAACATTAAAAAGAACGGAAGCAAACATTGACAAGCGAACAAAAATAGCATTCTCCAAAAATGGAAATGGCGTTCCCATTTTAAAACCGCAGGTTTACTTTAACAACAATACATTTGACGTTTCGGGGCACCAGAACTCCTAAGGTCTGAGAACCACTCATACAAATGTAAAATAGGATGTGGAGGCCAGATAAGAACAATAGTACAGCCTTTTCCCAATTTGGGAAAAGTATAGAAAGGTTTAACCCTGCTAAGCAGATGGTGAAATCTCACAGTCAAAACAGATTTCCCTGATTGGACCACTAAGAGATGTGGCAATTCACAGGTAGAACCATTGATCTGTTAAAATTCCAGTGAATTTTTAGTATTGTTACCTTGTTAAATGTGGTAAAAAATTGAGGGTATTCCTCACGTATTTTTTTGATCTTTATAACGATCGGTCGTTATAAATGGGATAAAGTGATGTAGACTCGTTCGTGCTCCACGCGCGCCTCAAAGAGACTTCAGCAACATTGCAGGGGCCCGCAAGGGCTGACGCCTCCCAGGACTGCGGGTTGTGCCCAAAGGAAACCGCGGCCCCGGACACAAAGGGCTAAGAAGGAACATGGGTGGTTTTTAGTCTGTGGAAGTCTGACACTCCCCCCTTTCGCTCCGCCCAGAGCGGGAGGACTCATTTGATGATTTCCCACATTCTAAAAAAGTGTTGTAGACGACATCTTACCTCTTTATTACACTTGAGACACCTGTTGAACTGATGCCTGCCGATGGCGAAGAGCTGCGATATCTCAGACTCTTCCCTGTCAGCTTGCTGGTTGTTCGGTAGCTCGTGGTTGTCCACTGGCACTGTATCCGCGTCGCCCGCTCCTAGCAATTTCGACACAATTTATTTCTAACCAAGGTGCATTTTGGGTCGTGCTTTATATCCTACTCTTTACGTCATAGAGGTATGAGTTTCAGTGGAGTAATTCAAGACTGATAGAGAGATAAAATACTCTTTGTTACGTACACCATGCATAAAGGTAGAAAAGCAGATACTCTACTTGAAAGTGAATCAGGCAGTCTTATCGCTAAAAGACACACCTCTTCGTAAGCTAAGTGAAAATGATTACACTACCAACATTCAAAATTTATTTGAAGTTATCCACTTACCTCCGTAATCTGGCGGTCCAAAAAGGATCGCTACTGGGATTAAGTAAACTTATTAGATAAGTTACATAATTATTATTTTCATAAATAAAAGCAGAAACATTCACTCTACTAAAATACACGCTATCAATTTTGATAGTATTTTAAATCAACTTATGCACGTGTTTTGGCCTAGATATGTTACCAGATTAAAACTACATTTCATCATCATCTGCCTAGCTTTTTCCCAACTATGTTGGCGCGGTTAAACTACATTTAAAGTAAGAAAATTCGAAAGCAATGAAAGTAACAAATCTAAGCAAAATCACGTGCGTTTATCAATCCTGGTCCAAAACTCCAAACCAAACAAAACATAAAATAAACTCACCATCTTCTCTCGCAGTCCACCCATCTTCTCTCAACTCTTCTTGACACTCAAACTCAGTAGCTGGTCCTAAGAACTCCAGCTCCGTATACTGATACTCCTCTGAGTATCCATTCATCACTTGAGGGGGCACCGGACGTACTTTAACATTCAAACTAGGAATTCGAACAGCCTTAGGAGGACTGTTCACGAGTAGTGCCTTCTCTTTCTTACGAGTCTCGAGGATTTCGTAGTGAATTTGGTGTAGGATGAAACGGTTCCAACTCTGTGGACGTAGGACTGAAATTCTTTAATTGGTTTTTAAATTCGTTTTTAATCTATTTGATACCAAAGCAATAAATATAGAGATGGATAGATAATATTTTATTGTATATAAAAATTGTTACACACTTCTTTTACAATATTGCTAATTCTATGGTTACAGTGGCGTCTTACAATAATAAAACTAAATAACTATCTGAATATAATAAAAATAGCGATACAAAGAGGTTTTGCTTTCAGTATGCCATCTACATTATGTAAACTTATGCAGGTGATTGGCTGATTTATCACAATGGTAGTCAGATTTATTTCGTTCGACGGAAATAGTTAAACAGATGTATTTTGTAGAGCAACATTGAAGAAAAATGCACAAATTATTGAACGTATGATCCATATTTCTATTTATATTTCGTATTTAAACTTTGGCCATACCGAGGCGAAACCTGACCGCGTCTTTGGTATAATTATTAGGTTATATGCGGCTATATGCGCCAGTTTGAACATCTCCATACAAGTAAGTTGATACAATCGGCGCACAGGCCCGCACATCGCGAGAGATTCGTTTCAATTTGGCCATAGCTCTAAGAGTATACTTCTTACATTTAACTCACTAATTAGATCAAAAGATTAAAACACATAAATATTCACTTTTCCGAAGAACTAAACAATCATTCAAAACTGAACACTAACACAAACAACACAAAGTTTACCTGTATCAAAGCAACTAAATCAACTCTTGCGTCGGCGCCGCGGTCCGGCAGTATAAGTCCCAAAGCGGCTGCTTCAGGCACTGTACGGAACGCGCGGAGGAAGTTGTTAGCTTGACAAGGTGCGCCCCCTGATGTGTCTAACATCCTGAAAAGGAACCCTGAAATGTTTAAAACATTGTTATTTCATAAGATTTATAGTTAGTTTCATATTGTAGTACGGTATGGTCGAAATTCATATGGCAGAAAAAAAATTGGCGTTGTGATTTTTCAATACAACGTCACGCCAGTATATCTCGAGGGGCCAGGAGCCTAATTGCGACGTATGTTTAAGGCTCATGTAACAGGGGCAAGCCTATTGTCAACAATAGTTTATACATTTTAATTAGTCGTCAATAATATTAATAGCGAAGCTTTCAGCGAAATGAAATTCGACAAGTAATAAGCTATACACATACAGTGCGATCAAATTATCTTGGCAGCTCTGAACATAGGCTTTGCGAAATTTTACGCATGTAAACTTGGGAATAAAACTGTTATTGCCAGATAAACCAATACTTAAACGATCAGAAAATATCTAATTTAAACAGTGAGAAATACAAATAAAATAAATATCATAACACTTTTCTAAATTCGTTGTAACAAAATGACCTGCACGAAGTTCGGAGCTGCCAAGATAATTTGATCGCACTGAAGCTAAATGATTCCATCCCGTAGTTGATATTTAAAACTAACGAACTCACGGCCTGTTTCAGTGTTCGGATATCCAAAAAGTACCAAATTTTATATATGAACTAGAAATGAGTTTTGATTTATCAAAACGATAAAAAACAGGAATATATCCTATAGAAATGAATTAGGTAATAAAATAACATATTATAAAAATATTATAAATAAAAAGTGAGCATACCTACCCAATTCGCAACTGAGGCAAAATTCTTTGGCACATGTATGCGCTAAGAGGGTCGCCTTTACCGGCAATGTGTAATACAAAACCTGAAAAAAGTTGTGACTTATAATCTAGTGATTAGGTAGCTTCTTAGAAGCCTTGTTACGAACATGCGATACTTTAAAACCAGCGATAATTTGATACGTCAAAGCTTCGATCAATAATGTACTAGATTCCCGATAAGCGCTTCAAAAACGGCCCGAAATATAAGACCACAAACGTATTTGTGGTCCTATTTCAAATCAGTATGGTCCAATCATAGCCAACATTAAGACGTCAAAATACCGCAGTATGCGTTCAAAAACTGCGTAAATAACCACCGTAACACCAAGGTTTTGGAAGGAATATCTTTTTTTCGGTAATTTAATATCATTATGTGCTTTTTCATATTATTTAAACATAATTAAACTGTAAATATAATTAAATCAGCGAATATTATAATTGTTTGGCCAATGTTTGCTACAACGCACCAACTATTGTATCATGTTCTTGAACAGGGAACGCTAGTTCCGCAATAGAATAAGCACGACATTGTACACAAAATGCTTTTAACCGTATTGCTTAGAGTTTAAGTTTCATTTTAGAATGAATATTTTTGTACTGATGACTTTTTACTTTGGAGCAACATTTAAAATGTTTTGCTTCTAATCTTTCTCCGATGAAAGGGCTTAAATAAATATACTTTACAATGATAATTAAACGTTATGTTTAAGTGTTAAGGTTTATAATCATCTGAAGTTGTTAATAATATTGAACTTTTTTCTAAGATGCTATGTAGATTTTTACGTGTGTGCAAACGTGGCCACTTGAGCGACTTAGTTTTGTTCCTGATGCTTAATCTAGTCCTATTATTGATCGAAGCGTCAAAGTAAGTGCCAGTCTTGGCCACGAAACGCGAGAACGAGATGGCATGAGGCCCTGTAGAGGTTTACAAACTATGTATTACTGTACTTATGTACTAGCTGATGCCCGCGGTTTCAACCGCGCGGATGTCGGTTATCGCTACCGATGCCGATTATCGCGACCAAAAGTAATATTTTCGTACCCCTCTTTCAACCCCTTGAATAAAGTTTTTTTTTTTTTTTTTTTTATTAAAAAGTAGCCTATGTCCTTTCTCGGGTATCAAAATATCTCCATACCAAATTTCATGCAAATTGGTTCAGTAGTTTAGGCGTGATTGAGTAACAGACAGACAGGCAGAGTTACTTTCGCATTTATAATATTAGTATGGAAGTATGGAATACTATCCATTTTAATGTCCCATTCTCACGCTTGCGACCCCGACTGGTGCGATTTTTGGCGTTTAAGTTGTAACTATTATTGTAAAATCTGAGAAAATAATGCGAGAAACTTCTAACTTTCTGTTAAACATTGTATTGCGACTTTAGATTAAGTTTTCACCAAAGCAGAGATGAGCGGACCGAGGACTTCGACCAATCACTTTGGTTGAAATCTACATTGGATCTTCAGTCCCTCCTGGGATTGGTCGAATCCTGCAAGTCTTCTTTCCACTCTGCTCATCTACATTTTGGCTGGAAACTGGGCCTTAATCGGCTCAATGAAACAAGATTAAAGTATCACATGTGAGTATGCCATTTTTTAACCGACTTCTAAAAAAAGAAGGAGGTTCTCAATTCGGATGTTTTTTTTTCATGTTTTTTCGGGCATAACTCTGTCACTTGCTAACCGATTTGAAAAATTCTTTTTTTGTTGGAAAGGGTAAATAGTCCCATATCATTATCGAAATCAGACAAGCGGTTTTTGAAAAATCAACAAAAATAAAAATAAAAAACTACATTGTCCACATTATGACTCATGAAACATGTGAACCACTAAAAAGTGAAAAATAAAACCTTTTTAACAAAAAATAAAACCGACTTCAAAAAAAAACACAAAAAAGTGAAAAATAAACTTAAGAAGAAAAACCGGCCAAGAGCGTGTAGGGCCACGCTCAGTGTAGGGTTCCGTAGTAATAATTCTTTTTTTGTTTGAAAAAAGATACGTTCAGGATAATAAAATATGTAAACGAAGTTAAAAAAAATGCTTGCATATACGATTATACTACAAACTTAGTCCAGAAATTATTTTGTACAACTTTTTGTCTTTTTTGTCCAAAAACTGTTTCCATCCAAGTTCAAAATGATTTTCCTAGAAAGTCCTTATAAAGTTCTACTTTTCAGATTTTTTTCATATTTTCTAAACTTATGGTTCAAAAGTTAGAGGGGGGGGACACATTGTTTTTTACTTTTGGAGCGATTATTTCCGAAATTAATGACATTATCAAAAAATGTTTTTAGTAAATCCCTATTCATTTTTAAATACCTTTCCAACAATATATCACACGTTAGGTTTGAAATTAAAAAAAAAAATCTCTTTTCACTTTACATATAGGGGGGGCTACCCTAATAAAACATTTTTTTCCAATTTTTATTTTACCACTTTGTTGGCGTGATTGATACACATATTGGTACCAAATTTCAGCTTTCTAGTGCTAACGGTCACAGAGATTAAGCGAGGACGGACGGACGGACAGACAGACATGGCGAAACTATAAGGGTTCCTAGTTGACTACGGAACCCTAAAAATCAGTTTCTGAAGTCGGTGGCAAAAAAATTAAATCAAACAAACAAAAGTCAACGACTTCAGAAACCGATTTTTTTTCTAAAGTTTATTTTTCACTTTTTTGTGTTTTTTTTTTGAAGTCGGTTTTATTTTTGTTAAGTTTTTTATATTTGCCATGCCGTATACAGGGTGTAAACGAACCCTTCACGAAGCCGTCAACCAAGCATTATGTACATCAAATTAAGTTAGTAGGAAATCGTATTTTTTGGAGTGAAAACTCACGTTTTTCGGTTAACCTCAATGGAACACACTAAAACATTGTGATGATGAATGCTTTGAATAGTAAACAGAGCATGTACGTTATTTAAGAAAAAATAAGATTTCAAAAAAAAAAGTGAAAAACTGACCTCCAATACATCAGTAACTAGAAGGTTCCCAGGTATGGTCGAAACAAAAAAAATATCGCAATGACAGGGAGAACAAATGACAATGGTAGTGGTACCGAACGCAAAAAAAACGAACAAGAAAGAAGGTAGACCAATTTGTCTGCTCTTAAACATCCACCCGCAACGACTTCAGTTTATCCGTGATCATGGTGCTTGTAACAGCGCCGAAATATCGGGAACTCGAAACAAAAAGTAAACATGGTAAATTTCCCGTTTTCAGTATAAATAATAACTTGACTGCCTGACTTTCGGCTTCGTTGAGAGTATTTTACACCCTTTAAGTCGTATAGAATAAAAAGTTTAAATATTTACAAATTACCTGTAACATAGAATTACAATAAGCATTAGGTAGTGTGGTTTCTAATCCTGGAAGCCCTGTTTTGTTACATTTCTCTAATTCTTCATTCGGACCATGTTTATTGTAGCGTATATCTATCTGCAATGATAAATGGTTTTTTTGTTGTATAACATTAGTTTCTAAATAAATACTTACATAGAGAACTGCTACGTGGAAAACTAACAACGTAATGGTATGCGGACAGCGATTTATGAACCCATATTCCAGTGTTGTTTTAGTCTATGTTCCAAAAGTTATATGCTCGATCTAGTAAACGTTTGTTCATTTTTCGCCCTAGCCCACTCTCTTGTCTAGTCTATATGAACTTCGGAAGTCTGCGTGTCTAAAAGACTTCAGAAAGTCGCATAAAGTGATCGACTAGATTAAAGTCCAAGTAACTTGAAAGCCGGACGTGGTACTGGGAAGATTGTTCCGCGACTCCATCTCCCCAGCAAGGGCGGGCATTTTAGGGACTCTTATCATCATCATCATCAGCCTATAATGTTCCCACAGCAGGGACTCAGGCCTCCTCTCTAGAAAAGGGATGGTCTATAATCCACCACGCGGGCCCAGTGCGGATTGGTAGACGTCAAATGTTTTCGAATATTTTGGTTCCAAGATTTCTTTTTTTATTTTATTGGTTGGACAATCCTACAGCAGGTCACCCCAAGAATAAGCACTCTGCACTCATGATATTATGAAGGTTACTTTGTTAGCTCGACGAATACAAAAGTCGGAACTACTTACTGAACGAAACACTTACTTAGGACGAAACGAAGACACTCTTCGACACTCACTTGGCAAACTTAAATATATATTGTACCTTTTGATAGTGCTTGGGTATTGGCTGAGCAACGTATTTACTTTCGTTCGGCTTTGGTGCTTGCAAATCATCGAAATTTTCTTCTATATACGGCATCTGTGAACATTTCCGATATATTATTTAAAATGTTCTGAATGTTCATAGTAGGCAATTCACATATTCGCATATTATAATTTTCGGTTTAAGCTGTGGAGAAATAAAAAATATCACGTTTTTTTCGCTAATCACTGTTTTGTTCATAACTGTTACTTTAATCAAAATGTTAGCAACTTGGAAAAATAATTAATAACCTTACTATTTTTCCTTGACTTTACACATGGCGACACATCAACACTACATCAGACAAAACACTTATAATTATTAATTTAGTCTGCTCAACCAAAAGAAAAAAAAACTTGAAATAATATTTTCGTTGAATCATTAACACCGGGTTTTTTGACCTTTTCTTGTGAACAACCATAAATATCCATGGGTGCCGGCAGGATTTTTTCCAGGGAAATGCATCTTCAGTTGAATGAAAACAGCTCGAATTTTTTTGCACTCCACCTCACATAATGTTTGATTACAAGAGTAATTTTGTCGATCTACACAGAAAACGAGAGCGAGCGATTCAAGAGCGAGCGTAGCGAGCATGAAAAGATTTACACCCGCCACGAAATTGACAGAGTTTTTATTTTGTTGTTTATTGTAGAAATACGGCTAATTAAGTCTATTTACTAATGAAGGTTATGAACACTAAGAACATAAGATGTCTCAGCACAATCGAAAATATTAGGATATCCATGGATATTTGGGAATACTGTTCATGCATACAGAAATTAGAATAGGAGTAGGAATATTTTTGCATCTAATACATTGGTTTCTCTATTGTAACCCTCTTCCTGCCTACGGCCCTATCGATAGAAGACGTGCGGCTATGCGGCTTGTACATGCTCAGTATTGTCAAGAAAAGAGTAGAGGAAGACACAACTTTATTCACCAGGTGGTGATCAAATTCGGACAGAGTTTTTGTTCACACAAGTAAAATAAAGCAAAAAAAATACTAATTACTTTTCAATGTATTTTATTTTACCTACCCCCTTGCACCCTGCTGCCGGCGCCCATGTATATACCTATATATGGATGTACTCAAAAAAATAAATAAAAAGCAATGAGTTGTCAGTCAGAGTCTTTATTGGATACCTGATTTCTCTTAGATGTTCTAGGATTCGGTGCGTATCCAATAGGGCCTTGCATTTTCATAGACTTCAGTACTTCGGAGTCGATCGGTTTTGGTTTCCTGCAGAGACAGGAATCCGATATAATAAGCTGCTATTACAAAAAGTTTGACCGCCAAGACATGGTCAGGTAATAGACAGAATCTTTTTACGTACACTACACAAATTACAAGTATTGCATAATCAGACTATAATATTCCCACAGCTGGGACACGTCTCTCCACGAGGGGTGGGCAGAAATCCACCACGCAGCCTCAGTGCAGGTTAGTAGATGCGACATGTCTTCGAATTTCTCATTCTAAAACATGCCGGATTCTTCACGATGTTTTCCATCTCCGTTAAGAGAGCAGTGGTGATGAAATAAATTACACAAAGTAGTGTATTTAAGTCGCGAGTAAACAGGCTTCTTCTGGGTAAACTCGTTCCATCGTCGACATCATCTCTGCCCTTTTATGGCAAGATTGAGGTCAAGAGCAAGCCCATTTACAATTAAAAAAAAAAGTAAGGCGCCTATATGGGTTCTTAACAGGTATTAACAAGTATACATTTTACACAGAATGATACAACAAAACTAAAGATTAATGTAATACCTGTAAACTTGTTTGAAGAACTCTTCAGGCAGTTCGTTGAACCACTTGTTGCCCGAGGAGAGCTGTGGCAGTGGTACTGTGGAGAATTGGAATGTTGTGTCGCTGAACGCCACGGCCGGCATGCCTACTACTTGATCTGCGAACTCTGTTGCTCTGCGAAAAACGGAAAATGTTCGGTTAGAAACAACTGTTATTGAAATAAATGCGTTTTTTTTAATAACTTTGTATAACCCAATGCTGGACAAAGGCCTCCCCATCCAAGAACTCCTCAACCAGCCTTTGTGATGCTCACCTCTTTCTAGGCCCCTGCGCTCGTTATGCATGCGGCTCACGTCACGTAAATTGATAAATGCGCAAAGCAATTATTTTCTGAATATAAACGTCAAGAATAATAATATGTTTTTGGCTATCAAATTAATTGATAACTTATTGTTGTTAAAATTTGTCTAACATTATTATTTTACGGTAACGGCAATCTTGTTGTTTAAATGAATGGTCCAGTGTTCCAAATTCGTAACCGCCGGGTGAATACAAGGTTTTGCTAGGTGAGCGATGGGCCTACAAGGCTACAATGGGGAGGTTTATCAAGCTAAAAGGCTAATGCTTGTATAACCTTCATTTTCTTACTCTTTTTTGTTTAGTGTTCTTGCATGTTACCAATATAGCTTTATGTAAGATGTAAGTAATACTAAAACCCTACAGAGGATGCCTTTTTGTTGGGTGGAAAATCATCGAATAACCCCCCCCCCCCCCGCTCTTGGGCAGAGCGAAGGGGAGTGTCAGACTTCTACTGACTAAAAACCAAACCCATGTTCCTTCTTCGCCCTTGTGTCGGAGCCGCTTTAACCTTTCGACAATCCACAGCCCCAGGCGATGATGCCTGACAATTATTTTTTTTGTACTTTTCCCACGTTTCAATAAGGACAAAAACATTTCGGTTTACTAGTGAAGGCGAAATGTTTCAACTTGATAATTTTTCTAAAGTTAAATGACATTCTTACCTTGAAAAGTTATTATAGACGGGCTCATGGTTGTGCTGTGGCGAGAACAAGTGCAGATGTCCGGCTTGGTCACCGAACACTAGCGCCTGACTTGTAGCAGACACGTCCATTACAGTGCAGAGCGAACTTTGTGTGTCCACCTGGGAATGACAAAACAGTTCATTATTATTTAGATCTCAATTCATTTGTGTGGGCGCGGTATGTCTTCTTCTTGTATACTTGTCATTTCATAAGGGTGCTGTGCATCCTTACCTTACCCGTTCGTTCAACCTGCTGAAAATGTCCCACCTGCCGGTTTAGCATGACCACCGAAGAAACGGGTTTTGTCGACGGAAGAATCGATAAAATGAAAGATTGTAGCAAGGTTTCATGTCAAATTGTATGGATATATCTTTGTCTATTCTTGGTAGAATAGAGACAGAATCGGCATGCTACGGGGGCTGGACATGAATTGCCATGGTAAACCTCGACGACACGGTTGGCGCAGTGGCCGAGCGATCAGACTGCTGCGTTGCGTGTCGCGGAATCGATCCCCGCACGGAACAAATATTTGTATGGCCTACAGACAGTTGTACCGGGTCTGGTGTTTGTGTATGTGAGTTTAAATGTTTGGTAACGCATCCACGATATAGGAGAAATTCCTAGTATGGGGCAAAGTTAAAAAAAAACCTGGAAGTCAATAGACTTCGGACTCAGGTTAGTTGCAGCAAGATAAATCTGCTGAGGTGGAGATTCACATATGACTCTACCCTGGAGTGTAAAAGTGGTGCTGTTCCACAAACAATGGGGCACTAATTATAGTGTCCTGCGAGTCCTGTTGTTCACTACAGAAACTGATGGATGCTACCGGAAGCGCTAAACTAGTAGCTCAGTTCTGAGTGGGCACAATTTAGATTACCATCGACACGCTAAGAAGATTTCATGAGTCAATTCTTAACTAGCTTCTAGAAAGCTTTTCTAGCTAATTTAGCGTTGCTTCACTTTTCTTGTCTAATTCTCTAAAACTGACTCTTTCGTCTTTCCTCTGCATCACATGCCTATACCTTGACAACCGATGTCCACAACAATTCTTCAGACAATTTAAACTTTAGCAATTAAATTTAATCTCCGCAGAAGGAACATTATATGCTGATATAAACCAATTAATCCACTCACCTGGAACATAGAATGGTCCCCACCAGGCGCGTTGACATGTAGTAACGCCACATGTCCGTCACCAGATAGCGCCACCGCTCTGCCCGAGAATGCGGGCAGGAAGTGCAGCAGCAGCGGCGGGGATGCCGTGGGCAGCGACCAGGCACCCTCACCAGGAGTACTGTTCTTGCGCAGGCAGCGAACGTCCCACACGAGGACGTAGGGCTCGGCTACTGCATGAGGAGCTATGCCCACACTGAGAAAGTAAAATAGTAAATTTTGATACAAGTGTGAAAAGTTTGTTATTGCATACTAGGCGGAATTAACACCTGAGCCGTACGGCGAGGGTGTTATGAAGCCGAGAAGTGCAATAATTTGGTACAACAAAACAAAGGTTATATTTTTACTGCTTGGGCACATTATGGTATGTTTTAATGCACATAGGTATATACTATGCAATTCTCGCAATCGAAATTAGGTTTACTGTACTAATTTGACTGTTTGACTGGCCTGTTGGTCTAGTGGTTAGTGACCCTAACTGCTATGCCGGAGGTCGTGGGTTCGATTCCCACCCAGGACAAATGTTTGTGTGATGAGCACGATCATTTGTTCTGTGTCTGGGTGTAATTTATCTATAATATGTATGTATTTAGAAATATATAAGTATGTTTATCAGTTGTCTAGTACCCATAACACAAGCTCTGCTTAGCTTGGGACTAGATGGCGTTGTGTGATAGTTGTGGAATATTATTATTATTATTATTATTATAAGAAAACTCAATTCTGGTTTAAGCTCGCCATTTTACGTAAACTGTTACAATTTGTCTTTTTAATGTTATTGCAACTTGTATGAATAAGCGTTTGTGTGTAATTTTAATATTGTTTCTATATTATGAAAGAATGTGGAAGAGAAAAAAAAACACTATTGAATTAGATTTTGAAACAGCTGATTCAGCAGAAATCTGCGGTCACGTTCGTCGTTCAAGTATGACAAAAACGTGACCAAATAACTTAAAAGGACACATTTAATCACGTTTCTCACAACAACAAAAATAAGATACATACGACTGTGTAAATCCACAAGTGATAAGCAGGTCCCCTTGCATATCCAAGTCAGAGAGGCACGCCGAGTGTGCCCTGAAGGTATGTTCAGCCGTCAGTGGGGTCCTTATGTCCCGTAATGCAACCGTTCCGGAGGCACTGCCGCATGCTACTAAGGAACCGCCACCGCTGCGGAGAACGGCACAGCCTTCTTCTTTAATTGGCTGGAAAAGAACAAAAATTAAAGTGTGGGCAAATGGAGTAAATGTTAACTTAACGGTCTGTCCCTTGCTCCTAGCACGGTGCCCTAAGCCGTAGTCCGTACCTCACAGCGGGTGCTCTTAAGCGCTTAGTTGAAAGGTATTTTGCTTCTGGCTGATAGCACGTAGTATGGATTCGTGCCCGGTTGATGGCAATAGGCTCACCGCCTATTACATGGGATGGGACATAGGCCTGGCGAAATGTGGGTGTACTCCGAGGAACACCTTTGCTTAATCCTTCGATGATTACAGGCGTGATTTTATGTCATGATAGATATGAAGGCACCCAAATAATTATATGATTAAGCAGACGGCAGACATTCTAAATACACCGAGATAACAAACAAAATAATAATTTTGAATAGGAAATGCAAAGGACTACTGACCCCGTCGTCAGTAGACGCAATATTATCTATTTCTGTGCACAATATATTATAAGTCATTCCAAGATCTTAGGAGTTGGCTTAGTTTTATTAAAAGTTTGCATATGCCCTCCATAATGTATCATCGCATAATTTATGACTTTTCTACAATAATCATCATCATTCTCCTGCCCTTATCTCAATTTCGGTGCAGCATATTATTATCTCTTTCTTTCATACTTCTCTATAACTCATCATGCCCGCAGTCACCTCCAGACTTATCAACTGACTTAAATCGAGACATCATAGAACTTGCAAATCAGCCAGAACTGCGCGACAAGATGCATTTCAATGAAGTTTAAATTATACGTATGAACTCCTGTGACGTCAATGAACGCAGGCGCACAATTGTTAATCACTTACAATAGCCGTATCCGCCATCTTGTTGAGGTCGAGATCAATCAGCTTGTTTTGGTGCCCGCCCATGATCAGCTTGTGGGAACTCACTTGGTAGATACACTGCATGTCTGTCATGTTCGCTGATCTAGAAATGAGAGTATATTTTTAGTAGCTGTTGCCCGCAATCTTCGTTTCGTGAAAAAATATTCCTATAACAATTTCAAGGGTTTTAATTTTTTTGCCTGTTCATGATAAAAAAAAAAAACAAAAAAAAGGCACTAGAAAAGAGAAAAAAAACTTTCCAACAATGGAAATGGGCAGGACATGTCAACAACTTATTTCCAATTTTACACTGCTATGTTAGAGGCTTCCCCACCGCGAGACGCCGCAATTCATCGCGACGTATTCAACCATACCAGTGTGGGTTGGTAGTTGAACGACTGTGTCATTAATACACAAAGATTGTTGTCCTGAAACAGTAACACGGGGTCGCGATACGAAGGAAATGGCTAGAAGATTTTCCTTAGGAATCTGAAAGAAGTTGAGCAGAATGGCGACTAGTGGAAAGCATGACTTTCGGCCAGTAGTATCTGGGACATTAAACATTTTTTACTTACTTGAAAGTACGTTTCGGGATTCCTCGGCGCATTTGATGTCGCAGAGATGTTTTGGTCAGCGCGAAAATGCCTTGTTCAACAGTCAAAATATCCCTCACTTCTTCAGACTCGTGCACTTGGAATGATGTGTATTTTTGCATGCTTGGACCGTAGTATGATGTTACATGACCCTAAACAAAAGTTGCTAGATTAGTACATTTTGTTTCATAATATCCACCTTGCCTTTTTACCACCTAGTTAAAAAATGTATTTCTTACGGAGAGAGATTGGAATAGGTACCTAGTTTGTTTACCTCAATTTTAGGAAAGTAATTACTATGTGGATAACACCTCCCTCTAATTTATTTATATCGGAACTTAAAAATCATTCCAGGACTGTTTATGAAGTTATTGTCCACATGTTAGTTACTTGCTTGAAATTAAGGCAAATGAACTTTACCTAACCCGATCTCTGCTTATGAGACATCCACATCAAATTTACATTTCATGGAGCAGCATGATAATATAAGTTAATTTTGTAAACCTTTCGAGGCTTCTGCTATAACCATCTGTTATTATTTTTTTGCCGATGAGGCTTTAGTTAGGATAGGCTTTCCATTATGAAACTAAAAAGAGAGATATTGCAAGTAATAGGGGATCGGATCATCGGACTGACTCAAAAAAAAATGATTCTGTTTAGTCCGTCAGTTAGATTATCGAAAAATATTGGATACGTGTTTTTTGTTTTAATAAATCAATAAAAATTGACGAAGATAAAGCGCGTCAAAGATCATGGAGTGGGGCTTGAAACGTCACTTGAAGGTACAAAATGTACTATCATAATATGACGTCACACGAGTTTTCGAAGCACTGTATCGTCTTCATTTTTTGTTTATGTGAAAAAAGAAAAAATATGTGGTCAATATTTTTTGGAAATCTATCTGACGGACTAATTAGTTTTTTTTGTCCGATCCCCTATTGCAAACTACCACTTACCCCCTGATTCCCCATCCATATCAGCTCCTCATACTTGTCAAACACCACTGCAGACACCCCAAACCTGTCGCCGCCGTCTACCAGCACGCTGGCCCGCACCTCATACTCAGCTGATTTCTTCGGCATCATGAATTGCTGAGCATATTCCGGAGTGTACGAACCTGAGAGTTAGGCTGAGAGTTAGGTTATAATATGAATTAATTTAAATATTATGAATTAATGGAATTATTGTTTGGAAAGGCTTATCAAAACACAATCAAGGCAGAGAACTGGACAGGGTTTATATTACTTCGCTTTCTTTGCTTTTCTGTCATTCAAAAGTGCCTCGTGAGTGGGTAGTGTAATCAAACTGAACTTCGGATTACAGTCCTTACTCTAGATTCTTGTTATCGGACGTGATGTCAATTTTGTTGATGATGTCAATAAAATATTATGCAAATGCAAATTGCAAAATAATTTGAATTTCGTGGACTACCTTAGCACTTCCACCATAATCCAGAATATTTTATTGCTGTAAGAAATGTAAAGGTACGGACCATTCATATAATTTCAATTAGTAAATTGTCTTTTTCAATATCAGGAATCAACCTTGTTTTCTTTTATATAATATCTTTTAGATCTCCATATAATATAATACATAGAACTCTATTTATTACATAATAGGTACTGTGTCTAGTATCAATTTAGTTTCTATGAATAGAGTTTTTAGTACTTATTATTTTATTGTGGCAAAGGTCAAAAATCTATTATAAATATACATACATTTAAACTGTTTACAGGGAAATTAATTTAATCAACAAGTAAGAATGGCAACAGTTTATCTCTAACAAGCATTGGCACTGACCTATCCTAGTAAATGCTGATAGTCAAAGGATTGGTTTAGAAAACTTGTCAGGCTCCTTGTATTATCGAATACAGTATCCCACTATTGTTTCCAGATATTTATTTACGTAAAACTATTGTGGAAAAATAATCTAACATTGGCAAATCAAACTACATGCTCACTTGTGCTATTGCAACAATAACGCATTAAATATCATTAAAATAATTCTCTAAATACCTAGTTTGTTTTAAATCCATCTTTCAGAAAACGCATTACTATTTCTGTTTACGGACAAAACTGTTGTTTAATGATCCGAAAAAAAACCTGAACATTTAAGATTTTTTATGATGTTTCATCCAAGGCAAGCTTATGGGCAAAATAAACAATTTAATGTATGAATACGACAAACACCTTTGTTTATTAATCACTACCATTGAAAAACTAATACCTACCAGCTACCAGATGATCCGTCGGCACGGAAAGATCGGAATAATGATATTCCATACTAAAAATGAACTTATTTTGTTTCACAACATCTAGAATCACTAATTTAACTCAAAAGTCACTATTTAAACAATTTTAATTTAAAATAAAACGAAATGGATCAAGGGTTCGACGACGGCAATCAGGAATATTTTCAAGTTACTCAACATAAAAGTTGCACAGAAACTCTGTGTTGTATAACAGGAAATTCACCTTTGTTGCTAACGAAATACGGGTCATAGAAATTAAGTAGCGATCTTGATGGAAAACCAAATGTACTCGCGTCTTGTCATCAAACTGTATCTGCGTTCCATTCTACGTGAGTTTTAACTTCGGTGAATAAAAATAATAAGGGAGTAAGTCAGAAAAAGTAAACATGTAATGGAACAATAAAATTATTTTTTACTTCAGATTGCTACAGCCATAGAAAAACGTGATACCTAATATAAAAGTTATACTCGAGAATAAATTTAGAATAAGCAAAATCTCTACAAATAAACAAGAAATAGCCTCTAACAAGTCTAACTTTGACGGGCTATTTAATTTATCAGCCTTACAAATAAAAATGTGTTAAAATATACCTACCGCTTGTCGCTAGTCTTCAGTACCATTCTACATACTTTACTCTTTGGTCTGTAACAAGGTAGTCTCGTATACAACAATAATTATAGTGTACATGGACCTTAACTAGAGAGTGCATAGACACCTTTACAAAAGAGGACGCCATCTTGACAACTGCTCCAACTATGATGTTGCGTTGACTTGTATTGTTCTATTTTAATGTGGTCATTATTAAATAACTGTTGTGATTACTTCAGCCTGCTTTAATTAGAATCTCCCGAAAACCCACTAACGTTACATGGTGTCAGAATTGGAGACCTAGGCACAAATTGTGAAAAAATGTCGTCGGATGAAAAAGCAACCGCATCGAGCACAGGATCCATCATGAAAAATGTTTCAATAAATGGAGGCATGTCACCCCTAAAGTTAGATGGAAGTGTTAGTCACAATTGGCAAAAATGGAAACAGCAATTTAAAATATTTATGAAAGCGAGTGGCATGATTCACGAATCCGAAGACAGGAAGGTTAATGTCTTCCTACATTTCATTGGAGGTGCAGCTTTAGAAATATTTAATACATTTGGCCTGGATGAAGATAATGTCAAATATGAAAAAGTAATTGAATGCTTTGATAATCACTTTATCCCTAAAGTGAACTTAATGATAGAAAGTCATAATTTCTTTACTTACAAACAAGAAGAGAACCAGACATTAGATGAATTTGTAACAGTATTGCGGCAGAGAAGTGCTTCTTGTGAATTTAAAGAACTTAGAGATCGTCTAATCATGGATATTTTTGTTTGTAATATGCACCCAAAGTACAAAAGCATACAAGAGAAATTGTTAACAGAAGACAAGTTGGTTCTAGATAAAGCAATATCTATAGCCAAGACTTTAGATATGTCACAGAGAAGAGCACAACAGTTAGAGACAAGCTGTGCTGTTATGCAGTTGTCCCAGCATCAGTCGTCAAACCGCAGTCAACGTCAGCCGTCAAACCACAATCAGCATCAGTCTTCAAATCGTCACGAGTCAAAGTCAGGAGCACAAGCAGCAGCATCGAAGTCCCAGCAGTCATCAGCAAAGTCATCACAGTCAGTGTGTACTAAATGCGGTCAAGTGCACAGATTCAAGTGTCCTGCAAGCAGTGTACAATGTAGAATATGTAACAAAGTAGGTCATTATGCTAAAATGTGTTTTAAGAAAAAGGTAAATCTAATAGATAAGGAAGAAGAATCACCTGATACACAATTTTTTATTGGTCATTTGAAAGGTAATATGTCAAAAAACTCAGGTGAGTGGTCAGTCTTGGTACAAGCAAACAATGTAAGTTTTAAATGTGTATTAGACACTGGTAGTGATGCTAATGTTATGTCTTTAGTTACCTTCAAGTCATTAAACTTACCTAAAACTGTATTGTCACCCTGTCAGTCTAAACTAACATCATACAGTGGTAATAATGTTAAGATCATAGGACAATGTGAAATAAAATGTTATTTTGTTCTACAACAAAAGTCAAAATGTCATAATATTATGTTTATCATAGCCGATGTGTCTGCTCCTACTGTAATAGGCAGAGATACATGTAGTGAGTTAGGTATGATAAAAAGAGTCTATCATGTACAAAGTCAAGTCACCCAGTCAAGTGAAAATGTTTGTCAAATGAATGTCTTATTGTCTAATTATAGTACATTGTTCGTGGGCTTGGGCTGTCTACCTGGTGAGTTGCATATCACTGTCAACACGGACATACCTGCCAAGGTGGATGCGCCACGCAAGGTTCCTTTTGCACTTCACAACAGGCTGAAAAGGGAATTGAGAGATATGGAGGAACTGGATGTCATAGTCAAGGTGACTGAACCAACAGCATGGGTGAGTTCTCTTTTACTAGTAGAAAAGAAGAATGGACAACTCAGAGTTTGCCTGGATCCAAGAAATCTGAACCAAGCAATACAAAGGTCACACTATCCTATACCTACCTTAGATGTGGTTAGAGCCAACTTAGCCGGCTCTACAGTATTCTCAACTCTGGATGCCAGCAGCGGTTTCTGGATGATTCAGCTAGATGAGGAGAGTTCTAAGCTCTGTACATTTAATACACCTTTTGGAAGGTACCGCTTTAAACGTATGCCTTATGGTATAAGTTGTGCGCCAGAAAATTTTCATAGAATTATGACAGAAACATTCGGAGACTTACCAGGTACTTTAGTATATTGCGATGATATTTTAGTACATGCACCTACTCTACAAGAACATAATGTCAGGTTGGAAAATGTTTTTAAAAGAGCAAAAGAAGTCAACATCAAGTTCAACAAAAATAAATGTATTTTTGGTGACAACCAGGTTAAGTATTTGGGTCATATCTTCTCTAGAGATGGAATATCTCCGGATCCTGAGAAAGTTCGTGCTATCAAAGAGATGCCAACTCCAACATGTGTCAAAGATCTTCAACGCTTTCTAGGCTTGTTAAACTATCTTGGTCCATTTATTCAAAATCTAGCATCAGAAACAGAATCTCTTAGAGAATTACTTAAAAAGTCAAGTCAATGGCAATGGAATTCCAGTCATGATGCAGTATTTTGTCGTCTTAAAGATGTTATCTGTCAAGCACCTGTCTTAGCACATTTTGATGTTAAAAAACCTATAGTCCTGTCTGTAGATGCAAGCAAGTCTGCTGTCGGAGCTGTTTTATTACAAAATGGACATCCTGTTTGCTATGCATCTAAAACTTTAACATCAAGTCAAGAAAGAATGGCTCAAATCGAAAAGGAGCTATATGCAATTGTCTTTGGCTGTACAAGATTACACCAATATCTTTATGGTCAAATTGTCATGGTAGAAACTGATCATCGTCCACTGATCACATTGTTCAAAAAACCTTTAGCAGAGGTACCTACCCGTCTACAAAGGATGATGATGAAATTGCAAGCTTATGATTTAAGAGTTGAATACAAACCTGGATCCCAGATGTTTATTGCTGATACACTGTCAAGAGCCGCCTTACCTGAAACAAGTGAAGACCCAGTGGATGAAGACATGATTATCCATGTTAATATGCTTATGAATAACTTACCTGTTTCAGCAGATAAATTGAAATGGCTCGCCCAAGGTACTAACAGTGATGAAACCATGCAGTTGCTGAAAAAGTACTGTAAAGAAGGATGGCCTGTATCCAAGTCGCAAGCACATTTGATGACACACCCGTACTGGAACTATCGACATGATGTACATACCGAAAGAGATCTAGTTTTTAAAGGTAGTAGTCTTATTATACCTACTGATCTTAGGAAGGATATCTTGAAAATTATTCATAGTGGTCATCAAGGCATAGAAAAGTCTAAGAATTTTACAAGAGGAAATGTATTTTGGCCTTTAATGTCCCATGACATACAAAACTTAGTAGAAAGTTGTACTGTATGCCTGTCACACCGAAATGCAAATCCTCCAGAACCTTTAATGTCACATCAAGTTACTACATTCCCATGGGAGAAAGTTGGCATTGATTTTTTAGATTTTAAAGGACAAACATATGTTGTAATTGAGGATTATTATTCTAATTATATAGAAATAGCAAAAATGCATAGCACTAATGCAAAAACTTTAATTGAAGTATTAAAATCAGTTTTTAGCCGGCATGGAATACCTCTGGAATGCATGTCTGATAACGGACCACCATTCAACTCCATTGAATTTCAAAAATTTCTTCAAGATTGGTCAATTCAGCATACAACTTCTAGCCCATATTTGCCACGATCTAATGGATTAGTAGAATCTGGAGTTAAGATAGTTAAAAGAATTTTATCTAAATGCCATGAGTCAAATACTGATCCCTACTTAGCATTGCTTCAGTACAGAACTACACCAAGAGGCAAATTGCCATCACCATCCCAGTTACTGATGTCACGTCAACTGAGAACGCAGTTGCCAACAGCATTACACTATCTGCAGCCTAAAGCCGTTCCAGTTGAAGATTACATGAAGTTGAAAGCATCTGAAAAAGAAAAACAGAAATTATATTACGACAGAAAAACAAAAGAATTACCATTGTTAAAGGAAGGAGATGATGTTATGTACAAGAAAGACCCAAATGCGAATTGGATTCCTGGAAAAATACTGAAATATTCTGAAGAGCCAAGATCATATATAGTTGAGACATCGGAAGGTACATTTCGAAGAAATAGACAACATTTGGTTCCAGTGACACAACCAATTCCTGTCTCTCCTCCATCCAGTGTACCACCACCACCTGTAACATCAGAAAGTGATAGAGATACTGTCACTGTTCAGGACGATGGGATAAAAAGAACTCGATATGGTAGACAGGTCAGGCTCCCAGCTAGGTTTGCTGATTGATTAATATTTTTAATTGTAAAAATAATAAAAAAAAAAAAAAAGGAACGTGTAACAAGGTAGTCTCGTATACAACAATAATTATAGTGTACATGGACCTTAACTAGAGAGTGCATAGACACCTTTACAAAAGAGGACGCCATCTTGACAACTGCTCCAACTATGATGTTGCGTTGACTTGTATTGTTCTATTTTAATGTGGTCATTATTAAATAACTGTTGTGATTACTTCAGCCTGCTTTAATTAGAATCTCCCGAAAACCCACTAACGTTACATGGTCTTCAGTAGTAAGTAATTCACCCACAATAATTATTTGTGCTAACTCGGGTAATATGCACGATGTAAATATATTTCAGCTAGCTTACTGCACCCACGAATAATGTACCTTTTATATATCAGTGCTTTTTTCACTTGGTTGTCTGATAAAAATATGATTCCGTGCTTCGGAAGGCACGAATAAGCCGGTGGGCCCGGACCCCGGTAGCCAAATGGCGGTCGTCAAACCATGTCAGAGGCCCTTGGGGCGGTTTAGAAATTCTGACACTAGGGTGCGTGGGGTCTTTAGACCTTAGCTGCCCACACGAAAAGAAGAAGAGTGTTTTTTTTAATTGGGTCATTAGTTCGTATTACTAGGGAAATCGGTACTATGAGAATAGCATTATTCTACGGCCAAATGCGTCTAGACACAGTCGTGTCATCGTGTGCATTGTGCAATCCACCTCTGCAATAGAAACTCAAACCAGACTCTCAACATCTCGTGACGAGGTGCTAATGTAGAACACTACCCGAACCCAAAATACCTAGGTGTCACGCTGGACAGGGTCTTGACGTATACCTAAGTCACACTGGCTTAGTACAAAACAGAAGGTTGGGACTCCAAACAATTGGCCACGTCGTCTAGTTTCTACTAGCTGGCTACGATCCACTCACGAAAAGTATCTATTGTAGATAAGTAGGTACCTAGCTACCTTCTGCTTTAAACGAGACGTATCGGATAGTATCAGGCTGCTCTCAACAAGCTCTACCCGCTAGCAGGTATCTCACCACCTGCTGTACGAAGGGACGACATGCGCATTGCGCGCTGAAAAAAAGACAAGAATCCGATTCGGCCACAGAACTACCCCGAGCAGACTAAAGAGTCGCTAAAGTTTCCTACGATCCACTCAAGCAATTCGAGACAGGCCATCTAAAGTACGCAGTGGTCTATTTGGAAAGCCCCGATAGTACACCCAAGTGGGCCGCTGCAAACATAATCTGGCAAAGCGGGGTATTATTGGTACCTCCACCATAGATCTAAATACTTTACCTCCACTGCCGAGTGCGAGTGCGGCGCTCCGGATCAAACAATGCCCCACCTGCTGGAGTGTCCCAGATGTCCTGTTAGATGTTGATATAAAATTGGGGGCTTGGGGCTTTTTTTTTTATTATGTCACTACAGGATAGGGCTGCCATAATCATAAATGCTGAAATGACAACCGGGTAAGGTTGATGCAACAAGGTAGCCCGCGAAATTCGAATTTTCTTACGTTTTTTGCAATTTGCCGGTCAGTGTCAGGTTGTATGTTATCTATATTCTATATACATATAATAAAATAGTAAAAAAACTGTGTCTGTACATTGAATATATCAAAAAAAAAATAATTGAGGGGGGTTTAGAAACAGTAATAGAGCACGAATCGAAAAAAAAAGTCTGTCTGTTTGTTTGTACACGCTAATCTTCGGAACTACTCGACGGATTTGAATGGTTTTTTTTGTTGTATAGATATTAAGTCTGGCCAACATATAGGCTATAATTTATCTTGAAAACTTGAATACCTGATGCAGAACCGCAACAGACCAGCTTAACTATAAGAGATACAAAAATGGTACCATAGCAAAAATTGTTCCACGTGATGAGCATTTTCTGCAAAGAGAATAAATTCGAAGATCTGGAACACCTGATTTGGAACTCCAAGAGCCCAGCTACACTATAACATATATAGGAATGACGTCTTAGTAAGAATTGTTCAGCCTGATGAGCACTCTCTGTTGTCGTATAAAATTTGAAGATCTGGAACAGCTGATGTGGAAGTCCAAGAGCCCAGCTACACTATAACATACCTATATAGGAATGACAGCAAGAGTTGTTCAGCCTGATAAGCACTCTCTGTTGTCGTATAAAATTTGAAGATCTGGAACAGCTGATGTGGAAATCAAAGCCATCACTAATTTCACTGTCACTCAATCAACGAGACAGTCACTCATCAAAATTTCCACGTGAACGAAGTCGCGGGCATCAGCTAGTATAAAATAAAGGATTAGCGACCGTATCAAATATGACTTTACTGAGTAATAATGATTAAAATCATCAATACAACCCTTTCAGTTCATAAAGGTTCCTTGCGATATTTTTTTTTGTTCCTAGACCATACCTGGGAAGTGGGAACCCCCCACTTACGGAGTTATTGGGGGTTAAAGTTCCAACAGCTGTTTTTGTAAATTAAATAGGTAGTTTTTCAGGTCGTATCTTTACTTAAATTACCTCCACGACCCGTTTACTATTCAAAGCATCCCCTAGCAAGCACAATGTTTTAAGAGTGTAGGTACCTAATAAGAATATACCTAATTTTTACCCCACATAAGAAAGTCGTTTCCCAGCAATATTTTTTGCGTAGGGTTATATAATTCGATGTAGGTACCTATCTATTGCTTGGTTAACGGTTTCGTGAACGGTTCGTTTACACCCTATAAACAATGAATGATGCTGTGGGGAATATGTATTTTTCGAGGGTTTTTGGTTTGAAAAACATAAACATCATCAGGTTTTGAAAAGAGAATTTTAATCGACAGTATTTTTTATCGCAAACAAGTCAATTTTAATATTTACTAGGTGGGATTTATACATAGGGAGGAGGGGAAGTAAGTAACAATGCCAGCCTGGGGTTTTTATTGGCGGTAAAAGTGGTGGGTATTTTCGTGTTTAGCTTTCACAACAATAAAAAAATACTACAAAGAATTCGTGGAAAATGCTTTTTATTAAAGCCTTAATTAAAGTTGATTAGCTTTTCTGTTATATAATTAAATATAATGCAGGAATAAAATAAATTAGATGCTGTGCATCAGTATTATTGTAACTTTTTGCGAAGCAACACTTCTTGCAAATGTTAGCTGTTATTTTTATGATTTTGTTGGAAGAAATTTGGGAGCACAGGTTAAAATTCCAATATTTTGGGATTGCTTGACTGTTTCATAATGCATTATTTTTGAACAAAGTTAGATTTACTTGGTTCAAACAATCCCAGTCAAGCAATCCCAAAAATATTCATACCAAGAATATGTACCTACAATAAAAAGTTATACCTAGTAGCACAGTCAAAACAACGTGACCGAACTCAAAATTTTCAGGGTGCGTATTGTACAAACTAGTAACTTACAACTCGGTCACATTAATTTGACGCTTGGCGTTGATGACGTCATTTTGGCAAAACGTAAAAATAATGTCCAAAAACAACAGAAAACTAGCCAAATTATCGACGAAATATTAAGAAATATTAATAGGTATTTCGACTTATTTCGCGTATTTGACGAGCTAAGGGAAAGCCGGGGGGGAAGCGAGCGGGGCCTCGCATTCCAGAGATGCGTCAAGTTCATTATTATTGTACAGTAGTAGGCAAAAAATGTTGATAATAACTCTTGGTAAATTCTGTCATGAGGTCAGGCATGGCTTCAGGTAATGTGGTGATGAGTCGAGCGGGACTGCCGGAGTATCTAGCAAAGGAAGGTACAACTGTCTCTGCAGGGAGCACAGAATTGTCTTCAATCATGCAGCAGTCTTTTAGTACACATCTTCGTCCCTGGAAATAAAATGAGAAAAGATGATTTTGTTCTATAAAGAAGAGTTTCATTTATATACCTTTTATAACACTTGTGGTCATGAACAGAGATAGGAATGAGTAGGGTATAAATCCTTAGGTATAATTGAACATCAAGATTACAATCACTGGTTCGTATAAGCACTATCTTGGATAGAGTAAGTTGTCTGAGTCTGAGGAGCTGCTTCTGAGAAATTCTTGATGGAAAACCCAATGTCACTTAGCCGACCCGAGAGTTTATAGCAGACTTATGAGCAGTAAGTTGTGGGTTCGGAAACAGGCAGGTACATTACTTTGTGTAGTATATAGCCCATTCACTCTCATACATAGAGAGTAGACTTGTCCCAGCAGTGGAGCATTAAAGCCTGATTTTGCTATTAAAACTAAAAGTGAAGTTTGTAACTTACAATAACAACATTTTTCCCGATGTAGACATAAGAGCCCACAACAGCAGCATTTACAACTGTGTTTTCACCAACAAATACGTGATCACCCATTTGTAACGGAAAGAAGGCCACACTGGAAATAATAATAATGTGATTAGTCTTTCATATATTACGTGAGGATGAGGAATGAAATGCATTTAACTAAGAGAGTGATGGATTTCAATGTTGATGGGTGATGAGAGGAATGATAAATGTAAGGAATAGGATGATGAGCAAGCAGGGGTCAGCATAACATATATCTTGATACAGGACATGAGGAGAATCATAAGTCATTCATAGAATTTAATTTTGTTCAGTTTATGCTTGTTAACACTAAACACTACAGAAATAAATAAATAAACTGAGCCTACTAAAATAACCAAAATATTATTTACAACTTGTATTAAAAGTTGAAGGAAGTCTGACAAGATGACAAGTTAAAAGGTAGTAAGAAATGCTGCAGTGACGAAAAAAAAATTGGGATTAGAATGATTGTTACAGGTTTTAACTAACCCTTTACTGAATTTTTTGAAAGGAGGCCGTATAACAGAGCCCTTGCTTATGATACAAAATCTTCCAGTCTTCACATTTGCCAAATCTCCTCTGATTATAGCATCACTTTGTACTATCACTTTTCCATGTAGAACAATGTTTTGAGATCCACATAGCACTGTTTGTCTGCTTACTTTATTACCTGATGCCTGTAACAATATCAAAACCAGTTGTAAAAACGGTATGTTGTACAAAGATATTGTTTTTGTGTATGAAAACCACTTACAGTTTCTACGTATTCTGACTTATTGTAATACGTATCTTGAAGCTCCATTTTATTTCATTAAATATAAGTTTGCTGGTCCTAAGTTGTGTACAAAAAACTATTGTGATTCATTCGAATTGAATTGAATTATTATTTTACGTTACTCCAAGGCCGCGTTCCGTATTACAAAATAATCGCTCACAGCGCTCACGTTTATAATTTGCGTTCCAAATTAGATATCACGATTATGACAGCTTAGAGCTGTCATCAATTCGGAACGCTCGTAAACGCGTTTACAGTGCTCACTCGTCACGTGACAACAAAAACATAACCTGCATGAGAGAAATTCGTCGCCCGTTAGGCTCGTCTTGTATATTTACTTGAATACTCATGGTTATGAGACTCCAAAGAGATTTCAAAGAACTAATTGAATGTATTTGTGCGACTCCAGCCAGTGAACCTCAGCTGTGAACACACACACACACACCCAGACACACACACACGCATCAGACATCTGTCGTTTTTACTTTGATTTTGACAGCGCTCACGGTGATATCTATTTGGGGCATGGTCGGTGTAATCGCAAGATGGCGCATGTCATGACGTCATCTATGACGATTCAAGGGACATCGATATCGCGCTCACAGTAATTCGGTACGGGTTTATGGACGCTCAAATCGATTACAGCGTAATTCGGAACGCACCCCAAAACTGTGTGAACGAAAGGAAATTAAACAGAGAATGACAATGACAAAATGACAAGTCAAAGTGACAATGTCAACGTCAGGATGCAAACGTCATTGTGACACTTTTCACCGTTTAGATAGCTAGCTATAGTCTGGTGGCTATTGTTTATCTTTATTTATTTTAGATTCTAAATTAGAGGAAAACTTTGTTTGAGTTTTTTTTACACGTCATGTAGTAACGCACCATTTTTTTATTTTATTAAACAGCTGTTAATTAGACTATTTTTACTGGCACAAACCACAGACAAAATCAAAACAAGCCTTAAAGTCGTTGGAAAAATAAAAAAGTTTTTTTTTTCAATGTATTAAATGGCTACCGCGTTTTTTTTCAGGAAAAGTGTCCAGTTTATTTACCTGACCATATTTTATTTTGATTTATTTGTGAAACTCCAAGAGTAATAAAAAAATATAATAATTTATACTGACTCAATAACTCACAATTTTTTTTTTAGTAAACAGCTGATATCCACTATTTTTTGTAACTGGCACAAAGTACGGACAAAACAAAAACAAGCCTTAGAGTCGTTGAAAAATGAAAAAGTAGTTTATATGGCTACGTAGTTTTTTTAGAAAAAGTGTCCAGTTTTATTAACCAGACCATTTTTTTTTTATTTATTCTTGACACTCCAAGAATAGTAAAAAATATAATAATAATTCAATATTTACAAAAAGAAAATAATTCATAAAAAAATCCTTGTATTCATTTCAAAGTTAAATAAATAGAATGAGGTATAATCTGTGGGTATAATGTTGTAAAAGCCAAATAATGTGGCATAGGCTGAATAAAACATTGACTGAAATCATTACCCTTCCTTTTGGCTTCGCCGTAGTCGGGTAAAAATCAAAATCAATCGTTGAAAAAAATTGGCGCCAATTCAAACTTTTCCGTTTTTTCGAAAGTAAAAATAACTTTATTTGTACATGATCAAAGAGAAAATGGATAGATACGTTATCAGAGAACCTCGGGTCGGTGCAGGTAAGGATTATTTGATAATTTACCAAACCTACCTCGTGTTACAAGGTTATTTATCCAAAGAAATAAATATTTTTCAGACTATCCGCAGGGAAATCAAATGATGGCGTTCTCAATGAACGCAGGGAGCAATAATATGATGTAAGTAAAGCCATTTCGCATTAAATACCGTCCTAGAATTAAAACTATTTTGTTCTCATTTGTTTCCGATTAATATTTTAGTTATTATGTACTGTGGAACATTCTTAGTCTCGGAGCAATAGGCAGAGGTGTAAAAACTTACTAATACTTACGCCTAGGTATATTTTTAGATAGGTACCTGCTAAGCATGATAGAGGTAAATAATTACCCACGAATAATGTAGCTTTGTGCAATAGACTATTTAGAGTTGGATAATGTAGTTCCTCCGAGATTTCCCAGTACCTACTATACAAACACATTTTCTATTTCCTATTCTATCTTATCCTAATAATATTATTAAGTAGTATGGATTTATTTGAAGTTATACAATTTTTTTTTCCATTCAAATGTACCTATTGGTCTAACTGCCTCGTTGGTCTAGTGGTCGCAAGACTGCCGAGCATGATTTCCTGGATTACTGGATTTGTGCCCGGGCCCCGGCTGATGGCAATAGGCTCGCCTCCTATAATAAAATTAAATGGAGCTTAAGCAGAACTGGCGAAATATGGGTGTACTATTAGGCATACCTCTGCTTAACCCTTCGGGGATTACAGGCGTGATGGTTATGCTATGCGCGGGGCTCCGGGTCGCGGGGCGGTGTGCATTCGTTGTTCCGTGATTCGGGGTCTCGTGCATTTGTTGTTGCGGTGTGCGTCGCTGCGTACTTTCGTGCTTGTAGTGTTCGTTGTTGCGGCCATTCGGTGGCGTGTGGTTCGGCGTGGTGGCTTTCAGAATGACGTATTGCACTCGTAGTTTAGTTTTTTTGTGAAATGTTCTTCTGACATTCAAAAGTGCCTGTAATGGCTTAATTGAAATAAATGCTATGAGTTTGAGTTTGCTATGTTATCTACCTATTACTTTTTGTTTTTAGACCCACTGAGAATATTTACTACAGCAGTAGTGGCCCTTATGCACAATTCACGAACATGCAAAATGTTCCTAACCCAAGTTACATGGAAGTTGCTCAAATGAATACACCCGTGTTTGGACAAAATGTATGTACTGTATTGCTTTGATTTATTTATATTTAAGAAATGACGTGCGTCATTTAGGTACTCGATCATTACTCCGTCACTCTAATCCAACTGTTACAATACAATAGGCTCGCCATATAAGTTTTAAACTGACATGGTAACTGACACTACTATTAATACTATGGCGGGTTATGGTAAATATTCCGTTCATAGTATTAATATCTAGTAATAGGCTCGCCCCCCTGTTATATGGGGCTTAAGCATAAAGGTACAAGTTGGTAGCCGAATGCACGCAGCAGCAGCAGATGACATGTCGTCACGACCATGTCACGACACGTTGTCGCGTCATGTCGCTTCAGTCATGATTTCGAACCCGACTGCAAACAACTAAATAATCAATAACTCTAAACACGCTTGACGTGTCGTTGCTCCGGCGTCAGTGGCACTACTGATCTGCGGTTGGACGACACGTGCGTCTGCCGCTCGACAACGCAACATGACGCTAACTACGGAGGGAATTTCATAGAAATACGTAGAAACCACTAACCAGTCGTGTCGCCGCGACACATCGTCTGCTGCGGCTGCTTAAAGTCGGCTGCCAACTTGTACCATAACTGGTGAAATGTGGGTGTACTATTAGGTATACCTCCCTTCGGGGATTACAGGCGTGATGTTACGTAGGTACAGTGCGATCAAATTATCTTGGCAGCTCCGAACTTTGTTACAACGAATGTATAAAAGTGTTATGATATTTATTTTATTTGTATTTCTCACTGTTTAAATTAGATATTTTCTGATCGTTTAAGTATTGGTTTATCTGGCAATAACAGTTTTATTCACAAGTTTACATGCGTAAAATTTCGCAAAGCCTATGTTCAGAGCTGCCAAGATAATTTGATCGCACTGTACCTATTATTTTTTTGATAATGATCGAGTACCTAAATGACTTGCGATTGGACAGGCCTATTTCAATTAAATATTATTTGGACTAATAAGTTGATTGTGTTGGCGTTTACATACATTAGTCATCATCATCGTCTTATCCTTGTTCCCTTCTACTTGTAGTCAGCACAACACGTTTTCCTCTTCCTTACTCCTGTCAGACGTCACTGCATAATTTATTTATTTATCTTTCATATCATTTCTGAATACATCCATCATTTCTTTGGCTGTTTACGTTAGTACTACCTTTTCTTATTCTGTGCTAGTAGTAACAGAATTTTTCTAGATCAAATGATTAGCTTATACTTAGGTACATTGATTTTGTTACCACTGACAAAGCAGCCTACGGTACCCACATACATGCGCAATTATTCAGAATCAGGTAGTTGTTGGTAAATAAACATTGGTTTGGTTTCTAGATGTTACCGGGTCAGACTCAAATGGTGACGGGAATCGATTCCAGATATTTAGCCAACTATTCGGACAACAGTAGTGCTCAATTTATAGTTACGGGTGAGTTTTTTGTTAATTGCAATGTAGTTAGAGAGACACTGACCACCAACACCACAAGACCAACGGGTCTAGTGTTCACAATCGCGACTGCTTTGCATGACGTCCTGGCAAATTCCCGCGTCGGGCAAAGTGATATTAGGTTTTTCTATCCGTATATGTCTCAGTAGCAGTCATGGAGTCTGGATTTTTGCCCGGTTGATGGCAATACGCCCAGGTCCTATTACAGTCACGTATAGACGACAAGCCGAACAAGCAAAAAAGTACTGTTTGGCTTGTCGTCTGTGGCGTCTGTGGCGGTCAAAAGCTTAAACACAGAGTGGCAAAATGTGGGTAACTAATAGGTACACCTCTGCGTAGCCCTTCGGGGTATGTACTATTATTACAGGCGTGAAACTATGTTTGTGATAAACTATAAAAAGCAATCATATTATGATTGCTTTGCTATCTACAGCTATGCATAACAACAATTAGCTAAAGTCCCGTAGTATAGCTTCCTGCTACTAAGTTCCGTAGCAATGGAGATCACCGCAGGATATCGTTTTTCGTTTCACTATTCCTTTAGTTATTAATTGTAGATTTTTACCCGACTGCGGCGAAGCCCAAAAGGAGGGTTATGTGTTTGACGTGTATGTATGTATGTATGTATGTATGTATGTATGTCCGTTTCTTTGTTCCCTCATAACTCATAAACGGATGAACCGATTTGAATGAAATATACGTCGTTAGATTCGTCTTGATGGCGCGAGTGTTATAGGCTACATTAAAATTAAAAAACATTGAAAAATTATGTATTTTGGGGGCCAAATCGCGGAGTTCAAAAAAAAATTTTTTTCCAATACCATCGAGTAGGGTGTCAAAATAAAGGGTTTTAAAAGGAGATTACAAAAATATATAACACTTATATGTTTAAAAGAAATTCAAAGTGAGAAATCCTATAAACAATCACAAAAGTTAAATAAATCATCTGCGAAGAATTTTACGCGACCAACGAAAGAACAAACAAAAGAACTAAAAAGTTGGAAATAAAAAAAGTAGTTAAAAAACTAAAAAACCCGACTGAAAAAACTGAAAAGCAAAAAAACAAGCACATTTAAAATTAAACAAAACTTGGAAGCAGGCGGGGTTCATTTGAATATATTATGAAAAGAAAAAATGAAAATAGAATGGACCCCGCCTGCTTCCAAGTTTTGTTTAATTTTAAATGTGCTTGTTTTTTTGCTTTTCAGTTTTTTCAGTCGGGTTTTTTAGTTTTTTAACTACTTTTTTGTATTTTTAATTAAAATGTTTTGACATACCTACCTAAACAATAAATATCTGAATCACGGGACTAATTCACTATTTATTATTATTTCATTTAAATAAATGATGATACCTAAACGATTGAGCATAAATCACGTACATTAAAGTAGTACCAGTAGGTACTTTATTATCTCGAACATATTTTAGCACTTAAAACTTTTGTGTTCAGATATTTTTCTGATTTACGATGCATAATCTTGAGAGCTACCTGACACGCGACTTGAACATTAAGAAGACTTAAATAGCTACTTACTGTACGTAGTTTAGATAATAAGCGTGATGAGTTTTATCACAAACAGCGAAATCACCTTTATAGAGAATATTGTCAAGGCCTTGACCTTCATGCTTCCTTGATGTAGGTATTTATTTGAGTAACTTCTATTTAATGGAATACGGCATCCCATTATTTTTTCATTATACCTTTTAGTCACGTATCAAATGGATTTACCCATCTTGAATTTAAAACAAAGTTGTAATCCGTAGGGTGCACTTACAATTTTTAATCCTTTTTAAAAGTTGTATGACTATAGCCTGCCCATGTGGTAACCAGGATCTACGATCAGTCTTCAGATTAATAGATCTCACGCTTATTATCCTCAACCGGGCACAATTCCAAACTCCCCTGCCGGGGATAGTTTGTTTTTTGGTTATGTCTTTATAAAAACGGTTTTATTCCTCCTAGGCCGACAGATGCAAAGGGAACCCAACCCTGCTCCACCTCTAAACACTGGATTTGGAACAAACTACCAAAACTCTAGCTTCGGAGGAGCAGATAGGAATAAAGCTAAAAGTTTTACTCCTCAGGTCTTAACGAGTATTAATAGTGGTGAGTTAATGATTTCTTAGAAGAACTTTAAGGAATTAGTTGCTCCATTCGTCTTCTAGAGATTTTCGCCAAAGATTAATCGAATGTAGACTCATTAATTTATACTAGTGGTTGGCAGACCATTGGTCTAGACTATAAGACTAGAGTTTAGCTAATCACGAACTTGCCAGGATGGTCTTAAAATAATGGGTCCAAAGGATTGATTGTTAAGTTGAACTAAACTACTTCTCATTTTATTGCTGCACAAATGAACAAAATCTTCTAAAAGTTTAAATTGTTAGTAAAGATTTTCTTCTCATTCTTTGCAAGTCGAAGGATTTTAATAATATCCAACCATTATGCAGCCACCTGCGCAGCTTTGATTTTGAAACAAGTTTATTCGTTGTTCCATGAATAGCACCACCTAAAGAACCGTCGAAAATTATTACATCTTACGAGGGAACTCCGAAACCTAGTTTCCAGCACAAGCAATATACGCAAATTGAACAAGTTCAGCAGCACACAGTAAATGGTAAGCTCTATATTTACTTTCAATAGTGCGAGACGTTTTTACCTTCTTGGCGAATAACTTAAAGGTGCTTAAGTAACGCTACTTTATGACTAACTATTTGGAGGGAACTTTATGCTTTTCTTTAGGATATCTTCACTTCTTCCCAAAATATTTTAGTTCGTTACCACATATCAAACTCAGAGCATTGATTTATTTCAATTAGACCAATTCAAGCACTTTTGATTATCAGAAAAAAAAAGAAAGGGAAGCTACAGTCACAATAGGCCAATATAACTATAGGGAATATAACTTGAGAAAGTACTGTAGTTGCCTATTTCGATGCGTGGATCTCCGTGCTCATTCTTGAGCAAGAAACTCCATATACGATCTACTCGACGTTTCTGTTTTTACTCATTCTCTTACTCTTCTAATGCTAGACAATTTTACGGACCTAAGTATGTTGTTAAAGTAGTTATGTGGGTACCCAGCCTTGTTAAGGATGACGTATTGAACGCGTCCTCAGATCAACAACACTCAACTTCAAACAAAACATGCATATAAAGTAAGGACCCACAAATTGTGCGCTGTCAAACATAAAAGTATTCTTGGCCGACCTGTGCTAAAGCCTCGTAACTCGGTCTAACAAGCTCATTACTCTGTATTTTCGAGAGAAGTAAAGTTGTAAAGGGAAACTTCGCGATACTTGGAAGGATACGCGTTTCAAGTTGCGCCCCCAATGGGTTGTGAGTTCAAAAAGTCTCCCTATCACCGTAAGAACGTGATTTAATTAAAGACGTGTACACACTTTGTTCGGGACATATCCGGGCTTTGGGTCCTTGCCGCAGATTTTGTTTTGGTAGTTCGAGATTTTATCGCAACAAAATGAATATTCATCATTTTGGACTGTAATAGGTTAAACAAATGGGCTAAAATAGAACAATGGATTGCTAAAAGTTGTTAGGATAACTTTTGTACGATTGACTATGGCTGTAGCGCAATCAATGCTCATTTTCGTCAAATGGTTAAGTGCATAATTATTTCTTTGAGTTTTGCCATTGATAGGTTTTGAACAATCTGCATTCAATCAAGGCAATGAAAAAAAATCCTTTTCCTTACAAGCCATAAGATGCCAAAGGAGTCAATATGCTCCTGAAAAAGCAGAAAACTTCTTGTAACATCGTGCTGTTTGTTTGTGATGAGTTCACGTACCTACTTGATATAATTAATCTTATTTTCAGTAACACCCAAAAAATCTACGGATATTGTGGTGACGAAAAAAGAGCCACAAAACCAAGCCTTGACGAGGATGGACAGACTGAAGGTAAGGTTATTTCGTACTCATAGAGTTGGCCTTTCATGTTTTAATAACTGATTACGAACTTCATATTTGCTTTGTTAGGAACAATAAATGTTTGTTCTCAAAGAAAGGGTAATAATCCCGCCTACGAATTTTCATAATTCTCACACGTCATATTTGAGTACAATTATTATCGTCCCCTTTTAACTACCACTCTGTTATATTAGCATCGCGTACCTTCCCAAGTGTATAATATCCCATTCTACCCAAACCTGTATTTAATCTCGCATTTATAATTCACATAGCAGTTGGATTACATAACTTTACTGTAGTTGAGGTAGTCGTAACCCAAATATCTCACCTCATTTCATCAAAAGTCAAATATCAATCTCATAAACTTGAGTACCTTCATTTTCGTTGAGCTCCTATCACACCGTTGTGTGTGATTTAAAAAATATAGGACAATGTTCCATTCCCTCATTCAAGTCAATTTATCATCCGCACATGTTCCTGGTAAGGACATCAAATTGCAATACGATATCCAATAAAGTATAAAAAATTGCTTACGAGTTCCCGCTCTACGGCGCAATAGACTGCTTATAAAGATTCGATAGTAAGTACTTGTGTATCGAGTCTTGCTTAACAAAAAATAACAGCAGCTGTTCGTTTTTAGATAACGTTAGTTTAGCACTGTTTTGTATTCAGACTAGGTTATATTTGAACGCTTCGGTACAGATTGTAGAGGAAATAAATGGCATACTTCATAAGCAAACCATTCCTCGACTACCTACTACTAGATTATCCACACAATTAATTTAATTACATTTGCAACCGTCCTCAACGTAAACCCATATCAAACCACCGCCGCGCCGCCGCCGCCGCCGGTCTGACAGGCAGCTCCTATCAAAAACCATACAGAGTTGACTCATAAAATGAAAACTTAAAGAAATTGCTTGTGATAAAACTAAGAGCGGGACATTTTTCTCCTTTGTCATCGCTGTGGCCATAGCCGGGATCTCGGGCAGTGGGTCGCGATTTGGGGTCAAAACTATTGCAATAAGGACAGAATGTGATATGGGGAAACTTGACAAGTTGTCATAGTAACTTGTGATGTGAGTTTCCATATCTTTTGATTCAATTTAAACCATTTTTGCTATTATATAGTACTTCATGCGTTGCAATAAATCACGGAAAGCAAAAAATGATTTTGAGCAACCTAACTACGTTATTGATTGTTTGATCACAAGTGTTAAAACTAAACAATTTTCTTTCTATCGATGCGATAGATCAATCTCTTACGCCAATCACAAGTCCAGCTCGAGCCATTGATTTGTTCTAAGTCAATACAGTGAAGTTCATTGCGGGAAGTGAGCTGGTGCGCGCGGACGATGCAATATCCGTGATTCTGTGCCGTTGTCTAGGAAAAAAGTTGATTTCTCCAGCATCCCTTTAGGCCGTTCGATTTAGCTCGAAAGAGATAAGTAGGGTCCGCTATTTCCTCTGCCCTGCCTTGCTTTTTACCCGATTATTGTCAGTGTCTTTTGTAACATTTTGTTTCTTTCAAGTTGAGTTTCCCAAGCTGAAAATAGTTCAATGTATGTGTAAACACACGTTTTTGTTTAGACATATTATTATTTTAGACTTCCATAATGACATATGTAATATGTAGATTCATGATACATAACACGACTAATTGATCCCTACTGTTAACCATTAATCTAATTGCAATAAAAGGATTAAATTAGGGAATGCCTAATTAACTTGTTGCATTTAGGGATTAAACTAATTGATAGTGTCAATATTATATTATTATATGTTAAGAATTTGTTAATTGATTTTATTTACAAGTTATATCTAAACATTTTCACAACTTAGATGTAAAAGTACTGAATTTTACATCCTCCATACCAACTTTCATCGATCTTTCCTCTATCTAGCAGACATATTCATAAAACAAAAGTGCGTTCCCATACTATCACTCATAAACAAAGCATCACTATTTTACCACTCATCGTATAAAATACATAAGATAAAAGCAGTATACCTAGAATCTCTCCCTCTCATAAATAGCTTATGATCGCACATATCTACAAAATGTGGCGATGTTATAATAATAAACGGTCGCATTCAGGCGCTACACAAAAGCGGTCCGCGGGCGTTTTCCGGTCCAATTGAGAAGGTGCTTAAATGGCACAAGGCTTTGCAGGACATCGGCGTTTTTGTATTTTACGAAATAGTCGGTGAGTTTAATTGATGAGATAATGTTTTTTTTTGTTTGTATGATAAGCTTTATACCATGTTGAAGATGTAAGAGGAAGGATAAGAAAATGTGGACGTTCATGATGTAGGAATGTTTCATTTTATTAATATATCCAAAATAATAATTTTATAGGATAATATATTCTTCTTCATACATTTCTGCTCACGGTGTAAACGGTTTCTATTATATGCATGTAGCGTTACTTGAGGAAAACTTTTTTTCAGCCAAATGTGTGAGCGTAAGATTAGGGGAATCTTGCGCCAAGAACTTAGTAATAAGAGACGACAACGGCCCAGCCATGCAGGTCGTTTACTACGAAGTAGACTACTTGCTACCAGAACTAAAGATCCCTTCCACCGTAAGGTAAAACAGCAAATTGTTTGTAAACACAAAAGTAGATTGTTTCCATTCTTTCGCTTGTGTGAACTAGGGATGGCCATGGGGATAATTGAATTGTTACCGCCGTCCTTTGTAGACCTTGTTGTAATCCGGGTCTTAATCCCGAATCGTAGCTTTTAGTGAAATGATATAAACAAATAAATGTAGATAGTTTATCTTTTAGTTCCAGTCCTATTGATAAAACTCAGTTAGTGTGAAATTGGTATTTTAATGGTGGTTTAACTTTCCGAAATAAAGTAACGTGTCTTCGTTATAAGGACTGAACGATTTCATGTCTGTTCAGTTCTATATTGTTTCCGGATAAATGACCCTAATTTACTAAGCCCGTTTACGCAAAGTTGGGTACTCTTTGTAGGCAGGTCATACTCGACTGATCTTCTTATAGAATACGATACTTCCAGCTCAAAATTTGCTTTACAGGGTGATAGGTAGAATGATGGCTGGAACTTGTAGACTACAGGCATTCAGCGTGCGACCAGCAACTGGGGATGACGTCGCAACGTTGCAGCGTCGAGCTGCAGCCGCTGCACACCATGTTGCACGACTCTGTAAAGAGTACGGAATCAACCATTAATTATTACTGGTTGAATGTTTTGTGATTTATTTGATTATTAAATAAAATATTCTTTGTTGATGTCTCGCATAAACTTATTTTATTTTTTATTGAAACTCTCGTTGCGTCTAAACCTCTCGCTCAGGTAACATTTCTCATACTCAACGAATCAGCTTTGTTCACTTATTATCATATAAAATATGTCTACAAAGCCAAACCAAGAACATTATAATACAAATCCCATTGTACAGAAAGTTTGCACCTGAGAAGTTACGGCCACTTTACTACCATTGTGCGAATATGATCGTAAAACATAGACATCTATGAATTTGTAGTTAATCCCCTGCTCCTTTTTATTGTATCCTAACGGCTCACAAGTTACTTTACAAGTCCCCGTTTACTACTTGGAGCTATATGGCAGAAGTCATTTTACGGTAGGTAGGTATTTGAAAACGGGGAATTATAAAACGAGCGAATAAAAAATAACTAAGCGACTGATGATGATATACTGTTTTTATAACTTGAGCAGTATCAATTTGAGTAAGCGAAAAATAAACTAAACTAACGACAAATATTGATTAATAATAAAATCCGGAACGAGCTTACAAAAAGTGGGCTGTGATAAATCCATTTCAGATATTAAAATTACTAACTGAGCGACAAAATTACTAAGTGAGCGACTAGAAATACACAAAGGGTAAATTAAATATTAAGATAGATACGATTTTTCCAATTGAGGTTTTACATATACTCTACTCTCTCTCTACTAAAAAGTTCAGATTGAGCAACGTTTTGTAAGCTGCTTTATTAATGATTAATGGTTACTGATATTCTATTTGAGGTCTTATGTTTATTATTTTGATATTTTTTTTAAATGAAAACTACAGATTGTTTGTTGCTAGTCGTCCGCTAAGTGGATGAATCACCGTCTCGCGACAGAATCCTTTATGGGCGGCATGGGCACCGGGCCGTAGGCCGACGAAGGAGGCCGGCGGAGGCCCGGCACTTCGGGGACAGAAGATATAGTGTTATATAATATGCGAGCTAAGCGAGCGCGCGTCATGGAGTACATGCGTTACATGTATGAGTGACGTGACCAAAAGCTTTGTTATGGCATGTGATATTATGTGATATTTAGTTCGGGTAAGTTATCATTCGGACAAAATAATGATGATTAGGACAAAAAAGTTATGGCATTTTAAATTATGTATAAAAAAGTTAGGTGACACAATAGAGAACCCTTCATTTGATTTAAGTAAATACATATTGCTTTATTTTTTCGGAATACATGCAACCTACCCGTAAATAATTAAATTTCTTAGCTAAAAGTGTTTCTTCAAATAGTTATTTCATACGAACATTTTCAAAAAAAAAGTGTGGTCATTACTTTACTCATTATAGTAATTTTCAAAGTGATTTTTCTAATCGAAACACTTCATTTAAGATAAAATGCCGTTCAGTATGAATAAATCATTTGCCAAATTGAAAAAAATGCAGGACGTAACGTTGTCCACTCATACAAATATTGGGTCGCTCAAAAATTATGAAGCTACTCATTTTGTATTTTAAGTAGCTCAAATTAATGTTTGTAAATTGCCGTTCTGTTGATTTCTTGTCGCTCACAGTCAGTCGCTCACTTAGTAATTCTGTGACCTAAATTAATTATTTTTGTAACTTAAAATTTTCATTTACAGTCACTCGTTTAAATACTACCCTTTGAAAACGTAGGTTTCCATTGTTGCGTTGTTAGTAAAGTGTGCTGGTCGTTGAAAATGACGCGAGATGCCTTTTTATGCGAGTCGAAAGTAAACCATGAGCAATCAGCAATTCAATAATAGGGCCAATATAAAACAAAACAAACCAATTAATCTTCTCTAAAGAACGCCAAGTAAAAGCAATCTATCAACACCCTAAAAAAATGTATGTCTAAAGAAAACTTCAAAAGTCTAGACACTGATTTGTCAGGCGAGTGATTAATTTGAATTATCTTGTCACAGCAAAAACAATTAACCAAGCTTTGAAAGTGTAGTCCAGTTTTAACTCGTTACAAACACAACCCAAACTGCTAGGTGCTGGAAAAATAATTCATCCTCTCTCCATACAAGGGTTACATTAATAGGGTTTTTTTTACGGAAAATTCATCATTTAGATTTCAGAAATCACAGAGTTCGCGGCTTGTAGAAATAGGTAAACGCTAACCGATTCATTCATTTATGTCGATTACAAAGAAGAACACACAGACACAACTGCTTTACAAAATAAACGGTTCCAAAGCTATTTTGATACTACGAATTCTTATACTTTAAATACCTAGTTGTGGATCTTAAGTTAAGTTAGATGTAGGTAAGTGATATAGGACATGGTGAGGTTATCAAAAACCGACTATGTTATTACAACGATATTTTTCTGAAAATACATTAGAATCGACATGCAGATTGGGTACACTACTAACTCAATACAGACCAAATCTCTATAATGTTGGTAAGGCAATATTAGTCTATAGTTGATATAACAATTTATTCAGTAGTATCGTAAAGTACGTGTGACAATAAAAAAAATGTATTCAGAAGGAATGGCAAATAAACAGGATTACCAGAATTTAGTTCCTTGGCCTTTATATTTCATTGCATAAATTCGTTGTCCTATTTTTCAATGCATATACCTACATTGAAATTCACCGAAAAGCAATAAGAGAAAAGAAAATGAATTCTATTCTTCTATGGGCATGCAATATTCATATTTCAAATCACCTCGGTACCGATGAACCGGTGTATGGTAATGAGTTTAAGTTTTGGCGTTTGTCCAAGTTTCGATAGCACTGTTTACGAAGCTTTTTTCAATAATAAAGCAGTTTAAATCCACCAAAAAGCGTAGCAAAGCATTTCCGAGTGACTTTAAGAAAAATACCCTCAAGATTGTGGGGCAGATGTTGTTGAGAATCTGCCAAGAGAGTATTACGCTTGTTTCGCTTCATTGTACAATGGAATACTTGGAATTTGAATGCAATAGTGAAACTGGTTTTATTCTTCAATTGCATTAAGATACGTTGAATATCATCTGCAATACTGAACTCGTATTTCCCAAACGGTTTTATTTTGAGCTAGGAGCAATATAGAGTGGCTAGTTGGTAAAAAAATATTGCTAAAATCGCTTTCATAGGTCTCTTATAGTTATGTTTTAGTATTGTTTTAGTTATGCTTTTAATTTATGAGCTGCTAGATGTTTCTGAATAAAGAAAAACACACCTTTTCATTGTAATTTAAAAGTAGAAAGCGCAGGTTCTCGGAGAGATGACGGGGAAGTCTCTCGAATTAATTCAGAAGTCACAAGAACTCTTACAGAAGTTAATCTAAGTTACTGTCTTCACAGAAGTGATAATTTTGTAGCGACTTCGTAATAAAAATGTCATTGGTCTTCAAATATTTCTTTATAACTATGCATAATTATGGTTAAAAAGAAAAAGTATGTAGACAGTAGTACTGATTGTAAAGATAAGATTAGTTTAATTCAGTTTTAAGGATTGAAACCTTTAAAAATACATCTCTAAGCATTGTTCAATGAAGCGTTTTCCTAAAATTTTCGCGTAACTAATTGCTTACCAGGCACAAAACTAAACGTAGGCAATTACTCAACATTACAAAACTATTCAACTCAAACCTATTCATTAGGAACAAATTCTACGAGCAGAAAATTTCATTAACAACCTAAGAACTTCATCTTGAGACTAAAATTAAGATTTTCCATTTAACAGTCGATTAACATGCAAATTGCATATTAATTTTAGCAAAATGGACGACCATTAAAAGTTAATATAAAGGATCAAAAGATCGTTCCACGGTGTATTACAGGTACTTACAGAGTGATTAACTAAGGTTTTAAAATATATTGGATAGGTGAGGTTTACTAGGGTCGTCTGCACCGTAATCTTGAAATTTAATTCAAGTTTTAAGTTAAGTTTCGGTACTAAAATATAAGAAGAAAAAGAGGTTTATGCTTGGATTTTGCAGAGAGTTTATAATATTTAGGTGTATCTCGTAGCAAAGATTTATAGAAGGAAAGTTTCTTTAGAAGAGGGGTCAGATAATGCAGGGCACTGACTGTACAGCTCACACAGGAATCACACGTCATTTAATATGCCAGGTCCAGTTGAAAACCAGCCACGGTCAGATTGACATAAACAACCGTTTGGAAATTATAAGTTTCCGTTTTTGCCATCTGATTACGGAACCCAAAAAGTTCAGGTTCAACAACCTAAAAAATACGTACACACAAAATAAGCAATTCTTGTTTGCATACTCGTACGTAACATTCTCATACCAAATTGGCGACTAAAAAAGCAGTTTTAACCTGAATTTTAAAGTTAAAACTAAAGAACAATGTTATTGCGGAGAAAATGACTGACATTTTCGCTACATAGTTTCATTGTAACAAGAGAAGTTGCTCGCCAGTCCCTGAAAAGTATAAAGCTTTTGAAATACCGGAAAAATCCGACGCTAGGAAGCCAGAGGAAAGTTGGGACACAAGGATATTGTGTGCTTTTCAGTGGCAGTCTAAACATATATACGGTAAAATTCAAACCATAATGCTTTTTTTGTATCTTTATTAGGACAGAACTTTGGTGTATTAAGTTATGTTATGTTTAATATTCCGATAATCATGTTTATTTTATTTTGTGGACGTGAAATATTGTTCAAGTAAGTATCTAGAATTTTATTTTTACCCGAATGCGGCGAAGCCCAAAAGGAGGATTGTTCATTTCAATTCTTATTCTTTCTTGCTTATTCAATTATTCATTCTTTAATTCGTTGTCCCAACGATGTAATTTTCGAATAAGTGGAAAGGAATGTTAGTTATTATAAATTGGGCTACTTTTTCAATTGGGTTGATTTTATAATAATTATAACAATACTAGCTTTTGCCCGCGGCTTCGCCTGCGTGAAAACGACGATTTTCCATAAAATTTTTCCCCCCTTTTTACCCGACTGCGGCGAAGCCCATAAGGAGGGTTAACTCCTAAACGGATGAAGGGATTTGAATAAAATATACGTCGCTATGTTAGCGATGGCGCGAGTGTTACAGGCTAAATCAAAATTAAAAATAAGAAAAATTGCCGATTTTGGGTGCCAAATAGCGGAGTTCACAAAAAATATTTTTTTCTTTGCCATCGAGTAGGGTATCAGGGTTTTAAAATGAGATTACAAAAATATATAACACTTAATTATGATTAAAAGAAATTCAACGTGACAAATCCTATATACAAGCGCAAAAGTCAAATCATCTGCGAAGAATTTTACGCAACCAACGAAAGAATAAACACAAAAGAACTAAAAAGTTGGAAATAAAAAAAGTCGTTAAAAAACTAAAAAACCCGATTGAAAAAACGGAAAAGCAAAAAACAAGCACATTTTAATTTTAATATTAAATTATGAAATGAAAATAGAATCGACCCCGCCTGCTTCCAAGTTTTGTTTATTTTAAAATGTGCTTGTTTTTTGCTTTTCCGTTTTTTCAGTAGGGTTTTTTAGTTTTTTAACTACTTTTTTTTCACACAACAACAACAATACAACTACTGCTGGTAATCAGTTGCATCCTGTAAGACTGGAAGCCATCTTCTACATGGTTGGCAGCAAGTCGGCTGATGATGAGATGATGATCTATTTTTGAACCTTTTAGGTTTTTGTGTGCTGAATTTTTGGTTGTTGATCCAATTTGTGTTATAACAGTTTGCATAATTATGTAGTAGTTTTACATTTTTACAGTAAATGTATAATTATACTTTTATGTTATGAACAAGACTGTGTCTTTTTCGATTGACTCATGGATCAGACCTATGATGCAGAACTATTTTTTAGTTCTGATATTAGAAGTTAGTTCGTGCAAGGACTCATACAAGCGCAAGTCTTGTAGTCCCTTCTAAGAAGCGCTTAGAAGGGACTACAAGACTTGCGCAATCATCGTCACTTAATAGTAGGTAGAGTTCATTATTTAACCGGTGTTCATTACATTCTACATTTACGGTGGGATAGTGGGCTTGTTTGCACGTCCAGTCTGTGTCAACAAGGTCTTAACCGCGGTTAACGATGTTCCCCCGGCATACGGACACTAATGCTTTATAGTTAACAAGGTACTGAAAATAATTTTGTTTAAATGTGTATTCATAGAACTTGTGTTTGAAAATGTGTTTTAACTACAATTTTCTTCAATCTTTTGCTTTTTGATATTGTTAGAGAGAGCTTTCAATCTTTTTGTAGATGTAGTGTGGTAGATTGCTGACGATTCCTTTCTCCAATCTTGACTAAATTAATATCTATTCTATAGCAACATGCCTATAACCTACCTGCCTACTTGCACGTGCTTCAAACGAGGTACGGCTGGAATTTATCGTAATTAAGACCAAATGGCTGGTCTGCAATCATCATTAAACCTCATTTAAAACTACAAAGAGCACGGCTAACAACAGTCGTAATGGGAATGGGCGAGGAGAAGCAATTAAACAGGTCCAGACAAGTTTTGACCCGTCCTTGCGGTGGGTCCCTTCGCGCCTCGGATATAATCAGTGTTGAACTATGTACCATAACCTGAACTTGTCTACGAAACACTAATTAACGGTGAACTACGAATTGTAGAAATTCACGGGCTGCTGCAAATGTCCACTTGTGTTAAATTAGGTGATTGCAGTACAAAGTTAAGTGGCTAACTTTCATCGAAGTTGTCACTGTGTCTTTATTGCTGCTGGGTTTTAGGGATTCCTAATAATGTGGGTTAATACTTGTCATAGTATAAGTTAATTTCATGAATTACTCAAGGATTATCAACTTTTCATATGTATAACTGCTCCTTGGCTATTACAGAGTCACAATAAAGCCTAACTCTTACCTTAATAAGTGAATTAAATAATCAACAAATATCTAGATAGCGTTGGCTTGTCATGAAGATTTGCATTGATTCGTCAAACTTAGCACATTTATTTTAGTTCTATATTTTCCCACCTGCACGGATATGTTTGAAGTGCTACGAGTATTAATTTTAGTTAACCCCAAAGACAGTACGCTGGCTGTAGCAACTGCTACGACTCGTAGCAGTCGCCGTAAACTCGTAGCCTACGAGTTTATCAACAGTCGTAGCCCAAGGCCTACGGCGTAGTTCACGATACGGATTTTAAATACGTGCCGACAAAATTGATGACATTTAGGATTTTAGAAAGTTCGTTCAATTCTGTCACTATTTCTAAAAGTAAGTACAGTCGTTTTCGTATCAACCTACCTACTAATGGAAATCAATCCAATACACATACAAAAGTACCGTTAAAATACAATTACCACTAATCAGATAAGAGCAATGTATGATAGATAATTAAGCATACAATTGAATGTTATATTATTATGATTACCCGTGAGAATCGTCAGCAATACGAAACAATATTCATTAATCCGAGCAAATAGTTTGCAATGTTTGTTAAATTATAACAGAAAATGGATTTCGTGACATACGATGTTGAAGCTTTATATTGTATGTTTGTTTTGCGCATTTTATTTATTTTAAAAATAGTATTCATTTGATACACTGTTTCGAATTTGATTATTTTAAGAAACACGAGATATAAGCGTGTTTTCTGCTGATACTCGTAAATGTTAGCTTTTGCCTTAGTACCTAATGTATACCATATTAACTTAACAGCCATAATATTTCCCTCTTCTCTTAGATATTCAATTGGCCGTAGCCCACCACACCAGTCCAATGCCGCTCGTTTGACATAAATTGGTTCTACTTCGTCAAGGTTTTCGTATACATCTTTATCGCAATACAGCTGTCATAACACAAAATACATATTATGTTTATGATAACCATACCTGCGTACCTTCAAAGAAATCCCAAAATTCACACAAAGTGAACCTCAGAGCCCAACGACTGAACCAATAAAACGGGCCCAGCAATGTAATAAATTCCGTATCTTTTGACTTACATACTGTTTATACAATAGAACGGTAACGCGGGTATCGGCAGGACGGACAACGGTCCGCACTGATTTATGATTGCATATATCGACGATCGTGTGTTTATGTCCCTACTGGCTTATTCTAATGTAAGCGATGGATTCAGATGCTGGGTACGTAATGTTATGTACGCAGAAATACCTATATTATTATATTTTTCAAAGAATTAGGTACCTTTGTTATGTTGGCATTTCTTAGAAGTATTACATTGTTGTATTACCAAAAGTAGGTCAGGGCAACGTTATCGAAATCTAAGAGATTTTTCTCTATGAAGTCTTCAACAATCACTGAAGTAGTAAAATCGAGAACATTGACTTAGTAGGTAGTTTTTCTTCTACTTCAAATAACAATGAACAAAATTACTCACTTTACGACCGGAGCTTTATTTGATAACATTGTCGGTTCAAATTAAAGTAGGGTTAACAGTACAGGACGACCGCACTTATTGCGGTCTGTGTTCATTATCGTTGCGGTCGATTCACCATCTGTTATTACTTTTATGTTGGCCGTATCTACTACTTTATACCGCATGAATGAATAGGTTTAATGCGAAGTGTTTTTGTTGTTGTTTTGGTAGCGAAGTTAAGGTTTAGGGTTTAACGTGTGCTGAGAAAGATTCGGAAGGTATGATTCGAGCTCATATTTATGAGGCTTTATTATATACTTTATTTTTAATATTTTTAAACTTATATATAAAATATAATATAGCTACACATATTAGGGAGGTAGGTACCTACACCCATAGAGCCATAATTTATAGTTAAAATGTTTCTTTGATATCACAATAAATAAAGAATAAATCCTTAATAGACCTCAATTAATCAGGATTACCTGAAAGCTAAAACTCTCTTCAATAACTTCCATCTACACGTTATCTGAAAATCCTCGTGTGTAAATAGCACACAAAATCCTCGCGACTCCCAACCAATCAGTCGTGAGAGATCGCTCTATTTCCTCCAAGTGCATCAATTCACCGTCGTAATACGTTCACGCTCGTCCCGTATTACCCGTATGTCATAATGGAGCTCCGAACTGATTGGGCGAATTTCTATAGCGCGCAAAAAATGACGATAAATCGCGATCAATTTATTTTACGTCGATTCGGAGATTTACCCCTAAACGCTATTGTAGCATGAACAATGGTAGCTTTTGGTAGTGACGTAAATGGATAAAGCTAAAATTTTGATGTTGCCATTTATTAATATTAGAAGACTATACGAGATAAAATATTAGGTTTGTACAGAATTTAAGTGAAAAGAATGGTGTGACAATCCATCGCTTCATCATGATTGGTAGACCCTTTGTTTCACGGCTGGGTTCCTCCTCAGAAAAGGCAAAATATAATTTTATTGAACTACTTTAGTACCTATTCTACATTATCACTACAATTATAAATGTGTAAACAAACATCTATTAAACATCTACTGCATGCTATTGAAAAAATGATTAATGTAAAACTGTAGTAGGTATCAGTCGGGATCAATAGATTCGATCCAATAACCTGTGAGAGAGTGGGCTATTTCCCGTGCTTCCATTCAATGAGTAAATAGATTCATACACCCGACGTGTAAAGCAGAATTGTATCTTAGGTATTAGAATTTGTTTACGTTTTTATCTTGGCTTCGTTCACGCAAACGCTCAATTTAGAGCTTATCAGAATATGATCCTCGATTATATAAACCGGTAGTTTTATTATTTTTGTCATTCGTTTTAAAACAGCTCTGTCTGTTCACGAAAATAAAGAGTCGCAAGTAAGGGACTCTTATATTTCCATTGAAAATACTCTGAGTTCAATATAATGGAATATTGGAAGAATAAAGTGGCTATTGTTACGGGCGCTGCACATGGAATAGGTGCTCAAATAGCTGAGGATCTGGCGAAGATTGGAATGACTGTAATTGGCTTCGAACCCACTGAAGACAGACTAGATGAAATGTTGAACAAAATGAATGATTGGGGTAAGTTTGAAGGGCAACTAATACCATGCAAATGTGATGTTTCTAAACATGAAGATCTCAAGAATGCTTTTGAAGGTTTAGTAGCAGCATGTGGAGGAGTTGATGTACTGATAAATAATGCAGCTATAGGTAAAGAAGGTTTAATATGTACAGGCAGTATTGAGGATATGAAAACTATCGTAGACACGAATATTTATGGATTGATTACTTGTACGCGATATGCGATTGAGTCCATGGTAAAGAAGAATATTGCGGGACAAATCATAAATATCAACAGTATTTGTGGACACTACATGCCACCTTTTGCTGAGCCGAAGATCAATATGTATATTGCGTCGAAAAGAACTATGACAGTTTTAAACACTCTATTGAAAAACGAGTTTAAAGGTCTTAATCGCAAAATCAAGGTTACGAGCATATCACCTGGGATCGTACGCACAGGAATATTTAAAACCGCTGGAATTCATTTCCTTAATGAAGAATTTTTCGAAAAGAACCCACATTTGACAACTAAGGATGTTTCTAATGTAGTTCTTATGATTTTGGCGGCTCCTCGCAGCATTCAAGTTAATGAAGTTATTTTTCATGCACTGCATGAAATCTACTAACACAATTATTCGCATTGATTACGACTAGTTTTTATTACATTGCCTATTTATAGTAGGGACTCGTTTGTATTAATGATCGAAAAATAAAGGTTTAAAAAAAAGGTATTTATATTTCCGTTTTTAACTGCCCTAAGTTTTTACATACCTACCCATTACCTTTTTAATAAATAAATTTGTAAGACCAGTTTAGGTTAGTGGCACAAGTATTACCGAAAACATTATTATTTAAAACATTGTATAAAATCACCAAAGAAGAAGAAGTAGTATTAGCATTAAAACTGCTCAACCTGAGAAAATAATTCAAAACACAACCAACCCAGAAAAAAAAAATCCTCTGTAGTCGGATTTGCGACCACTCGAACAGCATACCTAGTAGTCTTTGATGGGCCGATATTATGTAATTTCGCTCAAATAAAATACATTACTTCTATTTAATTTTGACTACCAACATAATGTACGATTACAAAAATCTGAAGGATAACATTTCAATGTTTTTTTCATCACACATTAAATTCTCGTTACGTTATCAAAACAACCAATCTGCCTAATGCGCATTTGTTCCCAGTGATAACATATTAAATGTCCCACTTACAGAGGAAACTTATGTTTTATAAAGGACGGTAAGAATATTCGGAGTTGTATTTGAAGTTTGAATATTGGATATATAATACTACGGAGATTTAAAATAAAACATGAAGTGTTGGGTTAACAAAGTAGCTGTTATTACAGATTGTGGGGATGAAGTTGGTTTTGCTATTATGGAGCAGTTAGCTAAAGCTGGGATGATTGTTATTGGTTTTAATAAAAATGAAAATGTACTAGAAAAAGTAACGGTGAAACTTAACCCAGTTGCTGTGAATAAAATTTGTGGAAAGATTGTGTTGTGCAAATGCGACATATCGGATACTAAGCAATTGACTGCAGCATTTGAAAAAATCAAGGACACGTATGAAGGAGTGGATGTACTAATTAACAACGCTCAGTGCAATATCGACTGTACGGTTAGCACGGGAGATTCAAAAGATTTTAAGGAAATTATTGATGTCAATATTAATGCTTTGGTTGCCTGTATAAGGCTGGCAGCTGGATCCATGATTGAAAAAAAAACAAGAGGTCATATAATATGTATGAATGACTTATATTCATATCAAATACCAACGGACTCAAAAAAAACTGTATACATAGCTGCTAAAGCGGCTATTACTTCTGTAAATGAAATTTTGCGGCACGAATTTCGTTTCTTGATGGCTAATATAAAAGTGACGAATATAGCATGTGGTAAGATAGAAGGATCAGCAGAATCAGTCAATACTGATGCTCCAGGACTTCGAGTTAAAGATATAGCCAAGCTAGTGAAACTGATATTGAACACACCAGAACAGCTTCAAGTGCACGAAGTTTTATTAGATTCCGTTGTTGAGTAAGTGAAAAACGCATTGAAATAGTGATATGGGTTAGTATAGAACGTAGTAATCCATTAGAATTTTGCACAGTGATTGTTGAATTTTGTATATGTTGAAGTATTAAGTAGGAAAGATAAGGGAGATTAAGAAACTTGTCTTACATTTTAATACAGTATGTTAGTTTAAACGAGGGACACATGATACTAATAAAAATATGAAAAAGAAAACACTGATAAATAATAGACGGAAACATCAATATTTCGCTTTTAGGTATAATAAATTAATTTCCCCTTCATATTTTAAAACTGGCGTAGGACAATAGAGAAAAAGAAACGTCTGATGAAGAGCGTGTGGGTCATGGCCCAATTACGTCACAAATGGTAGTTTTTTTACATCATATTTGGGATGAGAATCGAATACTAAATACCTTTCCTCAATAAGTCCCTACTTTAACCTAACATACTGTATAAATGTTACTTAGTGGATTAATATTGTTGTTTCAAACTAATTTTAGAACAATCATAATAAATTATTGATTTTTCTGTGGTTTCTTTGATTTTTTACCTTCTCAATTGTGGTGAATACAGCAGATCAAGCTGATTTCTTTATTATTCTGACCACTTATGATATTATGTACCTAAGTTTTTATATGAATCTCTAAGTAGGTAACATCTAGCTGTAGAACAACACTGCCGGTTGTAGCTACATTTCTGTGACGCTAATAATGTAGTTCGTTGGTTCCCTATAAATTCAGACAACCACATTCATGCTAACGGAGTGAATACAAAAAGATTCGTGGCGCACATCCACCCAAAGGCAACGTAGACGCATTATCTTAATTAAACGGATAAAGCATTACCACTCACTTATTACAGTACTTACTGTTTTGCAGAAGCATTTGCAAATTATCACTGACTTGGCAACCTCATTTCATTTCATGATGCGCTTTGTTTTACCCGGCAGATGCGGTTTATGTGTGTTAATCAAATCAGTGCTATTAAACCCTGGTCTTGTTTCAGCAGAGCAGAAGTTACAGTTTTATTTTCTGGTATGCCTAACCAGTAAGTACCTTTCTTGTTGAGTCGGGTACCAAATATGAAACAAAAAAAAAAACATTGAGTAAATACTTGCTTCCTTTTCAGAATATTAAACTTTGTAACACTATGTACTATTTTCCTTTTCCGTACCCCGTGTATTTCAATGAATAAAGTTAGTTCTTTTTTTGTTATTCTTACATTTTATCAAACTGGGTGCCTGAAGACGTTCGTCGTCAGAGGCATACCCAAGAAAAGTTGGCGTGACGATTTGGAATCGTTCGTGACTGATTGGCCGGAGAAGGCACAACACCGGGAGTGCTGGAAAGAAATGAGGGAGGCCTTTGCCCAGCAGTGGGACAGAATAGTCTAATTAAAAAAAAATAACAAATGAGGTAAATTCTGTTAGATCGGTAATTTGTGGTTCTGTTTTTAAGAAACCAAAGAGAGTGTAATACTTAAACCAAACAGAAAACGTCACTGTCATTCTACTAGTGAATCCAAAGTTAATTCACCATTCTTCTCAAATAAATGTCTAAAAATAAATAATATAAGCGATGCTTAATGTTTCCAAGAAGACAAGTGAGCTGTATGAAGACCCACTAAGAATACCGTCAACAGGGCAAAACTATCATCATGTCCGAGGTGCCAGACACCACCCGGCAACACGCAGAAGATCTGTTTCTTTGCTCGTGGAGTCTCACATTAAATGGAGCAACCTTATTTTTTTGCCGTTCGATTCAGTCTTTAGGAAGTTTGTCGTTGTCGTCGTTATAATAATGGCAATTATGGTAAGACTTTATTCTGTTTGATTAATAATTGATATCGTTTCAATGGTCAAATGGTTTGACCCGAAGAACAGCTCTACTGTTTGGCATTGCGTGTCATTTGTACGTTGTTGAAATCAGAATGATGTGTGTAAGCGTCGCACAGCGAGAGATTCATCTACTAGATATTTATTTAGCTACCACTGACACGAACAAAATAATTGACCATACACAACGTGGCTTTATTATGGAGTCTACATACAAAACAGGATATCTAACTGACCAGCAAAGTTTTTATGATTATGGACAGATAGAATACACGTTAAATATTTGATTACATTAGGCCATAGGCCTACAGTAGGAATCCTTACGGTTCGAAACGCTGCTGGTAAGCGAAAGAGACGATTAGTGATTGTGGGTAGAATTTCTTGCATCATATTATTATTAATCTTTATTTGCAGGGTCCCATTCAGGCGGTATATCCATTTATGAATTGCACTGATGTTATGGACCACCACCCGGTTTTGATTGTCTTTAAGTATTTTTATTGGTATTTCTGTGGTTCGTTGTACGCCCTTGACACCTTACTCCATATGGTACATAGGTAAGGATCTGAAGGCGCCTTCTCTCAATGGGAGCTTTCGCCCGTAATGTAACAGTTCAGATTCGAGCATCAACGTGCGCAATCTCTAAAACTTATCAGGATTAACAAACCTTATTGCTGTACTAAATTGCATCTTGGATTATTACATTACATTTCTTTTTTTATTTGGTCCCTACTAATAATGCTGACTGCTTGACCGTGAGCTTGTAAAGCCCGGACTCCAGCAAAGCGGAGCGGAGAGGAGACGTGCGTGGAAATCTCCTGTGATAGGTTACGGTCTGAAAGTCTCCGATCTGGGCCTTAAGCTGTAAGTTAGAACCATTCCACGTTGCTTTGTGTTATTTATTTTATCACCACAGTTCCTAAGACAAGAAGACAAACATTGTAACCGACATTTCCAAGAATCGATAACACTTATATACACGTGACATCTGTCAACCCGTATTGGGCGCGACTCCCTTTCTCATAGAGAACGCCTGTGTCCCAGCCCAGCACTGGGAATGTTATTGACTGTAAGAAATACTGATGATTGTAAAACTGGCTTAGTTGCAGCCAGCATGGCTGCTGAGCCTTTTCTGTTTTACGTTTACAGGCAAGTCGTTGACAAGGCAATGCGACGTGAACATTTACCAAAATCAGCGATATGGTTGGTGTGCGATTTAGTAGCTCTGTTTCCGTTTTATCGTTTACTTACGACCGATCCCTGTCAACCAGGGACCCGGATATGGCCTAACATATTACTTTTCAATGAATTTTTAGTGTAAGTTATTTATTTGTAATTAAATATAATGAATAAGTGACTCTAAAAATAACACTGTAATAAATAAATAAAACACTACAATTCTGCTTTCTCGAAAAGCGTATACAGCTACTATTTTGATGTTAAATAAAGACTATCAATGATTGTTTGCAGCACTTACAGAGTAATTGAATACTTTTCATTGGGATCTTCAGGTTCATATCCGATGCTCCTGTTAGGATATGTAATTGTGATGTGTTTGTGTATCAACTGCATTACCTGTTTCTTCTTACTGGTTACATATCAAGGTTTTTGTGAACATTGCAATGATCCTAAAGTTTTTTACGATTGGAGGTCTTTCATCGGGCAAAAGGTAATTTTAGTTTACTTAGTTAGTTTTTTGATTTACTTAACATGATCTATTATTATTATTGTCTTTCAACCTGATCTTTGTCGCCTCACATAATGCAATTCGGCAAACTACTTATCACCCGGTTTGCAATGCTACCATTGTGCAATGTGTATACATATTAATGATTATGTTTTATGTTTTCAGTTTAACAACACGGATAAAGGGTATGCAATTTTTGTTTGTGGAACAGCATTTGTGTATTCCTTTGCTACAAATGAAAGATATGAAGAATTGATGCCTTCTGCAATACTAGAATTCATAATGATTTGTATATTAGTAGTGATCGGTTACGTTATGACTAATTTTGTTATGGTACCGAAAGCCATTCACGAATCTATATTAAGATTTCGCAGAATATGTGATGTGTATTCAAGAGTACGTAAAGTCATTCAGGAGACTAAAAGAAGACATCCTGATGATAACTCGGACAAATTGGTTGAAACTTCTTATAAACTACTATGGTATAAGCGAAGCGGGATAGCTAGGAAGCCTTCGTTTGTTAACATTATACCTAGATATTTGAGACTTTTACTTTTGCAAGATTTGCTTTGGCCCTTATTTTATCATAGCCTTATATTAAGAAAAACAAGTTATCCTTTTCGAAGATGGTTAACTGAATTAACAGGTCTAGCTTATAAGTTGCCTGGTGAGAAATTCTTTTCAGGACCAAATACTACTGGTACTTTATATTATTTGAAATCTGGCATAGTTCAGCTCATTTCCGCTGATGATGGCGTGACACCAATTCTTTCTGTTACAAGTGGAACATTATTTGGAGATATTAGTTTTTATGTGCCTGCATTGAGAAGAAAGGTTATTGCTCGCTGTCTCACATATTGTGAATATTATTATGTTACACGGCAATCAATGATAAGATCGTTACATAAATATCCATTAGATCGAAAACTTATCGTGGGCCATGTTATGGACAGATTGGAACATGCAAAAACATTATTTTTTAACAAACAACGTATTAGACGTTTTGATAGAACTGAAGACGAAGGAATAAGTTGGCTTAAGAAACGTTGGTGGAAATTATTTAACATAATTGAAAACTATCCTAAAACAACGGGCAAACCGAAAGAAGATTTAAGAGGGAATTTACCACCTGAAGAAACGTTATACCATTGTTCAAAATATTTAGGACAACTGGTTTTATGTAATAAAACAGAACTGCGGACGAAGTCGATGTTCACTAACTTCAAATTTCCATGGATAATTAATTCGCATTCTAAGTTCGGTCGCGTATGGTATCGAATTATTGCTGTCGATGTGTTTCTTGTTTTGGTTTTGTATCCACAATATTTGATAAAACCTCACATTCCCGCATGGTTCATAGTTTTTACGTTTTGTACCGATATCATATACTCCTTTGATATTGGTGTATCTCTTGTAACTGCTGTGAAAAAACAAGAAAGTATCACAAATACATTTTCTGCAGTTATGTTTGAACGCTTTAAGAGCGTCACTTTTATACTTGATTTACTGTCATCAATTTGGATTGAAGATATAGCTTTGTTTTGTGGGGGATCACAGTATTATTATACTCTACAATTTAGCAGACTTATTAAAATGTATGTCCTTTTTTATGGGCAATATTTGAAATTTGATATTCGAAATGATCCCGTTGTCCATGTTTGTCGTGTAATTGCATTGATTCAATTCGCCTTTTACGTTGTGAGTAGCAACGTAGTGTTCGAAATGCTTTATCATTTTCCCGGATTGACGATGGAATACTTTTTTGGAGAAAGGCTGTGTTCTAAGGCACTTGAAGAAATCTGCAATCCCGTACCTATTGGCGGTGCTCTTATTTCGTGGATATTTTCATGGGTCTCTGATGCTCAAAACCACCCTCAGACTCTAGAAGATTTGTATGTAGCTTGTTTATTAGGATTGATAGGTTTTATTATAATCATTTATTGTAAAGGCAGATATATCTCATATTTATATTTGGTAACAAAGAATAAAACTAAGTATCAAAGTTTTGTGTCACACCTGAAGGCTTTTTATCAACATTATAGAATTCATAATGATTTACTCAAAAGACTGGATAGATATCTTGCATGTCATTGGAAATATTACAAAGGCACGGATGTTCTTGAGCCAAATAGGTTAGATAACGAGGCAAGAGATATATTCTGGAAAGCTCAAGGCAATTTGGCTGAATCCATAATTTCCAATTCAAAGGCGTTTAAACATGTTGATCCGAAGCTTATAAGGGACATGGCTAGAGCAACTTTCCTTTTTATACTGCCACGGAATAGCAAAATATCGACCTTTGGAGTTAAAGAAACACACGTTAATTGGGTTGCTCAGGTGAGACATTATTATTATACCAAGTAAATCTCCCATACCTTGTCGATGTTTTCACACATTGGTACGAAGCGCTTTGCTACATCTTTTGTTGCGCGCACAGCCAAAGAGTGGTCCCTGACTGCGTCGGTTTTCCCGAGTTCATATTAAGTATAACCCCAAAAGTCGCGAGTAAATAGGCTTCTTCTGGATTAGCTCGTTCCATCGTCGACCTCGTCTTCGCCCCCTTTTTTTTTTGGTGGGTGGAAAATCATCGAATACCCCCCCCCCCGCTCTTGGGCCGAGCGGAAGGGAGTGTCAGACTTCTACTGACTAAAAACCAAACCCATGTTCCTTCTTCGCCCTTGTGCCGAGGCCGCGTTATGCCTTTCGATAATCCGCAGCACCTCTATATAGGACAAGATTGAGGTCAAGAGTTGGCTCATCTCATTTTAATACAAGCTCTTGTTTTACAACATCCTCAAATTCAAGGGGATAACTATACTAATGTTTTCCGACCCGAATCAATAATAAAATGAATAGGCGATTTTCAAACCCAAACGTTTATTCGAAAATTTCTTATTTTCCAAATGACGGCGCGGGGGCTATTCCGAAAGCCGTTTAATTCTTAACAACTAAAAATAGAGCGTGTATTCGTTATTGAAGAGGCAGCGTTCATCAAAAATCATGCAAATAAAAATTATTTTCATGAATATTTTATATTTCATAAATTACTTGGTAATGTCATTGGTACCTATTATGCCCCAATCGGACAAGGCTCTTTTATTTTTTAGACATATCGTATTATGTTTTTAAAATAACATTTTACTTTTTAGGGTTACGTAAAATGTGATTATGTCGACGAGACTGGTGAAATGTTTACGGATTATTTAGGACCTGGCTCTGGGCTATCCATCTGTGAAGTTTTTCTCGGGAAGCCTTCGCTGAGATCATACACAGCAATTACCGAATGCGAGGTAAGTTAATTTTTTGCACTTGCTCGATGGGAGGAACAAGGCGGAGAGCCGTATTAGCAAATAATTGTCGTATAACAATATTTTGTATAATTATGTGCCTAGACACCTAACCTTCGTCGAATATGGGATCGGACAAAAAAAAGTAATTAGTCCGTCAGATAGATTTCCAAAAAATATTGAACACATATTTTTTCTTTTTTCATTTAAACAAAAAATGAAGACGATACAGTGCTTAGAAAACTCGTGTGACGTTATATGCTAGTACATTTTTAACCTACAAGTGTTGTTTAAAGCCCTACTCCATGATCTTTGACGCGTTTTATCTTCGTAAAATTTTATTAATTTCATAAAACAAAAAACACGTACTTATCCAATATTTTTCGATAATCTAACTGACGGACTAAACAAAATCATATTTTTTTGAGTCAGTCATATCCCTATTGACGAATACGCGATACATAACATCTGCGTTCAAAAAGACAATAAGTTGCACAACCGTTTCACAACTCTGTGTCCGATGGTTGAAAACGGTACCAACAAATTTTATTATTATTAAGAGCTTATACTACCTCAAACGCGAGTTTTATAATACGTAAAAGTATAATTATGATTCACTGCAGTATAAAAATTAGTAAAATATATGATATTCTTCAGGATATATGATAGGGACATAGTGTTGTGAAAACATAATACAACTAACTTTGCTCAATAGAAAAAAAAAATCGCGAAGATACCTCTAAAAATGAACGAGTAAAAACCATACATGTCATCGTTCTGATTTTTTTGCCAAATAATTCTACAAGTAACATACTAAAATCATAGTGTTTTAGTTTTTTAGTCCAATCAATAGTTTTTTTGTTAATCGCAAAATACCACTAATTTCGCTCGCACTATTCGGCCGCAGCGAAAGACGTAACAACCGCTTTGTGGTGCAAGCTGATTAGAACTTTATTCTAACAGTATTTCAAGCGAAGTTTGAACCACCACAAATAGGGTTGCTAATCTGAGGTAGCATACGCTCCTATGTGGCTATTCATAATAAAATTGCTTCTTTACCGAGTGTGGACTTCTTAATTCAACATTGGACAAAATAGTTACTACATAATTTCTTAGGCACAGTATATATCTTTTTTTTTGGTGGGTGGAAAATCATCGAATAACCCCCCCCCCCCCCGCTCTTGGGCAGAGCGAAGGGGAGTGTCAGACTTCTACTGACTAAAAACCACTCATGTTCCTTCTTAGCACTTTGTGTCCAGGGCCGCGGTATTTCTTTCGAACAGCCCGCATCCCTAATTTCTGAACATAATTGCTGGAACCTTATTTCTCCATTCCTACATTTAAGGAACGTACTTACGTCAGTTTATTTTCAAGAAATACGTCAAATCAAAAGTCATCCTCTACTTAAACCCGTACCAACGTAAGACGGACAATGAACACACATGTTTTTCTTTGATTTTTAGATTATGTACATTGAAGAAAAGGATTTTTTTGACATTTACAAGAAATATCCAATGGAATATGTGGTCATGAAAATATGTGCAGATGAGTATATTGATATGTTCGACGATATCTTTAAGAAAAACATTCAGAATCACAGAGATGTGAGTATCTTTTAAATGTTTGTTAGGTACTTGTTCGGTAGTTTTTTTTGGTTATGCCTTTAGCGGTGATTGGAAGATATAAATGATTGATATATAGATCATATACAGATATGATGATTTACGTGGCCATTTTTTTAAACATATACTTTTTTAATTAATACTTAACTTTGTGTTATTTCAAATTTTCCAATTGAGTGGTTGCATAGAAAGTATAGGAACATGGTTCAATAGAAAAGTGAAAATTTCACTAGTTTTTTATATCATTTTGACAGCTGCCAGTTGAAAACGAATCTTCTTAGGGCTGTAAAGTATTACTTTTCTCCTCAGGCAAATTATTCAGACCTATTTTCCAAGTATTGCAAAGCATTTTTTCACGTATAAATTATAATTATTTCATTGATTTCAGTACCTTACTAGACTAAAGGACATATCAGTCGACCACCCTCGATGGCAAAAGCGACTCAAATCCAGAGTAATTGGTGACGTAGAAGCAAATCGTTCATTACCCGTTGAAGGTCTACTGTGGGGAGAACCAGAATCTTGGTAATTGATTTACTGTTGAGTCTTAGTAAAATCTTCCTTACATCATCCATCTATACCCAAAGTTATGGATGCAGCCTAGACATGGCACCCCTGCTTATACAATTTGGCCATGATTTTTTTTGCAATAGACTTCCTTATTTAAAACGAAGACAAGCACTATGAAAAGGATGAAAACAACTGAATGGATTTGGATAAAATTTGGTACACAGATAGTTTATAACGTGGATTAACACTTATGGTAGTTTTATCTCGATTTTATCTTCCTGTGGGATAATTTTCGAGTTGTAGCGGGCGAAGCCGCTGGCAACAGATTGTTGGGTTATATGGGAGGCGAAAGTTTGTATGATAACTTATAATTTTTCAGACAGTCAATAGCTTTACATTCAAGTACAGGAGCCAGCACATCAAGCTACCTGAAACTGTCAAATCTTTCAAATTTACCATAACTAAAACTTTAGCGATAAACATGAAAATGTATTAAAGAAACTAGCCGATGCCCGCGACTTCGCCTGCATGGATGTTGGAACTTGACAAATTATATACTAAAACCTTCCTCGAAAACCACTTTATCCATTAGTGAAAACAACATGAAAATCGGTGCAGTAGTGTTTGAGTTTATCGTGAACAGACAGACAGACGCGACGGAGGACTTTGTTTTATAATATGTAGTGACGATTTGACAGATTGTTTGGCTTGATGTGCTGCGGTCTGTATAAAAGTAAACTACCTATAAAATAATGAAAATATTTACATTACAGGTTAATGCAATCCTGGTTGGCATTTAGAGTTATCGTTGTATGTGTTTCTATAACATCTGCATGCATTCTAGGTAACTCGTATTTCGTACATTAGTTAGTCACTCATACAGGGACTTCGTATAAAAGTTTGAAATTTTGTTAAGGTGGTATTGGAGCAGCTGTGCGTTGGATATTTATGTTGATCAGCGCGTTCTGTGACTGCGTCGCTCTCATAGACATCATCATGAAGCTATGTGTAAGCCTAAGAATAATACATCACCAAAAACGAGAAGTATGCTTAGTTGGTTTGGTCACGTAAATAGGATGAGTGAAAGGCGACTTAAAGGCAGATGTTAGTGGCAACGCCAGGAGGGGCGTCCTAGAGAGGCATACACATTGAATTATATATTACTGCGTAAGGACTGGGCGGACCGCATGATAAAATGACGCCTCGAATTTGGTCCCAAATAGGTCTTGACTAAACCGAAGTTTAAAATAAAATTAAAATGAAAAATTAAAATTTTACATTTTTTTTTATTAACATTTTAATGAAAGCTTTATTTAATTTCTTTATACCTCGATAATACCAAGCCACGCCGCTCATACAAGGTTACGTTTACGAGCAGCCTGATTAGTTCTTATAGATGACGTTAGTGTTTCTCTGTATGGGGAACGCATCGAGCAAAATGTTCGGACGACCGTATCTTTAGTTTTTATATCAATATAAAAACGATGTATGATTTACGATACACGACGATACGATGATGATGATGAGACGATGTATGGTTTTTTTTTTATGATTTTTTTGATGTATGTTTGTGTCTTTATACAATAACTTTATTGGCGAGATTCTTCAGAAAGGACAGGTGAGTAGTACTCACAACCGGGACGTGCATGTATGACCAGATGTATGAATGTGGATGAGGCAAACGGAGTATGTAAGGATCGTATCAGGTTGTGTTCTGAGGTTTCGGCCTACCCCATAGGAAAAAGGCATAACTTTATGTATGTATCACAAAATAACTAGACTAAGTTACACAGTCAAATAGGTGAGATTGCTGAATAATCGTTAATCATTTAATTTTCAGCTCTGCTATTATGATCACCGTGGTTTATATATTACCGACAAAGGAAAATGCCTCAAGAACTACTTAACTAAAGGATTTACTTTTGATATCATAGGCACGGCTCCTTGGTGCGCCATCCTAAAATCTCTCTTATACCGAAATATAAGACCTGAAATATCTTTTCTTATAAATACACTATGCAAGTTTGCACATTTGTACATTGTGTTTGCATATTTCGGTTATATTACAGACAGTCCGATGGTGGACTTGACTTATCTTATGGTTTGTATAAAGTTGGTAATAATTTTTATATATACTTAAATCTTCTGTGCGTGCGTTTGTAATTAAAATCCTTCTTAACGGCTGGACAGTTTTTTTTTTGTGTGTTTTCAAGTGGATTCGAGAATGGTTTAGATTCAATAAAGAAATAATTGAAAAAACTGTCCACCCATGCGAAGCCGGGACGGACCGCTAGTATTTTATAAAAATCTACATTGCACAGAAATTAACTAATTATAAAAATTAAGTTACAAGAAAAATAATGAGTACAACTGAACAATGAACATTGATCAATCATAGTATACTTGTATTTCATGTGTGCCTATATACAACATAAACGGTAATATACTTTTGCAGATACTAAAATGGCAAATCGTCAATATTTTGGTAGTGTTAGGAACTAGCCACTACTTGATGGTAAAGTGTGTACATTTTGAATTCGATGAAATGAAAGAATTGGTCGATATAAGCCTCAGAGACAGATGTTGGATGCCAACGTTTTTTGAGTTGCCCAAACAGTTAGACGGCGAACAGCTTCATTTGGTAAGACAAACACATAACTACCTACCTTTTTTTAAGTGTGGTCATTCATCTAATGACTCCTCCCGTTCTGGGCGGAGCAAAAGGGAGTGTCAGACTCTTACTGACTAAATATCATCCGTGTTCCTTCTTATGCGCTTAGCGTTCCAAAGCCACGGTAACTTTTTAGAACAAATTCCGCAACTAGACATAAATAACTCTCTGGCATCACGTTGATTGATTAATTAGCTAGGTACTTTTATTTGGAGTGTGGGAAATCATCAAAATAATGACTCCTCCCGATCTGAGCAGAGCGGTAGGGAGTGTCAGACTTCTACTGACCAAAAACAACCCATGTTTCTTCTTAGCCCTTTGTGTCAAGGCCGCGGTATATCTTTCGAACAACCCCACCCCGACGGGATTAGCTAGATACTTAGGTAACTACTGAATTGATGCCGAGAAGTGGTAGGAGAAGTGTTGACAGAACAACCGCCATTCCATTGCGGTATCCAAGACAGTTGAATTGTTTTCTGGGTGGTCGTCATTGTTGATTCTGGTTTTCGGAAATTACAGTGGTTTGGAAATAGTGCGGCGGGCTTGTCCTAAAAAAGCCTATCAGCCATATGTCTGTCTCTAACACAGTGCCAAAGGAATTTATAGTAAGGAATTCATAATTTTATTAGGTCTTGACAAAGTGTGAAGATATTCATATTATCTATTTCAGATCTTTGCTCAAAGTCTCAATCTGGCTGAGAACGGTATGATGAGGATGAGTGTTGGTAAATATAACATTGATCGTTCATACATGGGAGTTGGAATGGTTCTATTCGTGCTCGGTCTAGTTTTTTGGTAAGTGTTAAGTATATCTGTTACTGTTAAACCCCGAATTACTACGGTAAACCCTAAGGTTTTTTAGTAAAACCCATCGAGATATAAGTACTAACGTACTAGAGAAGCTACGTCAAATAACTGAATTGTCCCATTTCGTAATTTGAATCTTTAGTTTGCTGTAGCGCTACAATAATAACAATTCGTCTAAACCGTAACTAATTTACCACAAGTTAAAGAAAAGTAGTAAATTAGTTCAGTTTCCGGTCTTAAGCGCCATGTAAATCACGGCACTTACGCGTTTTCTTCGGCGACGGTGCGGCGCGATCGCCGCAGTTGAACGGGACAAAGTAGGAATTTACGGTGTCTTCTCTAGTACGTTAGTACTTAAATCTCGATGGTAAAACCTAAGATTTACCAACTCGTAGTCGTAAATATCATAACTATTTTCCAGAATTTATTCTATTATTTTATCATCAGAACTCTTTTTCTAAAGTTTCAATTATTTACTATTAACGTTTGAGTACCCTTGATTACTCACGAACTTATTAAATACATTGTTTAGGTTTATATCCTGTTATACATTAATGCTACTGGTGCTAAAAGGACGAGGGGACACGGTGTTTCAACATTCAGTTTACCAGCTGGAAAGATTTCTTAAATCTGAACGAGTGGAGGATGAGGTCATCGAGAAAGTAGGGGATCACTTTAGGTATTGCTGGATGAGGTAAGTATACGTAGCTATAGTCAGCTAATGCATTGACTACAGGTATCGACGACAGTGGCGGGTCAGTGCCAAGACACAGAAATACTACTATAAATACTACTATAAATGGGATATTTACCATGTTTGCTTATGCCAGTGACCATGTCAGTTTAAAAACTTAAATCACTTGACTGAAGCACCTCCCAAGCAGGCCGAGTTCCCTTCCTTGGCACTTTCTCGCCATCGAGACTACAAAAAACTACTGCAAATAGCAGTAGTTTTACTTACTTACGACTGGCGTAGTCATGATAAATTCCTCTGTCGATTAGTTGAGGTTCTATGAGTAAACTAATAATCTCAATTTTTAATGATTACAAAAATATGTTTTGTGTCTTTTTAAAATTTTATTGTGAAGAAAGGTTTGATTTAAGAAAAAATAGCATAATTAAGACTTTTACTTCGACTTTTACAGAACCAATGGTCTGCAATTGCAACAAATATCTCACGCCCGCTTTAATTTGATGTTTCGACAGGATTTGAGTTACTATTTCTTTAAAAAGTAAGTTGATGATAAGTACAAGTATAAATTTATTTTTACCCACGACGGGAACGGAGAAAGTTTAACATGCGTTTCGGGTGAGCGATTGTTTGTTTATGTGTTTGTGCGCAAACGAATGTGAATGTTTATCTCCAGAACGGGTTGACCGGTTTAAATGAAGTTTTCTGTAATGTAGGTATTTGTAATTTATCGGTGATGGTTTTTAGAATGGTGTTATGGTGTTTATCCCCTAGGGGGGTCCCCTAGGGGACTCATTTTGCAAGCGAATGTAGGGTAAAACTATTGTAGGGCTACAATAATAATTTTTCGCTTGCAAAATGAGTATCAAATGTTCCCATTTCTCTATAACAACTTCACTGCCGAGCCCGCGCTGGTGCGGGGTGCGGGGTAGGGCGCGAGAGGCCGACCCCGCGCTGGCGCGGGCTAGGCTCGGTACAGTTTCTATGAGTCAGTGTGACGCCGGCACTGCGTTTGGCGGGTTGTTTTTACGTTGGCGCTGCGCTTGAATTTTCTACAATTCAAACAAAGTTTACGGTTTTTTGATCGGGTCACTAGTTTTTATTTTACAAGTGATTTAAATGGCAGACGAGGCAGGCCCTTCGCGGCCTAAAAGAACTCGTTATGCTAGTTGTTTACGTGATTTAGACGTCGAAGAGGAATTATTTGCCGATCTGGAATCGAGCGACGAGTTTGACCCTGGAAGTGAGGAAGAGAACCAGTCTTCGGAGGATGGCAATGACGAGCAGCTAACATTTTCTCACGTGTCTGCCAATTCACCGATCAGAAGGCCACATTCCGCCCCACCACAGTCGACGCCCGATACTTCAGCGGACCAACTCAATATTACCCAAGAAGATATGTCTCCGATGAGACCATCAGTAGATGGCTCTACATCCGAGTGGACTGAGGTAGGCGAAATGAAAAAAAATTCATTCACGCGACTAAACGAATTTTACGCTAATCCTGGCATAATCCCTATCGATTATTTCAACTACTTCTTTAGTGAAAATTTTCTTGCAATGATTTGTGAAGAAACTAATAAACAAGCAGTCAAATTATCAGCTGGAGTGCCACAAAGATCTAGAATATCGGCATGGAAGGAACTAACTATTCCCGAACTGAGAGTTTTTTTGGGGCTACTATTTCATATGGGCACTATACAGCTCAGTCGCCTTCAAGATTTTTGGAAAATAGGCAGGTTATTTTCCATACCTATTTTCGCTGAACAAATGGGTCGGAATAGATTTCTACTGATTATGAGATGTCTCCATTTTACATCTGAAGCAGATAATGGCGACGCAGTGCTAAAAGTTCGCAGTGTCATCGACTATTTCAATACGAAAATGAATGAATGTTACTACCCCGCAAAAGAATTATCTTTAGATGGGAGCATGATATTATGGAGAGGTCGACTAAAGTTCCGGCAATTTATAAAAAATAAACGCCATAAATATGGGATCAAATTATATATGCTCACTGAACCTGACGGTTTGATTTTGAAATTCCGTGTGTACGCAAGCGCTCAAGACCACGAGGTTAGTGGAAAAGGTCACGCCGAGAAAGTAGTGATGCAGCTAATGGATGAAAAGCTTGGTAATGGGCATGCACTTTATATGGACAATTTCTACAACAGTTTTGGTTTAGCGAAAAAACTTCTTGATAATAATACGTACTGCACTGGTACATTACGCAGTAATTTGAAACAAAATCCTCGAGAGGTCGTCCAAAAGAATGTGAAGAAAGGAGAAAATATTTCTAGATACTGTGATGGGGTTCACATAGGAAAATGGAAGGATAAACGACCTGTTACCTACATAACTTCAGAATTTGAACATAAAATGGTTCCAGTAACTAATAAACGTGGACAAGTCGCTCAAAAACCCGAGGCAATTGCCAAATATAATGAATTTATGTCTGGAGTGGACCGACAGGATCAACTATTAGCATTTTTCCCATGTGAAAGGAAAACTCTGCGGTGGTACCTAAAGGTTGCTATTCACACATTCCAGATGCTACTGATAAATTCTTTCAAATTATATAATAGATACTCTGGACAGCCTAAAATGTCATTGTATGATTACCGTTTATCAGTAATAAGCGCGTTGCTACCTGATAAACATGTAACTGCAAATCCAGGACCTGTGAGAAGACCACCTATGACGCACAAAATTTCTAAGATTACCGAAAGAAACGCAAAAGGTAAATTGAAACGTAAGCAGTGTCGTCAATGCACAAAAGAAAAAAAACGTACAGACACTATTTGGCATTGTATTACTTGCATTGAAAAACCTGGATTATGTGTCGAATGTTTTGAAGTATTTCATTCTTCCATTTAAAAAATATATATATTTTTTTTATTGATTTTGATATGATTGTGATTATTTGTAATATTTGATTTCGTGCTAAAAATAATAATTCAAGGCAAAAATTGTTCATTATTAGGGTAGTTCATCATAGTATTGTTAATTCTACTAATTCATAGTATCATTTTAGTTTCTTATAACTCATATAGGTAAGTGGTTGTACTTCTTAGAAATTTTAATTTGGTTTTCTAAATAATTTAAACACCAAATACCTAACCACGCACAGGCGCGGGCTTGGCACTACGTATGGATTTTTCAACCGCAGTGCCGGGCCCGCGCAGGCGCGGGATTTTATTTTATTTTTTTATTTACGAAACTAATAATAGGAATTCGTATTTTTTATTTTTTTTCACCTTATCACTGATGTCTTAGAAACTAAATAAATTATAAAGAACAGTTCGGCATTTGGCACTCTACCCTCACAATCTGGCTGGCAGTGAAGCTGAACGGTTTGACTGTTTCGGATGCGGTTTTCGGTAGTAGATTTCCCGTTTTACCCTATGTATACTGTTACAGGGTGTAAACGAACCCTTCACAAAGCTGTCAACCAAGCATTCTGTACATCAAACTAAGTATCCCTACCCAAAATTATTGCTGGGAAACGACTTTTTTTTTCGCGTGAAAATTCACATTTGACCATAAAACCCAATGCATCTTCAAAGTCATGATTGATGTTATTTTGAATCAAAATTAATTGTAAAATACTCGGGTAGCACTCTATTTCTAAACAATTGTTTTTATTGGTAACTCGAATTATTTCTATTTAGAACTTTGTCTGTTTTGGACTCGATAATCGGCGGTGGCGATATGGTGCAAAGACACCTGGCTGGAGCCTCCGAAATGGTCTATTTCCTGCCTGGCTACGATATATTTAGGGAAATGGATATAGTTGAAAATGTATGTATAGTGCATCGTGGAAGAGTGAATCTCTTCAAAGATGGTAAACAGATTATAATTCTAACTAAGGTAAGAGGTGTATTAAGTTACTGGATTAGTTAAGTTGGGGATTAGTGAATTCTATACTTTTTGACTTTTGTTGCTGACGTTGTTATTTACAAGAAAATAGACTGTCAGATAAATGTATGATCTGTATATACCCTTCCGTGACCAAAAACTGAATAAACGCCCCAATCTTAACTTTTCAATATAAGTGCACAAACGGTCAATATATTCTTGAGTTGTATTAATTCGTAGTTCTTCGTATAGTTCATTTTCCACTATCCCTAGTTATTTGTATAGGCGGTTAATAAGGTTTTATTTTACAGGGCGATATATTCGGTCAGCTAGAAGGCGTTAAGTTGCGTCCTGTCAGTGTGACGGCAACAGCTGCTACTTACGTAGACTTGCTGTACATTAAGGTTGCAGCGTTCCAGAGTACCATCACTGATGAGGTATTTTTATTCATCTTCATCAGCAATTCAGTATCATCAACATTTCAGCCGAAATACGTTCACTGCTGGTTATAGGCCTCCCCTAAGTGTCGCCACATTGACCGGTCCAGTACGTCTCGCATCCAGCGGGTGCCATCAACCTTCACCAGGTCATCGGACCACCTAGTGGGAGGCCTTCCAACGCAAAGTTTTCCAGTTCGCGTCGCCACTCTTAGCACTTTTCGGCCCTATGGGCCATCCATTCTTCATTCATTCATATTACCTAACTAGCTTTTGCCAGCGGCTTCGCCCGCGTGAAAATTTGATTTTCCATACAAACTTTCATCCCCTATTTAACTCCCTTAGGGGTTGAATTTTGAAAAATCCTTCCTTATTCCTTGTCTACATTATAAAGGGAACCTCTGTGTAAAATTTCAGCTTTCTAGGTCCAAGGGTTGGGGCTAGGCGTTGATGAGTCAGTCAGTCAGTCAGTCAGGACTTCTCTTTTTATTTATATAGATAGATTGTTAATGAGCTCGAGTTCTTTCTATTACGAAACAGGATAATAGGTATCCAAGTCGTGCAGTTGAAAATATGATGAGGAAACAATAATATGACTGACTGTATGCTAGGTGTTTGCAGGCTAAAATTCAAACATATTTATCACTAGCTTTTGCCCGCGACTTCGTCCGCGTTTCCGTCGTTTTTCGTAAAAAAAGTACCATAAGTATGTCCTTTCTCACGGTTCAGTGGCGTTTTTTAGGTGGCATTGGGTATTTTATTTTTAATCGACGGTAACGGAAAGGCTGTCAGTTACCTAGGTAACAAAATAACCTACGATAGAGGTCCTAACTATAGCTACCTTACACTTAAAATCTAAGTGCCAATTTAAACTAAAATATTCTAATAGAATTATACCCAGAAATATGTACAACTTACATACAACAAAAAAGAAATGAAAATAAATCTGAAACGCCTGTGCAATACCATCTACCTATACCTACTTCACTTACAAATAAATACCTATACCTATACGCTTTTACCTACATAATACAAAACTAAAATTGAACATAAATTAGCCAAAACTTACCTATCGGTATCTAAAAACTATGCGTACTACTTCTACTACCTTCACCTAAAAGGAAATAAAATGCAAACTATTAATAATTTGTAATTTAAACGAATATTTAAACACTACCAAAACAACTAATACCTATTTTAGAAAATAACAACAAAAGAAATTCAAATAAACTATTTAAAGACTAAAAGTCGCGCTGATAAGCATTGTTTGTTAAAATCAATTATTGTCCGTCAATAAGGTCGAACGCTCTGAACGCATCAACAGCCCCGACCCGTGTCGAGCGCGGCAACCGTTACACAAAAATAATCCTTATGGCATGATTCAGTATTCGCGCGCGACGGTTTATTAGCGTATTTCATGTATAAGTTTGGTGTTTCTATACCGATTACTATGATTATTTTTTTATTGAATAGGTAATAATATTAACTTCTTTTAATTAGGGATGAGTGAGAGTAATACAAACGTAAGAGTAAACAAATATAATCAGAAAGCTCCGAACTACTAAGCTATCGGGAGTTACACGTGTTATTGTGAGTCAACCATAAAAGATAGACATATGCTGTTGTGGGATATTTTTTAGATAATTTTATGTAAAACATTTCCGTCATAAATGATTTCTATGTAGCTTTAACCATTAAGGCTGCACACGCGACGGAAGCTTAAAAAATGGAGCAACTTCTCCCGTTTTCCCAATATTTTCCTTCACTGCTCTGCTCCTATTGATTGTAGCGTGATGAAAAGTATACTATAATCTCCCCAGGAGTATGAAGAATAATTGTACCAAGTTTCGTTAAAATCCGTCGAGTAGTTTTTGTTTCTATAAGGAACATACAGACAGACAGACAGACAGACAGACAGACAAAAATTTTACTGATTGCATTTTTGGCATCAGTATCGATCACTAATTACCCCCTGATAGTTATTTTGAAAATATATATCATGTACAGAATTGACCTCTCTACAGATTTATTATAAGTATATAGATATAGATAGATTATTTTGAAAATATAATATCATGTACAGAATTGACCTCTCTACAGATTTATTATAAGTATAGATTATCATGGTAAAGATCTCGTTTTCAGTGTTTATGATAGTAATAGTGAAAATTTCAGATTAAAAAACGTATTTCAAACATCTCTTTCGTCAGTCAGTAAAAAAAAAAAGTTTGCCTCGCGATCAAAATTGCATTTAATTTTCAGATTAGGGAAACTATAAAAAGGAGCAGGCAAGCAAAAAACGACTTTATGGCAACCAGAAATATTTACGTAGAGAATCCATACGATTCTGTCGAATACCTCTTGCGGGGATGTAAAACCATAAGTTTACCAGTAAGTAATAAGTTTAGCTCAATATAATTATAGTTTTTAGTATATTTCTTAGTATATTTGCGGGGAAATAAGACTATTGAAAGGCGCAGACTTTTTCAGCAGAGTGATACGCCTAACTTTTGCAGACTTGTAACCATAGGTAACTTGATGTACTTGATATTCAGGATGTTCAGCAGGATCGGGATGATAAATGAAAGACGATTTCTTCAGTAAAAACAAGGGCGCTGCGATGTGGAGTGTAGTGCGTGTGGAGTGTAGGGGAGACGGTGATCTTCGTATGTAGGTGGTGTCTTCAAGCAGCGGTCAATCGAATAGTGAATCAGAATTTTGTGGGCGGGCTATATTTATAGCCTTAACATCTTAGCGCTAGGCGCGGCAGTGAGAAAATGCGGCAACTTTTTGACTGGCCAATGAGAGGCGACTATTTATGATGTATATGTGTGTGTGAGCTGTAAACGCATGTCTGTATATGTGTGTAAGCAGCTTTTATTTATTGTACATAAGACACAATTTGAAATACATAGTTACATACTTGGAAATAGTAAAATCTAGTATATATTAGGTCAGAGTTGAACATACAAAGCAAAAATCTTATATATCTAGGTTACATGTGTAGATTTTCTACGTTTTTGTTGTACATAACAAGTTATACTTATGTATTAGGCACTAAAAGGCGCTAAACAGTAAACAAAAGTGGTTCTTTACGTTAATACATAAGCAATAAGGCTCCTATATGCCTTAGAAGTGAATAAAACTATTCTAACAAGGACTAATAACAAAAATAACACGATTACATGGCTAAATTTTACATGCATCTAGCCTTATATCTAAGCTGTTATTTACAATCTCCCCCTCGTGCGCGAGCACCATTTAAAAGGTTTTAGTCCGCTGTAGGGATTAAGATGAGGCGAGAGGCTGGGCGACGAAGTAATCCAGCAGCTGTTCTTATCTCAGTTACTCGTACTCGTCCATCTGGGCCTGGGTAGACTTTCATGATCTCACCTCGAGGCCACACTCCTCTGGGCATCGTGCCATCACATATTATGACGATGTCGCCAACTTTTAAGTTCTTATGTTGGGGATTGGTGCTAGGTCGGGGCATCAAGAGAGGCTTGTATTCTGCCGTCCATCTTGCCCAAAAGGCATCGGCTAATGCTTGACTAGCTTTCCAGGAGTGTGAAGTCAGCTGTGCGTCTTTGAACGAACCAAAGGGTGACATCCCACTTGAGCGCCCTATTAGGAAGTGATTAGGGGTCAACGCTTCTTCATCTAAGTTGGGATTCACCGGGGTCAATGGCCTCGAATTTACCACGTGTTCAGCCTCTAATATTAACGTGTGTAATATATCGTCAGGAGGAAACCTTTCTTTCAGAGTGACTCGTAATGCTGTTTTCACCGATCTGACCATTCTTTCCCAGGCGCCGCCCATGTTTGGGGCACCAGGTGGTATCTTCTTCCAGGTGATCAGCTTTTCAGACGCGAAAGCTCTTAAGTCTTGGTCATTGCCTTGCATGGCTTCGGATATTTCCTTTTCAGCGCCAACGAAGTTGGTTCCGTTGTCGCTATATATTACAGTCGGCGTGCCGCGGCGAGCTATCATTCTGCGCAGGCTCATGATCATAGAGGAGGCCGAGAGGGATGTGGCCACCTCTAGGTGCACTGCTCGTGTGGTGAGGCAGGTATATAAGGCGCACCACCTTTTCTCTAGCCTTCGCCCGACATTGACATGCATGGGCCCAAAATAATCCACCGCGGTAGCTGTGAAGGGCGGTTGGTTTTGGGCCAGCCTTTCAGCTGGTAAGTCGCCTAAGGGAATTTTTGAGGGGATCCCCCTATAGGTCCGACACCATTGGCATTTGTTGCAAATATAGCGTATAACGCCGCGCAGTCCTATTATGTGGTAGCGTTGTCTCAGCTCATTCATGACGGTTTGATGGTTGCCGTGGTTGAAAGTTGAGTGCGTGTGATGCACCAACAGCTGAGTAAAGCCTTCTTTGGCATGTAGGACTGGCAGGTTTTGCTTTTCTTTTATTCTGCTGTCTAGACACAGGATACCGTTGCGGTCGATCTTCACGGAGAGCTTGTAGAACGGGGACTTCTTCGGTGGTCGCCGTCCAGCCTCAATCGTCGTGATGTCTTCGCCGAACGAGTTATATTGGCTCCTTCTTACTAGCAGCAGTTCAGCTAGTTTTATATGGCTTGGTGCCAGTTCTTTACTTGTGATTCTTTTGAGCATTTTGGCTTTAAATACCTCGGCGGCGAGCAGAACGGTGGCAGCAACACGCACTAATCGAGTGTATTTCGAAAAACGTTCTAACTTTGGTAAATAATCGCTAACGTCATGCCTAATAATCACATGGACTTGCTTAAGAACTCTTTCCTCCCCTGAAGGGGGTGGCGGCTCCGCGGCTCGCTTTTCCTGCGGCCATAATGCGGGGTCGCCCCTTATGAACTCGGGTCCATAAAACCATCTGTGGTTAGAGTCAAAATCGACAGGAATGCCCTTGGTCGCGTCGTCCGCGACGTTATCAGCACTGGGTACCCATCGCCAGTTAGCTGGAGTAGTTAGGCTTTCGATTTCAGCCAGTCTATGAGCTACAAACGACTTGAAAGTGCGCGGGTCCGATTTAATCCAGGCTAATACGGTTCTAGAGTCAGACCAATAGAAGCAATTTAATGTCTTATAATCGGACTCGCGCTTGACCGATTCAGCTAATCGACTGCCTAACACTGCAGCCTGAAGCTCTAAACGGGGTATCGAAATAGGTTTCAGCGGAGCCACTTTGGCTTTACCTGCTATCAGTCGTGATGTTTTAGTACCGTCCGAGTTCGTACTTACGAAATAAATCGCGGCTGAATACACTTTCTCACTAGCGTCACAGAAAATGTGTAACTCCCCTTCGTTAGGGGGTGTAGCAGGTACGTATCTATCTATTTCTAACGTTTTTAATAGCTGTAAGTTTTTAATAAAAGATAACCACGTCACGTGATGCTCGGTTGTGATGGGATCGTCCCAATCTATACCACTGCGCCATACTTCTTGTATGAGACATTTGCCTATCATCGTAATAGGCGAAACTAAACCTAGTGGGTCGAATACTGACATGACCGCGCTAGTTACCTGTCGCTTGGTAGGCAGAGTGTCGCCTTGTATGACGCTGGCGGGCGTACTTCTTAAGTTGACGTTAAAACCTAACGTATCGCGTGCGTGATTCCATATCAGACCTAATGTTCGTTCTGTATCGCTTTTCCCTAGCGTAGTCGAATCGCTACTGCGCGTATCTGTGACGTCACTTATAACAGCCGGCACGTTCGATGCCCATCCGCGCAATTCGAAAGATGCGTTCAAGTGGACCTTATACATAGCGTCTATCACTCGCTTCGCTTCGCTTTCGCTGTCGAACGCGCCTAGGTAATCGTCCATGTAAAAATTACGCACCGTGGCTCTCGCGACTTCGGGATATTGATGGCCGTGATCGTCTGCGTTTTTATTTTTCACATATATAGCGGTACACGGAGAGGATGCCGCCCCGAATATCAACGACGTCATTCGGTACTCCTGCGGTGGTCCTACCCTATCTTCGCCCCTCCATAAAAATCGCAAACTATCGCGGTCCTGCATAGCGATCTTGACCTGCAAAAACATCTCTTTTATGTCTGCTACTACTGCAATTTTACCCTCCCTGAATCTAACTAGCACACCGAATAGCGATTGGAGTAAGTCAGGGCCTGCTAATAACGCGTCATTTAGACTTTTTCCCCCATACTTAGCTGCTGCATCGAACACTAAACGTACCTTACCCTTCTGTGGATGCACTACTGAAAAGTGCGGTAAGTACCAGCTGCGTGGCGATGTAGCTGGGGTGTCTACCCTTTCGGCGTAGCCCGCTTCCAACAAGTTATTAACCTGCTTGCTATATTCGGTTTTTAGATTTGGGTTTTTATCTAATTTATTTTCCAAATTATACAGACGACTGAGAGCTTGTTTTTTATTATTCGGCATTACCTCATCGTCTGTGCGCCACAGTAATCCCGTTTCGAACCTATTACAGCTTACTTTTTTACAAGTTCCTTCTAAGATCGCTAGGGCGCGCTGCTCGGGGTCAGACGTTGGCCGTCGTGGCTCTATTCCTAGCGAATCTAAACTGAAAAAGTTCCTAATAAGTTCTAACGCGGGGTCATCTGTTGTAGTGGGCCGTACGTGGTTAACCAGCGCTACGGTACTACGTGGACGTGCATCTTGCCCGTGCAGCACCCAACCTAACTTGGTCAGCGATGCTACGGGCTGGGTCTTTTTGCCGACACGAAGTTGTCTGGACGTGATTAAATGCCAGTTGTCTTGGCCTATTAAAATAGTCGGTTTTCCCAACTCGTAGCACAGCTCATCTTCTAACTCTGCTAGGTGGCTGCACTGTTGCACTACGTCCCTGCTTACCTCCTGTGGAGATAGATTTAAATTCTCTATGGTGTTTGCACTCATAGTTTCTAAGTTTCGACTACATAAACCGCGGATCGATAAATTGACGTGACACGACTCTGCATCGTCTATACGATTACCTCCCACCCCCTCTAGAGATAATAGTTGGCTGCGACCCCTAGGTATAACGCTGTCGGCCACGCCTCGTTCAACAAGCGTCATAGTTGAACCTTCATCAAGTAAGGCGTAAGTGGCTGTCGAACCTATCGGACCGCTTAATTCCACCGGAACTATTTTTAGGTAGGTATTAGAGGTATGTATATGATTTATCGAGCTTACATTACCGCGGGTAGGCAGAGCTGTATTGCCGCTGCCGTGCAACATTTTATTATGCGATGCTTCGCACCCGTTTATTCCGCATGGTACGTATTTACATCTGAATGTACGTATGTGCGAGTTACTTAAACATCTAAAACACAACTTTTCACGTTTGGCCGCGTCCCATCGTTCTTTTATTGGTAATTTCACGAAGTCTGCACACTCCGCGGCGGTATGGTTTCCCGCACAAAATACGCATTTTTTATTTTTATTTACCTCTGCTGACGACTCGCTATTCGGTCGTGATGGGCGTGGCTTTTGCGATTTCGGCGCCTGTTTTTTAGAGTTGGATTTATTAACAGTGGCGACCGTTTTATTGCGCGTTTTTTCCTCGATTTCTGATTCATCCGATGAGGAATCGGAGTCATCTTTATGCCGGCTACGTGACTGTGGGCGTTCGCGAGCCGTGTTCACCGTGCGCGGCCTATTACGGTTTTTCCTTTCATCACGCGCTGCATCATAGGCGAACATGGCACCGCACTGGTCGGCCATGATGTTTAGAAATCGAGATAATAACTCTAGTTCCGGCGCCCCGGAGCGCTCTGATCGGAACTCGTACCATTTATATTTTAAAATTAAACTGAGTTTTTCTACAATTCGACTCACTAACTCAGGTGAATACAGATATTGCGGTTGGTCGAGTGCTTTTATCGCCGCAACTGTATTGGCTATTTTGCTCGCGAAACTACTGACATTGCGCCCGTCTTCGCTCATGCGGGGCATGCGTTTTATATTTTCGAGTTCTGATAAGACGAGTAACTCTGGTCGGCCGTAACGCCTTTCTAAAGCGTCCATGACTTCATACGGATCCGACACCGTGAATAATAACGCCCTAACGGTTTCGCGGGCTGCACCTCTTAGTGCTTTTCTTAAGCGGGCTACGTTTTGTACGTCAGAAAACATGCCTACTGTGTCGTTAAAGACTGATCGGAAAGCTATCCACTCGGCAATCGCCCCGTCGAAGTGGGGCAGTTCGTGGATGAACTTGGGAGCCGCGGAGTCTGATTTATTGGAATTTACCGCCTGCATTATCGCGTTGGCCAGCATCGCCATGTCGCTGCCACTATTTGACATGTCGTTTCCAACGCGTGGTTCCTTCCTACATATAGTGGGTGATCGCGGGGCCTGTCCCGGGACTTGGGTATTACCTACGATAGCTGGCCTGTCTGCTACACATTGTTCCGAAATCCAGCCTTTAACACGCGACTCTTCTAACCTAGGCGGGCGCTCCGCGTCGTTAGAACTTTCCAGTTCGATCCTGGCTATTTCTAGACGACTCATAGCAACTGCGGATGCCGCCTGAGCTCGTGCTAACTCGGAATTATGTAACTCTAGCTCTGCTTTTAACATAGATAATCTACTACACGCCCTATCCGTCGTGGGGACATTAACTACAGTGCCCGGCGCACTCCTTACTAATGTATTATCTAAATCGACTTGCGCGGACCTATCTTTGACTATCGTTTGCTCGTTACGTGATGTGCTGCTGTCACCGCTCGTGTCCTCTATGCTGGTGCCATTACTCCACGTATTTGTTTCGGCCGACGTAGTCTGACCGGACGCCGGCGTGGCGTCTGTGAGAGGCGTAGATTTGCCTGAACGCAATACACGTGCGTCACTCATCGCGCAAGAGGGTCCCTAATCCTACCAATTACTTAGAATTTAACACTTTTTTAACACTTTTTATCACTTTATCACTTTATCACTTTCACTTATTGTTCTTCTTGATGTGACGCCTACTTTGTCTAGCTGCCTGTCGGACTACTAACGTAGGGATGCCGAACAGGAATAGGAACGTATAAGGAAAGGAGGGTATGGGAACCTCCCAGCAGAGGGCGAAGGTGCTCACGGGCGCATCAGAACATGGGGGGAAAACCACATCCGTCGTTGCGTGCCAACCAGTGGCCCCAGAGCGTTCCAACACCGTACCGGCGGGGTCTGACTGTAACACCAGGGATGGTGCGTGGAGGCGTCAGTTCGTCCACTATGCCTCCGTACGATATAGGCCGTTTAACACCGCTAGGTGGCCACGTACGAGTGATAAATGATGATTGCTTCCAAGTAATTAGCAGCGGTTAGGCAAGACCGACTACTAACACTCGCGCGTACTTGTTTCTTTCTTGACTGGAACGTTTCTTTCTTGAAAGGTTCGTGCAGAGAACTTGATATTTTCTCTCTTGAATGACGAAATCTTGAATTTTCTTTCTTGAAAGCTTGATACAGCGATCCGGCCGAGAAGGACCATTGAAAGGCGCAGACTTTTTCAGCAGAGTGATACGCCTAACTTTTGCAGACTTGTAACCATAGGTAACTTGATGTACTTGATATTCAGGATGTTCAGCAGGATCGGGATGATAAATGAAAGACGATTTCTTCAGTAAAAACAAGGGCGCTGCGATGTGGAGTGTAGTGCGTGTGGAGTGTAGGGGAGACGGTGATCTTCGTATGTAGGTGGTGTCTTCAAGCAGCGGTCAATCGAATAGTGAATCAGAATTTTGTGGGCGGGCTATATTTATAGCCTTAACATCTTAGCGCTAGGCGCGGCAGTGAGAAAATGCGGCAACTTTTTGACTGGCCAATGAGAGGCGACTATTTATGATGTATATGTGTGTGTGAGCTGTAAACGCATGTCTGTATATGTGTGTAAGCAGCTTTTATTTATTGTACATAAGACACAATTTGAAATACATAGTTACATACTTGGAAATAGTAAAATCTAGTATATATTAGGTCAGAGTTGAACATACAAAGCAAAAATCTTATATATCTAGGTTACATGTGTAGATTTTCTACGTTTTTGTTGTACATAACAAGTTATACTTATGTATTAGGCACTAAAAGGCGCTAAACAGTAAACAAAAGTGGTTCTTTACGTTAATACATAAGCAATAAGGCTCCTATATGCCTTAGAAGTGAATAAAACTATTCTAACAAGGACTAATAACAAAAATAACACGATTACATGGCTAAATTTTACATGCATCTAGCCTTATATCTAAGCTGTTATTTACAACTATGTTGTCGTTTCCTAGCAAAAAAATTAATGATTTTGAAGTGCGTTATTTTTAACCCTCGACCGAAAAAGAAGGTTGTTAGACGAGTAAGTTTGACGTGTCTGTCTGAGTTCGTTTTTTTTTTATCGTAGCTACTAAACGAATGGACCGTTTAAGATACTGCTTTTCGTTTGTAAGCTAATGTGATCGAGATGGTTCTTAGCTATAATTTATGAAAATGTATTCAGGCGTTTCAAGGTCGTCATTCAGCTCTTTTATACTCTGATAAACCTATGTTGATATAGCTAATTATACATCTTTACTTAGCGCCCTCATCTTACACAACATAAATAGGTTCTTTTAATGAAGATATAAAAGGCCGAAAGATAAATTTTATTTTAACTTTTAGAGGTTTTTTTTTTGTGTCACACATTACTACAATTTTAATTTTATTAAAATGTTCTCAGTGGTGTGTGCATTCGATGGAGGCTCGCAAAAATTCTTGGTATACCTTTTGGCTCTACTTGGCATGGTTGATAGCACCATTCGTTTCATCTTGCTTGGTGCTCATATTCATATTCATGCCTTCTGACTCGAGTTTAAACTCGAGTCGGTTTACTTTGTATGCCGCCATCTACATCACGGATGCTATTGATTTAGCCAACTTTGTCGCTGAATTTTATACAGTAAGTGTGATGACATTCTTATTTATGACTAGCGGACGTCCCGCGGTTTCACCCGCGTAGATCCCGTTCCCGTGGGAATACAGGGATAAAAGGTAGGACACTCAGCAATAATGTGGCTTTCTATTGGTGAAAGTGTCTTTTAAAATCGGTTCAGTAGATCCCGAGATTACCCCTTACAATTTAACAAATACCTATACAAACACACAAACTTTACTTCTTTATAATATTAGTATAGATTCCACAGCCTGAGAAGACTATACAACTCTTGCAGGGCTATTGCGTATCTTTTTACATTTAAAAAGATACGCAATAGCCCTGCCGATGTGATTACATAACTAACATACGAGTATATTCCTATTTCATAACATTTGTACCTGGTGCTGTGCATCTGAGATGTTTGGAGTCATTAAAAATTCCTGGTAAATAATATGTTCACGTTGATTGAATGATTCTCGCTCGTTGATATTAGTTCGTACAGAGGCTCGTGAAATCAGATGATTTACTTTGTTTATTTTAGTACACATTCTCTTCAGTGAAGCGTGCGATATAAGTTTAAGTTACAATTAAGGACCAATACATTCTGCCCACGTAATCCAATTTTTGTACTAACATCTAATTTTATATCGTATAGACTGAGCTTATTGTACTGAACAATAAATGTACTACTCGTCGCCTAGGAATGAAGAAATTCACGGATTGGGCTTTATACGTGGATGCTTTATCTATACTAATTCCACTGATTGCTTTTATTAGCCACAATTGGAAGTATGAACTCGCAAGATTGTTGAGACTGAAGTTCTTAATTGATTTTGATCATCATTTTTGCAGGGGTTTTGAAGTAAGTATAATAATTTGTTACAAAACAACTGAGTTCCTAACTGTCCACCCAACTGCGTGTGCCCTTACTTTTCAAATTAAGAATTTATGTTATTATAATAGTACAGTATGTTATAAAGATTATGTTCAATTCATGAATTGACTGGCCTGTTGGTCTAGTGGTTAGTGACCCTAACTGCTATGCCGGAGGTCGTGGGTTCGATTCCCACCCAGGACAAATGTTTGTGTGATGAGCACGATCATTTGTTCTGTGTCTGGGTGTAATTTATTTATCTATAATATGTATGTATTTAGAAATATATAAGTATGTTTATCAGTTGTCTAGTACCCATAACACAAGCTCTGCTTAGCTTGGGACTAGATGGCGTTGTGTGATAGTTGTGGAATATTATATTATTATTAATTGCCATACCTTTTAGTACCTTCTAATTGATTTGATTTTCGTAATCATTTTTGGATATTATGTAAAAGTACAGTAATAAAAATAAAACAAAATGAGGAAACTTACACGGCAACACAAGCCGCGGGCGGTGACACTTGCTTCTCGGGTAATGACGTCATAAACAAACAATAGGGATGTTTCCTGACTAAAAAAATATATGATTCTGTTCAGTCTGTCCTTCGATCAATAATGTACTAGATTCCCGATAAGCGCTTCAAAAACGGCCCGAAACTTAAGACCACAAACGTATTTGTGGTCTTATATCAAATTAGTATGGTCCAATCATAGCCAACATTAAGACGTCAAAATGCCGCAGTATGCGTTCAAAAACTGTGTAAATAACCACCGTAACACCAAGGTTTTGGAAGAAATATCTTTTTTCGGTAATTTAATATTATTAAGTGCTTTTTCGTAATATTTAAACAGAAATAAACTGTAAATATAATTAAATCAGCGAATATTATAATTGTTTGGCCAATGTTTGCTACAACGCACCAACTATTGTATCAAACATCACTGTTCTTGAACAGGGAATGCATGGAGTAGTGTTGTTATTTTGTAATGTTATTTTTTTTGTAGATTTCTTAGTGATTCATTTCGCTGTGCGGAATTGGCGATCCAATAAATAAATAAATTCATTAAACATTACTATTTTAAATACTTTGCATAAAGAATACGCCGAAAATACGTTACCTTTTTTATTTCTTTTTTATTATTTTTTAACTTGTAATAGCGATAAAGTAAAATAGTATTCTACTCATTTTTTGAATTGGTCGAAATATGTACCACCATACAAAACGAACCTAAAAAATAGAATTATATTCTGCAACTCTACGTCTTTCAATACTTACTCTGTTCCGAGCATTGAAATGCGACACCAAGAACTACGTCTAGTTCCACAATAGAATAAGAACGACATTGTACACAAAATATTTTTAACCCTATTGCTTAGATCTTAAGTTTCATTTTAGAATAAATATTTTTGTACTGATGACTTTTTATTTTGAAGCGACATTTTCAATTTATGACTTCTTATCTTTCTCCGTTGAAAGGGCTTAAATAAATATACTTTACAATGATAAATAAACGTTATGTTTAAGTGTTAAGGTTTATAATCATCTGAAGTTGTTAATAATATTGAACTTCTTTCTAAGATAAATGTAGATGTTTACGTGTGTGCAAACGTGGCCACTTGAGCGACTTAGTTTTGTTCCTGATGCTTAATCTAGTACTATTATTGATCGAAGAGTCTGTCCGTTAGATTTTTGATGCACTGTATCGTCTACATTTATTGTTTTTTTTTATTTTTTTATTATCCTACTTTGTGTCCCACTGCTGAGCAAAGGCCTCCCCTTTCTCTTTCCATATGTCTCTATCATGGGCGATATCTGGCCATGTTAGCCCCGCAAACATGATCAGATCGTCACGCCATCTTCGCCGCCATCTTCGCCCCCTTGAAAACATTTACGTGAAAAAAAATAATAACGTACCTACGTTTAATAGTGACCAATATTTTTTGGAAATCTATCTGACGGACTACTTAGATTTTTTTTGTCAACTAGTTGACGATCAAGTATACTAACACCGATGACGGAACAGACAAGGTGTTGTTCACGTTTTAAGAATTTGCTACGTTTCGGGGAAATGGTGGTTATTTCTTAATTTTATTCATGTTTCTTGTCTTATTTGGTACCTACTCGTAATGCCATTGGGATACTTTTATGCCCCTTTTGGCTCACGCACGGTATTTTTAACATATTATTAGAAAAACATGTTCCATTTACAATTTCAGAGCCCAAAAGCACCTTACATTTTGAAAATTGCCATTATGTTTTTGTTGCTACACCTTTTTACATGTGGATGGATTATAGTTGCATGTCAAGGTTTGTTACGGTTCTCACTTAATTTCCTTTATTTAGCCCGATCGGCAAAAACTATAAAGCGGGATCTCCTAGCACAGGTATATCTTTTACTTAAAAGGGGGTCCCTATGTAAGATAAACTGTAAAAGTTGTGCAAGTTTCTGCAATAAACCTTTTTATATATTTTTTTTCCTCTAAAGGAAATCTACTGATCTACCTCAAAAGGAAAAAACGGAACCCTTATAGGATCACTCGTGTATCTGTCTGTCTTTTCGACCACCCCCCCCCCCCCCTTATCTCCGAAAATACTGAAAAAAATAGTTCAACACGTATAGATTACAGGAAAACCTATAAGAAGTCATGGTACGGAACCCTTCATGTGCAAGTCCGACTTGCACTTGGCCACTTTATTAACATGTTTTGAGTTTTGTTCATTACAGATGAGAAATTCCCAATTAATATCGCCGATACGAGTCATCTAAACCAGACTATTGACTTTAGTCAATGGATGCAACCAAAAGATAGAAAAGGAGGTAATAACAATTATCATTTAAAGTCTCTAAGTACCTATTTCGGGATTTTGATGATCATTGTTTTATTGATGCGGTCTTAAGACGAGGAGGAAGAAGCAGATGACTGATGAAAAGAGTTATGAATAGAGACGGAGAAGAAGACCAAAAATAAATTCAACTTAAAAAAAGTTCTATTAAAATTAATAGAAAAAAAACAGGTTTATCTGTGAACATTGATTGCGTACCTATACTTCGGTGTTTGTGCTCAATCAATCTTGAACCTAATAAAAGAAATACAGATTGTAGTAGCTTAATGCTCGCATCTGTACCCATTTACTTTTTTTTATTTATTCTTATTTTTATCATCAGGTTGTGCGCGCTCCACAAAATTGATCAGTGGTAAAAATGGCGTTGAGAAACCATCCTTTGTGGTCCCCAGATATTGGGTACATGATTATGTAGTAGCAATGACACATATTATACTTATCTTTACCCATACCACTCTTGAAACTGTAAGTATCATTGTGTATTGACATAAATTTGAAATAAATTGGTCTAGTGTTCGCAAATGCAAAGTGGGCAAAGTATTATTGGATTTTTATATCAGGATTTTCTCAGGTAGCAGTCACAGTGTCTAATTGTGCCCAGTGAATGGCAATAGGCTAACCTTCTGCTACATGGGACTTAAACATAACGGGCAAAACGTAGGTCTACTTTTAGATACACCTCTACCAAACGTATAAACGCGATTACACACGTGATGGTATGTTATGAATACAGTAACACTGAGCCGGTTATGAGGAGTTTTTAGTTCCAAGCTAGATGCGAGATTATTTGCTGACGTGAGCAAATGCGAAGGACACTAACACAAACCTTTTATTGACATAGTCTTGAGAAGAAGACTGACTGGTAGAGAATGCCTTGTGGCATTAAGGGCCGTATCATACTAGCGGATTGCGAGCGTCTTCAAATAGTGGGAGAGCCGGCTGCAAAAATACCTACCTCATCAGGTACCCCAATAGGCTATCTTTAGATCGTTAACCGACACTTAAACACGTAAAAAAAATCAGGTCTGCCAGTGCCGATCCTGCCGGGTCATGGAAAAAATTCATATTTTTTGTCGTATTTTTTTGGTGAAAATTACGTCACAAGGTACCCGAATTAAAGTGCTGGCAACAGTTAACCATTGATTAATTACCTAAAAAAAAGTAGGTCTGCCATTGCGCACTCTGCCGGAAGTACTTGGCAGACCTCTAAAATATGGCCCCTCCAGCACCATGAACCTACCTCATCGAGTACCCTGATGGAACCTACGCCAAATAATAGCCAAGATGCCCTCGATAGAGGATCAAAAGGTCTGCCAGGTCTAATCTTGCCGGAACTTCGTGTTCAAAGCATTTGAAGTTGGTATGGTAAGTAGGCAGCATTATTTCATACAAAGAAGAAGGGGCGAAATGTCCCTTGTAACACTTTCTCCTATATATCAAATGAAAGAGCGTAAAAAATTGATCATTTTATTCCATTACAGTAAATGTGTGAATACTGGGGGAAAAAAGTTATTCACCGATAAAGAGAGAAAATATATTTTTTATTTTTTTTCATCGGACATACTTGGGTGAGGTGTCTATTGATAGGTCTTTTAAAATGACCGTGATGTTTAAAGATCATTTTTTCTTAATGTCAATCGTTTGAAAGATAGACAGTTTCAAAGTGCTAAAATGTGTCCACCCCCTCTAACTTTTAAACTAAGAGAGTGAAAACTCTAAAAAAATATATGCTGTAGATCGCAATGAAAAATTACAACCAAGATTAGTTTGAACGAGATGAAGTTAGCCGTTTTTGAGATATAGCACATTTAAAAAACCGCAAATATAACTTTGTCATTCATACAGTTACTATGAAAAACAAACTTATCACAAAATGTGTATTTTTGTTGCCGCTTTAACAAAAAAAAATACAAATTAAAGGTGGCTCCTACGATGGTACGGAACCCTTCATGTGCGAGTCCGACTCATACTTGGCCAGTTTTTTTTCATCTAATTTTTTTTTTCCAATTATTCACACCGTCCATCACACGTTTACTGTGTGAATAATTGGAGAGAAAAGTTATTCACCTTTAAAGAAATGATTTTTTAATTTTGTAGACTCAAATAGTATTCGCACTTTTTACGATGACATCGTCCGAATTTCTCATCATCATTATTTCAGTCGAAAGACGACGACCCGCCCCGCCCTTTGCACGGGTGAAATTGCTGAATATAAACCTTCATCTTGAATTACTCTGTCTGTTTCTAAAAACTGCATTAAAATCCATTGCGTAGTTTACAAGATCTAAACGTAGAAACGCGTTCCATATGGTGTCGGGCGTAAAGAATAGCACCATCCCATATCTACCCGTGAGTGTCGCAAGAGGCGACTAAGGGACGTACCAGAGAATGGGCAGCAGCATTCTACTGTGCTTTGTTATGACCTTACTGCGCTTGCCAACCCGTCTGCCAAGCGTGGCGATTATGGCAAACCTTCCCAAATGGAAATGAGCGCACAAAAATGACCCCTAGTACCCCTCAACTACGGTAGCGGTCGAGGCAGCGGCGTGGCAAGGTAAAGGTCCGGCTACCTAAAAGTAACGGAACTCGAAGAGGAATTGAGCACGTTGCGATAGAGTATTGTGGAATTATTTGAGGTCCGAAGAGAGGGGGAGGACACGATAATCCTGAAATCCGACTCTACTTCCGAGAGGGTTACCGGCAGTCCCAGGGTGGTGTTGGGATTATCGTCCACAAGTCCCTCATGAATAACGTGGTGAAGATCGAGAGTGTGTCGACCAGGGTGGTGTACCTTATACTCAGAATATCCTCAAGATGTGTGCTGAAGGTCATACAGGTCTACGCGCCGACCTCGGGACACCACGCCGACGATGAAGTCCCAGACCATGCATGAGGATATTTATAAAACCACACACTGCTCGCAGAACGAATGACGGATGAGGCCGAAAGTTCTGGAGTGGCGACTGCGAACTGGAAGACGTTGCGTTGGAAGGCCTCCCACTAGGTGGGCCGATGACCTGGTGAAGGTTGCGGGGATCCGTTGGATGCGAGATGCACGGGACCGGTCAATGTGGCGACACTTGGGGGAGACCTATGTCCAGCAGTGGACGTCTTTCGGCTAAAATAATCATAATCCTCAGCCTATTATGTTCCCACTGCAGGGACTCAGGCCTCCTCTCTGGGAGAGGGATGGGCTATAATCCACCACGCGTTCCCAGTGCGGGATGGTAGATGTCACAGATCTTAGAATTTTTTGGTTCTAAGATATGCCGGTTTCCTCGCGATATTTTCCTTCACCGTTTTGAGAGCAGTGGTGTTGAAATAAATTACACAAAGTAATGTGCCTGCCTGGGTTCGAGTCCCACGACTTACTGTTCGTAAGTCGAGGCAGCCACTGGGCCACCACAGCTCTGATGAAATAATGATGATTAGAAATCACACAGAAACACATCGCCGCCATTTTCAAAACTTCGTTGGCCCTGCTCGTGCTTGGGACGATGTCATCGTAGAAAGTACGAATACTTTTTGAGTGTATTGCTCATAAACACACAAACATCGTAACGGATTTGGGTCTACCTTTTTTAGCAGAATTTTTATACCCGAATTTTGTTTTGCATAACAGTGGATGGCAGAAAGTTCATTTCACAGAAAATCATTTGGCATACACTCATTTACCATAAATTCAAAACGCATAATTTTGTAAGTCAGAATCATCTTTGAGCATAAACTTCATTTCCAGAACCATCATTTCGCCGAAAATTCATAATCAGAATCGTCTTTTGGCACGCATTTCATTTCATACACACGTGTAACATGCAATAATAATAATAACTTTTATTATTAATCATTATTATCAGCTCACCCCGGCTATAATTTCTAGCTGAGAACATTAAATGTATGTCAAAAATAATAATAATGACGTCACTCATACATGCAACGCATGTACTCCATGACGCGCGCTCGCTTCGCTCGCATATTAAATAACACTAATATCTTCTGTCCCCGAAGTGCCGGGCCTCCGCCGGCCTCCTTCGTCGGCCTAAGGCCCGGTGCCCATGTCGCCCATAAAGGATACTTTCGCGAGACGGTCGTTATACCGTATAAAAATCTACCAAATAAAATTCTGCCATCTTAAAAGTATGCCTTTGAAAATTCGGTTATTTAAACATTCTGCGAAATGAGTATTCTGCTAAATAATTGATCTGCCATAAACACATTCGTTCAAAGAAGAATATGCCAAGTGTGGTATGCCAAATAAATTTCGGAGCATCAAGTTTCTGCCAGATAGATGGTACCCAACGGATTTTAATGCAGTTTTCAGCAATAGACAAAAGTGATTCAAGGGGAAGTTTTATATTCCGCACATTGCACCCTTGCAAAGCCGGGGCGGGTCACTAGCACTACTAAAAAATAAAATAAAAAAATAATTTCTTTATAGGTGAATAATTTTTATCTCCAATTATTCACACAGTAAACGTGAATAATTAGAGATAAAAACAAATTGGATTTAAAAAAAAAACTGGCCAAGTGTGAGTCGGACTCGCACAGGAAGGGTTCCGTACCATCGTAGGAGCCACCTTTAATTTGTATTATTTTTTGTTAAAGCGGCAACAAAAATACACATTTTTTGATAAGTTTGTTTTTCATAGTAACTGTATGAATGACAAAGTTATATTTGCGGTTTTTTAAATGTGCTATATCTCAAAAACGGCTAACTTCATCTCGTTCAAACTAATCTTGGTTGGAATTTTTCATTGCGATCTACAGCATATATTTTTTTATCTATAATATGTATGTATTTAGAAATATATAAGTATGTTTATCAGTTGTCTAGTACCCATAACACAAGCTCTGCTTAGCTTGGGACTAGATGGCGTTGTGTGATAGTTGTGGAATATTATTATTATTATTATTATATATTTTTTTAGAGTTTTCACTCTCTTAGTTTAAAAGTTAGAGGGGGTGGGGACACATTTTAGCACTTTGAAACTGTCTATCTTTCAAACGATTTACATTGAGAAAAAATGATCTTTGAAACATCACGGTCATTTTAAAAGACCTATCAATAGACACCTCACCCAATCACCCAAGTATGTCCGATGAAAAAAAATAAAAAATATATTTTCTCTCTTTATCGGTGAATAACTTTTTTTCCCCAGTATTCACACATATACTGTTATGGAATAAAATGATCAATTTTTTACGCTCTTTCATTTGATATATAGGAGAAAGTGTTACAAGGGACATTTCGCCCCTTCTTCTTTGTATGAAATAATGCTGCCTACTTACCATACCAACTTCAAATGCTTTGAACACTAAGTTCCGGCAAGATTAGACCTGGCAGACCTTTTGATCCTCTATCGAGGGCATCTTGGCTATTATTTGGCGTAGGTTCCATCAGGGTACTCGATGAGGTAGGTTCATGGTGCTGGAGGGGCCATATTTTAGAGGTCTGCCAAGTACTTCCGGCAGAGTGCGCAATGGCAGACCTACTTTTTTTTAGGTAATTAATCAATGGTTAACTGTTGCCAGCACTTTAATTCGGGTACCTTGTGACGTAATTTTCACCAAAAAAATACGACAAAAAATATGAATTTTTTCCATGACCCGGCAGGATCGGCACTGGCAGACCTGATTTTTTTTACGTGTTTAAGTGTCGGTTAACGATCTAAAGATAGCCTATTGGGGTACCTGATGAGGTAGGTATTTTTGCAGCCGGCTCTCCCTCTAAAAGAGGAGCGGGAGTGCAACGAATTCGTTACGGACACACAACGAACAGGCCGCGCATGCGCAGCGAATTCGTTGCGTACGCGCAAAGAATTCGCCACGCGTCCGCGACGTTTTCGCTGCGCAGCTGCGGCGTGATCGCGACGCATTCGCTGCGCGTCCGCTCCGCCCCGCATTCGCTTCCAAACCGCTAGTGTGATAAGGCCCTAAGTCCGCCTATGTAACAATTTTGTGCATGAAGTTTAATTAAATTAATAAGAAGTCTATAAATAAATACTTCTAACAATACGATCTTTTTTAGGTAATTGCAGTGTCAATCGAACAGATCTATTATCAAGTGTTTATCACTTACTTTATGTATCTTCTGGACATGTGGATAATGGCTGTGGCGATCAACTTAGCTATGAATAAATACCGCGTTTATTACCAGTACGAGTATAATGTACAATCTATGATGCATTATTGGAAAGACAATGGCATATGTCAATCTCTTACCACACTTGTTAAAAGCTACACCGATCACGTGTGGAATAGGCAAAAAGGTACCTACCTTCAGTTTGAGCGAACAAAGTATGCGTTTCAGTAGTCTTCGTGTTATAAACTAACATGAACTTTGCGCCGCCAGGTAGGTTTGGCAAAGCGCAGAAGTACAAAATTCAGAAGATTTAAATTTTGTACTTCTGCGCTTTGTAATAGTGCACATATCATTTAGCATTTTTATAAATATTTTTCTTCTGATGGATGGGTTACTCCGGTTGCAAGTCGTACCTTGTCTGTAACACAAAATATTTTATTGGCTCTGCATACATAAGTATGAACTTTTTGACTGTAACAGCTATATATTGAGTTATCAACATCTTGCAGAGCAGTGATGGCCCAGTGGCGGTGGCCCCGACTTACGAACAGTAAGTGGTGGGTTCGAACCCAGCCAGGCGCATTACTTTGTGTAATTTATTTCATCATTGCTGCTCTCAAAACGGTGAAGAAAAACATCGTGAGGAAACCGGCGTATCTTAGAACCAACAAATTCGATGACATGTGACATCTGCCAACCCGCACTGGGCCCGCGTGGTGGATTATAGCCCATTCCTTTCTTAGAGAGGAGGTCTGAGTCCCTGCTGTGGGAACATTATAGGTTGTTGATGATGATGATGATGATGATCTACATCTTAACATCGCTTCGTATTTTCGAAGATAAATGGTAATTGTCGAAAGTTCGAAACGCATTCTTTAGATGAGAAATCTTTAATAACTGTTATTATTAACGCATTTTTTTAATGAACAACTACAATTAGACAGTATTGGTATAATAGTAGACAAGTAGAGACTCGGGTAAATCATCAATTTTGTTTAAAAAATTTGTTAATATAATTTCCAGAGTTCCGTAAGTAAATACTAAGACAGAAATTTCTCTCTGCAGGGGATTGGCTTCCCGAAGTAGTGTACAAAGGACCCCCTTGTTTACGCCAGGACCTATTTACCGCATTATACGTACATCATTTGGAGGCTACGCCGACGTTTCGCCAACTTCCTGATTATTTCAAAAGGCAATTGTGTGCAAGATTTTCCAGAGTGGTCATATTTCCAGGTTATTTCAATTCCTATACCAATACGATTTTTAGCTCGTGTGATTTGCGAGCAAGATACCCGCTCTCTGAATAAGTTCGGTGTAGGATATCATTATAGAAACCAACAGTAATAACAATATCCTACTTCTGATGCTCCCAGTTTTTGTACTTATATGCCTTTTCACTCCAATGGTCAGATCATCTTGAATGTTGTCTATGGCGAAAGTGGTTCGCTAATTATTTCTATGCGTAATAAACTACTTTCAATAACTACTAGAGACATTGGGTTTATCCGGCTCGAAGGACTAAAGTTGATCTATACAATTTCTAGGCAAATGCATTGTTCGAGAAGGAGATATATTCAACACCACTTACTTTATTCATGAAGGTGAAGTTGAGAAGTGGTATACTGATTCATCGTAAGTAATTTGTTCGTATTTCTAAAGCCCTTACTTATGTCAATTAAGAACCTCTAACCATACCAGAATTCACTCCTCAGTCCTTCTATTATTTCTTTGGTCTCTCCCTACTTTTGTAACTATGCACACATTGCACACTTTCTGCCGCACTCAGAGATATTTAATGATTACTTAAGCCGTCCTTTAGTAAAAAATTGTCATACAAAACCTTCACGAAACTGTCTAACTAAATATTTACTAAGTGATGGCTTAAGTAATCATTAAACCTTTCTGAGTGCGGCAGTTTAAGTGTTTGTTTGTTAAGTGAGAGAAGGTGGTGGGATTTTTAAAATATTGACCTACAATCGCACAAGATCGCGAAAAGTGGACCGTTGCCCTGCAGTGCAACAATATAGGCTTTATAATATGTAGTAATATTGCAAGAGTTTGTTACATAGTTTTGAGTGTTCTAGACTTACCTAATAATACTTATTTTTCAGTGGTGAAGGTCAACTGGTATCAGTGTTGTATACCAATGGCTATTTTGGGTGTGTTTCTGGGTTGTTTCCCAATGAGTGTTATCGATATTCATACTACACAAGGACGGTTAGTATTGTTAACCATTAACCATTGTTAACCATTTAAAAAGTTTTTTACAAACCTTTTTAAACTGGATGCATTACGCAATAAAACACATTAGTTCTAATTATTAACTTGTTTAGTAGTTTAGTATACTAAACTCGTTGCCGAGAAGTCAACACTCTAGTAAAGGACATCTCGACAAACAAAATATGTAATTGCAACCAGGTCATTTTACCTTTTAGGACATCGCTGGTTATCTCTTACACATTTTTAGTTGTTGTACATACCGATAGAACGTTTTACTTGGAAAACTAATTTGGTACCAAAACATTCGAAGACATGTGACATCTACCAATCCGCATTGGGCCCGCGTGGTAGATTATAGCCCATTACCTCTCAAAGAGAGGAGGCCTGTGTCCCAGCAGTGGGCACATTAATAGGCTGTTGATGAATATCCCCCCGTAGTCTTGACTTGTCTTGGTTGATGGTAATTAATGGTAAGTTCATTACCATTACTAAAGGACAGGTTTTATGTTACCTATGTGTTATTATCCCACTGAACAAAAAGCGAAGACAAGGTCGACCACAAATGAGATGGAGCGACGATATTATAAAAGTAGTAGGCAAAATTTGGAGTAGAGCAGCTAGAGATAGAATAGCATGGAAACGAATGGAGGAGGCTTTCACCGCTCTTGCTAGTGGTCCTTGTACAGTCGAACAAGCTAATAAGTATACAGCCAGATAACTTGTATTTACTTTTAAGATTATACAGATACATTTAGAGACAAATTTCAAACGATATAGCGTTTGACATCAGTCGCTTAATGCAAAACACTTGATAAAACTCAATAACAATCAATATTTTTAGTGTTATAGAATTATAAAGATCTCTACCCTGTATACTTATTAGCTTGTTCGACCGTACATAAAATACCAAATAACTGTAAATAGAAATCAAGAAACATAATATTACTAACATTAAATAAGTCAAACTTGTAACACTAACCACTAACCTATGTCAAAATTGTATGAAGGAAAAATAAAGCTATGATTTTTTTATTTTTTTTTATGTGTTATTACTTCATCATCATCATCATCATCATCATCATCATCCACAGCCCGAACTCACCCACTGCTGGGTATAGGCCTCTCTTTGTGCCAATCTCCACGGTCCTGTGCCAGCCTCATCTAGGTTTTACCCCAGATAGATAGGTAGACGACATAGTTATTACTAATTATAAAATATTATGCAGGTCGTGGATCTAATGTTTCTCAGTCTGCCTGCATGGGAAGACTTGCTCGAGAGTTACCCGGACATAAAGACTAAGCTGTACGAAGTCACAATACAATTGATCCGAAACGCGAATACCATGTTAGTACGCCTCTGTTTTTATTGTACTTGGAAACTAATGGTATGCAGTTCAAGGTCTGTATCTGCATTGTTTGAATAAGAATCTGCATTATCATACTTAATGAGTGACCACGCTAACTGATGATGATGAGGAATTGGTGTGAGCCGATCACTTATTCATACTATGGGCATTGTCCAATATATCTAACCTAAGAAAGTGATTAGAATATTTTGAAATTCAATGGTAATGATCTAGACGCGTACTATGAGGGCTGGTTCGAGGCGGCAAAGAACAAGAGCTCTTGGAAAGAATTGGGAGAGGCCTTTGCCCAGCAGTGGGGCAGTGCAGGCTAATTAACAAAAAAAAAAAAAATCGTTACTTTATTTTTAGGTCTGATGAGGCCACCGCTAAAGATTCTGTTTCAGCTCATTCAACGGTAACATTTTATGTGAGTAACACTAATATTAATTTATTTTTTACTTACATGAAGCTAAGGTCTGAAACGCGCTAGAACTGCGCGTTCGTAAATCGTGCGGTTCGGATCCGCGAAAACTATGTTATGAATTCAGACAATAGCGATTACTAAGCGCTTGACGTACGCAGATAGCGTCAGTTTAAAAGAATTCAACAACGAACTATTAGAATTATTTTGGTTTCTCATGATATAAACTAATAAACACGCAAAAAATCCAGAAAAAAATAAGGTTAGCGTGATAAACAACAAAAGAAAAATAAAAAAGATTTTTTTCATAATTTGTAAGTGGAGTCATTATGGAAATATCTTAAAAAGTACCCCACTCCAAACTTATCTCTGTTAATATCATTTTTAATAAATAGGCAATATTCTTCTATTTCCAGTAGGTAAGCGTCAGACGATTCTCTCAAGCTGCCTTCTGCTGAAAACAGTTAAATGCTTCTTTACGACAGTTTAATGTTTTATTTGCTTTGATCACTTTTGTTTAGTTGGGTGCTAACCGATACTCTCTATATAGGTACATATTTAGCAAACCAAAATTAATTAATTAATAGTTATTATAATATAGTAATGTTTGTATTGATGTTTGTTGACTTGAGATAATTAAAAGTATTCTTGAACTTGAATATTCCAGTGATTTTATTTTGTACCATATTTGTTTTAGTAATGTAGTATAATTTTATTTATAAGCACTTCTACAATTTCATACAACACACTCTTTCGTCTCCCGAGTTTAACGACCATAAAAGCTATTTTTTACGTTTGAAAGTCACTTCATAACGCATTTCAAATATGCAGAATATGAAAGGTAATTTAAGTGTTAATCTATTCGAATACACAGACATACTACAGACGAGTACTGTCCATCAAGGGGGACACGCCAGTGTTAATATAATTCCAATGAATAACTATTTCATGAAAAATCAATTCAATAGGGTTAAATGAACTCAGAGGGTGGTTGATTGATGATTTTAAGGGTCTTATCATTAGAACTCTATTAAACCATATTTGTTATGGTCGCGAATCAACATAGAACCTGAAATTGACCTGCATTGCAAAAACCGTATTTGAATTTCGTGGCCTACCATCTCATCCACCTTTAATAATCATTAAAATGCACCTTAGTTATATTTTCAGTTTTTTTTTTAACCCAACCCAGAAGAAGGAGCTAAACAATTTGTGATAATTTGCCTTTGAATATCTTATCCAAATAACATTGTCCTATTATCACCTTTTTATTAACGTTAGGGAGAGAGAAGCACGCTTTTTATGGTGCCATTTACACCACCTCTCGGGTAATTTTTTTTTTGTTGAAAGAAATTTACGCACGATAGGCTGAAATAGAATTAAATGTTTAATCTTGCCAAAGCTATTTCTCGAATGGTTTTTCGCAAATGGTTTTTAATCTAGAACCAAATCGCTTGAAACCTGATTATGTGCTAAATTACAGCTGTACGTGTTTAAGAAGGTACTTTTTGCGAAGAAATATTTCGACTTTAGCGAAGAAATAACACTCGTAGCATTTAAATGTGTCTCAGGTAAAATGATTGTAGGAAGCACAGCCAGTCAGCCATAGACGACACACACAGCTTTAAGGAATTAAGTTATAACTGTCTCAAAAATCTGCGCTCATGCCGAAAGCATGTCGTTACACAAATAAACAGAATATATGTCATTTTACACAAATACAACGAACATTTTGTAAAATTCTCAGTATAAAGGCGGTCTATCACACCGTTGTTGTAAAAAAGTAAAACAAACTTACTTACTTACTTACTTATACAAGGTTAAAAAATCAGTTTAAATAATGCCCAAAAACACTGTCGAATTTTAGTGTGTAATTGTCGATTACAAATTCCAATTTTCAGTTATTGAGCCAGATTGTTATAATTCATTGTTTACGAGGTCTTAGCTTCCGTACGATTTTTCGAGTGAACACAGAAAACCAGCACTGTTCTGTGGGTCCCCCACAGTGTAGGGCGTAGTTAACTACAATTTTGTAATCTGGTTACTAACTACGATTAAAAGTAGTTAACTACATGTAGTTAAGTTACTTGTAATCATAACTACATGTAGTTAACAACTTTTAATCAAACTACATTAAGTAGTTGTTAGTTTGATTGCAGCAATCGAGTAGTTGTAACTACTGATTATTTTTAGTTTTACGAACTTATATTTTGCAATGAAATAAACATGTAATGTGTAGTAGGTAATATAAATTTTATATGTTTTGGAATAAGGCTGCATAAAAAATAACAGCTTATTGCACATACCTATGATTATTTTTATGAATAAACAAATGCAAGGATTAAAGTCGTAGATATTATGCGAATTTTTCACTGCAACATTCGAAAAATACGGAAAAAAACAAATTGAAACTTTCGGCATTTGCAACGCTACATCATTTTAAATGTAGTTATAAAAAGTAATCACGTAATCGTGATTGCAACTACAATTTGTAGTTAGTAGTTAAAATTTTTAACAACATTTTTCGATTACTTTATGTAGTTAGTAGTTATGATTGCTAACTACTTTTTGTAGTCGTAGTTAATAATCAGTAGTTAGATTACATTTTGCCCAATACTGGCCCCCCATAGCATGTAGAGTGGTAACCTGCTTGTCGCAGTCACGACGTGCAAACTGTTAACTTTTTTATTCTCCTCCTGTTTTATTTATAACTATGTATTTGTTGCATGTTTATTGTCTTTTGTCACTATGCATGTACGGCATGTATTTGCAACAAATAAATATTTGTTTATTTCTTTCTGTTTTAATTCAGGAAAACAACACTTTTACTCATCACATTATCATCGTGCTACGGTGTAACAGAAGTCCTCTGTGTTTTGTCATACTCAGGTCTGTCGCAACATACACACTCCACTGAACAAATTGTGTGTTGGTTCGCATTTATTTTACGTTCCCACGGTAATGTTCTCATACCGCCTCTGTATTTGCGCAGATTTCAACTTGAAACAAAACATAAGTTGCTACCTACTGTAAAACATGCAGCAACATTTTGTGAATTCTGGCTGAAAATTAAAATAACTTTTTTAATCAAGTTGTTTATAAACTGATGAGTTTGCCCCCATGATCTTCCAAGCCTTTTATTAACTATGTTGGGGTCTGTGTTGTCTAACTAAATGCAACTGAATACCAAAATCCCATAAAGGACATCCTTTCAATAGGTTGATATTGATCAATAATATGTGAAACACGATAATTGACAAAACGTTCACTTTTATAATTCACAAATGAAATTAACTCCACCCGCATCTTGAAGTGTTTCACGTTTCATTATAATTCAAGGGTCTGGTGGTAACAATATCTCAGTTGTCTGAAACTGCGAGGGGTGAAGATCTTCCTTAAAAGCAATTCCACTTTGTGAATTTTTCATCGCATTATGGTAGCTATAAAAGTCGTGGATATTTTATTATCACCGCTTTATGGGCGGTAAGGTTAATAAAAGGTATTATTCCAATTACAACTTCATTTTTTTCTTTCAATTTTCATTCGTGTGAGTCGTCGGTTGGAGTCATACGTTTTTTTATGTGGCAGGGTTATTTGCCGACTTTTGAATTCTGTTTTTTCTTTCTGAACTGAATACAAAATCTTTTATCATTTCTACAGGTGTTGTAGAAAAGCTCAAGGCAAATTTAAGTCACATTATAATGCAGAAACTCACCATACGGCGAAGTACAGAGATCCCATCAACTTCCTAATTTTCTTTAGTAGAAACGCATCGTCTGTTGAGTTTTACAGCACAAGTTTTAAAACCTACTAAACAAGTTGAAAACTCCTCGTTTCATCACACACAACCGTTTGAACTGAGCACTAAATCGTGAAATAGGTATCTTTGAATCACGTGTAAGTTCCGCTAAGTAGTAAAAGATTTTGCTGAAGCGGTAAACTTTGAGTGCTCTAACTTTGCCGTTAGTCATTCATTACGGACGTGTTAACAGTAGTTATATTTTGCTTTAGAGTCTTCTTCTAAAGCATTTATAGCCCAATGGCTTCGATCAATAATGTACTAGATTCCCGATAAGCGCTTCAAAAACGGCCCGAAATATAAGACCACAAACGTATTTGTGGTCTTATTTCAAATCAGTATGGTCCAATCATAGCCAACATAAAGACGTCAAAATACCGCAGTATGCGTTCAAAAACTGCGTAAATAACCACCGTAACACCAAGGTTTTGGAAGAAATATCTTTTTTTCGGTAATTTAATATCATTATGTGCTTTTTCATAATATTTAAACATAATTAAACTGTAAATATAATTAAATCAGCGAATATTATAATTGTTTGGCCAATGTTTGTTACAACGCACCAACTATTGTATCATGTTCTTGAACAGGGAACGCTAGTTCCGCAATAGTTTAAGCACGACATTGTACACAAAATGCTTTTAACCGTATTGCTTAGAATTTAAGTTTCATTTTAGAATGAATATTTTTGTACTGATGACTTTTTACTTTGGAGCGACATTTAAAATGTTTTGCTTCTAATCTTTCTCCGATGAAAGGGCTTAAATAAATATACTTTACAATGATAATTAAACGTTATGTTTAAGTGTTAAGGTTTACAATCATCTGAAGTTGTTAACAATATTGAACTTTTTTCTAAGATGCTATGTAGATGTTTACGTGTGTGCAAACGTGGCCACTTTAGCGACTTAGTTTTGTTCCTGATGCTTAATCTAGTACTATTATTGATCGAAGCCCAATGGTGAATCGGTTTAATTTGTGGTCAAATATTAATGATTACCTATTCTTATTGGTAGTCAGTTTAGAAATTATGAAAGTTATCAACCAACAGAAACAACATCACATTATTAATTACAGTGTCAAAGACTACATTCGATCTTTGTCTGTGAAGAACCTCAGAGTGGTAGACATGTATCTATTCCTCCACGTTTCTTGTCATACCTCAGTATCTATAATACCTACTATGCGATAAAATAAATGTAAATTTTCTATAAAATTTATAATTCAACTCACGCCACGCTGCCCAGCAACGCGGCTAACCTGGGAGCCTGGAGTTTCTACCCCCACCCTCAAATACATGGAAACGTCAGACTTGTCACACCTTCACTCATATCACAGTATTGAGTAGATATGCAAAACACTGCAATATCTAATTTCACCGAGCAATATACGAAGCTATCCGATAAAACCATCCGAAGAATTTAATAAAGTAACTATTTCGGCGAACATTCTACAACAACTTTATACGTAGATTTTTTAATCATAGCTCATTACATTGTTATTTTAGTGAACTTAACAAGTTATTGGACATTATGAAGTAAAATATTAAATATTTTAATCAAAAAACTTCTTTTTTAAATCTGATATAAAACTATAGACTTTGAGTGGTTTTCTTAATTATTCTGGGAGTACCTAAGAGGTATTCTAATCTGATGAAAATGAAATTGTGAATAGTTGCTTAAACACAAATATTGAGGGCATACAATTAAAAGTATGGCTTAAATATAACTCACCTAGGTATGTAGGTAGCTAGGTAGATTTTACATAAACATGATTCGTACCTTTTACCAAACTCGAGTGCCTCTTGCAAAATTAAACGAGAGCAGTGGAGGGTATCACAGAAAGTCCTTGCACCGAGATTGAGTGCAATCTGCCACAAAGCATGTGTGACAAGGAGTGAAGCTATAACTACACGTAACTACGTAAAGTATAGTTAAGCTCAGGGCACAAAGATGGAACTACGCTGACTCAGTGTAAGAGCATTTGCATTTGTTTTTTTTTAATCTAAGGAAAGTTGGAAAGGAATGGTTCCTTGACAAAAGTTTAAGCAGATTCTTCACTGTCATTTTATTTATAGACAATATTTAGCTTGCCCAATATTTAAAAAAATACAAATATAACGTCTTAATTGACTTGCAGGAAGACTTTATTAAATAAATAACTATCATGATATTAAATGAACACGGATGAAATGCGAGCGCTTACGAGGGGTTCCAAAAATGTGTTATGTCATGCACCCGGCCGCATAAAGAATGAAGAAACGAGATATCGGCCAGGTTGGAATGAGTAGGTCAGAATAATAATGAGGTTGAACGCATTAATAAACGGAGAATAGGATGAAAACAACTGGGGTTACCGTGTGCTAAAGAAGCCATAGAAACAATAGTTATTAGTGGTGTTAGTTATGAGAAAGAGTGATTTAAATAGACCTATAATATATACTGTACGATTGAAACTTATCAGAAGACTAAAACTTGTCACTAAGATGCACTTCTTAGTTCTGGGTCGGCTTCCAGTCTAACCGGATAAAGTTGAATACCAGTATTTTACAAGGAGCGACTGCCTATCTAACCTTCCATCCACAGCCCAGTGAGTAATGGATAATACGATACCCTTTGGTAAGACTGGGTGTCATGTTTTCAGGCCACTGCCTGCATAAGGCCTATATTATATGGCAGCCGGGATCAACAGCTTAACGTGTTTCCGAGGCACGTAGGAAACTCGGTATGTAACGGGTGCTCCATGAACGAAGATGAAGATGTACCCGAGCGGCATTTGCCTATTATTAAGCCATAAGCATTTCATAGTTAACTACAAAACCTTAAAAACCAGTCATTTTAGAGGCAGCTAACAACGCCAAAGAAAAATTGCGTGCAATTGAAAACTTTGCCGTTGATTCACAATCTACACCCTTAGATCATTTCTACATTAGCATTATTCATGAGAGCCAATCAGAAAAGTAGAAAAAAGGGCAAAAGAATTTTCAGTGTACTCCAAGCTTTAATTTTGCTTCAGTCTTGTAGATTCTAATCTTGTAACAAGGTTAGGTGTATTGAGTTCTTAATAGCACCAAGAACTCTTGATAACCTACCTATTTTATATTCTACCTACACGAGAATATGGTGAATACACTTGCAGGCTAAAATATCATGAAAAGTTACTTATAATTAGATGTTGACTTATGATATTTCAGATGAAACTTTACCGCGATGAGTTTTAAATTAAAAAGTTTGGTTTTTGTTATTTTAATTATTCAGTAGTCTTGAAAGTTTGTTTGAGTACTTACGCGTGTAATTCAGCATTTATTAATATTGTTTTATCATAATTTCAGTAAGTTTTTCGAAATGTTTAATGTTTCTGAGGAATTTGTAATTACTGTTTTCACTTCTCTCGCTCTAAAATTCGTCTTTATGTCGTGCGTAGGCGACATAAAGTCGCGTTTTATGCTCTAGAGCATAAAGTAAAATCTTCGTCGAAGACCAAGGTAATCGGCACAGGTAATCGGCCCAACAGCCACACGAACAACTTCAACTTCATAGAATAACCTCTTTAATTCGTTTCGTTAGTATTCTAAGAACAAGGGATTACTGCTTTTCATTACGAATACAAGGAAAGTTGATGGGAATAGGCTTCCCCAATTACCTAAATCGCTTGATGGCAATAGGCTTGCTCTTAATTAGGTTGTTTGATGGCAATAGGCTTGCTCCTAATTACATCATTTGATGGGAATAGGCTTAATCTTAATTACATTGATTGATGGCAATAGGCTTGCTCTCAATTACCTAAATCAGTGGATGGCAATAGGCTTGCTCCTAATTACATCGGTTGATGGCAATAGGCTTGCTCCTAATAATATTGGTTGATGGCAATAGGCTTTTCCTAATTACATCGGTTGATGGCAATAGGCTTGGACCCAATTACATCAGTTGATGGCAATAGGCTTGCTCAAAATGTTTTGATAACTGAGCAGTATGAGTAACGACATAAGTCAGGTGTTATGTCAAGTTTCCTACTGAAAAAAAACTGGATATTTACCATATTTGAAATATGTTTTGAGTTCTCGATATTTCGGCGCTGTTGCAAGCACCATGATCATGGATATACACACACAAAACATGACATGGTCATTTCATGTTAGTGACCATGACAAAAACTTATATTACGAACCTATAGCAATCAACTAATCACCATTCAGTCACACCTATACGAGTTTAAATACTTCCTGAAAACATACAAATAAAAACATTTCCCTAAATGGTGTGCAACAGGAAAGGAAATTGGAATCATTAGAAAAACACCAAACTACCGTCTTTTCCCAGAAGTTCGGCTGGAAATTTTCAAATGGCTAAAGTTTTCAGACGGGCTCCTAAACTAATTGTGTGCGGAACCACAAAAATGATTGCCGTGTCCTTAATGAGTATTTCACGTGGTTTGGGAAGCTTTCCAGTTAAACTGTAATGAGCGATAATGTATGGCAATGTTTCAGTTTGCTTTTATCATTATGATTTGGGTGGGGTTTTAGTGCTAGCGAATTTTTACTCAATCATCTATCAAATTGATAGATGAGTTTATAAAAAAGTTGCAAGTTTATCAGAAATTTTGATAAAATTTTACTATGCTTTCGACTTTATTGGTTTGCTGAACGCAACCAGATTCTCAATAAAATTATTATTGAAAATTTGAAGTTGATATTATGTAAAACTCTACTTTAGTATCGACAAGCTGCTTACAGCTACCACAAGAGTAGAAAGTCTACTTATGGGCAGCTATAGCGACTTCTACTAATTTAACTTTCTATGTCAAAATGTTTAACCTACTCTCAATTTAGAAACCATGTGTTGAAATCCTATTTACTTTAAACAAATTACGTATTTAAAACACAATTTTACTTTTCTATGCTTTGTTTATTTGTGTACGAGTATTTTTTTTTGTTGTGTGTGTTTGACGTCATCATATATTATTTAAGAAGTTCATAAATAAAATAAATCATCTAGGAAACAGATAGTTGAACGTTATTGAAAGATGGTCTATTATAAATTTCCACTGACAATATTAGCCTAATCCTATTACTTATTTAACCTCTCAATATTATTTATACTACTGAACTATCCGCTAACAGTGTGACAGTAGGTGAAGGAAATAGTTTAAAACTTTCTTGTGTTCTGAATGACAGTTACTGAAATCGTAACTTCGGAAACTGGTGGTTAATTCAGTTCTTTTTATGTTCACTATAATTATCAACAAAAGTCAGTAAAGGCGCGCTGCCTTCGAAATGGTGAAGTGTGTGTTTTTTTTTAACATTACCTCACTCAAGCAATTTGTCAAGTATCATGCGTGCATTAACAAACAATTAAACTCATATACACAAACAGCCAAACCCGGAACAACTACCTGTAGGCCATACAAATATTTGTTCCGGGATCACCGCGATACGCAGCGTAGCAGCAATTGCTATGCCATTACGCCAACCGTCGTTTTTTATAATATTATTTATTTATGTACACACAAAATACAAAAAATATAAAAAAAATAGAAGAGATTTTAGAGATATTAGATCCAATTTTAGAGAAAAAAGTTCACCAGCATTCCATTTCTCAGTTCAACTGAACAGAACACCTATACAAATGCGACTAACATCGAGACACGTACATGTGCCAACTTGTTTCGTTGAATTTAATACGGAACAAGACGGCACGTGTGTAGCAACACAAATTACATGTGTTTGCAGACTTATTTTATTTCGTGTCGCCTTCGGGACATGTGAGGCGTAAATCAATTTTTGTCTTAGGTGTGATTTTTTTGTGAGTTTACAATATTTAAAGTAACCAGTCCAATATACACATGAAACAATACATGAAATAATTGTATCGTAGGTATTTTAATACACTTTATAGTCGATACTCATATTTTGTATCAGTGCGATCTTATAAAAATAATAACATTCCTTATGTTCATTCTTTGTAAAATAGCAGATTTAAAATAAGTTTGCCACAAAATAAAATCAAGTCACAATTTAAAACAAAAGTAGTTACTTTTGTTTTACTTAGCGCAAAGGACCAAATTTTTATTGGAAAAATCATTTAGTATCATAAATGCATGACTTTAACAAACATTGCAAAGCATCTGCAATCAAAGCGTCTTTTGCGCGGCGCCTGACGAAGCCGTGGAGATAACGAAGTATTGAACCAGTAAATTTTAATAGTAACATCGACATGAATAAGGAGAATATCATGCTAACATTTTCTGTAGAAAATGCAAACATGGGCTACGAACGGCGCGTAGCCCTGCTACGTGGGCGTAGCACGCCTACGCATCCGTCGTAGCACGGACTCTACGTCAGCTGCATAACTAAATTCAAACAATGCAGTCTTGCTCAATAATAACAGTTTTTTGAAAACGTTTTGTTCTATACTAATTTTATTGTGCGTGTAAATTATTATGCTGTGTTATTAAAATGTGACGATACTACGTTACAATATGTTGTCGATAAAAAGGTTAACTTTCCACACTTGGTTATAGTGACAGGCGACTAAACTTTAATAATCATACAATTCCATTACAATACAACTAACTGAAACCTATGTATGCAATACATAAACTTTATAATCTCAATCGTCCTTTCACCACTTTCCATACCTAATTTTATATTTGAATTTTTTTTATACTAGAATGACTTGAACCATCACCACCTAGTCAATTATTACGTTCTTTCTCATGTGAAAAAAACTAATAACCCCTCACGACTCGATGCACAAGTTAATAAAACGCAGATACTCGTTCGATACTATTGATAAAGTCAGTGCAGCACAGTTGATCGCTCCACCAGTCGAAAGGCCTGTAATTTGGCCGACTCCGTTTATTTTCCCTTAATATCGGATCTCAATCCCGTCTGATTGCAGCCTAGCAGTTTTTAAACGTTTCAAAAGGCGAGTTGAATAATTTTCACTGGGAGATGAAGCAGTAATTCAGTCTTTTCGATATGAAATGTTCAATTTCTTTTATACAGCGTGAAAAATGTCGGTGAGTGGAGTGAAATTATCTTATATATTGGTGATCTTAGCAAATTTTGTGCAAGGGTAATTTTTTTCTAGTAAGCCCCCGGCACTGCTGTGCCCCCCGATGATTTGTTTGCCTCAACTCACCAGTTGAACTTCAAACTGACAAAAATGCCAAAAACAACATAGTGTACCTAATAATGTAGTAGAAATAGTGAAGGCCCATGATGAGGATTAAAATAGGTACTTTATTTTTGAAGAAGAAAGGAATACTTGTTTCAATTTTGCGCCGTCTAACCGTCCTTTTTCCCATCCTGTACTTCGCTATAGGCTTTTGAATGAATGTGAAGATTCGTGAATATATTTTATGTTTCCAGCGCAGAATGTAAATTGCACGCTCATTTATTTATATTATGATCATCTTTTTTTATTAACTAGAATGTTTGGATGAACGCGATATGTATTTTTATTATCTCACATTTTAATCAAATGAATAGAGGGGTTTATAAGCTATTGCATCAATGAGGTTTTGCCACTGATACCTGATGCTCCTTCATGGCGTTCTCATTGATACAGAAGTCAGCTGCTAATTGCCATTAGCAAGGTGGCATGCGACTACGAAGAATATCAGACAAGAATTATTTTCTTGTTTTCTACTTTTAAGACCGCGATTTTGTTTGTAGTCGGGTTTTAGATTTTTGAACTTAATTTTTTTATTTGAATTTTATTTTTGTGTGTAGTTAAACTATAATATAATACATATTTGTAATGTGCTCGCCAAGACCTTTCATTTGATACCAAACTTGCTATGATCATCTCAATTTTATATTTTTTGAGGTAAGTTTTTGACATTTAAATTCCGTCATAAAAAGAATTTATAAAATTTATATAGCCTATGACACCCGGGCTATTCTTACGAATCTATTGACACCTAATTTATTAAAATCCGTTCAGTAGTTTAGGCGCTACGGTGGAACATAAATACATACATACATAGACTGCCAATATCATTACCCTTCCTTTTGGCTTCGCCGTAGTCGGGTAAAAAGCTGAAAAACAAAAAATAAGCACATCTATACTAATATTATAAAGCTGAAGAGTTTGTTTGTTTGATTGTTTGTTTGTTTGTTTGTTTGTTTGTTTGTTTGAACGCGGTAAACTCAGGAACTGCTGGTTGGAATTTTAAAATTCTTTTTGTGTTGGATAGTCCATTTATCGAGGAAGGCTATAGGCTATATAACATCACGCTACGGCTAATAGGAGCGGAGCATAAATGAAAAATGTTACAAAAACGGGAAAAGGTATTTCCTTTTTGAGAGCTTCCGCTGCGTGCGCTGCGAAAACGGTTTAAGTTACGCAAATATCATGTATGAAGGAATTGTTCCTCTTTAAAATTTCTAAAAAAAGTCCACGACAGCATATATCTATCTTTTAAGATTGACTCACTGTAACTTTTTTTACTATTAAACTGTTAGGTTAAAAATAATTATTTTTTGCGAAGCTTATTTAACCCATATGGTATTAATCTATATCTAAATAAATGTGTTTGTTAGAAGGAAAATTTAATATAGAATATTTGTGCCCTTTACTCTAAACAGTTTAAACAAATATCTTAGAAGATATCGCAATGTAAAAATATCCGCGCGGCAAAATAATTCGCGCGTCGCAATGTAGGGAGATTCTTTCCGGGAAATTCAAATTCAAAATATTTACTGCATCATAATGTTTACAAGTACCTACAGAGTGTTTTCGTATATGTATTTAACAGTAAGAGATACCTATAGTAATTCACACTTTAATATAATCTAAGCTAATCTAAACCATCTAAACTATTATAATAAAGAAGAAAGATAAGATTTTTTGTTTGTTACGATTTAGCTTAATTTATGTCGGATAGTCGATATATCGAGATAGGTTATAAGCTATATTTATGTGACGCAGACGAAGTTGCGTGGGTCAGCTAGTTTTAAATAAAACAAAACTTGGAAGCAGGCGGGGTCCATTCTATTTTCATTTTTTCTTTTCATAATTTAATATTCAAATGAACCCCGCCTGCTTCCAAGTTTTGTTTAATTTAAAATGTGCTTATTTTTTGTTTTTCAGCTTTTTCAGTCGGGTTTTTTAGTTTTTTAACTACTTTTTTTATTTCCAACTTTTTAGTTCTTTTGTGTTTGTTCTTTCGTTGGTCGCGTAAAATTCTTCGAAGATGATTTAACTTTTGTGCTTGTTTATAGGATTTGTCATTTTGAATTTCTTTTAAACATATAAGTGTTATATATTTTTGTAATCTCCTCTTAAAACCCTTTATTCTGATACCCTACTCGATGGTATTGGAAAAATTTTTTTTTTTGAACTCCGCTATTTGGCCCCATAAATCCGCAATTTTTCTTTGTTTTTTAATTTTAATGTAGCCTATAACACTCGCGCCATCAAGACAAATCTAACGACGTATATTTCATTCAAATCGGTTCATCCGTTTATGAGTTATGAGGGAACAAAGAAACGGACATACATACATACATACATACACGTCAAACACATAACCCTCCTTTTGGGCTTCGCCGCAGTCGGGTAGAAGTCATTAAATGTTCTGCTATTCATCGATAGATGGAAAAACTAAAAACACATAACCCTCCTTTTGGGCTTCGCCGCAGTCGGGTAAAAAGTATCACCACCGTGCCGATCGGAGTGGGGGGTGTTAGGTTATTTTCGTTATGGAATTTCTGGAATTGCATAAGTTGATAAAATGCTATGCAATAGCTTTATCGCGGCAGTCTCCGAGTGCCACACGTTTTTTTTTGTTTAATACTTGCATTAGTCCGCTGTGTTATCTATTTGAACATTTTGTTATTGGTTATCACCAATTAACCAATGTGAGGTCAACTTTCGTGTTATTCTTATTGATTATGTAACAGTTATAATCCTCTTAGCTGAAATAATGTAAAGAATCACACTTCACACTAATATTATAGGTGAAAGTTTGTGAGTGTGTGAGTGCTTAGTGTGTATGTTTGTTACTTCTTCAGACAAAAGCTAGGTACTGAACGGATTTGGATACAATTTGGTACACAGATAGTCTATAACCTGGATTATTACATAGTTTTTATTCCGATTTTATCTTCCTGTGGTATAATTTTCGAGTTGTAGCGGGTGAAGCCGCTGGCAACAGCTAGTAAGGTATAAATAAAACAATATGTAAATAATACGACGAATATTGTTTAAACCTGACGCGTCTTAGTATATTAGCCATGCCTAAACTGCATGACTTTCTTCTTGATCTTCTCCTTTTCTATTCGTATGGTTAGTGCCTAACCTGGTTTGCCTCTAACTTAAATTAACATGCAATCAAGAGATATGTCTGAGGCATGCTGGTTTTGTTTACCGAAACAAATGGTAATAAAACAATAAGCACAATGATGGCACGATTGGTACAGCACAATTCTTAAGACAGCCAATAGATGGAACACGAAACTTGACAAAAAATATGCGTAATATCTACCCAACATCCCCATCAACAAAAACACCTCACCATGGTGTTAGCAGCCCCTGGCGCCCAGTGTCACGTTTGCTACCCCTGCATAAATTCGTCTGCCTGACGGTAACAATGACAAATAACTGAGGACGTGAGTGCAAAGAGCACTGTTATGGGGAAAGTGAAATGTTTATTTTTATTTTCAACAGGTTAGGTATGTATTCCGGATATGGATGTGCGTTGTCTTTGTCCTTTTGTGTAAAGTATCGTGGCAGTGATCAAACTTGTGCGTTTCTCAGAAATTACATTTTCTCGACAATGTAATAGTTATAAGGTAACATACCTTTTAATATAGAACCATGTACGCACACGAGCATTAATATTTGTATACACGCAGCAATATTCAAATTTTATCGTGAAACAAAAATTTCTACTTAAATACGAGTATACGACCTATTTCGCAATAGTATGAGTTTAAAACAGCTATGTCCGTAACGCCATTAGGTAACAATCAATACAGTAGGAGAAAATCACTTTTCAAAGATGCTGCGTGTATATATATTATTATATCGTACACATCTTGCCACATCGTTCTCACATAATATACCATCACAACATGAATGATGTTACCAAAGTTTTGTAACAATTTATGATTTAAAAGAGTGTCCATGAAGTTTCTTGCCATTCTTCTCATGAGACCAACGCTTTGGAATGGGCAACAGTACACTCACGAGTTATTATTCCTTGTGACTGGGACTGTAGCTTAGTTTATTTAGCTTCATTAGTTTAGTAGTTTACTGCCGCACTCGGAGAGCTTCAGTGGTTGCTTGGGCCGTCGCTTGGTAAAGGTTTTGGCAGTTTTGTCAAACAAAAGTTTGTCAGGCCTTTGCTGGGTGGCGACTTGAGTGATCGTTGTATATCTCTGAGTGCCGCAGTTAGTTTTGTTCGACTATTCAAAAGTGCCTGTAACTGGCCTACTTGAAATAAATGTTTTGATTTGATTTGATATATATTAGTGCTCGTGGCATGTACTACCAATTTCACTGACGCATGACGCTCCGCTACTTTTCACCCTTATGACCTTAGTCAAATAAGGTTGAAAAGACTTCAGTGAACTCGGCAGTACCTAATAGGTAAATGGATCTTGATTAATCATCATAAAGTAACCACCACTGGTAGTTATTCAAATGATCAGAATCTAAGTTTCCGCACAGAAATATTTTAAATCAACGTAGTTTCAAAACTACATAGGTACTAAACAATTAATTTCCACATCATAACTTCATTTACCGTAACTCTTCCAACACAACCCGTCCGGTGAGTAACTCTTCATTTGCGGGCCGTTAATGTACGTCATCATTCTTCCCCTTTATTATACCAGCAATGGTTTATGAACAACACGATGCGATCCCCAATGTATATTACACGAATGGGGGTTATTTGTGCGAGTGCTAAACAGGGGTTTTCAGGTCAATTTTTGGATTGATATTGATAATGCGGTGTGTTAAAAGTGAAGAGTAATTTTTTATGTAAAATTACTACAGTTGATTCTTATTTTTAGTAAATATTTTTGTGTATTTGGAACGAGTAGATTTTAGTGTGAATCATAAACATGACTAAGGTGTTATGAATGTATTACTTAGGTAACTCATTAAATGATTTAAGTTGTTATGAAAGTTAAGGAGGAGCCTTTTAGCTCAGCTCAGGGATGACACAGGGTAATAGTATCAGTATTTATGTAATTAATTTAACTACGGGTGCTAAGTAAGTCAGTAGTTTTTATGGACAAATAATAAGACCTGATGGACAATGACAGACATTTTACGACTTCTAACTATGCCAGGATGGGTCAGAGCAGATGGACCAGAATCATCACACGGTGGATGCCTGAAGACGGCTGTCGTCACTGCGGCGGGCCCAAAAAACACTGGCGTCACGATTTAGACTGACTAATTGGCTAGCTAGATAATCAAAATACCGGTAGAGTTGGAAAGGAACGGGGGAGGGTTTTGCCCAGCAGTGGCTCAGAAAAGGAAACCAATAAAAATTACAGTGTAAACTATGTACAAAAAGTCAACAACAATTTTTATCATTTCCAAGTAAAGGATAGTATAATATATTTTAAGCTCAGTCTCCTAGATGTGCAACAAAATCAAGGCTAAAATATAAACTAGGTTTAAAGAAAGGCGCTAGAGCGAGCGTCCATTAAACTCTATCAAGTTGACGCTTGCTCGCAAAGGGAGTCGAGACGATTTGTCTTCAAGAAAGTGTTGTAATATGTAGGGTATGTATCTTGTACGTGTAAGAAGATGTTGTCTATAGTGGGCAATTTTCTCGCTACCTAATGGGGGTCTAAAGTGGTCGCTTTAGCAGAGTACTTAGAGAAAATTCTTAAAATGGTAGACGCAGTAGACATTAGGAATCGTGACATTCAACGAATTGAAACGTAATTCACTATTATTATTATACGGCCATTTAAGAGCCCCTGGTAGAATTAATGAGATCTTGAGCAGCCTAATATGCACACCAAATCATTCTCACCAGACCCCAAAACAAAGCTTGAACTGGCTATTTTAACAAGTGTTGTTTTCTACTATTGTTAATATCAGCTTTTCTGGATTCGTTTTTTGGTACATTTGAGAAAACTTAAAAAAGCGATATCCCGAATTTTAGTTATCTGTAATATCCTTCTTGTTTGTAATAACATTCACTGTTGTGGAAATAACGTCGGAAAAAGTATCACAATTTACACAACTCCAGATAACTACAGAAGCAAAAAAATTACTACAGAAGCAAAAAAATTACTACAGAAGCAAAAAAATATATAAAAATAATCTTAGTGTTTTCAGAGGAGTACCTTAATGTCTCCATTCAGTAACATTTTAGTTTCTTTCATAAAATTTACTGCCTCGGTATCACGGCGAAGCGAAGCAGGCAGAAAACTAAATTTAATACTTCCCTTTCAAGAAAAATACTGCAAGTGCTGGTCGAGTTATAAAAATTCTAGAGTATTTTTAACTGAAATAAAACGTCGCGCTAGTCTATGGACTAGACGTAAGCTGACTTCATTTGAAAAATATTAATTTGGAGATATCGTTGTGGGTTTTCGACTTCATATTAATATGGAATAACATATTTTAGTAGATTCATTCGACATCATACAATTATTTTCTTTGCCGACGAACTTATAGAAGAGTCAAGTCAAAAAGAGACTTTAACTAGTTATTCATCATCTGCCTTGCCTTTGCCCAGCTATGCTGAGGTCGGCTTCCAGTCTGACCGGGTGCAGCTGAATACTAATATTTTACATGGAGCAACTGCTAAATACTAGTTACTAAACACTAAAAATAATAAATTCAACACGTCGGTAACCTTCCTCCGAGTTAAACAAAAAACGAGCCAGCAAATAAATAAAATAAACCAATTTGTTTATCTCAGTTCAGCAGCGCCCACTCCACGCTAAAAAAACACTACCCTTTATTTCCACCACTTGAAATTAACAGTTCATTTAACTATACCATTTTGTAGGTTACCTAGAATTCATTGTAAACTCTGCACCGATAAGTTTAAATTGAATCGAAGAACTTGTTAGGAGCGATATATAGGCGATCCCGATTGATCCGGCCAGACCTGAAAGTTTGCAGAATATTCGTTGAAACCTCGTGAAAGAACCAGTTTACGTCTAAACAAAATGTTCACCTGATTGAATGTTTCCTGGTATTTTTGTGTCAGTAAATTGGTGTTCGGCATCTGTACAAAGTATAAAGTGAAATAACTTTTGAATCTGAATGGCCGCTTAGTTCTAGTAAAGAACACAGTGGATGCGGTTTGGCAATGATTTAGAGCCGGTGTACCAAAAGGTTTGTAGCAGTGCTAGTTGTTTGACTGCCAATTCACAGTTTGAACCCATGACTGCGTGTCTTGGGTTAATCTCGTATGAAGGTATGCTTAAAATCATCAAGTCTCGTAGGAGGGCTACGAGACTTGATGATTTTAATATTATTGTAGTGTTTAGTAAACTCAAACTGACTCAAAGAGCAATGGAGAAGGCTATGCTCGGAGTCTCCTTGCGGGATCGTATGAGAACTAAAGACATACGCAATAAAACCAAGGTTATCGACATAGCCCGAAGAATTACCAAACTTAACTGGCAGTGGGCAAGGCAAAATTGCTTGCAGCACGGATGGCCGATGAAGCCGAAAAGTTCTGAAGTGGCGACCGCGAACCGGAAGATGTTGCGTTGGAAGGCCTCCCACTAGGTGACCGGGTAAAGGGTCCCCCATCCGTTGTATTTGAAACGTACGGCTGACATGATGATGATGTATAGTGATTAGTCTAATTAGTCTCTTTTTTGGTTAGATACAGTTATCAAAGATAAAATCAGTCATTAAATAAAATTTTAGGATAAGATCGCGACGGCCACTGCTCCGACATTCCATGTAATCACGGATTTGGGGGCCGATGCTCCCAGTAAATGTCCGAGGCTTACCTACGACGAATCCGAGGGTGTCCTGTAATCTCTGTGAAACTAGTATGAGCACGAACTGAAGATCTAGAGTACATTATTATTATTATTATTTGGCTCAGTTACTGTGTGTTAGTGACTGGCCTGTTGGTCTAGTGGTTAGTGACCCTAACTGCTATGCCGGAGGTCGTGGGTTCGATTCCCACCCAGGACAAATGTTTGTGTGATGAGCACGATCATTTGTTCTGTGTCTGGGTGTAATTCATCTATAATATGTATGTATTTAGAAATATATAAGTATGTTTATCAGTTGTCTAGTACCCATAACACAAGCTCTGCTTAGCTTGGGACTAGATTGCGTTGTGTGATAGTTGTGGAATATTATTATTATTATTTCCTTTATTTAACTTTATACATATAAATTATATTTTTAAATATTCCTATACAAAGTAATATAAAAAAACATTTAAAAATATAAAAAATAGTAGCCCACCGGTATCGGGAACAGGGTCCAAGCTACCGGTAGTCAGGGCTCCAGAGAAAGGAACCTCCTAACAATACGAGCCGTGTCCAGGAGTACCGCTCTCTGTATCAAGCCCTTGATCCAGACGCCCAATGAGAGCCTCCTCAGATGTTGGTCGAGGCTCTTGGCAATTATGCCATTGGCTGAAACGACTATCGGCACAATGATTGCTGAGTTCACACCCCACATGTCGACAACCTCGCGAGCCAAGTCAAGATATTTAATTTGCTTATCTTTCTCAGCTTTCACGAGGTTCTCGTCATGCGGGACCGTTATGTCAACAATCATTGCGCGCCTCTCTGATCGATCCACCACCACTATATCAGGTTTATTGGCTACAATAGTCCTGTCAGTGATGATGGATTGATCCCAGTACAATGTGATACTGCCATTTTCGAGAACTGGGTCGGGCACATATCTGTAGTACGGCACTTCCGATTCCACAAGGCTGTATTTCAGAGCAAGTTGCTGATGGATAATCCTGGCTACAAGGTTGTGTCTATGCAAGTACTCTCCGTTAGCCAGACGAGAACACCCAGAGATAATGTGACGGATTGATTCGCCCGGACGGTGGCATGCCCGACATATGTCAACCGTGCCGTCCTTCACAATAAATCTCCGGTAGTTATTCGTCATTATAACTTCATCCATAATTGCACAGACAAAACCTTCGGTTTCTCCGAAGAGTTCCCCGGATCGTAGCCAGGCTACGGACGCTAGGAAGTCTATGTCGGGCCCGTGTAGGGCCCGAAAAAAGCGTCCGTGAAGCTCCTTACTCTGCCATACCTCCATGCGGTCGTTAGTGTCAAGCACTACAGGTTTGCTCCAGTTCTCTTTAGCCAAGGAGAGCGGGGTAAGGCCCCTGTCCACCGCGACAACATCTCGATGCATCCCCATGTCGGCTTCCAGAAAGTATTCCCTGAGACTGCATATCTCACGATTGTGGAGAGTCTTAGCATTTAAAAAGCCTCGACCTCCACACTTCCGTGGGATATACAGTCTCATAACCGAAGAACGTGGGTGATGCATTCGATATGCCGTCAACAATGTACGGACCCGCCTATCCAGGGCGTCTAACTCTGTCTGAGTCCATTTGAGTACGCCGAAAGAGTACATCAAAACCGGCATGACCCAACCGTTGAAGGCACGCACCTTATTTCCGCCCGACAAAAGACTATTAAAAACTTTTCTCAGGCGGCCAAAGAAGCGCTTCCTCAACGATTGCTTCATGTCGGCAACGTTGATGCCCAGTGCTTCCGACATACCCAAATACTTGTAGGTTTCGGTTGCTGAGAGGGATCTAAGATTTATGGTATCCGTGAGCTGGGTTCCCACAGATTCCACAATCCCCCCTCGCTTTACATGCATGACCGCACACTTGTCCACCCCGAATTCCATCCTGATGGCGCTACTGAAAGTTTCAGTGACCTTCAGTAGCTCCATCAGTTGCAAATCGTTGGGGGCAAAGAGTTTGAGGTCATCCATGTAAAGGAGGTGAGATATAACCTGACCGCCTCTCTTCAACCGATAGCCCAGACTTGAATCCTCCAGCAGCGTGCTAAGAGGATTCAAGGCTAAGCAGAACCAAAGTGGACTCAAACTGTCGCCCTGAAATATACCCCGCTCTATCCTTATCGGCTCGCTATTCCTCTGGATCTGTCGACATCCTGGATAGCGAAGGACTGTCCTCCATTGCCCCATACACGACATCAGGAAGGTGCGTAGGGTTGCATCAATTTTATACAACTCTAGCACCCTCATGAGCCATGTATGTGGCACCGAGTCATAGGCCTTCTTATAGTCTATCCAACATGTCGACAGATCCTTTCGGGAACGGCGAACCTGTTGGCTAATGGCCATATCGATAAGGAGTAGCTCTTTAGTACCACGGGACCCGTTCCTACATCCATTTTGAGAAGCGGACATGATAGAATTGTCATCAATGTGTTTGTTAATTTTGGTTCTCAAAATGGATGTAAGAACTTTATAGACTGTCGGAAGACAAGTAATCGGTCTATAATTTTTGGGCTCCGCGGTACTACCTGATTTATAGAGCAGGTGGGTTATACCTGTTGTCAGGAATTCGGGCAGCGACCCTGACTGTAAGGCTGTCTGGAAAAGAGTCGCCAGGCGAGCGTGCGACCTTGTGATCCATTTGATCCAGAAATTGTGCAGCCCGTCCGGCCCTGGAGATTTCCAGTTAGGCAACGGGCGGACTGCACGAGCAACGTCTTGGGGGCTGATAGTTACCGCCCCCATTTCTGATACTGGATCGCACGCCCGCTCGACTCCTCGAATCCATTCACCCTCAGTATGGCTGACAGGCACCGACCAGATGCTGCGCCAGAACGAGCTCATGGCATCATCATCCGGTAGGAGCCCGTCAGCCACACCTTGGTCCGGTCGCTCCCAAGCCCTGTATACCCACCTTTCATCCCTTTGGAATGTGCGATTCTGAGTGTACCGCTCCACCCGTCGCTTATACCTACGGATACGGTTCGCCCATGCATACACTTTCTGCTTCCAGAAGTCGATGCGTTCTGTGATACGGGACATGTAGTCTCGAGGACTGATATCAGTCCCCGCGAACGCCCGCCTCACAAAACGCATCACTCGAGGGCGAATGTTGCCCTCCCGGAAGCAGGTTAGTTTGCCGATGAATGCCCTGGCCCTAGTAATGCGTCGTTCAATCCTGCACTGCCATGCTGGTACAGCAACTTTCGGTCGTGTAGCTATGTCATCTGGAAACTTGACATGAGCTACACGACACGCCGTTACAGCCGCACAATACAGGATTGAATGAGCATCAGTAAGGTTTTCGCAATTGTCAAAATAGCTTGACAACTGCGAATCCAGAACAGCCACCAGCGCCCTATTTTTGTTGTGCATGGGCAAACGAGGTAAACGCGGTCTAAGTTCGGGATTCATGAAGCGATACTCCCGAACCGCACCCTCCAAAGTACTCCTTATCTCCTCATTGCACTGGGTACTTACATCAGTAACCATGTCATTACTCACGTCGTTTTCGTGGTTAGATGTTGTGGTTGTTGTAGCCACAGGCTGTGGAGGTACCACAGCCTGCGAGGGTGTAGCGTGAGACGGTGTAATGACATGGCTACCCTGCATTTCAGTTCGCAGGCGATCAAGCACAGTGTCATCCAACATACGATTACGCTGGATGACCCGTACCTGATCCGACAATCGTTGCGCCGACACGTTGACAGCTGGCTCAAGCACCTGAAACAGAGAGAGCATCCGAACACGGTACGCGGTCAGGTTGTCTCCTCCCTCTGTAGCCCCATAATATGCGCGCATGACGTTCTCATTTATGGACTGAGTCCATCTCATGCGCGACACATTTCCACCGGCAGCGGGGACCATGTTCGGGGCCGGTTGGCCTCGAGGTCCCAGGCCCGCTGGTGGCCGTCCTCTTCCTCGTCGTCCGCGCCGCGGTGGTGATGGTGATGGCGGCGGTGATGTTGATTGTATCGACGGCGACGGGGAGAAAAACTCATCACTGGAACTCGACGCAGCTACAGCTACCGGTGACACGGCGCTCACGCGTGTGGCGCGTCCCGGCGGCTGCGAGGCGGAGTTTAGTGACGAGTCCGGAGATGGTGGGTGTGCTTGGAGTCGCTTAGCCCGGCTTCTTGTTAACATAGGTGACGTCTATCAATTGCTTCGTTCTGCATGATTTTTATTTTTCGTAGGATTTAACGTAAATGGTGATTGTGATTTATTGTCCTTTTTTTTCTGGTGGTTTATATTTCCAAAATATTTTATTGAACATGTTTTCTGTATTAAAATTCGTCAAAAAAGATTTAAAATTATTGGAAAGCAGAAAAAATGTTGCGTCACATTGACAACCGGGCCACAGATTATTATTATTATTATTATTATTATTATTATTAGTTAGAATTTTTCATCGGTGTCTGTTTGGAATTAGAAAAATAGATAATTATAAATTAAGCAAGTTTATAAAATAGCCTACCTTCCTTCTTTGTTTCTGGAGGTATACAGATTAGATGTAAGTGGCAACTCCGGGAGGGGGCGCTCTAGAAAGACTTTCACTGACCTTATTAGTGAGGTTCTTCAGAAAGGACAGGTGCGTAGTACTTTCAATCGGTGTGCGTGTATGACCGGATGTATGAACGAAGCAAAAGGAGTATGAATGGGTCGTAGCAGATAAGGCACGGCACGATAGTGGCGATAAACCCCTTTTTGAGGTGTGGTTGGAGAGTCACCTTCCGCTTGACGCAGGTCCTCACTGGACACGGTTGGTTCGGAAAGTACATGCACCGAGCGCGAGGAATCGTTTGATGATTGTCCCAAAATCCAAAAAAAGGGAGTTCTGTAATTCCTACCTACCCTCATAGGGAAAAGGCGTGAGTTTTGTATGAATGCATACATATTTACAGAACCCATATTATCGTAATTTAAATCTTTAACTGACTTCTAAAAGGTTCATTGCAATTCGATTTTTTATAAGAACATTTCGTCGTTGTATCAGTTAATACCGGAATAAAAGAACAGCCAGCCAAAAATGGTACTTATCAGAAAAGAACCACAATATTCACAACACATCAAACTGAACTCAAAATGAAGCGCTAAATATAGCAACACTTTTGCAGAAACACTGACAGGTGAGAATTTTTCAGCACATTTTCCTCAAGAAGAATTAAAAAAGAAGAGATCTACGAATACACTTCACATTTCACTTAAACATTAATAAATCATCGAGGTATCCAAGTAGCGGAACATCAGAGCCATAACACAAAGAATTACTTACCGCGCCGTCTCGGGGGTAAAGGCGAGATGAACTCTAAATTATACATTTATGTTTCAAGAACAAAGAGAGAAATTAGGTTTATGTTTTTGATATTCGCTAAGAGGGCTGGGATTTCTTTGGAAATACCTACTCAATGCAGTGGATTTAATTTTTCATGAATATGAACTCATCATCATCTGCCTAGCCTTTTCTCAACTATGTTGGAGTCGGCTTCCAGTCTAACCGGATGTAGCTAAATATCAGTATTTTACATGAAGCGACTGCCTATCTGACCTCCACCCACAACCCAGTTTATACTTGGTAATACCTTTTTTGTTTTTTTTTTGTGGGTGGAAAATCATCGAATAACCCCCCCCCCGCTCTTGGGCAGAGCGAAGGGGAGACAGACTTCAGACTTCTACTGACTAAAAACCAAACCCATGTTCCTTCTTCGCCCTTGTGTCGGAGCCGCGTTAACCTTTCGGCAATCCACAGCCCCGACGGGAACTTGGTAATACCTTTGGTACCTTTGGTAAGATTGGTTGTCAGACTCTTAGATTACTGACTACCTGTAACGACTGTTAAAGATCTATATATGGCAGCCGGGACCATCGGCTTAACGTGCTTTCCGAGGCACGGAGGAAACTCGGTATATAAGGGATGGTCACTCATCCACAGACCAACCTAGGCAAGCGTGGCTTACGCTAAAGATCGACCCGAGTGGTAGGTATTATTAAGCCACGAGCTCCTCTACAAATTTCATTAGAATTGTTGAAAAATATTAACAGTTTGCGTAAACCTGTCTCGTTCTTTGGTTTGTGAAAAAAAAAACAGAAAATTAATCAGGTTTGTTTCTGAAAAAAAAAAGTTAATTAATTAATTATCTCTTACACGTGCTAACTAAGGAATAATCTAAGTAAAAGCTCCTTCAACCTGTTTTATGAATTTCGTCACGTTTAGTACAAAATATACCGGGTCTCAAAGTTTTTTTTGCCGTTGGGAAATTCACAATCATGGATGCTTTTGACTTTTACAAAATACTTGGGAGCTTTTACGCCTACTTATTTAACGGAAAACATATTTCTGCGAGAGTGCCTAGTTACTTTCTTACTGAAAAATTCAAAATCGCTTTGCCAGTCCTGGAAATCGAACCCTGAAAGATTTCAGCAGTAAACTCATGAAACGATAACTTGTGAAATAATTGTACGCTAAATATATATCAAAATGTCGTCAACAACGTGCAACATTCTGAACCCAGAAAGATTTCAGCAGTAAACTCATGAAACGATAACTTGTGAAATAATTGTACGCAAAATATATATCAAAATGTCGTCAACAACGTGCAACATTCCTATTCGATACACAACAGAGCGACCGCAAATTAGTGCGTGTCTGTCCAATCGTGACAAATGAGCTGTATCTCATATTCCTATCCGCGGCAATCGTATCTGATAATGTACGAGCCAAAAATGGCTGTTAGTTTAATAGGTTATTAGGACAAATCTAAATTTTAACTAGCTTGCCAACCATATTTTGTTCGTTTCAGAATCGGTTTACTGTGTTTTATACACACTAGCTATGAAAACGTCTAAAATGTAGGTATACATTCACACAGATTACTGAAATAGTAGATTGTACACCAAGTGCATAAAACGCACCATTTTGCGCGAGACGTTTATCCATCCGATGCGAGCTTGCGAGCGAGGATGGATATAAAGTAGAGAGAAAAATGGGTTTTATGGACGAGTTTTACACTCTACTTTTCACTTCGATTGCGAGGAAATGAAACAGCAACTTGTAAATATTGTAAAATAATTATGGTTCCCGCCAATTAACTTTTTTTTTTCAGTAGGAAACTTGACATAACACCTGACTTATGTCGTTACTCATACTGCTCAGTTATCAACCAATGTAATTAGGAGCAACCCTATTGCCATCAACTGAAGTAATTAGGGACAAGCCTATTGCCATCATCCGATGTAATTATGAAAAGCCTATTGCCGTCAACCAATCTTATTAGGAGCAAGCCTATTGCCATCAACCGATGTAATTAGGAGCAAGCCTATTGCCATCCACTGATTAAGGTAATTGAAAACAAGCCTATTGCCATCAATCAATGTAATTAAGATTAAGCCTATTCCCATCAAACGATGTAATTAGGAGCAAGCCTATTGCCATCCACTGATTATGGTAATTGAAAACAAGCCTATTGCCATCAATCAATGTAATTAAGAGTAAGCCTATTCCCATCAAACGATGTAATTAGGAGCAAACCTATTCCCATCAACTTTCCTTGTATTCGTAATGAAAAGCAGTAATCCCTTGTTCTTAGAATACTAACGAAACGAATTAAATTAAAGAGGTTATTCTATGAAGTTGAAGTTGTTCGTTTGGCTGTTGGGCCGGTTACCCGTGCCGATTACCTTGGTCTTCGACGAAGATTTTACTTTATGCTCTAGAGCATAAAACGCGACTTTATGTCGCTTACGCACGACATAAAGACGAATTTTAGAGCGAGAGAAGTGAAAAGTATATTATATGTCAATACTATTTGAAATTGTTGTAGCCATACCATATAATATATATACCTAATGAATTAATATGGGAATGCATAAAAAATAATAATTATTCCGACATCTGAACGAGTCCGCATAGTAAAAATTGACTTTTAAGATTTTTTACATAGTTAAAGTAAAGTGAAGCTTTAGATAGCAGTTTCTCTGTCACGCTTGAGGCACACTTGTGGTGCTGCGATATGCGCGTGACGTTGTCATTCCGCTTCACGCGTTATTCGAAACTTAAATAATTATAAACTTACTGCTAACATACAAAACTTTGACAAAATAATATTCTTTTTGTCGCTGGTTAGAAATTAAAAAAAAAATCTTGCCCTGAACTTCGCCACTACCACCGCGTTGTCGGTAGCAGCGCAAAGGTCAACACGGCTGCATTTTTTGAGTTAACAGGGTAGGACAGGAGGTGGAGTATGGATTCCGACACAGCTCCACAACCACACCCCGCTGTTGTTTAATTGAGGTAGCCCATAACTGAGATAGGTTTGAGTTACATATTCCCACTTGTGTCTGGAGACGGTTCAAGGGCATCCAACTGGACCGCGGAAGATTAGAACCTGCAAGAAGATAGTCACTTTGTGGTAAGTGAGTCGGAGGAGGTCTACCTACAAAAAGCGTGTTAAAAAGACGATCCAACAAATACTTTAGGGAGGTCCGTAATTCACAATACTAGTCACTTATTCAGTGATAATTTGCTACAACAGATTGGACTGCGTATTGGTTCGTTCGGGGAGGCTGCATCAGCTCCGACCACCATCTTTGTCTTGTAAACCAAATACTTGAACACATTGCAGCTTTAATGGAAATTGTAACTGTTTCCACTGGAGTTTATTTAGTGTGTTCTCTTTGAGTTGGGTTTCGTTAAATCTAGAAATTAGGTTGTGTCTTAAACAAATCTGTAGGACATACCTGGCTAAGTTTCAGAATTATACAAAATATATATAATGAGTAAAAAATGGCGAGAAAAGTTTTAAGTACGAATATGGATGTGTATAAGAGTAGAGGAAGTCCAGAGAAGCGATGGGTGGACTATGTGAAGGATGATTATATGGCAAGAAAGACGGTGTCCATTGAGGTATAATGTACTACGTACTAGAGAAGCTATTTCAAACAAAAAATGTGCGCGCACTTGATGACAGCGGGGCAGGCGGTGTCATGTTCTCATAGATTACTATCAATACGTGCAGATGCGACATAATGTTATTATTCTGCCTACTTGATATTGTACATACTATGTACTTAGAAAATAAAAAAAAAATTACTTAAACTGTAACAATAATTTTTATTTTATCTGTGATTGAATGTTGATGGCTGATTCAGTGAATTTTGATTCAAATTTGCAAATACTTCTTTCCTAATTAAATGCTTTACGGTGTTTACGGACATGTAACTAAAATCACATTTCAGGGCAAGACCAATTTGCCGTATTAAATTACGTACCTATGATAGATGTGTGAAGTGGAAGTTTATAGTATAGTCAAACTATCAATGCAATCTTCACATTTTAACTTTTTTATTATGGTGTCAGATGTGATGACGAGTAATAGAGAAAAAGAAGAAGAGAGAGAGAAAGAGAGTATGGAAAAGAAGTCATGCTGCACCAACCTCAAATAAACTGGCATAACGGCAGAAAAATGACGATGATTGATTACTCAACACACAATAATGAGAACGAATAGTCTAAAAATCCCTAAACATTAACAACAATACCGTTTGACGGCACGTTTGGCGCAGTGGCTCAAGCAATGGACTGCTGCGCTGCGAGTCGCGGGTTCGATCCCCGCACGGAACAAATATTTGTAAGACCTACAGATAGTTGTTCCGGGTCTGGGTATTTGTGTATGTGAGTTTAAATGTTTGTGAAGGCACCCACGATACAGGAGAAATTCCTAGTATGGGGCAAAGTTTAAAAAAAAAAATAGTGATAGTTAAAGAAAAAGGAATATTTTTGGTTTCACCCATTTGCTATTTTTCTAAATACGTGGAATCAGCTACAAAAAGTAATAATGGGTTATAACCTTATTTAAAACGTTCATACTCGTAGCTGTGTAACATATTCACTGTATTTCAAAGCATAGAGACGTTTTCCTTCGTCCTAGCTTAAATCCCTAAGGAAGGTCCTAATTTTTTATTTAAGTTTGTCGAGTTCATTCCTCAAAAGAGGAAACATTTATTTAAATATGGCGTGCCTCTGGTAATGTTGTGTTTTCATTTGGAATGAAAACATTTCTTAATATTTTAGCGACAGTTTCTGATGGGAATAGATATTTTTGCGGCGTTGATGTTTTACAACCCTCCCGCTGAAGTTGAAAGTTGCATTAATTAATTAATAACTTTTTGCGGTGGTTGTCGCCTTACCTACGTAACCGATAATGTAATGGTTTGTTTTCACTTTTGCTACTGCAACACTGAACATTTGCTATGAAATTATTCTGTTCTATTTGGGGGTTCTCAGAAAATGTACATACCTACCTAAACTACACTCAACATCATTATCTTACCCTTATGCCTAATCATTTGGGGTCAGTGCATACACTATTGTGGCGACAGCGACATCTATCGCAACACCCGCGTACTAACGACAATTCCTACATCGCGCTATCAATTTTGTCTGCGACATAAGCCTATATAGGAGATCCCGACTTACAAATGTCAGGCAGTTAGCCCACCAGACACAACATCCGTCTGGTCGGAGGATCCTCCCTTTTCTATGGGGGATGAGGAGCTTTACACTCTGTTCCTCATACCCCCAAAATATGAAGGATATTTTTAACTACAGGCAACACAGGATATTATTATTATTATAGCTAGCCCATGTTGTCTCACTGCTAGGATAGGTAAAAGCCTGCCTCCATTCCTTCCAACGGTCACGATTCTGTGCACCATTTTCCAATTCTCAAAGATGAACTTTCTTTTAATTATTACGTAATTCCTGCTCAAACTTGGTTTTAACCTACAATTCCTACTGCTAACATATCAATACCTAGGAATACAAAATGAGTATCGATTATTTTTTTTGGGGGTGGGAAATCATCAAATAACCCCTCCCGTTCTGGGCAGAGCGAAAGGGAGTGTCAAACTTCTACTGACTAAAAACCACCCATGTTCCTTCTTAGCCCTTTGTGTTGAGGTCACGGTATCTCTTTCGAACAACCCGAAGCCCCTTCGAGGACGACAACATACCTTCCTTCTTTTTAGATTTTGAAACTAGCGGTTAGCCAATTTTCAGAACCAGATTCGAAAAACTTTTCTTTGAAAAATCTCCAACTAGAAACCACGAAGCCAATACTGCCCAACTTCGAACGTCCATTAGATATCGATGGTAAAGACATAGATTTCCTTTACAAAAGTTGGTTAATTAAAAACGGTATTGATAGCTATGTTGGTGTTGGATGCGAACGATGTTAATTGGTGCGCCGTGCTCGTCAGCAGTTCGCGACTGACCAACATGAACTGCTGCCAAGTTCCCAGTCTTGGAGCAGAGAGGTAAGGATGCTGGATGTTATCGAAAATTGGACGTGGTTGTTTTAAGGTTGAATTTAACCCGTAAAATTATAAAACCGCATCATCTTGTTAACATTTTGCCAACTTTCATTCTAACTGGATAAAGTATAATACCAGAATTACACTCCATTTAAAATTGTGGTTGCCTCATACTGAATTCGGGATAACATGGCTATCCGACTTTCAGGCTACTGACTACACATTGCGGCATGCAAAACAAATAGCAACCAAGAAAAAATTATCATGCTTTCTGATGCATTTACTTTTTCCAGGTGGTCTAAAAGCACTTGTTCTCGGGACGTCATTGCGCTAATTTTTTTGTTCTACACCCGCGTACCTGGGAACGTAGGTGTTGGATTAAAAAAAAATGTTAAAATCTAAATACCAACTTCCTCCTTTCTTGAATCAAAGTTCCAAGTTCTGTTTTTTGATGTCATAACTTTACTTTAAATAGCTCCATGACCCCTGTCCTATTCGTGCACATATCAGGACAACGTTTTAAAATAATTGCGTTACATATTGGATCCTACCGTGAATCATGATTTTTCCCAAAAGTGCAAAGTTGCAATGGGAACATTAAAGGCTGATGATGTGTTTTATCTAGTAGAAAAACTTTACATCTGCGTGGCCAAACTGTTAAGTTATGAATAATAATCGTTGGTGGGCGCATTCGCTGGACGCTCTAGTTTCTTGAATAACACTGACGCAAGTGAATCTGGGAAGAATTTGCATTATTAATTTACATCCATTCACTATTCACGCATTGTTTATCTTTATTAATAATACTTATATTTGTTATTATTTCGTAATTATAATGAACAGCGGTATATGAAGCGCTTTTGACCAAACACTCTATATTTAGGTATCCATTACTTTAACTAACTCTCTTAAAATTTCAATAGAAAAGGTTTAAACTCACAGTTAAAACCCTTCACACAAAAGTAAAAGAGAAACATTTTAAATCCGTTACTAGAAATCTTAAAACATGTAAAAGAAAATGCAAAAAATCTCTTTCACCATTTTGACTTTAGGAACAGACAAAAGGTAACTAACATATTCACTACCTTTCACCTTAAACTTTCCGCGCCTTTTCCTGAAAATTGGAATACTAAAAGGCAAGGCAGCAAGCAATAAATCCAACTACAATGGAATACAAAAAAACTCCCATAGATTCCCAGTACCGAAAATGTTGGCAAAATGCAAAAGACTGAGACATTTTTAACACTCCGGCTAATCTCGCAACAGGCATTCATCATTCCTAAAATACTCCCTCTTTGTGAGCACTTCGGCACAAGTTTGAGCAAAAAAGTTAAACATGGAGATCCTTATTCTGGTAGTGTTCGATATTGGTGGGATATGCGTGTGCGACAACTAACGATGTAATACGGTGCAAACTTAGCATCTTCATTCAAATACACACATAGATTCTAAAATCTGGAATTAAATAACACATTCTAATAAAAAACCAACCAAAATTGAGGGTCAAATCCTCGACCAGGAACAGACATAGCATCAGCAGTCACTTTTGCGAAATTAGACTACCAAAGAAATTACCTAAAAAAACACATCAACTTTCAGTGTCTTTTACGTACTTTTATTGGTATACAATTGTGCCTACCTGGTAGGAGAACATGATTATTTCTTTATGAAACTGTGCCTACCTGATACTCGTCGTGAATACATTTCAGGACATCACGATTATTTTACGATTTACGATATCACAATTATTCTCATGAGTATCTTTTCTATAAAAATACACAGCATTTTACAGGACTAAATCTGAAATAACGATGGGGTTACGTAAAATATCGAACATTTTCCCGAAATACTCTCACCATTTCGTTCGTAGTATTACAGAATACGTCCACCGCAAAGCCTGCATACTCGGCAACTTTGTTTCGCATTTCCAGTACAGTTTTTATTTCTACTATTTTCTTGTGTAATTCATATTGACGTTCACTGGCTGCTCGTGATATGTATTTAAATACTTTCTGCGTTGAATTTTTCACAATGTAAGGATTAAAGGATTTAGGTAGTGTTTTTCAACATTGTGTTGGATTATTCTTTTATAGCTCAGCTCAGCCAAATACCAACTTGCCACACTTGACTCTGTAGAGCGCAGAGCCAGGAGGCTAATTGGTGACGATAAGCTGGTTGTCAAGCTACATAACCTGGCCCACCGTCGCAAAGTCGCATGTCTGTCGGTCGTTTACGGACTGTACTTCGGAGAGTGTGCGCAGGAGCTCCACGTGCTGATTCCACCATCTCCCTTCTTCCATCGGGAGACTAGACATACTGCAGGTTACCACCGATACCTAGTCGATGTTCCACACATTCGAACGAAGCGCTTTGCTAAGTCCTTTATTATGCGCACAGCCAAGGACTGGAATTCCCTGCCTGCGTCGGTTTTTCCGAGTTCATATAACCCTAATCTATTTAAGTCGCGAGTAAACAGGCTTCTTCTGGGTAAGCTCGTTCCATCGTCGACATCATCTCTGCCCTTAGGGCAAGATTGAGGTCAAGAGCAAGCCCATTTATAATAAAAAAAAAAAGCTATAATTCCGTAATAAAATTACTAATAATTCTGTGGGAGATTTCTTCTTTCCCTAGAACAATTTTATTGTTGTGATGGCCTATCTCAGAAAATCTGAACTGTAAGATTTAATGAGAGGATTACGTCCACTCTACCGGCTATACCTATATATACTGAGTTCCAACTATTAGCACGGGTTGATAATATTAATAAGTCCTATTTTTTTTGCCAGCCTTCTTACACCGGTATCTATAAACAAGTCATAGTGATTACTTAAGTAAAAGTCATTGTTTAAGATAAGATTTTTCTCTGTAGTTTATTAACTCCTTGATCTTAGAACTGTCAAAGGTTAGAATTCTTAGGTTTGCTTTCATTGACGGTTCTAACTTCGTTTAAATTCTTGCCCATTGCATAAAAATGTTTGCATATGTAATTACTTGAACTAAAGTTACTAAGTTACGTTGTTAAGTTACTTATGCAAACATTTTTATGCAATGGGCATTAACTTGACTATAGATACGGATGTCACTGCTAGCTAAAGAAGTCCCCTTCGCGTAGAATACAATTATTATAATATTATAATTTAGCATTATAAATGTAACAGCTTCCGGGCCATTTCATCATCATGCTGGCTGCGATCACAAATTTATTTTAACATGCACGAAGATTCGGGATTCGTAGAAACGAGAATCAAATTAACAGCTCCGTTGGTTGGCAAAGCGTATGAAATCAAAATGAACACACGATTTTCCCTTTTGGCACCCGTAGTTCCGTGCTCAAGTAATTAAAGTCTCATTAAAAAAGTCACACAAAAGCGTAGGTCGAAAGTAATTTAGCTTTGTTTGTGAGATGTCGTTTTGATGACAACTCCGGGTCGGGTACTTGGTTCTTCCGTATTCCGTAGCAATAACGGCATGTAAATTTTAGCATCAATGGACATTGAAAGCTACTTCTCGGAAGCTCGAAACAGCGACTGAGCGCTTGTGGAAATGTATTATCGATTGAAACGACGCGATTTTATGCATTAAAGCAATCGATGAAATACATGATATTGTTACCAAACATCAAGTCACTAAAACTTAATAGATTAAAAATTTTTGAAGTCGCAAAACACCGATCGCTCATGCAAAAGTAGCAATCTATTGAGGCCCTTTTCTGGTATCGAAGTTCTTTCAAGTTTTTTGTCTCTTTAATTTTCCATCCTATTGGTAACAGTTTTTACTCGGAACCAGGCGGCGCGGCGCGGTGGTCCCGCTTCAAAATAAAAATAAATAAAGCATTGAAAAGAAGTTTGTTTTATTTCGGTGTCCACTAATTAATTGGACATTTGATTGCTTCCTTAATAGACAAGCGGAATGACTGGACATTTCGACAGACTACGTTTGAATACGTTTGTGAGTTCTATTTTTGAGCGTTTTCAGCATTATTTTATTAGGAACAGACGCGGGACATAATGGTTTTTGGGTTGGCGCTAGTTTTCAATGATGCGACTATCGTTTAGCGACAGGCGCGCGTTGCTTTTGTTTCCTTCGACGAGACGGTCGCTCCAATAGTTGTGTCACACTGTGGTTGTGTTTGCTGTAATTCGTGGTATACTGTAGCATCATTAGCGTAGCCTTTTCCAAAGTAACTATATTAGGGCTTCCAGTCTAATCGGATGTTGCTGAATACCTGTATAAATGCAGCGACCGCCTATCTGACCACCACAACTCCGTTAGTACTAGTTAATACGATCCCTCTTGGTAAGACTGATTGTCAGAATTTTGGGCCACCTGCCACGACTGTCAAAGATCTACAAAAAACATACACTAACAAATTGTTTTACTTGTTTTTCCTTCTGTCCAAGCAGTAATAATATGATTCGTTTGTGCCTTTTTTTTTGGTGGGTGGAAAATAACCCCCCCCCGCTCTTGGGCAGAGCGAAGGGGAATGTCAGACTTCTACTGACTAAAAACCAACCCATGTTCCTTCTTCGCCCTTGTGCCGAGGCCACGTCATCTCTTTCGATAATCCGCAGCCCCGACGGGCGTCGGTCCTTGCGGGCCCCTCCTTGCTGACATCTCTTTGAGGCGCGCGTGGAACACGAACGCGCCGCCCGACACGGTCTGTTGCCGTCATGACGACGCACGGCCGGACGGCGAGCAAGCCCATTACATTCGTTTGTGCCTTAGATATATTTATAAAACGATCAGTATAACCGTGGGAGCATTTCAGAACTGCGATTAAGACAATTTGACTGTACTTTTTGACTTTTTTTTACTGTACTATCTCGAAATGCATAATTATAATATGTAGATTATGGAGCAAGAGTTGTAACATCGTATGCATGTATGAGCCTAAACTGAAAATTATCTGCTAGATGACCTTGACGCACGTGTTTAGTCTAGCAGTGTTTAAAAATAGACGCAAGAAATTTCATTTTACATACGAATTCACGGATCACCCAAGGAGATACTACAAGTATTTTTTTTTTATTATTTTCATGAATACTGTGCTTGTTAAATATTTTACAAAGAGTTATCAACACTGAACAAATAACCCTCTGTAGTACTTCTAAACCCTTTCTAATTGGGACGAAGTAAGGATGAAAATCTCGCAACATTTTAAGATCTATAAGTTTGTGGTAGGTTTGTAATTTTATCAAGAAAAGAATTCTAAGGGAGCAGTAGATTATTATTGATTAATTGAGTTTCTTGGAACCTTTGCTATTTGATTTTGTTTTTGACTTATTTATACTGTCTTGACACGAGTTTTTTTTCCGTAAGCTATTGTTTTGTTCATTTTACAAATTATTTTTGCAAGTTCATTTTACTTTTGTAAAGATTTGTTTGTTTATTGTCTTCACCTCAATAACCTTTTGTTCTGCCAATTTTTTTCTTAATTAGGATTTTATAAGGTAGATTTCTTGTTAAGTGCTATCTGCGTGTATAAGATGGGTGTGGTTTTATTTTAAGGGTATGATAGAAACTATTATATTCAAAAGCTCCAGGTGTCGCCACATCGACCAGTCTCGTGCGTCTCGCATGTGATAGATTATTCCAATAATTTCAGTTTATTTATTACACTGTTTCTTTAATTGAACACAAATAAAAACATCCCTATGATAATTATAACCTTGTTTACATGTGATACACAACATTTAACAGTTCCTCATCAAAATACTATCAATATTATTATGATTAATGTTGATTTAATAATCATCGTTAAAACAAAGATTCTAATTTCAAATAAACCTAATTTACATTATTCTAATGATATTTTATATCCCGACGTATTTTATAGAAGTAGTTTTTATTGTGACTTAAAAGCCTTGGTTTCCGAACCACAATTACTATTGGTGGTATTTGAATAGTTAAGTCAAGTTAAATGTTTATTTATTATAAATTGCCAATAAATGATATAGTTATTATTAAACGATACTTATAATGTTTTCTAGATTTTATCTTCCAATTTTAATAAATTAATTAGTTTCAATCAATTCTCTGAACTATCGGTTGATATTCATATTTCGTCCGATAGTCATAAAGATTACAAATAAAAACATATTATATTGTTAAAATTAACTTATGACGTTTTAAAATAGTTTCACTATATAGGATTTGCTAATTATTATTTATGTTATTAGTTATTTAGCTGTAATGTATAACCATTTGCCATTGGTGTATTATGGCGGTAGTCGTTGAGTTACTTTTTAAGATTGGACGGTTATAAAACTAGAAGGACTGGCAATTCGGGTTCAGTTACGCTGCAGCTATTCTACGAGTTAGCTAGTTAAATACGAGTAATATCTGGATCTGTACCCAGAGTGTTATATTCATAATGTGTCTAATGAATCAAGACTACCAAGTGTAGCAAGCTGTAACCTATGTGTATTGTCCTAAAGACCTACCTACAATGTTCATGTAAGTTAATTGATATTATACTATGAATATTACTGATAACTATGTGTTAGAAATATGTACTATAATATGGGTTATATTGATTGTTGTTTATGTAAACTGATAAATTGCTGTAACTTGAGACAGTCCAAGACAATGTCAGGTTGTCTTTGTATAATACCTTAAAAGATGTTTCCCGTGGAGTTTCTTGTCCATTCTTCTCCACGAAGACCTAGGGACCTAGTGAATGGAATAGAGTTTCGAGATTCAGTTTGACAAGACCAAAATAAATTCAATTAATGGTCTTGTCTTTTGTGGTTTTATTTCATAACAACCCTGTTCCCTACACACTTGATTAGAGATACTTTCAAACACATTAAATAACGAATAATCATCTTGACACACAGTTTATTGATTGGTGGATATTAATACATATACACAAGATACTTTCAAACACATTAAATAACGAATAATCATCTTGACACACAGTTTATTGATTGGTGGATATTAATACATATACACATAGATTTACACTTTCTCACACATGCAACGGACCCCCGCAACCTTCACCAGGTCAATTCCTATGTTATTCCCATTAAAATGTTATTCAGTTTAATGATATGTAACATGTCTATGTTATATCATCAATCTGACGCATGCTCTATCTATATGAACACCTCGTATTGGCTAAATAATATCATCAGCCGTAGTTTTCTAAATGAAACTTCCACAGTCCACACCACAGTTAAAAGAAACGGTAGCTCTCTCAAAAGAACACCAACTTTCAACGCCCGTCGTCCACTTTATTATGAAGGAAAGAAGTTAATCGGCTTTGAGTCAGACGTCAACTAATTAAGATTAATTCCCTATTTCTTGCTATTGTTCACTCAACTAGTAATTAGATAAAATCGGTGGGTAATTTACGGGACGGTTGCTCTAGAGTTTGTTATTTGTGAGGATGGTAACTTCATTGTCACGGTGGGTAATAAGTTCATCTTCCGTGTTCCTTTTGTTTTTGAAATTCGTCAGTTATGTTTTAAGTCCCATGCAGGGGGTGAGTCATAGCCGGGCTTTGTGACTGCTACTGATAAACTTTTGATAGTAAAACTCAATAACACATTGCCAGTACCGGGAATCGAACCTTGGCTACAGGCTCACCCGTCGGGGCTGCGGGTTGTTCGAAAGAGATACCGCGGTCTCGGCACAAGGGCTAAGAAGGAACATGGGTGGTTTTTAGTCAGTAGAAGTCTGACACTACCTACCGCTCTGCCCAGAGCGGGAGGAGTCATTTGATGATTTCCCAAATCATAAAAGAGGCTACATGCTTAGTAGTCGTACTTGCGATCACTAAACAATGAGGCAGCCAAATATTGTTAAAATTAACAAATAAACTTGTTTTCATTATACCTACTTGAACGAAATAAACTTATCAGTTTAAAACAATCTTTCGATGAACATTCTCCGCCCATTAGTGGCCTCTGACACGAGTCAAGTTTTAATCCTATAAAAGGGGTTACTTTATTAACTAAAAACAATTATTTTTCAGCTTCAGTGGTTCAAAACAATTAACACGAAATGAAATTAATGTTATGTTTTCCTAAATTTAATTTCCTTATTTCTGTTTCAATAGATGTTATATTATGTAGGCGAAACGTGGGTGGTACTATTATATAGGCTCCTAGAGAATTACTTATTACCGCCAAAAGTGGCCACTTTTATCTTTAATCAGTAATTCTCTTAATTTTTCAAGTCTAGAATCATGAACAGTGATTTTAAAAATACTACAGGTTATTTACTAGCATGATAATGTTTTGGATTTTTCAAATTTGATGTGATTTTAGAGTAAAATAAATAAGATGTGGGTGGCGCTATAGTTCCGGTGCTGTTAGCGCCTTAAATAAATTTTAGAAACCCCACATAAAACTTGTTGTTAGGTAACAGTAGTACACACGGCTACAAGCTATACATTTCCAGTATAAGCTGGTCTCGCATTGTATAGGATTTCCGTACAGTACGAGATCAGCGTAAACTGAAAATGTATAGCTTGATGTGTAGCCGTGTGTACCATTGAGTCATTAGGTGAAGTACCTATGCTGTTTTTTGGATCGTCCAAAATACATGTGTCGATCCTCGTTAGCTAGATAAATGAAAAGCTACAAAATAGGCAACACGTCATCGCGTTTCTGCTATCCTTGCTAATTGGGCAACCTGTCCGTAACAATTACCAACGATATTAGTTTCCAACCTTATTTTTATTAGGCTATGGTTTCATTTGCAATGAATCTACACGGGGAATTTGAATTTTTTATTGAAGTTTTTAATTAGTAAGTAGAACGAAACTGTTATTTTTTGATAATGAAAAGGTGACAGTATCAAGTGGAACTATCATTAATTAGAAAATAATGAATTACTTTATCCCCTGACTTTAGCCCTACTAATATTTATAAATGCGAAAGTTTATGAGGATGAATGTGTATCTAGTAAAGATAAATGGATGGATATTTTTACTAAATAGATGGATGGATGTTTACGACTCTTCCACGTAAAAACAACTAAACGCGTTAAAATACAATTTAAATAAATAAAAAATAAATTAAAATAAAATCAAATCAATCAATCAATTTAAATTACAGACAGGATACCTTTATACCGGTATAGCGGTAGTAGGTACGATCCTAAACGTCAATAACCAAACTATACGCGGGCAAACCCGTGGACATAAGCTAGTTCATCATAAATTAAAATGAAATAATACCTACGATTTCTAAACGATTTGAACGTAAATTAATGAGTTACCGTGAGGGTCTGAATCGAAGGGCAGGTCAAATAAATGTACCGAAGTATGCAGGATCATTTATCAAACTGTTCAGGTCATTGAGCCTATTTCCTTCAAAATGAGGTTCAAAGGCTCGAACTAGATTTCATTTGAATTGGAAATGTTTCATTCCATTTCTGTTCTTGTATTGTTACTGGCCAGATTCATTTTCGTTGAATGGGTTATCTTTAAGCATTATTTTATCTGTCAGACGCATCCGTACTGGGAAATTAGTTTTCTTGTCGAACTAGAAAATCGAATCAAAGAGTTGATATAAATGTTGCAAAGTAATTATATTTGTGTATCTGATAGGTATTCTTTGGATAGATATCAATTGTGCGTATGTATCCGCTTTGGAAACAAAGTTTAGATACTGTTATTGACAATGCTGATATAGAAATAACTTCTGAAGTCAGTTTTGACGTTGAATAAAGTTAATTGGGAAATATACGAGGCTGTTGTAAATATAGTGATATGTACTTGTTTAAAATGATAGGTAGTTTTTTCTATAAACTTTTGCTTTTTATTTCATCATCAGCCTATAATGTTCCCACTGCAGGGACTCAGGCCTCCTCTCTAGGAGAGGGATGGGCTATAATCCACCACGCGGGCCCAGTGCGGATTGGCAGATGTCACATGTCTTCGAATTTTTTTGGTTCTAAGACATGTCGGTTTCCTCACGATGTTTTCCTTCACCGTTTTGAGAGCAGCGGTGATGAAATAAATTACACAAAGTAATGCGCCTGCCTGGGTTCGAACCCACGACCTACTGTTCGTAAGTCGGGTCCGACACCACTGGGCCACCGCTGCTCCCTGCTTTTTATTTGATAAAATGCAATTATAAAACAGATCAATTTTCGGGAGAAACAAGAACATGGGGGTATCAGTACTAACGCAATTATTTAGTTACTACCACCTATAAATAAGGTCCTTGTTTAGATAGAGATTTAGGTGTTATCTTTTGCTAAAATTAATAAGTTAAATTAAGTTTGTAGAGCTACACCTTCTATTTTTGACGTGACAACGTCTAATAAATCGATGAACGCCGGCTGCATGCACGAAAAAGGATGACTCATTGTCCCACATGCAATCACTTCTGTTAACCTTGACTTTGACGGCACGGTTGGCGCAGTGGCTCAAGCAATGGACTGCTGCGCTGCGTGTCGCGGGTTCGATCCCCGCACGGAACAAATATTTGTACGGCCTACGGATAGTTGTTTCGGGTCTGGGTATTTGTGTATGTGAGTTTAAATGTTTGTGAACGCACCCACGATACAGGAGAAATTCCTAGTGTGGGGCAACGTTTTTAAAAAAAAAAAAAAAAAACTATCGTCCGTAAACCGACTTTACAGACAAGCAATTTATTTTTGTTAGGGCCTCTCGTAGTGTTACCACGATAAACTTGGATTACTGCTTAACCTGACAAGTGACAATATAACTGGACGTTCTCAACATCCAATGCAATATATACGATATATTTTCCCTAGCAACCGCTCGCCCCATTCAATACGTCCCCCTCATTAACCATAAGAAAAGTCATTAAAATCCAAACTGGGTGAGAGCAATTTCTTTAAACAATGAGTAAAAATAGCACGGTAACAATTATAAATCAACAATACAGAGGAACAATGGGGCTCAGAGCGAGAGTCGTCAGCTTTAATTATGTTTTTAAATGCATTGTTTGTGGACTAGCACTGTGAGGATAGGTAGAGGATGAGGTAGGTAGGTAAGGACGTATGAATGCGATGGTAAGCGGTCCGTTCTGATTCTTTGCAACAATGATTTTCTTCATTCAAAGTTATGGGAGGCTTTCAACTCTCAAATTATCAAACTGAAGTTTCTGATAACGCTGAACAGAATGAAACAAAACACGTTGTACCTATATCACATCTACGGTCTGCCTAACCTTTTCCCAAGCCCTTTAAATAAAGAAAAAAAAAAAAAACTCTTCCCCAGCCTACCTGACCTCCAACTACCTAATAACAAAACACAATAGATATTATAACGACTAAAATATTAAAAAAAAAAACGTAACAATATGTGTAACTGTTTTTTTTTTAATAATTAATTCCTATACTATAAATTAATTTTCATATGAAACAGAATTCGGCTTCTTAATTTTGGCTGAAAACTTATAAATGTCATCTAAACTCACAATGTTAGCTCTATAAAACTACATTCTTTGTAAAGAATTCTCGACCTAATCGTGCCTTCTCCCTCGCTCCACTTTCTTGCACAATCTGGCCTGAATCTGGCAGCTCTAAGGATGTTGATTAAGCCTTAATCAGGCTTGAGACGACAAAATTCCGTACTGTACGTGAACATGGCTTGTTTAAGAAATGGTTTTCATACAATTTTCACCGGTGCTCAAAGAGATTGTAGGTACAGTCAGCAAGTAGATTAACACTATTCAAAGTTCTAAAGCAGATTTTATAGTAAAAATTGTTTGATATTACGCTTTACTAACAAATTGACTAAAGAGTAAGGAATATTTTATTCAATAATCTTCTGAAACATTAAAAATAATAACTGGACTCCTGTGCCTACATCAAATAATTAAAATTCCGAAAAGTTAGGCTACTTCTGTTGCTGACCGTACATTTTATTTAAAAATAGCTGCTGCTCACGACCTTTGTCTGCGTGAAATTATTATAAAATATTATTTCCTTAATTGAATCGAATTTTGTTAACAATTTTAAGGGGGTTTTAATTTTTATATGCACGGGACCCTGATTTTTTTCAAAAATATAAGTAAGCACATCACGCCTGTAATCCCCGTAGGATTAAGAGGTGTAATTAATAGTATTCCCACATTTTCGCCAGTTACTTTAAAGTTCCATGTAATAGAGGGCGAGCCCATTACATCAATCAATCAACTTTCAATCAATCAACTTTATTTTATTTTCTCACCACAATTTACACAAATTATTTTACATTGGTCAGATTCAACAAGATACACAATTCAGGTAGGTACTTAAGTATGTATTGTGAGAGAGCTAGGCTTATGGCGTGTGTTTCAGGAATAGTCAGGTATTTTTTTACTTCGTTTAACGGTTTTCAAATAGGAACCTATCAACTGAAATATTTTATTTTGGCGTTCAACGTAGTAAGTAGAGGTTAGTTAGCAGTAGCAGCATATTCAATTCCATGGCCGTATTTTTCGATCAAAAGTGCCATTAAATGTATTAATTGAAATAAGTAAAATGCTTTGACTATGAGTGCGTTTCCAAAAGCCAAGTTTTCTGCTTGCGAAATAACAATGGAGTTTCCGTTAGGAAACCTATGATATGCCTATGACCAGTAAATTATTGCTGAAAACCTTTTTGGGGCAGGAAATCACATTTTACTGTAGAAGTGTTACGCACTAACATTGTGCTGGTGAATGCACTAAATAGTTTTGGGGTCGTGAAGGATACATTTAAACTTGTGAAAGAGAAAAAACTTTCACCCCCAATATCCTCGTAACTATAAAGTTCCCAGGTATGGTCTAGAACAAAATAATTATTGCAACGTCCGGGAGAATAATACGTTTCGGCGTCATTAAGAGTATTTTTACGTCCATTAGCGGTAAACTAGCTGTTAAATAAATAAATAACGCCAAGTGAAACTCACCACAGATTCAGCTCGACACAAAATGGCCTGCAATTCCAGTCCATTTACAAAAGCGACTATTCTCCACCACTTTAAGTCCCATCTTACGAAGCCTTAATGAAACACACTAAAACCCATCTAAGTACACAGACATAAGATTAATATTTCATTAAATTAGACAATTACCTTAACTAACAAAGGATTCTGACTTTACCTTCCTTAAGGGCAGCAATTTTTGGACTAATGAGTTAATTTGGCTAAATTGCATTACCCGAGGTAACTTCTGTTTTATATGTGCTTAGGGGACTTTATAGGGTCTTATGAGATTGCACTTACGCTCTAAAGGGGTTAATAAATTGTATTTTTAATTGTATGGGGCGTAATTAGAGGTTGGGTTAATTAATTTTTGAGTTATCATTGGGAGGGTGTTTTCTTAGGGTCCGGGAACGGTGTGATGTCGGGACGGTCGTGTTATTCTAGGGAATATTGACCTCATGATGCATGGGACAGACGGCGTTCGGTATTAAGAAAATCATCATCACCAGCCTAGCCTTTTCCCAACTATGTTGGGAGTTGAGGCATATTGGGAGTCTAACCGTATAAATCTGAATACCCGTATTTTAAATTGAGCCACGGCCTATTTAACCACAACCTAGTTAGTACTGGGTAATATGATACCCCTTGGTAAGAATAATTGACTTTTGGGCCATTGACTGTCTGTAACGACTTTCAAAGTTGACACAGTGACATTTGCCAAAAAATATTCCTGTATCTTCCTTAAATATCTTTTAATCATCTAATTTACTTAATTCAAGGAAAGTTTTCTAGTTAATTCCTTGACCTTTGTGCATAGCAACAAGAACACTCCTTGAACAATTCTTTCGTTGAAGTTTTTAAGAGCCCTGATCGTTGTGTCTCTAATTCCTTTCCTTAATGCTTTTAGTCTCAATGGCCAAAAGATTTCCTTCCCATTAGGCTGTTTTTAGGAACATCATTCAGTTAATGACTGAGCTGTTATTACTCTATTAAAATAAGGATTGATAAAGCGAAGGTTTCATTAATAAAAATTGTGACAAGTAACAAGATCAAATGACTGCTTTAAAAATTATTATTAAATCTGTGTTTTAACTTCTATTGTCAAACAGTATAATATCAAATAGGTACATTATATCAGGCATTTTGATTCCATGTTCATTTGCACTTACTTTTATTATACAAATACCTTCCATGCAAAATACTCCAACATAAAACTCAACACTTTACTGTATCTTGGACTAAACCAGCTCAATACTAAAACTTTATTTGCATTCCACAATGTGTACTTAGGTGGTAAATTAAAAAAAAAATGAGATCATTATGGACCCTGTCGGGCACAGCAAAAGGCAAAGATGTAGTAGCTCACGTTCTCGTTGCAATCACTGCACCAAACGAGGCGTTAATATCAAGTATGAATATTGTATCCATCCCATCACGCCAAGCTGAATATATTTAAGCAGCAATAAAGAGCTTGATCAAGGGTTTCCATGCTCAGCATAAAAGCATTACCGACGGGATGAACTTTCATAAAATTCCGTGGAACAAATTCAATCTAGTACCCCACACCCCTTCGTGCCAATGCCCCTTCACCCCCCTCCCTCGTTCACGAAGGCTATAGATTCTGATTAAAAATTAATTAATGAACTTACGCCGCGTAAAAGGCAACATTTGATGCCTTTTGATGGCCGCAGGGAAGTTTGGACTTAACTTAAGAAATTAAAGCGTGTAGAATTAATTTGCTCGGTATTTAATTTTGGTCTTAGTAGTAAATGGTTAAGTAAATTCGACTTTAATCCGGGTCTTAATATTTGCTTGCGCAACTTTTGCTTTAATTTAATTTGGTAATAGGCTCGCCCCCTATTACATGAGATTTAAATATGACTAGCGAAATCTGAGGATCACACCTCTGGCTTACTCTACGGGGATTACAGGCGTAGTTTTTTACATTACATAAGTTAAGAAATCTGAATCAGAAATATCGAAAAATATCTTCTATAGGTACCTACTTTGTAATTTTTGAATAATTTCAGTCATGCAGATAACTGCATGACTAGCGAACCTTTATCCTACCTTTTTACCTTTATCCTAAGGAACGAAAGTGTGTATTAGAAATCTATAATATTTCTCATTAGAATCTTATCATGGTTCCACTCGACCCATTTATAGACAGGTAAGAAAGAAAAAGTGTTTTTTTTTCTCGTACAGGATCTATTAAAAAAAAATTTTTTAAATTGACAGTAAAACAAGATTTTATAAAAAAATATATTCTTAAGACATACAAGGGTAGGCAGGCCTATCTCATTATGGTGCTGTAACATTTTAATGATTTATAATCAAAGCGCTAGTATTCTGATAGGCCCCAAAGTGATGTAAGATGCAAATAAAAATAATATTATGGAAGGCACTAAAATTATAATATGATTACTAGCCCACTCTTTTCTTGTATTATTTGCTAAAACAAATAAACAACAACAACATGCACATAATAAATAATTCCCCTACTATCCTTCACAAAAACTCCAGCCCGGTTGCACCGATATGCTTAATGCATGAACCTCTAACCCCGGTCGCTTGACGTTACTTCAATAAACTCTGATTAAAATTTAATCAAGCATGTAACTTCGCCCGCCAAGCGTTTTTGCTCACAAGCCAACGTTGCAATCTTTGACTTGCTCAAACATTGTTGCTTGTAGCTACATAAATTATACCCGAATATTCTTAGGAGAGATTTTTTATTACTAAGCCTTTATTGCTGAATAACTAAACAGTACAATCTATGTGAGATTTAAAAAGTATTAAATGTAAACCGTTGGTTTCTTGCTTGAAAAGGTTCGGGTTAATTTGGTTAAAGAAATTAAGGAAGGCAAACCTTGCACGTCTTTTGACCGTAATTGGACTTCGATTCATATTGATTTCAATGAAGCCAGAATTAGTAACATATCTTCATGCTTGTAATCTCCAAAAGGTTGGGCAGAGGGATACCCATTAGTACACCCCCATTTCGACAGTTAGGTATGTGTAAGTCTCATAGGAGATAATCCTATTGTCATTACCCGGGGACAAATTTAGACTGAAAAAATCAGATGGAAAAACCCAAACATAATGTGTCCAGCCCCGGAATAAAATCCAGGACCACATGTTCAGCAGTCGCGCTTGCAACCACTAGACCAGTGAGGTAGGCAATAGTTGTGCTATAATTAAAGTATTAAATGTAAACCTTTGGTTCATCTTGCTTGAAATGGCTTGAAAGGGTTGGGGTTAATTTGGTTAAAGAAATTAGGGAAAGCAAACCTTGCACGTTTTTTGACCGTAATTGGACTTCGATTCAGAATGATTTTAATTAAACCAGAAGTAATCGACTGAAAGTTAAGTAAATGAAACACCGAAAAAAGGTTTTGTCGTTTTCATACGACAACGATTTGATTTTTGACCCAGTCGACAGGAAAAAATAACGTGACTAGATTAACATTTTAGTTCCAAATACAGAACTACTATCCAGAATTATGTTACCTTAAATACCTATTTAGTTGCTAAAGCATCGTCGTTTAGGTTAAGCCGTGCTTGCTTAGGCTGGTTAATGGATGGGTGACCACCCATTACATAACAAGTTTCCTCCGTGCCTCGAATGGCACGCTAAGCTATTGATCTCGGCCGTCGTTTGTACATCTTTGGCAGTTATTGCTACAGGTGTGTGTGGCTTGAAAGTCTGACAACTAGTCTTACCAAGGGATTTATATAGAAAGGCATAGTTATAGGGATAGATAGGCAGCCGCTCTATGTTAATCACCAGTATTCAGCTGAATCTGGTAAGACTGAAATCCGACCACAACATAATTGAGAAAAGGTTAGGAAAATGATGAGCCATAAAACTTCAAGACACAGTATCATACTACAAAATCCTAATTTCCCACAGTCCCGTACCAAAACTGTACCAATAAGATAACAGAGGACTCCAACATCCACCTTACATCCGAACCCTATAAATTAGCTTCAGGAAAGGCTCCGTCTCAGGTCACTACACATCCAAGGTAAAAATATATAATTTATATAGGCTGCTTCTTATGTACAAAGTGGCCCTATTGGTCTTTAGGTGGTCCGAAAGGGCTTAATGATCCGTAAACGGTTCGACTGCGCGGGACGCATTGAGACGAAACGGGACGAATCGGGACGACTCCAGGGCGCTGTTATGACGGGTTGAAGATTTTGTTCGTAAACTTCGGAGTTGAGAAACTATTTTTGTTTGAAGGAGTATTCTTTGATATGAGGAAGACCGCTTGTTCTTAAATTGAACTGAGAAAAATATGAATTTACAAATAGATTTAAAAAAGACAAAAAAAAATTAAATATCTAACGTCATGTCAATCATTTTTAACGGGTTCTAATTTATATAGAACAATTATAATTGTTAATGATCCATCTATAAAACATGCTATAAATATTAAGGTATAAGGATATCGTTACTAAAAGGGTTATAACAAAAGGTATCTCTTTATAAAAGACTTCTTGTCAGAAAACGTTAAAGCATTCCCAGCATTGAGTCCGCTATAACTTCTTTGCCCAAAATTGACATTCTTTCAAACTTTTAATTAAGTTACCAGTTTAAGTAGTAGCCAGATTAGATCGTCGTAAAGTAAAGTTTGGGTAATTCATGAGTTCAGACCTCTTTGAAGTAACAAAGTGTGTGTGAAATTGGTGAGGAGATTCTGATACGATTTATGATTTGGTTTGACTTTGTAAAGGTTGCCTCTATTCCAACTTTTTGTGAGGTTTCGGACTGTATTTTATTTATTTTTTGGCCAGTGTCTTTTTTAATGTGATACCTATCTTTAAACCTGTTATTATATTTATTTAGTTATCGTAGTGATCGTCTTTTTCAAGAAAAAAATCTAAGTGTATGTTGCCCTACAAAGTTTAATTTACGCTTCTAGTGTGTAGCTTGTTCCCACTCTAAATATATTTTACGCCCACTTCTTAGAGATGACTTATACCATAGTAGCACTGTCAAAAATAACAAGGAAAACATAAGAAAATTACACAAAAATTATCCCAAAACAACATTAATTGGCTAACAATTATAATGCTCGCTAACATTAATACGGCAGCGGAAATAATTTCCATGATTAACATCTTTCCACTCGACCAACAAACCGAACTTAATACGTAGTGGCGAACATATAAAATATTGTAATAGCATTATAAATAATATCCTTATAAGAAAACACGGAAGTTTACAGAAAACTAAGTATAATTTAAGTTTAGCGTGCTCGACAAAGTTTGCGCACGGAAAAGTAATTTTTAAACTTCATAATTGTTGGTTTTTGTTTAGGTGCACTGAGGTTGGAATACAATCTATTATAGTTTTTAAACTAGACTGCAATAAGGTGGCTTGGGGATATATGTATAACAGCCGTTGCAATCGATAAATATTTAAAGTTTTTTCAACTAATTTAGTTTTTTACTAGAAGGATTTGATATTTTTCTTGTCTAATCACTAAGTCTGGATGGAGGCAGAGTTGCAGGTACCTACCTAATATAGACCACCCACTTTTAGCAAACTATGTTAAAGATCTATGTAAAAGGGACCAGGCCGATTGCCATCAACCGGTTACAGAACCAGACTTCACGACTACTACGGATACATTCCTGATGGCAAAAGTCATATTATTGTGCCAGAGGCAGAGAAAAATTAAACACAACTATTAACAAAACCGTCTGATAACACCCAGACATGTAACTACTTACAGCGCACATTGCTCACCTTTGCAAATTAAACCATAGTTTCATAAAGCCATGGTCTACTATCTAATACAAACTTTATCAAACTCATCGCTATGTTAATGAACAAAGTCGAGCAACAGTTGCAGTGAGCACAGGGCTGCCAGGCAAAGTTCACCTTTATTTACCTGTTTCTAGTACTAGTTCTTCCTGAAAATTGTTTGACGATGTCCTTCTGAAACAGTTCGTTCTGAGAAATTGACTCATTGACGTCAAGTTACAAGGGAATTGTTTTAATTTACGAATGCAAAGTTGTTGTGCCTTTGTTTATTTTTTTACTTTAATAAAGAAGATTTGATTAAAGACTCAATAATTAATTTTGATCTTAATTAGGAGCTCACTTTTTTTTGTCAAGGGTACATAATTAGATTCGCAAAACACTAAGAAAATGGTAACAGGCGGAAATTTCGACTGAAGCGTTCTCATAGATACGTTGTCACATTTAATTTCGATGGCGGCTTTGCCCATTTAGTATTCGGTTACCTATGTCCCCGAAGGCACAGAATACATAATAGTACTACCCGAAGGTTAAGGTGGCGGTGTATCTAATAAATAGTACACCCACATTTTGCCAGTTAACCTCCTATGTTTTTGTATCTTAAAATTACTAAAAACCTAATTTTATCTAAAAGAAAATCGAAACATAACCTAATAGGAAAAAAAAATACGAAATACGATAAGAAACACGTCGAATGAAAATAGTTATCATTGCAAAAACTAAAAGCATCGTGTAACCTAGCTAGCAACGAGATAATATTAGTTTATTTTACCGCTTCATCTGGAAACCCTGACCACAAATGCAGTAACAAACGCGGAGTCCAGTTCGTTATCTATACAACAAGTTGTCTCTCGTTTCCTATTCCAAGTTGGATAACACAACAGATTTCTGCTGCGGTTGGCTTTTCCATAAAGGTCCCGCACCATAGCAACCCACTACTAAATTTAATCAGCGATCCGGCTCGGAGTACCAAAAATATACAGGCATTAAGCTCCACATACTGAGATGAGCGAATCACACGGGATGTGTACAGGAAATAACTCTGTTTTGTTTCTCTCTTCTGTTTTGTGTCAGATTGAACATAAATAATTTAATCGGTAATTAGCAACTGCTTGTTCAGGTAAATTACACTAAAACAAATGATCTTGTGACGATGCTCGTACACCACAGCTGAGACATGACCTCACATCCCTTCGAAGTTCTGGTTCTAGAATATGCCGTTTCCTCTTGACGTTTTTCTTCGCCGTCCAGAGAGCAGTATTGTTGAAAATAACAATAGCAGAAATACATTCCGCATTATTTAAAGCCGATTTTTAGCAAAAGTATTGTTAGAAATAATATAATGCATGTAGACTTTTGAAATCTTACTCTAACTCAAAGCATTTGTTCCAATTAGACCATAACGAGCACTTTTGAATGTCAAAATAAAAACAAAAAAGCGAAACTACAGTCACAGTCATAAGGCAAAAAAACTTGTCAAAGAACTGTAGTTGCCCATTCCAAACCGAAGTGTATGACGAAGAATGGGCATGACACTCTTTTAAATCAAAATTTTTGTTATACAATCTGGATTACATCATTCATACGGAATAAAATAATACCTAAAGTAATAATCATTTTTGTATGAAACTCGTCACAGATAGCTGAGCAAAGCTATACTTAGTAGTGGATGGTCACCTTTACTCTATACCGGTTGCAAGCTCATAGACTAGAAAGCTGTCCGCATAACGTGGTGTTAAAATAAGTTACCTGTAACTAACAGTTCACGAAATACAGGAATTGTAACTGGTTTGTTTAGTTTCCCAATTAGGGAATATATTATTAGAGTAGAGGTATTTTGTACCAAAACATATTGAGGACATACAACATGTGTATTATTATAGTGTTTCGTTTTTATTTATTGTTTTGGAGGGTGGAAAATCATCAAATTACTCCTCCTGCTCTACAGAGCGGTAGAGAATGTCAGACTTCTACTGACTAAAAACCACCCATGTTCCTTCTCAGCCGATTGTGCCGAGACCGCGGTATCTCTTTCGAATAACCCGCAGCCCTGACGAGGGGTAGCGTTTCCTCAATATGTTTGCTTTAAACTGAAATGTTACACATCCCTACTTGTAAGGCTTGCTGGCATCTGGCTTAATTGAAATATTTTATCGTGTGTGTTCGGTGTTGCTAGAAAAAGTATTTTTAGATCCATTCTCGTAATTTTCAGATACATATATCGCAAGCATGACGACAGAATCATAGTACTGTGATTATGTTATGAAGTTATTTTTACAGATATTAAATTTTATGTAGATTTTAATGTCTGTAAAATTTGCAATAATATAAAGCTTACGATTAAAATGTTCCATAGTAAATAAACCATATGTTATTGTTACTGTAAGCTTGTATCATCACACTGCAGGGCAAAGTTCAGTCCACACTTCTTACAGTTCTGTCAATCCAGGGTCAGTGTGTACCACTGATCTATCTAGTTTTATCCAGCTATTCGTGCCATTCCGATTTGTCCTATGTAGTTAAAAAGGTAAAAGAAAAAGTTTTTATTTGGAACACAAACAGATTGGCACAATTTTGACTGGCCTGTTGGTCTAGTGGTTAGTGACCCTAACTGCTATGCCGGAGGTCGTGGGTTCGATTCCCACACAGGACAAATGTTTGTGTGATGAGCACGATCATTTGTTCTGTGTCTGGGTGTAATTTATCTATAATATGTATGTATTTAGAAATATATAAGTATGTTTATCAGTTGTCTAGTACCCATAACACAAGCTCTGCTTAGCTTGGGACTAGATGGCGTTGTGTGATAGTTGTGGAATATTATTATTATTATTATAATTACACAGGTAATTGTAAATCGTCATCGTTTCGCACAAAAATCTGTTTCTGTGCGAAACCATAATAACTACAAAAGTTTCTGACTGAGTTGCAGCTATCAAAGCCCATTTAAACAAGAGAACAATAAATTGTTCCAGACTTAAGCTACAGAAAGTTCATATGAAAAATTATAAATATTATAGTTATATCTATTCCTCCACCAAAACGTCCAAAACAACAAAAGACAACCCAAAATTCAACATAAATCTAAAATAGGGAATAAAATTTACTACCTACCACCTCGGAAATACACCGTCACTTGTTAGTACCACACCATCACATCGGTCACCTCTGTAATTGGCAGGTCGGAATGACCCGATTACAGCTAGTGACGAATCCCAGGTTGCCACTGCCGATCGGAATTTCATTAAGAGGTGACGAATTTCGGTACGGACCGGTCAATTCTCGTCGGTACTGAGACTCGATGATTTCTGGTCATCGAGTTTAGGTTTGCTGTTGGTGCATTTGTGTGATTTTAGCGTTTCATTTGTGGAAGTAGAAAGTAACTGCTTTGTAAACTACCTGAAATGTATTTCGCTTATTTATCTAGCGAAGAACCTACCTTTTTAAATTCTTAAAAAACCATATAAAATGCAATAAAAATTAGTTCCGCCGGTGATGGGAGCAGGGTTTAAGCTACCAGTAGTTAGGGCTCCAGAGACAGAAACCTCCTCAAAATGCGACCTATCAAGGAGTACTGCCTTTTAAATCAGGTGATTGCTTCAATCCATCAAGGAGGTAGATATTATTTTATCATTGCCATCTTTAAACACTGTTTTAAGCTTTCACGGTTTATAACTAAACTTACCTTCGAACTGCACTTATCGGCAGCTCGTAAATATGGATACCTACTCACGTAAGATATCCTGATAATGACAATATAAGTTTGATTACTTTCTTTGTTATTCTCCTCCACCATGATCTCAATTTATAATAACTACAGTGCAGTGTTTCCTTCAGGCTTCCATACTTTCCAGCCCGCTGTCATCCCAGTGCTCATTTTCCTCCTTCTTACCCGTTTCAGCTTCCATACTTTGCATCTTAAGTTAAATCTGTCTTTTCTCATAGAAAAAACTAATTTAATATAAAAAAACTTTTTTGCAAAAAACCCGACTACGACAAAAAAAAAACGACGCTGAAAAAGTATGAAACAAGATTTTCAGGATAGAACAAAAAGAAAAGCCGTAGTCACACGGTATTAAAGTGTTTAGGTTGGTACCTATAACGTGTGACTACGGCTTTTCTTTTTGTTCTATCCTGAAAATCTTGTTTCATACTTTTTCAGCGTCGTTTTTTTTTTGTCGTAGTCGGGTTTTAGTTTTTTACTTTTTTTTTTTTAAACAATTTTGGTGTTAAATATTTTTTTTTACTCTTGACTTTTTGTCCGCTAGAGGGCGTGATTTTAAATTTGAGCAATATTTTGGAAATGTACAAGCGAGGCCCTTTTAAATGATACCAAACACGGCGTATTTATCTCCATTTTTATTTTTTAAGCCTTACTTTTTGTCCGCTAGAGGGCGCCAAATCGCTTTTTGTGACACGTCACGTAGCCTATGTTCAGCGGAATATTAAGACGGTTCTAACGATACCTCATATGTCGAGTTCCGATAAGTAGATTAGAAGCTATGAGGGAACAGATGAAGATACACACATACATACATACAAACATACATACATACATACATACATAGCCAGTCAAAATCATAACCCTCCTTTGGCTTTGCCGTAGTCGGGTAAAAAAAAACAACCGACTTCAAAAACACCTAAAAGTGAAAAATAAACTTCAGAAGAAAAATCAGCTTCTGAAGTCGGTGACATTCATGCTAAATTTTTATGGGATCAAATGACAACAGACGAGTCCCCATCAAACTAAAAAGAATCACGTAAATCGGATCATAATTCGCAGCGTAATCGGTGTACATAGAAAAAAAAAACATACCAATCGAATTGAGAACCTCCTCCTTTTTGGGAAGTCGGTTAAAAAATAGTTACGGTTTTCCTTTGCAGAATATTACGTGAACTTTCAACAGGCTCATATGACTTTTCATGTTTCACAGAACTACTATAAATGTATTCCTTAACCTCGAGTCGGGGCTCCTGGGGGTCTAAAATTACCACTCTAGCAGATCATGATAGGATTATAATATGAATTGCGTTAAAATTCTCAAAATGGACCATTCATAATAGTAATTGCGTCTGTGACCATTTTACGGATTTTAACCCAATTCATATTATGATCCTATTCTGATCTGCTGAAGTGGCCATTTTAGACACCCAGGTTTTCCGGACAGTCGCCTAAACGGAGTGAGTTTATAGCTCAATTTCGTCAATCAATCAATCAATATTCTTTATTTGTAAACATAGGTATACAGACATTTACCAATCCGCACTGGGCCCGCGTGGTAGATTATAGCCCATCCCTCTCCTAGAGAGGAGGCCTGAGTCCCTGCAGTGGGAACATTATAGGCTGATGATAATGATAATGATAAGTATACAGCAATGTGCAGGATGTTACAATATTTTTATATAGTTTCTCAATGTTTTACCATTTGGCGTACAAATATACATTTAAAGGAGGCATTTGCCGATTAAGTGAATTCGTGGCATTGCGGCCATTTTAATTTTGTACAGAGATCGTAACAAAGTTGTTTTAGGTCTTCAACGTTTCACAAGAAAAATACTTGATGCTTGTATTTCATCAGCTGTTCGTTTTATGTTCGTTTGATGTTTTTTGAGGAATGTTAGGTTTATGTTATGTCCTCAATTCGACTAGAATTACAATTTTTTTGCTTCTGGAATTTTGCTAAATGTTCTAAAGATACTAAAAGTGTTTCTAAGTGAGAATATAAATTGGTTCATTTCACTTTCTGTCAAAATAATGTGAATTGACTTTATATCTTCTTTTTATTAGCCTACTTGTTGTCCTACTGCTGAGCAAGACCTCCCGAAAAAATATTGCTTGGAAACAACTTTTTTATTTGGGGTTAAAAATCATATTTTACGGTAAAATTAATGTAGCACTCTTTAAAGAAAGAAAATGTAAAAATGACACAGGTACACAATTTTTTTTGTGATCCTTCGTCAAAATAAAATTGAGATGACCGAACAACAAAAATGTCGTTCTCGCCCTCTTCAAAACAAAACATTAATTTTGTTCGGCAGTATCCGTATTCCGGCCGGCTTAGCGCGAATGATACAATAATCCTTTAATCGTCAGTGGATGAGAGAAATACGACTTTGAGTAATACCCCATTATCTACTTCTTCCTTTCCACTGCTCAGAAAATAGGAACGAAACAATTTTGGCTATAATTGCATCGGATCTACGAAATCCCGACGCGTTTGTCAAAAGTTTGGTAAATATTTGGGTATTGAAAAGCTGGAAAATTTTGGTCACATGGACTTTCTCTGTGCCGATTATGGACAATTATTTTCATGATTTAATTTGTTTCATGAAATATTTATTAATTCCCACAAGAATTGCAATAATATTCTCTTTCTAGAATGTTTCTAGAACTGTTTTCGGTTAGTTCTTTCTTCTTTATCCTGTGATTAGTGTCTAATCTGGCAAAATATAACATCTCTCAGGGCTCGTTTACGGAGACGAGGGGCGTCGCGCGGCGCGTGCAGAAGGCTCGTCTCGTGTTTTTTTATTAATTTACTTAGAGACGGGTTCACCGCAACAAACGCTGCATTTTAAACTAATGAGCGAAAAATCGCACCTCGTAAAATCGACGTTTGAAATCGTTAACTTTTTCATACATCGCCATGTGTTTGAATTAAAAACGCAGCACCTGTACGCAAACATGCACTCAGGCGTGCTGGTTTCCCGTCGGGGCTGTGGATTGTCAAAAGGTTAACGCGGCTCCGACACAAGGGCGAAGAACGAACATGGGTTTGGTTTTTAGTCAGTAGAAGTCTGACACTCCCCTTCGCTCTGCCCAAGAGCGGGGGGGGGGGGGGGTTATTCAATGATTTTCCACCCACCAAAGAAAAAAAAGGCGTGCTGGTTTCCTTTCGATGTTGTCCTTAACCGAAGCAAGTGATAACTATACAATAGGCACATGAATCCGAAAAATCAGAGGCCGTGGCCTATAACTTGGCAGTCCGTTGGTTATAGACTAGTAATTTTCATGTGCAAGAAAGCATACTATAACGTCATTAAGCAGCTCGACAGGTATTATTACTAAGACCTTTATCAATGAATGAAATATTTCCAACAACCAATTACCTACGTCCACAAAAGACAATAACAAAACTTCACTTACCTATTGTACCCTAATGCCGCGTCCGAACTCCTCAAAGGTACCGTTCACGTGTCACTACCACCGAATAACCGCTTTGTGTAGCCACGCAAACAAAACTAGCAATATCTACGTCCAGTTGATAAGACAATTGAGGTATCGGCGAGTTCCGACCGCCACATATTGCCTGGTATTGCTCTATTTTGCCCCATTTGTCGGCTCTCCGCTGAAACGCTCGATTGCCCTTTGATTGCCTCCTGTCTTCTTAGCGATCGTCTTTTGTTTCGTTCATTGTTTTCTTTGGGCTAATGGTTATCGGATGCGTGGAGTATTTCTTTATTTCGGTTATGTGTGTAAAGGTGATTATTTGTGGTGTGTTCATGTGGAAGATGTGTAGGGTTGTTGTGGATAGGTAAACTGGAGTGGGTCTTTGTTTAATGTAACATCAGACCTGCCATCCCCGAAGGGTCAGGCAGAGGTGTACCTAATAGTACACACACATTTCGCCTGTTATCTTTTTTAAGTTCAACGTAATAAAGGGCGAGCCTATTGCCTTCAAGCGGGCACAAATCCAGTTGCTGCTACTGAAAAATTTCTGATGCATAAATCCAACAACACTTTGCCCGACCCAGGAATCGGGCCCAAAACCTCATGTTCAGCAGTCACCCTTGTGATTACTCGACCAACTTGGCAGTCAAAACCAAGAAATATAGGTGGAAAAGGTGCGAGAATATTGGAGGAATATACAAGGAAATATAAGAACTTGTTGATTTATTTTACGTTTCTATTTTTCCTCACATTGATTTCAATAATTCAGTTTTGTGTTTATCAATGTTTTGTACCAATATAAACAGTACTATTCCAAGTTAATCCATTCTAGACTTTGTATCGTAATAAAATACAAGTTTAGTATTTAGTTGATCCTAACATTTAAATACTACAATATTGAGCCAGTTCACCTAAGGTACTAGTCTCGTTCTCCACGAGTCTCCGCGCAATATGAGAAAACTTGCCAAGTGAGTCGGCGAAGTAAATTCATAACAAAATTCGGTGACAACAAGCCTTGTCATTGTTTGGTAAAACTTTGGAAAACTTGCTGAAGTTTTATCTTATATCCAGATGTAGTTTCAGCAGTTTTATTGTGCACGGTTTGATATTAAGTTTTTGCCATTTTTAGTGTTGGAAAGAAAGTGTTTGACGTTATTTAGCCCACTACTGGGCAAAGGCTTTTTTCCTGTGTCGCCTCGAACCAGCCCTCGATCATGTATTATGGGGTTATGTTATGACTCTAGGTCACAATATAAACTAGGTCGGACTCTTATGTCAACTTAAAACACGCGAATTTTGACGTGAGAGTAGAAGTGATGCCCTAAGGACGGATTTTTTTTTGTGCTTATTCTGGTGTCCCCCCAGACGTGATGCCCTAGGCAATTGCTTAATTTGATTAAGGGTTAATCCATCACTGCCTTCGTGGTACAGTGCGATGAAATTATCTTGACAGCTCCGAACTTCGTGCAGGTCATTTTGTTACAACGAATGTATAAAAGTGTTATGATATTTATGTTATTTGTATTTCTCACTGTTTAAATTAGATATTTTCTGATCGTTTGAGTATTGGTTTATCTGGCAATAACAGTTTTATTCCCAAGTTTACATGCGTAAAATTTCGCAAAGCCTATGTTCAGAGCTGCCAAGATAATTTGATCGCACTGTACGCGTCTAGATCCATATTATTTGAGTACAGCGCAACAAGTTTTTGCTTCCATTCTCCCCTATCAATCGTCACACTTTAATTTACTTCTTTATCCCCATATATCTCTTCTTCATAGGTCTCCCTCTCTCCATCCACTAAAATTTAATTTTATATTCATCACTATTTTAGTCATATGCGATTCGTCAGAATGCTCTTTTCGTGCTTTTATATTAACCCAGTAATGCCCGAATTTCTTTTTTCCGCCTTTTTTCTATTTTTTTACATCAATATGTAGAATAAAGGTTAATAAAACATTATGACAAGTTTTAGGTTCATATGTATATTTTAAGTTAGAAAAAAAACATGTGTCCACATGGACACGCTAAGCATTTATAGTAGCAAATTTTTTTCCCCGCTTTTTTTTTTAATCATCAATTTACGCCTCCCGCTCTGAGCAGAGCGGTAGGGAGTGTCAGACTTCTACCGACTAAAACTCCCATGTTCCTTCTTAGCCCTTTGTGTCGAGGCCGCGGTATCTCTATCAAACAACCCGCAGCCCAGACGGGCGTCGGCCCTTGCGGGCCCCTTCCATGTTGCTGAAATCACTTTGAGGCGCGCGTGGTACACGAAAGTGCTGTCGACACGGTCTGTTGTCGTCATAAGACGGACGGACGGCGAGCTAGCCCATCACTCACCGTCCACAGGCCCGCGCCTTCGCTGGCCGGACCGCGGGCCACACAGTCGGGTTTTTTAGTTTTTTAACTACTTTTTTTATTTTTTGTCACCAACTTCAGAAATTGATTTTTCTTCTAAAGTTTATTTTTCACTTTTTTATTTTATTTTATTTTTTGTTGAACTCGGTTTTATTGAATACCAAATGACTGTTCTAGGTATAAAGAGTAAGTAAGTAAGTGTTCAGATATTTTTGGTTAGTTGTTTGTATTTTTTCATTCCGTCGTTCGCGCTCATAGTGACTAGCCGTGCTGTACATTACTCACATTAAATATTCCGAGAAAACAAAACAAAGTAAATTCTACCTTAGCGTCAAGTCAATTAAGTTGAAAATTCGCTATTCGACGCCACACATCACGTACCAGTCGTGTGGACAAGACAAGAACGACGTGTAGTATATGCAAAATACCAAGATGTCTCGTACACCTCAACAGAATATAACATTGTCTTCGTCTCAACCGGAACTAGCAAGTTATTCAGACCAAGACCGCGAAAATTGTTTATCTTCAAGAAAAAGAAAGGAACGTACTGACGCAGAAGAGCTTAATGCCTTGCGATCTGATATCGTTACAATGTTGAGTGAATTGAAGAAATCCCAAAACGATAAGTTATCTTCATTGTCCGACATGATCAAAGACCTAAAACAGCAGAATCAGGAAATCATAAAACAAAACTCTTATTTGAAAAATACACTTGAAAACACAACACTACTGTATAACGAGCTAAAGGGCAAGTATGAATGTATGGTACTGGTAAATAATGAAGCAAGGAATAAAATCGTAATACTGGAAAATAAAATGGAAGATGTTCTGAGAAAACAACTTGAAACTTCATTGGAAATTACAAATATACCGTTTACTGAAAATGAAGACCTCAACTTGATAGTTAGTGATATACATAAAAAACTTGATGTATCAATTTCAAGGGAACAAGTCTGCCAAATATATGGGAAACGATCAAATAAAAATAAAGTGATTGTGGTTGAATACAAGATGACGCAGTTCCGGACGAATGTGATACAGGCTCTTCGTACTTACAACAACAACCACAAAGATGACAAATTCAACACCAACCTGATCAACTTACCGGGTGAGAAAAAACCAATTTATATGTCAGAATCGCTAACTCCCACCACACGACATCTCTTGTATCATGCTAAGCAAGCTCAGAAGAAGAATTGGTTCAAGTATTGTTGGATCTCCTATGGAAAAGTTTTTATAAAGAAAGATGATGGATTGCCTAGAATACACATCAAAACATTGGAACAAGTTGAAGATCATAGAGTCGACTCTGATCCTAAAACCTCCACTCACGATCTAAGCAAGTGACTATTTTTTAATACTTTCACAATACTTTTTTATATTTTACTTTCTCTTAGTTTATGCATGTTTTCAAAATCCATGTCTTCAGCAAAAAAAAACTACTATTTAACCCTGCCAGCCATACACACAATACACAAGTACAAAAACTATATATTACTTATAAACCACCTGCACATTATCAAATATCTCAAACACCCAACAAAACTCTGTGTTCCGATAAGTTTGGCGAGTCACTTCGTTGTCAATAGCTTAATACCAACAACATGCAGTAAAGACTATGGTTGACTTGCAAGTAATTTCCTCGGACATTGATGAACGAATCAATGTCGGCAACGCATTGGTCGCCGAATTTCCGGAACACTGTAAATCAGCACTTCATATGACTCATCAAGACGTTACTATATTAACGCAGAATATTAGAAGCTTGCATAAGAATGGTAATGAACTTTTAGTTCTTCTTAAGCGTCTCGACATTGCCTATGATCTAATTATATTGACAGAATGCTGGCTTTCTGATACTACCATCATACCAACGATCGATAATTATATCTCTTATTCTACCAAAAAATATCTTAATAAAAATAGCGGCATCGTCATCTATGTTAAAAACGGTATAAACTGCTCTATAACGGAACCAGATTACTGTCTGGAAGCAAATTGTTTAATTATCACTAACGACACCGATTTAGCTGTAGTTGCGATTTATAGATCACCTTCTTTTAAGAATTTAAATTCATTTCTGGAATCTTTGGATAAAGTGTTGACAGGACTAAAACAATATAAAAGTATTGTGTTGATGGGGGACATTAATATAAATATCAATGATGACAACCTGCATGGGCAACCTTTAGATTATGTTAACTTATTGGCTTCACACGGTCTCTTAGCATCACATACCTATCCTACTAGAGAGGCAAACTGTCTCGATCACTGTTTTATCAAAACAAAATACAAAACAACAACTATAGTTTGTAACAGTACATTGACAGACCATATTTGTGTAATGACTACAATACCTCGCAAGGGAACGGTTATGAAAAAACCTCTTATAAGATTGTTCACAAAATGCGACTATGATGCTGCTGTTGCAGATTTGGAGCAGCTTGATTGGGAAGACATGCTATCTCTGCTGGATTCAAACGAAATGACTAACCAATTCCTTAACGTCTTAAGAGACACCTTAAAACGACATACTCATACCTATAAATTATCCACACGTAAAACAAATATCAAACCCTGGATAACACCAGGTTTGTGTCGCTGTATGAGAAACCGTGATAAACTTCACCAACAACTTAGATTGAATCCAGATAATGAAGTGTTAAAAATTACATATAAACGTTATCGCAACACTTGTAATAATTTATTGAAGAATTTAAGAAATAGTCATTTTAAAACAGAATTAGAAAATAGTGAAAATAACATTAAAAAAAAGTGGGGATTGATAAAAGATATGTGCAATTTGGACAAAACAGATATGTCAGCGGTAGACCTTTTATGCAAAGAGCAAGACAGTCAGAGCTCACTGAATCAAATAAATAACTATTTTGCTGCAGTTGGAGCCGATTTGGCCAATGATATACTATATAGAACTAAAACAAATGAAGAGGACCTTAGCAAAAATTTTAAACTAAATAAGCAACCACTGCATTCGTTTATGCTCTTCCCAACAGATGAAATCGAAGTTAAACGCATTATCTCCAACCTTAAAAATACTGGCTCGTCTGGGTGGGATGGTATAACAACACAATTTTTAAAGAAAGCGGTGAACGTCATAATAAAGCCAGTTACTATTATTTGTAACACCTGTTTTACCACAGGAACCTTTCCACTGGCTCTCAAAAAGTCTGTCACTGTCCCAATTTTTAAGACTGGGGACAGAAATAACGTGTCCAATTATAGACCCATTTCCTTACTGCCTAGTTTGTCGAAAATCTTAGAAAAATTAATTAACTGTAGACTAAAGAAATACTTAGAGTCAAATGGATTTCTCTCGTGCAATCAATTTGGATTTAGGGAAGGCAAATCTACCAGTGATGCCCTGCATAAGTTAACTTCCTTTATTGTTGATGGCTTGGATGGTGGAGATAGAGTTTTGGGTATATTTTTAGATCTCGCCAAGGCTTTCGACACGGTCTCCGTTCCTATTCTCCTTGCTAAGCTCGAATACATGGGCATTCGAGGTATACCGCTGGATTTATTTAGGGATTACTTAAGTCACCGCAAACAGAGTGTAAAGATCAAGGACGAGTGTAGCCAAGAGGTCGATATGGTTTACGGAGTACCACAGGGGAGCGTGCTAGGCCCAACACTCTTTTTGGTCTATATCAATGACCTGTGTGAACTTTCTATGAACAAGGGCCAAATTGTGACATTTGCTGATGACACGGTTTTATTATTTAGAGCAAAAACATGGGTGGATATAAATAGCATAGCAAATCAAGGAATACGCTCAGTGGCAACATGGCTGGATAACAATTTGCTAACCTTGAATCCACAAAAAACCATGTACATCTCCTTCAGCACATCAATTAAAACTCAGCCTCCATCAAACACCATAGATTTAAAAGTACATAAATGTCAGAACGTACTAACATGTGACTGTACCGGTATTAATAATACGGCCTCCACTAAATATCTCGGTATTATTGTTGATCAGTATCTAAACTTTAAAGAACAAGCAAGAAAACTAAGTGCCCGTATACGAAAATTGATATACATTTTTAAAATACTCAGAGGTGCTTGTACAATGCAATTACGTACTACTGTGTATTACTCACTTTGCCAATCTATTGTAAGCTACTGTCTAACCATCTGGGGTGGTACATCAAAAACTACTTTGCTGGTAGTAGAAAGAGCTCAACGTGCGCTACTTAAGGTAATGTGTTTTAAAAACTACAGGTATTCAACTGATCTATTATATAAGGAAACGAATGTACTTTCAGTACGGAAACTATTAATTCGGCTTTTAATTATTGCACAACACAAAATGAAACCTGACTCCGGGTTTAGGCGAAGGCTGGATGTAGTATATAATACACCCAAATGTAAGACTAAGTTTGCTCAAAGTTTTCCAAATTACCTTGGCCCCAGCCTATATAATAAAATAAGCAAAAAAATTAAAATAAGAGATCTAAGCTGTCGCGAGTGTAAGAGGTCTATTGATGAATTTCTGAAAAAAATAGATTACTATGAAGTGGAAAATATCTTGAGATGATATAATGTGACACACACACTCATTTAAACACAAGCCCTCATATATACACATACACACACCCACACACGCACACTTATATACACACACACACATATACAAACAAATACACACGAACACATATACAAAAACACATATTATACAAGAAAACACAAAGTATGGCATGTTAAATAGGGGAAAAAAAAAAAGTACTATTTTAAATTATTTTTATCTTGGTTTCGAATAATGTAACTGTTTTCAGAATCAGTCTTTTTCTTTTTGTTGTTTTATATGAAATACTTAGCAAAAAGACAGTCAAATATTTGTAAACAAAACTTAACATCTAAAAATTTTGCATATACTATGTGAATTTACGCTACTACCTACAAGTTGAAAAAAACTCAATGAACAACAATTTGAATGTTTGTTAAATTTACCCACAGTTTTGATTTGTAATTATCTAATTATTTTCTCTCAAATATGCTATTAGAATATTGGTAAAGTGGAACGAGGAAGCCTGTCCCACCGTAATACAGTTTATAACTAGTACGGGGGTCAGCGTGAATCGGTATGTAACAACCAGAATGTATTATTGTTTAGTTGTGTACTGAGTGATTGGGTATCTAATCTTTTTAGCACCATAGAAAATAAGTACCTAGTGTTAATTTTTTTTTTTTGTAAGGTTGTTATTCTTTTGGCAAATAAAGATTATGATTATGATTATGATTATGTATAGATATTATTGACAAGCATCTGCTCAGATATTAATGAAGTAATGAATGTTCAGATATTAATGGTAACTTGTAGTGTATGGATCTTATTGACATTTTAAATTGTTCAGAAGTATTTGGTCACCTTGTCAGCTACAATATATCTGATGGCGACTGTACGATCTCTGGCCATGTTAGCCCCGCAAATATGGTCTCGCCACCTCCGCCGCTGTGGACCTCGACGCTGCGCTGTCATTCCTCAGGTGTCAGTGTATGACGATCTTTCTCATCTCTCCGGGTGCATCCATACCGCGTAGCCTGCTCACTTCCACTTCAGTTTGGCTGTGTTTTCTCCAACATCAGCTATTTGAGTTATGGAGCGCATCAGCGCAGGGTAGTGGTTCTTACGCTCAACATCTGTTATGCTTCCCTCCATTTTTCCCTGGCACATTTTGAGTTTAGACTTCTGTTGTAGTAACTAACTTTGTGCATCACTATCATCACTACAATATAGTACCTATAAAACAAAGTTGCTTCCCGCTGTCTGTCCCTATGTATGCTTAGATCTTTAAAACTACTCAACGGATTTTGATGGAGGAAGGTTTATGTGTAGAATTTATGGTTCCGTGCGAAGCCGGGTCGCTAGTTAAAAATAAATTCAATTTCATTTCCAGTCTGCTGGCACCAATGTCTGCCCAACTTGCTACCAGCGCTTCACCACCGAGTCTCAACTAACCACACATCTACTACAACACGGGTTTGCCTGGCAATGTGCGCGTTGTGGTCTACAGTGTTATACGTCGAGGAGATTGAATGCACATATAAAGACACATCGGGTGGTCCTGTGTGTTTATTGTGAGGCTGAGTTTCAGTAGGTATTTTATAGTGTTATCATCATCATCATTTCAGCCGAAAGGCGTCCATTGCTGGACATAAGCCTCCCCCAAGTGTCGCCACATTGACCGGTCCCATGCATCTAGCTGATCCCAAACTTGACCAGGTGCACGGTCCACCTAGGGGACGGCTTGCACCAGGGCCGGACGCGAGAGGTCGCCGCCGCCGATCGCCGCTACGAGGACACGGCGGTAATCCGCCCAAGCGAGGCAGGCCTCCACGGTGTGCTCCACCGTGTCCTCCGCCCGACCCTCGCCTTTTTTTTCAATTGCCATGCATTGCTCATTGATTCCTAAAACCTACTTCAGTTATTCAAACTTTGGGCCTTTCCACCAGTGTCTTCATCACCAGAATCGTCATCCGGTCTGCTCTGCTGGTTCTAGTGGGGCTATTATAAATAGATTCCGGAGTAGTTCGGTCATCTTCACTTTCTTCACCTTCACATTGAATGTCTAGCACTTCATTTAGCGAACAACTTCCCTTGAACTGATCGAAATCAAACTATCTGAATGAGAACAAGTATAATGTCCAAAAGCTATGGCAGGTGCTTAGCGTGTCCAAATGGACACATCACATTCAACGTACAAAAATATAACCTATACCAAAGCTATCCTATACTTTATCATAACTATATGATAAATCATTTATTTATGCATAACAAAACAGAACCAAACGCTAAAAATACTAAAATATTCAGATGAAAATCCACTTACCCATTTGGGTTATCCATTTTTTTTACTAATTTTGAAAAATAACCTATTTCAATTGATTATATTTCCAAAATAACCTCAATTATGGAGAAATAAACGATAAACATTGAAACCACAGGGTACAAACATTGCAATAAAGAAAAGATTTTTTTATTATGCAGTGAAATCTTGACACAATAATAATTTTAAAAACATACTAATTACGTGTCCAAATGGACACGCTAGGCATTACTGGGTTAATTTACTGAGAGACGAGTCCACCGCAACATACGCTGCATTTTAAACAAACGAGCGAAAAATCGCTTATCGTAACATCAAGTTTTGAAATCGTTAACTTTTTCATACATTGCCATGTATTTGAAATAAAGACGCTACACGCACCGCGCGACGTCCCGCCTGTACTTAAACATGCACTAACACAGGTACCTACACACAACAACCTTGTATAAAATTATTATTTTATTATTATTGATGACAATGAATGTGACTCTATTTGCAATTGCTAACCTCAAAATAATGATGATGAATAACGACAAAGATCGCTATAGGTTTTTTTACTTGAACTGACTCATAAATTGCCAGCCCACCAGAAAATCTCATAATTGTTTTACAGAACCGCTAATGAAATTATTATAATTTAGACTACAAAAAAGGAAGTCTCTAATTAAGAAAATTACAGTTCAAACAATAAGTATAATGGTGATAATTGCTGTAGACCGGCAGAAAATTGCGAGGAAATTATTTAAAGTTATTAAGTGTTTCAGTACCTAGTAAAACCTGGTCTATTTCAGTAATAAATGAGGGCATCATTAGCCTTTTCCCAACGATGTTGGGGACGGCTTCCAGTCTAACCGAATGCAGCTGAATACCTGTATTTTACGTAGAGTGACTGCCTATCTGTACTCCACAACCCAGTTAATACCCATAATACGATACCCTTTTGGTAAGACTGGTTGTCAGACTTTCAGGTCACTGACTACACCCAACGACTCCCAAAGATCTGTATAAGGCAACCGGGACCAACAGCTTAACGTGCTTTTCGAGGCACGAAGGAAACTCGGTACGTAACGGGTGGTCACCCATCCACAGATCAACTTAGGCAAGGGCTAAACCTAAAGATTAACCCGAGTGGCGGTTATTATTAAGCCTCAAGGTATTGATACCGGCACGGTTCTTGAGCGCTCGGCGGAAGAGTGGGGATCGCTGTGCGCATCGTACACTTTATGACAAATAAAACGCACACCTGTTTATTTATTATTGGTCGTGAGGTAAGTGCAGCAGGAGTAAAGAACAAATCCCGAGTGACGGCTATGACGCGATGCGCTACGGGTCAATCACTGCACTTTCCCCGCCCCGCGTCTCACTTCATACCACCAAAGGGACCCAATAACTCACTTTTGCGTCAGCGCTCAAGAATCGTGCCGATGATAATACTAAGCAAATACTGCTACCGCAATAACATCACAAAACTTATTTCACCCAGTTTCTTCCGTCAATAATTGATCGGGTTCAGTACCAGGAATAAGATCCCAACCCGTATTATCTTACGGGGCCATAAACGAAAGGATTTAAACAAAGCCACGGGCTATTGTTCCACGTTTAAGTTTGGCAGCCATCTTTGTTTTGGAGTTTTCGTCGTTACGTTCGCCTGATTAATTTGGAGGTGATTACGTTGAATAAAGTGTGCGGCTGAATTGATTCGGAGGTTTTTCGGAGATGGTAAGTTCTGCTGATTCTGTTTGTGGAAATTGGGTACAGAGTTTTGTTCGAACCATGTAGCCATGGGCAATAATTATAAACTTGCCTGCAGTAGGAACATTATCATTAACTCAGGTCTCCTCTCTAGGAGAGGGATGGGCTATAATCCACCACACGGGCCCAGTGCGGGTTGGTCTTCGAATTTTTGGTTCTAAGACATCCCGGTTTCCTCACGATGTTTTCCTCCACCGTTTTGAGAGTGGTGATGAAATAAATTACACAAAGTCATTCGCCTGACTGGGTTCGAACCTACGACTCACTGTTCGTAAGACGGGCCGCCACCACTGGGCCACTTTGTATAAAGTAGTTAATTTATTTTCGATACGTTTTATTCTTTTGTTACGCTTCGATTGACTGCAAAAAGCGGGGTAGACCCATATAACTAAAGGTATTACAATAATTCAAAAGTTTTATTCAAACTTCAACAAAAACTTGATACTAGGTATAATTTAGTGACTAAAGTTTAACATTTTAAGTTAATAAATTCAGTGCTCACAACAAAATTTTAGTAAAGGCCTCAACAAGTGGACCTCAGATAACACTATCTCTTAATTTATTTGTTAACTTTGTAGATAAATGTTAAACTGTATTTGCATTATAATAAGCGAACGGAGTTTAGCTATTCTGTTTCATAATATTATTATATTTCATTAACAATATTTTGTTTTCTTGTATACAATATCAATCCCTATTCCTTATTTATAATTAACTAGCGGACGTCACGCAGTTTCACCCGCGTAGTTCCCGTTCCCGTGGGAACACAGGGATAAAAGCCTATGTTACTCAGGGTGAAAGTAGCTTCGTAATGGTGAAATAATTTTAGAAATCGGCGCAGTAGTTTTTGAGTTTATTCATTACAAACATACACACAAACATACAAATCTTTCCTCTTTATAATATAAAAATTATATATTAAGTGTAGATAGTGAAGATCACATCTTTTGCTTTACATTTTAGTTTATTTGAAACTCAGCAATAAGCTTAGCTTTTTGTTTAGTTTTACGTAATGCTTATATCATTGGAATTATGTGGAGCTTGTAGCTAAACAACGACAGCCTCTGCCGAGGCCTCAGCAACAGGCAGTGGTAGCGTTTTAAGACACCTTGTTGACTGTGATTGCCAATGCATCTGTGGGCACAAGTCCATCCCGTCAGGACTGCAGGCCCCATCGTGGCTGTGGGTTGTTCCAAAAAGAGATACTGTGGCCTCGGCACAAAGGGCTATGACGGAACATGGATGGTTTTTAGTCAGTAGAAGTCTGACACTCCCACCGCTCTGCCCAGAGTGGGAGGAGTCATTTGATGAAATCCCAACCTCCAAAAAAAAAGGCACAGGTCCATCATAAAATCGACTATAGGTTAATAAAGGTGAGACATGATAGAGGTAGTCTTCCAAAAAATGTCCTCAAAACTTGAAGCAAGTTTCTTTAAATTAGTTTAAAATAAATCCTTTTCCTTGGTATAAAAGCCAGCTTATAATGTAAACATCTAGTTGACAGACAGTGTGCAACGCGAGCACAGTTACCTGATGTAAACATTGCTGTGATCACTCAACGCACTGGCTGCTACGTGCACTGATCCGACTTACACGGTATGGCCAGGAAACAAGAGTGCCAGTGAGAGAAGAACATAACTGCCTTGTTGGTCTAGTGGTTGCTTATGCTCCCGGGTTCGTAAGCCACCCCATTGTGGAAATGAGATAGTCAGTAGCTCTATGTATAAATATTGGCATTCCCATGTAACCGTTTAAACGGAAAGTTGATCACAACATACTTGGGTAAAGGCTAAACCGATCTATTGATAATGATCAGTAGTGAGATGTCTAAGGCTGTCTAAAAGTCACCACCAAAAACATAAACAACCCCTACCTTTACTTTTACAGTCTATATAGGATCATAGTTGGTACTTGGTATAGAAGCCGTTGTTATTATGAAGTTCAGTCATAATTTGCCTAACCTTTTCCCAAATAAGTTGGGATCGGATTCCAATCTAACCGTTATGTAGTTCAAAATGTCATGTTATCTTTCTTAGATATTTTAATTATAACGTTAGATTATTATTTGTGTTGCTATCGATGTCTTTATAACAAGAATGATTATTTGGACATTGCGCGATTAAAGAATCATCACAAATTAACACACAACAATCATTCATAGAAAAGTGTTCCGAAAGTTAAATCTATCAATCCACCGCCATTGTCCTAGCCCCAAAATCCTTAAGATAAGTTAGTTTTCTAGTACTGAACAACATTAGGCTGAGACGAGATGCACGGGAACACGTTATCAAGATTATGTACCAAAGCAAGTTTAGAGCTTGCAAGTTTTGCTAGCGCCCGCACTCGGAATTATGTGGAAATATGGTGCCCATTTAAGTTATTAAGTAGTTTAGTTTCAAATAGCAGCTTGGATCTCGTTGACTAGACTATTTTTATTACATGACACGGAAGTTTTTTCGTTACATTTTGGTGAAATTGAGATGTTAATACTTGACATTGTAATTCGACTAGCAAACACCACACAGCGCAATGATTCTAAGATGTTTCGTTGATACTGGTTGAGACAAAAAACAGTATCTACAGTGATAATATTAAAAGACAGTCAAAGAGGAAATTGGCAATCAGGCATCATCAGACATTTTATATGCATCGTAATGCACCATGCATTACGATGCATATAAAATTATACATGGAATAAGCGTGGATTTAAGCCCGGTTGATGGCAATAGGCTCACCCTTTTTGCATGGGACTTTAACATAACAGTTGGAATTGTTATTAATCACCACGGCTGAGCCAGTATCATTTAACAAGAAGTGACGCAACGAGAGAATATCACTTTCCAGACATAATTTGCCATCGCCTTTTGTTGTTATTGGTTAACCGTCAACCGCTTGTGGCGACCACTTTACCATCTTAAGGGGCAACTCCCACGACTTTCCCTCCAAAATATTCCTATAAGTTTCTAAGAATAGAATGTATACGATATTTTAAGGTTAAAAGAAACATAAACCTCCCACTAGAGCTATGAAATAAAAACGAAACTGTTTAACTTTGCAAGTTCATAATCTATCATTTTATGGCACCGGCTGTTGTCCCCGAACTATCAAAGTTTTGTGACGAGACGGACGAAACTTGTAATATTTACACTATTTACAGTCTTAACGTGGGGTTTACACGCACATAGTTAGTTTAAAAAAGTCTAAAAATTCATTTGCAGAATAAAAATAAATAAAAAGTAAATACGAGATGATTTTTGTACAATACGCACTCGTGTCTCTTTATATTTTATTTATAATCGAGATACACTTTTATTTTACACTATCAAAACTTACCTGCGCTACATTTACTACAATATTCGGCAGACAAAGTTTAAATTTGTCTGCGATTCTGCAATCAGTCTTACGCCATCCGATGTTTCGAAAGTTTTGCGAAAGTGAAAGAAAGTCTATAAGTAGGTACCTACTAAGATTTTTCCACGACAAAGTAGACAAAAATATCAAGTTACCGTAAATTGTTATGAAATTCTAGCTACATCTAATACGAACTAAACCCGTGTGATCCCACCATTAACTCAGTTGAACGTAATCCTGAGAGAGATGGGATCTCATAAATTATTAATAAATAACTTTATTCAGCGAAACTTCACAGAACTTTGACAAAGAATACCTGATAAAATTATGAAGATAAACTTTTAATATGTACGGTATTTACTGTTGTACGTGAAAAAGTCGGGGATTTTCCTCAAAATGCGAACATACGAGAAGCTTATATACGGTTTTGTGTAATATCATAATTGATGTATCATGTAGGTATGTTGTAAGGGAAACAGAAAACGAGGGAAGAATACTAAAGCATCACTAGTCCTGTAAGTGATTTTTTATTCTGATGTTTTTGGGGTAAATTGTACCCTTTGCAATCCATCATGGAAAAGTCGGGCTATGAAGGATATATTCTAGCGCTGGGGTAGACATTGCTACGTACACACGTTTGATTCCGATTTTTATGGTAATAAAACACCTCTGTCTTCTCTATGCGTTGCACGTGCGTGTTTCAGCACGACTTTCATGCAGCACGTGCATGCAAACGGTTGACGTATGGGCCATGGAAGGATTTATTATTTTATAATTAGTATAAGCTCAATAGATTTACTAGAGACTTATGTCTATTAAGATATGTGTTTTTAAACTTAAACAAGTTTGTTGTGTTTTGTTTGTTGTGTTAACTTTGATGTTGTCCTGTTCTTTCTTTAATATGGACAGCGCTGTGTTATTCACAATCTCATTTTTTTCCTTAATTTTTATTTATGTGATCACTTGTCATTGGCACCAGCCAATGACAAGTGATCACATAAATAAAAATTATGTGTAAAATTATGTTAGCTTGGTAGGCTACTTATGCCTACCAAGGCATAAGTAGTACCAGTAGTAGTACCAGTAGCAAACAACCAAGTCTACGTGAAATCGTGTACATATCTTTTTTAAATTCAAATTCCCTTACTTTAAAGTCCCTGTACCTGAAAATTTAAACTACCTCGCAACAATTCGGTCCATTCAATATTCCGAAAATGCTCGACCGAAAAATAGTAATTCGCTTGACAATGTCGAATCGAAAATCGGTCACCGCTTCGCGTATCCGTCACGTATTCTTTCAGCGTCCGCTTCGCACGTGTTCGGTACGATATCGTGGCGTGTAAACGCGCTCGATGAAATGGAGCGTGTAAGATGATAGTGCGGATTTTTGCACGATATGTTTATTCTGTGATTCTTGTGGTGAAATTGCGATGAAGAGTTTTTAAAGACTTTGGTTTTTTCGTAGTTTTAAATAACCTACAAGTCATAAGTCAAAAGTTATTAGTACCTACGGGTCTTTGATACCTGGAAAAAAATGGATTGTGGTTTTTAAAGAGAACTCTTAATTCTTCTCTAAAATCTGTTGTAAAGTGTTGACTACCAAAAATCATTATCATCTTCCGATTCAGAGCCAGAGATCACGGGTTATTTTTTTATTCGTCCCGCCACCTTATACAAGATCTGCCACGACGGGTTTGGAAGAAGTGGAAGTCATGGCCTATGCACAGCAGGGCAGCAGGATGACGCAAGCTAATAATATCAAAAGCATAGCGTGGTGCCGCCATCGCTGCTCTCCTAATAGTAGCAGTTCCGGCTAATTGTAGTAGCATAATTAATATAGGAATTAGCATTTTATCTTTTTCTGGGCTTCAGTTACTCGTATATCGATTTACTGAAATGATTAGATATTTTTTGTCACTACACTAAATATTCAAAATAATATACTTCTTATTTTATGGCAAAACTAGTAAATCATAGTAAAGCAATACGCGAGTCAGTACGGTATGGACAAAATACTCCTTGACATGATGATACTTCTAGATATTTTGGAAATCTAATGTATACCTAAATACATAAAAGTCCCCCACTTAAGAAAAAAACCTCTTCAAGCTTTAAGACTCAACATTGTTATTAGGCCATAATCGTTTCAAAGTCATCTACGGTGTAGAGAAACCACCTTATTTTCTGTGTGAGAAACACTTTATAGGTACTTGTGTAAGAAACTCATTTACTTCAGAACCCCTTCGAATAGACTATCGGGAAAGAAACAGTAGCTCCCAACGAGTTTCGTAGACTGACTGAAAACAATGAGTCTAATTGGATGGAAAAATTGCGACTTTGGTAATATGGATTTCCAAGAAGAATCTACTTTTGTCTTTGTTAGGAAAGCACTTCTATCTATTGTTTATTGACGACAGATTTCCAAGTGATGAGAGTAAATGTAATTAATGCTAACCTAGAAAATATTTATATTATTGCCCCTTTTTTTTCTTTTATTGTTAACGACTTTAGGTAGTAAAACTGATACTCAAAATTTTTACACGACATTTTCCACATGCCATCTCATAATAAAATAAAAAAATTATGTTGTTTTTATTTATGTTATATTGTGATTGTATTGGGACAAATTACAAGTGGTGTTAATTACTTGCTTAAATGAATTTATTATTATGATTAATTTAATGTACCCACACCATTAGACCAGTTTTTACCTAACACCTAAATGTTTGTGCAAAATCTAGTTGAGATTCTAAACTTAACAGTTCTGTTCTAATCTACTCAACACCCTCTTTCCCGAATCGAGTGCAAAACGATGTATTTTGTTTTGTCACACTACTATACTTATATTTTATGTGAGAATTTATCTGTCTTTGTGGGGTATGCAATGTGCGTTATATGTTACCCTAGATGAAATGCATATCGACGCAAGAAAGCAATCTTGTAGTATCTCGAAAAGTTGAACTTTACACCAGAGCCAAAAAACTATTTCAAAAATTCATAACTCGTAAACTGGCTGAATCAGAGTGGTCATTTTGGAACACTTATTTCTTAAAATGAAATATATCAGATGGCAATAATGATAGCATTCTCAAGTTAGTCTAACATGCGTTTTATACTAGTTACAGCAATTGGTATTTTTTGAAGCAGCAATAATTTTGCTGTATCTTGGTAGTTGTAACATACGGCACAACGAAATAGGTTTAAAATTTTAAAAAATTTAATAACTTAAAAATAGTTGATTTTATGGTTTTTACAGCATTTTGAAGTATCTTTTGTTTAAAAGTTTAGAAAAAGTCAACGACGTATCAAAAAAAAAACACATCGTAGGAAAACGTTGATCAGACCGTCTGACGCAGTATTTTTTTCTTATTTCAATGATGCAATAAAAAAAAAATGCCATTTTTCGAGATACGACAAAATCGCTTTCCAGCGTCGATATATTAAAGGTATGGGTACTTGAGTTGTTATGTTATGTAGGTGACATAATTATATGTATAAATTGCATAGCTATGAGTTCGGCATTCGTCAACTGCCTGAGGAATTTGGTTGAACGTTTAGTGCTCCTATGTTTAATAAAATTGGATAATAATATTAATTAAGTTGACATTTCAAAGTTTAGATCTCTTTGTGTGAGCAAAGAGTTTATATATTTACTTTTTCGCTGGTGATCTTATTGATACAAGATAATAGAGATTTAAAAAAATATACTATGTTTATCAAATGCCTGGGATAGATATGAATGTATATTTACACCTCAAAATACATCAAATACTTTAGGCGTAGTGACAAAACCTGTAAAACATTTTCCATGGTTGTAAATTTTAATTAAAAAAATTGAAGAAATTATGGTACCATCCAGACATTAAATTTAACAAGATCACGTGATAACAATTATTTCAAGTATAAATTGTATAATATTTTTTTAAAGTTAACAACATTCCTTTGATTTTTCATTATTTATAGTCATAAGAGAACGTAGATATATTATTAAAATATAGAATCTGTGACTCCTGGGTAGTTTTGACTAAAAATAAAATGACCAATCGAACGAATTGTTATTAATTTGAAGCGCATTATAAAGGGTGTAAAAGTAACCTTAATGAAGGCGAAAGGTACTTGCTCTCGGGCCGCGGATTTTAGTACTAGATGACGTGGCCTCGGCACAAGGGCAAAGAAGGAACATGGGTTCGGTTTTTAGTCAGTAGAAGTCTGACACTCCCCTTCGCTCTGCCCAAGAGCGGGGGGGGGGGGGTCATTTGATGATTTTCCACCCACCAAAAAAAAAAAGGTACTTGCTCTCCTTGTTATTGCGATATTTTTTTATATTCTAGAGTTCTAGACCATACCTGGATACTTTCTAGTTTCGGAGATATAGAAGCAACAGCTGCTTTTAGAGCCTATGCACACGCACGGTGCGTTGCGGGCGGTGGCGCGGCGCGGCCGCGGCGGCGCCCGAACGATGTCTCACGAAGCACCCCAGACATGTTACCTGCGAGACGAGGCAGGGAGGCGTTGCGTTAAGGGTAGCGACGCGCAAACACCCACCGCCGCCGCTCCGTAGATGTTCAGACGCCACCACATCAAGCTACAACAATCTGTTAATTTACAATAGATTTTCAACTTTTCTGCTAAAGTGTTAAGTTCAAGGTTGCTTGGGGAAAATTTGACATAAGTTTTGCCGGCCGCTCCAGCGTGCAGCGCAAACACGTCCTTAGTGCATGTTTATGTACGAGCGAGGCGTCGCGTGGCGCGTGCTGCGTTTTTAATTCAAACACATGGCGATGTATGAAAAAGTTAACGATTTCAATCGTCGATTTTACGAGAAGCTATTTTCGCACGTTAGTTTAAAATGCAGCGTTTGTTGCGGTGGAATCGTCTCGCAGTAAATTAATAAAAAAAACACGAGACGAGCCTTCTGCAAGCGCCGCACGACGCCCCGCATAAACGAGCCCTTATGTTGCAACGCGCGGTGCTTTGTGTGTAGAGGGCTCTTACAGAAATAATAGAAGATACATCAAATAATATACCGCAGTCCTTGTTCAGTCACTATAAAAATACTAACATAATATTTTCTATTCTAGTTATGAATATTTAATTCTGTAGGTAAAAATAAATTATTTTAGTTTATTGTGTTTGGGTAGCGTACAGCTAACAACGCAAAAATGTATAGTAAGGCAATCAACGAATAGCCATTTAAAAGCGTCCACAGATGGTAGTAAACATTGCACAAACTAATAACTAACCATAATATTAATAACGAAGCTAAGCGCACCAAAACTAGTCCCTACTAAATCTTAAAAGTCTCAAACACTATATTTCACTTAGTTGATGTTCAAAATTCACTGGGAAAAACAAAAATAACACTAGTATTTAATTGTAACTCACAGTTTTCTCCGCTAAACCTCTCCAAGCTTGTCGCTACTGCGAGTGCAGGCTCGATAACTAAATATATATAGATAAAAAATTTTAACAAAAAATAAAACTGACTTCAAAAAAAAAGTGAAAAAGTGGAAAAGAAAAAGAAAAATCAGTTTCTGAAGTCGGTGGCAATAAAATGAAATCAAACAAACAAAAGTCACCGACTTCAGAAACTGATTTTTCTTTTTCACTTTTTTGTGTTTTTTTTTTGAAGTCGGTTTTATTTTTTGTTAAAAAGTTTTTTAAGGTTTTATAACACTAGAATTTTAAGATAGGACAATGAAAACAAGCTATATTTAATTTCCAGGCATATTCATAAACAAACTATAATACCTGTAACAGGTTATCAATATGTCACTGTCAGTTAGTCATTCATTCGCTAGCCACGGCAGGAGCACGTCGCGCCGCCCGTGGCGTTCGATCCGCATAACATGTAACTGTTTTGGACGTACTACCAAGCGCTAACTTGTTCTGCGAACTGCAGGACGTCGCAGACACGGGTTATTTCGAGTGGAAGGTGACTTTAGAAGACTACTGGCAACAGACGATGTATGAAATGCAGAAATATCTTCAGGAGGAGCCACACAAAAGTCACGAAGAGGACTGGGCGACGCTCAACATCGTGACTCCATCAAACCCCCCTTCGCCGCCATCACCACCGGCCACCAACACCTACGCTATCATCGTGAAGTAAGAGGTAACTAACGATTTGGAGTCTGAAATCAACCAAATACAGATAAATGAAATCATGCAACCCACACCACAGTTGGCGGACTGGCGGCGGGTGTTGGAATGCGATTTTCCGACTTGCGGGAAGATATATCTCGGAGCGGTTGCAGGGGAACGGGCCACAAACCGTTCCCCTGCAACCGCTGCGAGAAGCGTTTCGCGCGGGCCGACCATCTAGCTCTTCACGCCAGACGACGTGCGCAGACCGAAGGACCCACGCGCGCGTCTCAACTCCAACGCAAGTAAAACGCGCGCAATCCGTTTCTATTTACTTCCTATATAATTATTATAAATGTTACGTTTTAAAATCCTAATGATAATAAGAAGTAGTGTGACTCCTGAATTGTCAATTTCATCATCAGCCTATATAATGTTCCCAGGTTCCCACTGCAGGGACTCAGGCCTCCTCTCTGGGAGAGGGATGGGCTATAATCCACCACACGGGCCCAGTGCGGATTGGCAGATGTCACATATCTTCGAATTTTTTGGTTCTAAGACATGCCGGTTTCCTCACGATGTTTTCCTTCACCGTTTTGAGAGCAGCGGTAATGAAATAAATTACACAAAGTAATGCGCCTGCCTGGGTTCGAACCCACGACCTACTGTTCGTAAGTCGGGGCCGCTACCACTGAGCCACCACTGCTCCTACCACTGAGCCACCACTGCTCTGTAATTTTTAATTGTCAATTTAAAGTATTTTAATTTCTGTTTAAGTTACTCTAATAATGAATTGTATTGCGATGTCAATCCAATACAATTCATTATTATGCGTCCGCTACACACTCGACGAGTGGCATGGGAAGTAGCGAGGAAAGGAGGCAGGGACATAGTGTGGCAACGTTACTCGTCATGCCGCACGTCATGCTCCTCGTCCTGCCCACCGCTCCGCGATGATCGCGCGATGAATACATGTGATCCACCATCTCCGCTGACGAGGACGACGAGGACGATGACGACGATGTATATTTCTTTTTATGACATTGATATAATTAACTATACTAAAAATGCATAGCGCGCACGCTGCCACAGTTTCATCGTCCACCAAAGGCAAATAACAAGTGAGGAGCGTCGCGATTAATTGCGCGAGTAGCAGTGTGACCGGACCGAGCAACATCGCGGCAGCGCGAGGAGCAGCGCGAGGAGCATAGTGTGGCGGCCGCATTAGAGTAACTTAAAGATATTTGACGGCACGGTTGGCGCAGTGGCTCAAGCAATGGACTGCTGCGCTGCGTGTCGCGGGTTCGATCCCCGCACGGAACAAATATTTGTACGGCCTACGGATAGTTGTTTCGGGTCTGGGTATTTGTGTATGTAAGTATAAATGTTTGTGAACGCACCCACGATACAGGAGAAGTTCCTAGTGTGAGGCAACGTTTAAAAAAAAACATTTTTTGTCAATTATTATTTGTCAGTATAATAAGGAATAATCCTAAAGGACATCATCCATTTTGGTCCAAATGCCAATAAAAAAAAGTGCTTTATTCTGAAAGAACTCGTTCGCCTTCGCATTTTTTTATATGACACCAAAGCTGTAGCACCAATATACTTGGTGCTATTCATGTTAAAAAAACCTGATTTTTCATACATTTTTCCTTTCAATGAATCTGAAAAAAAATATGTTCCAAGTCTCTTAACTTCCGAGATCCGCCAAAAGGGGGGGAGAAGGGGGCAAAGGGGTCAATTTTGAGAAATGGTTTTTACTTTCCAGAGCCTCCTCTATACGAATCCGTAAACAAAACAGAACACGAGTTTAAAAAAAGGGGTGAAGAGGGGGGAGGGGGTGGTGAAGGAGGGAGAGGGGGAGCTTAGAAAAATGATTTTGACTGACGCTTTGCCCCTTTTCATGAATTTGAAAAAAAAAAGTTCCAAGTCTTAACTTCCGAGATCCGCCTAAAGGGGGGGTGAAGGGGGGCAAGGGGGTCAACATTGATAAATGGTTTTTACTTCCCCGAGCTTTCTCTATACGAATCCCTAAAAAAAACACGTAAAGTCTCTTTGTTTCCGAGATACGATAGGGAGGGGGGAAAAGGGGGCCCAAGTAGCACACGAGGCTGCTTATCAGCCGAATAACGGATTTCCATCATGCTTGAAGCTGAATAAAAAAGCTGCATAAGGGCTGTATAGGGCCTTATTCAGTTCTTATAACTCTTAAATGGGCACAAATTATTCAGCCTTAAGTTCACGTAGCTGCTCAGGAGCTGTTTAGCAGCAATTTAGCAGTGTTATAAAGGGTAACGACCGTACTATGCGCTGAATATCGACTGACTAAGAGATCACAAGTTACTCTTTATTCAGTAAATATGTCACATCTCGGCTCTTAATAGTTGTTTTAAACCGGGAAAGGCTGCTTGCGGCCAGTGTAAAAGCGAACATATTTGATGCAGCAAACATGTAAAAGCAAATAACCCTAGCTGTCAATTGAACACTTGTTCCGTGTAGTGAATTATACGTGGATAATATTCATATTCCCAGGTAAGTATATTGTTTTACATATTAATAAAAGAAAAATGATTGGGAATGTAATTTCACTGACATTATACATATATATTGTCTAAGAAAATTTTAATGCGCCACGAAAATATTCTGTTTTTGATTAGTTTTGTGATAAAAATAAGCCGTGATGAAAACTTGAATAAACAATTTTTAGTGCTTTGAAAAGAATTATAAGATAAAAAGTTATTAATATGCTATCAGGAAGTAAAAATTAATGCAATACATGCCTAATTCATACACAAAACATCATAAAAGTTGAAAAATGAATCAGTATATTTATAGGTTACAATAATAAACATACAATAAAATGTTAAACAGCAACGTGAATAGTTAAAACCCTTATATGCTGCAAAAAGCTGTCTAATAGTTCACTAATGTACTGTTACTCAGCAAAAATCTGAATAAAATTACACATGTGAACCGTATGCAGCTATAAACTGTTTTATTTCTTTTTAATGGTCCACAAGCTCTACCGTTAGCCATAATGTGAACAATTAAACAGTTGTTATACAGACTCTTTAGGGATCCGTAGTATTATATCTAAAACCATCGCATGGATAACTTCTAGTTCAAAATTTTTAACACACCGTTTTACGCGCGCGCGAACCTTCCAAATTTACGATTGACATAAACAAGCAGGTACCTACAAACTGTAAAAAACTTATGCAAACAATACTACCTACCTACCCAGATGATACCTTTGTACAAGTTATGTATTTATTACTTATAACTTAGTGATTGTTTCATTTCTTTATTACAGAATAATGCCTTTTAAGATCGTTAGTACTTCAGAACCGGATGGTGATCGATTGAGCACGGTACAATACCGTCACTTTGGGAGTTTAATGGAACATTAAGTTGGCTTCCAAAGAATAAAAATATTTTGAAGCTGATCAAGGAAGAACGTTCGAAGCCGAGTCCTGATTGGAAGAAAATGAATTGTGATCTAAAAAGGCTTGTTTGATTTTTTTTTACCCATTGATGTGAGCTAAATGAATAAATAAATATATATTATAATTTCAATAATTTCTTTTGTTTTATTTAAAAAGTATGTAATATAGTCCGGTCAAATTAGTTAAAAAAATAGGGGTAAGGTTACATTAACTCCCACCCGACTGAAAATAGGTAGGATTGCTCAAAACACCATTATAAATGAAATGTAAAAGTCCCCATCGATCAGACACCTGAAAAGAAAGTTATTCGAGGTCAAAGGTCAAAAGAACCGGTATTTTGCAATTTTCAGCAAAACGGTAAGTTTTATCATAACATTTGCCAAGACAAAATTATATATCAAATAATAATCTATAAAAATGTCTTAACACATTTATTTCTAAAAAGCCACCGTTTTTGAGATATATCGAATATGTATAAGTTCACCACGTGTATAAACTACGTGCTTATATTACAACTCTTTTAACTTTTTGAATTGTTATTGTATCTTAAAAACATCTTAAGAACTCGATATTTTTTCTGAGTTATAATTGCCGGTGGAACAATAATATTATCAACGAGGTTACTGGAAGAAGAACTTGGACACGCATAATTTGTTGAATGTACAACATCTTCTGAGCTATTGCGACTAATATTTTGTACGGAACCATCCTGTTTCAAACTATTTGTCACACTTTGCGCTACTTCCCGACTTGCAGGTTTTTTTTTCTGTCTTCATAATTCTTTGGTACTCTTTCGACAATTTTCTTCTAATGCCGGTGTTCTAGCTTTAATGTTCCACGAATTAATCGAATTCATATTTATAAAGCAATAAAATATATACGTTAGTATATAATCGCCATCTGCTTCAACTAATTACACTGACTGATTACAGTACCACATGTAACTTATATTCAGTTAAAGTCTGATTAAAAGTACTTATGCGAACCACTATAAAAAAGTAGCCGTTAATTCGATACACTAGTGAGTCTCTAAGCAGCTGCGAGGCATCTAGTGAATGTTTAAATAGCCGCTATGCAGACACTATCAATGGCAGTATAAAGGCTGATTAGCGGTAGGCATATTCAGCAATAAGCTGTAATGTGGGCCACAAATCATCCATTAAACAGCTAATAACGTCATAATAGTTCACACGTGGCCCTTTAATAAGTCAGTGTAATAGGAGTTCACAAATACCTTCTTATACAGCATTTGGTGTAATTTCATCCACTAAACAGCCCTTACTACGGTTAAGGCATTAGAAAAGGTCAAAAGCTGAATAGAGGCTTTGAAAATATACCTTTATAGCACTCTTAGCGTATTAATGGTAGTTTTCTCGGTCTTAATCAGCTTTAATGCAGCTCTTAATCAGTCTAAGCTGTTTAAATATCACTGACAGCTATTATGCAGCTGTACGATCACAAGTGTACTCTTAAAAGAGTCTTAATACGCATAGAGTTTCGAATAGATCTAAAAGTGAGTAGTTATACAGCTATCTGTGCTACTTGGGGGGGTTTGTCACTTTTCCCATACTCACGAGTTACTTTGTTTACGAATCTGTCAAAATATACCCACCTCCCCATCCACTATCTGGGAGAACAATTCTGTCAATCAGTGAGTCAGTTCAGTGGTAATTGAGCTATAAATAGTATTTTTAGAACTCAAATAATACCAAGTATAGTGATGCTACAGCTTTGGTGTCATAGAAAGAAATTCTAAGGCGGACGAGTTCTATCAGAATAAAACACTTTTTTTATTTGGCCGGCACTTTTACTTTTGGACCAAAACTGTATGAAATGTGGATGATGTCCTTTGGTACTTTGGCACTTTTTACCTAATCTTAATTCAGCCAACATGTGAATATTGTTGTGTTATAAGTGTTAGAATGCCTGTCATAAATAAACTAGCAATAAGTAAGTCATTTGATTTTCAGGATAGAACAAAAAGAAAAGCCGTAGTCACACGTTATAGGTACCAACCTAAACACTTTAATACCGTGTGACTACGGCTTTTCTTTTTGTTCTATCCTGAAAATCTTGTTTCATACTTTTTCAGCGTCGTTTATTTTGTCGTAGTCGGGTTTTTTGATTAATTGTAAAATACTGACACTATCCTGTATGTACACACGGCTACACATCAAGCTATACAAAACCAGTTAATCTTGGCCTCACTCTACTAGATCTTTTCGCACAATGAACGATCAGATTATACTGGTTTTGTATAGCTTGATGTGTAGCCGTGTGTACATATTCGAAGTTGCAGTATTTGTTAAAACCAACTCGAATTTATTTCCCAAGTTGTCTGATAGGAATAACCGAAGTCGACGACACGTCAATATGTTGTGCTCGAGACAGTCCAAAACAGCTCTTAGTGTTTTTTGTATGGCACCAACTATTTATGACCATTTACCAGAATCGATTAAAATATTAAATATTCACCAATTCGGGGACAGATGGTTTCCATGCCATCATCAGGAAAAAGGTGGCATCGCTTGTGAGGAGGATTCGGGGGAGTGACAATAGCATCCTGAAAGTCGTGGCTGCGGACACGAGAGCTCCTGTACTGAGGCATCTCATGCGGAATCATTGTCCTCATGAAATGCCTCGTAAGTACATGACTTACTAAATTATATGCGATAAAATTTGTTACTAATCCTAGTGTATAAGTCATTTACTAACAAAAATGGATCATATGTTGTCCCAAATAAAACAATACTATTATTATTATTAATTCAAACGTAATTTAAAGAACTTTCTGCTCAGTAAATCGTATTATAATACAGGAATTTCTGATGGATAAAATTTAACTATGTATATATATTTTTTTTAATAATTGACAAAAATTAACCTAATTAGGACATGTTTTACTTTCATTTTGACATCAGTGAATTTTGACTTTATATATTATTTAATCTGTTTTTTACCTAATTTTAAATTTATTATGAATGATAAAACCTCAATATTTGACATAATGTTTTTGCCTATTAAATCAAATTTAAAATGTTTGACACTAATGAATTTCGACTTAAATAATTAATCTGTTATAATATTGTCCAATTTATTCAAATATACAAGTATCAAAAAGGGGAGTAATTTTATTATAGGGCGTCAAAAAATTCGTCCACACCGCTGTCAACAGGAAAAGTGCCCAGAAGGCTGGCAGCATTGCCACGTTGGATGGCACTGCTGATTCTTTGCCCAAAAAATATTCCAGCCCTCTGGTCACGTGAAGAGTCGACCAAACGCTTGGCAATTTCCTGATAAATTAAGTGGGCACTCGGACCCCATGGCCCCAGTGTTTCAACCCCAAACGGCTCAAACACATAACCACCAATTAAGTTATTGTATTTGCGCCGTTTGAGGTTTTCAGCACCGGCAGCAGCCGCCCCAGCACAGCTCACCGTGCTAGGAAGATGGGATGGCGCAAGGGTGTCGACACAAGTTGCATCCCACACCAAAGGCCTACCCAACTTCCAAGGCATTATATATTTTATTATTATCTTAGTTCTGTAAATAGTAGTTTTTAAATGTTGTAAATAAAAACTTCAATCAGATTTATTCATATTATTTGTAATTCGATTGATTAATAATTTTATTTCAATGTAATAATCCTACTAATATTATAAATGCGAAAGTTTGTGAGGATGGATGGATGGATGGATGGATGGATGGATGGATGGATGTATGGATGTTTGTTGCTCTTTCACGCCAGAACGGCTGATCGGATCTGAATGAAATTTGGCACAGAGGTAGATTATAGTCTGGAATAACACATGGGCTATATATTATCCCCATTATAACTTTAGGGGGTGAGCAGTATTGCATTATCTATAACCCTCAACTGTTTTACAGTTTGATACTGGAAATACGAAATGACGCAAGGGACATCGAGCGTGCTGTGCAATTTGTCACTTTAGGTGCCTGGTGCGAGCGTTGCAAATTCAACAGAAAGCTGAAGTCCCTTACGTCATTTCAAATTTTCGGTATCGAACCACAATCAAACTGTCAACTGTCATACTATATATTAAGTAGAAGGTCTATTTCAAACTATTTATCACTGGTGTACGTAGCCTAAACGGTACAGAGACTTACCTGCAAACAAAGGTACGCAAGTTCAAATCACAGTCAGTATCCACTTTTTGTGTTTTTTTATAATGTTGAAAGATTTCCAAAAATGTTAAAAATGTTCGCGAGTTCGATCCCCAATCGGTTTTCACTTTTTGTAAGTTCCAGGTATTTGTTTTTATTTTGATGCTTTATGATATTCAAATCAATTCAGAGTAGATTAATATAATCTACTTTTAATTGTAAATACAATATTATAAATCTGTAGACGAAGAGTTTCTGTATATTGAACATATTATTATTTAAGAAAAAAACATAAACATATGATTTTAAAAAGAATATGATTAGGGTTTTAGTTTTTGTTTCATTGTAATTGGTGCTCTCTATCAAGGAAACATACATGCAACGACATCTATTGCACCAAAACGGTACTAATTAATAAATGTGTTCACAAGATAACTTTTAAATCGTCTTTTTCAAACAGTTACGATAGCAAAAGGTACTCTTGATTAGTTTAAATGACGCTGCTTTGAAAATCTATGTAGGGTTTTTTTTTTGGAGGGTGGGAAATCATCAAATGACTCCTCCCGCTCTGGGCATAGCGGTACCGGTAGGGAATGTCCGACTTCTCTACTGAATAAAAACCACCCATGTTCCTACTTTGCCCTTTGTGCTGGGGCCGCGATATCTCTTTCGAACAACCCGCAGCCCTGACGAGCGGCGGCCCTTGCGGGTCCCTTCCATATTGCTGACATCTCTTTGAGGCGCGCGTAGAACACGAACGCGCCGTCGACACGGGGTCCATATTGGCTCACCTAAAGTTCTTTATCCGAAATTGTTCTTCCTAACGATTTGTAATCCGAATGATCACTCTTCCTAAAATTTTTCATCCTAAAGTTTTCATTCATACTATTTGTAGTCCTACCGACGATGTTCATAACACTCATGTTTCCGAAAATTGGAATTCATAATATCATTAGTGTAAATATATTTAAACTCCTACTGTTTTTTATCCTAACGCTTTTATTCCTAAACATAATTACCATAATATTTTCACTCATTGAATACAACTGTTTAGAATGATTAAAGGTCGTTTCACTGATTTTTGTCTTGAAATAAAATAAATGAATGAAATTCAGGTCAGAGTGTCGTCTTGGGGGCACTATGAAAAAAATACTTAGAAAAATTTCGCGACCAATTTCGAGGTAGCGCTCGCCGGCCGCTGCCGCGGCACCGCTCGCTTCGCTCGCTCGGCTCGCGCGTAGTTGGTCACGGTTCTAACCTAACCTAACCTATGGATATCTTTGCATAGTATATAAGGTCCCATTAAAATAGGTGGACAAATTTTAACACAGCGTTTAGTAAGCCTAACTAAAGACATCTAAACAAAAAAAAAACACTATATATAAAGTGATTTTATTTTGACTTAAAATAATAAATTGCCGGCACTCTAGAACAAACTCATCCTATAAAAGTAGGTATTTTATTTCTTATTCTTATTTTTTTTTTGCTATTGTCCTTATTTTAGCGGTCTGAATGATTTCTAAAATTTTGTCCACCTATTTTAATGGGACCTTTTATAATACTGATTATTATGAATAAAAAGTAATATAAACAAAAAAAAGATATGACTTTGAATAATAGTGTAAAAGATGGTTATGTTGAGAAAATATAGGAAAACAAATAATAGTGTAATAGATGTTTATTGCTACAGACATTATGAAGTCGAATGCTTCGGAATTAAAACATTAGAGACAGAGAAGTTAGGAATTGCGATTGTTAGGATGAAAAATGTTAGGAAGAACATTTTCGGATTTCCAATTATCGGAGTTGAAATTTTAGGTGAACTTTGGCGCACCCGTCGACACGGCCTGTCGTCGTCATAAGACGGGCGAACGGCGAGCTAGCCCACTACTTACTTACCGTCCACAGGCCCGCGCCTACGGTGGCCGGAAGCCATCACGTGGCCCCCGACGCCCGGAGCGTCTCCTGTTGCGGCTGGGATGAGAGGTTCTCTCTCTCACATTACGCCACTTCCTTCGCTAGCATCACTACTTCGCTGAAGGAGGCGACGGCGTCCCATTCTCTCTCGCCCCGCACCATGGCTTGCCGCCGATCGCCGATCGCCGCTAAGAGAACACGACGGGGCTCAACCCAAGCGGTGCAGACTTCCGCGGTGTGCTCCACCGTGTCCTCCGGCTGATCCTCGCAATGGTAGCATCCGGGCGTTTCCTTCCGCCTGATTCGGTGTACCTCCCGAAACAATTGTGTCCGGTGAGGACCTGCGCCAGACGGAAGGTGAGGGTGCCGTGGCGCCTCTCAAGCCACTCCTCCGAGTTACCACCACTGTGCCCTGCACGGGGTTGCCACAGTCGCTCTCTCCATGTTGCCATGAAATCACACCGGGGGGGTCTGTCCGCCAAGCGGCAATATGCCGCGGCAGCGGAGTTACCCCCCAGTGTAGTGCCTCCGCGCGCCATTCATGCAGGAAACTACATAGCCTAAGCCCTATAGCGGGTGTTTGCTTCCCATGCATTAAATTTTGGCAGTTTAACTTCGTCTTCGATAGATGGCATTGTTCATTTGACACCATTTTCTGAATTGCGGTGTTAATATTTGTCGTGATTAGTCAACAACTACAAATTGACCGGTACACAGTAAGTAAGTAAGAAAAACAGTAGTAGAAACTTTAAAATAAAAACCTAATCAAAATTAGATAAGACCCACGACGTAAATTTATTTGTTCAGTGTGGGAATCGAATACAGGACATGCAGTGCCACAGTCATACGCTGAGGGCACTGCGCCAACCGTGCCGTCTTATCGCTGTGGCTTCCTCGGGCATTGCTGCAACTTTGCTTAACAATGGCCAAATTGCACTTTCCGTTTACAAATTGCCGCTGAATCTTACCCCAACTTGCAACATCACCAAAAAACTGCGACTGGCCATGGAACATATGTCTTTGCAAATAAGCTGCTTTAGACAGGAGAGTGCCACCTGGAATTAGATGTAGATGCGAAAATTCCAGTTTCCGAAGAGGTTTCCCATCCAGTGCCAAAAGAAGATGAACTTACCATGCACGGTTTTCCAAATTTGAGAGGTTAATATAAATGATTAAGAGTGGATGTGTAAAAGGGCTGTCACCAAAGAACAAGGCATTTGTTTGTACATTTTGAGAAATAAGTTAAGGTACGGTTACGGTTTTTAAGCCATCGTCGTCTCAACTCCATTTCATTTTGATTCAAGCCGCTGCCGCTCATAATGACAGCGCCCATAAGGACGTCTTTTGTAATCATTACCCACATCATCACATTTTGATCCAGCCGTCAGGTCTCACATATAAAATAACATTACGCCTCAATCCCGAAAGAGTTAGGCAGTGGTGTACCTAATCGTAAACCCACATTTTGCCAGTAATGTTCAAGCGCCATGTAATTTGACGTCTATAGGTATAATATTGCCATCGACCGGGCATGAAAACCATTCTCCGTGGCTTCTACTGCGAAAACACTTTGCAATCGAACCCCGGACCTCATCCTCAGTAGTTGCACCTGAGACCACTCGATCAACGAGACAGTCACACAACAAAATTTCCACGTGAACGAAGTCGCGGGTATCAGCTAGTGATCCATAAAGTTGTGCTGCAGTTATTACTTAAATTCATTTTCTTGATTGCGTTAGCGTAAGATTATAAATTTTGCATGCCTATCGGTAAAATATGGCTGAACCTACCTCTTTTTTATTCCACCATGTACTGTACCCATATTTGCAAAATAAAATTTACTTTACTTTACTTCAATGAATGTGTATTATTCTTGTTTGTAAACATATTATATATATTGTAGCTGTTTATTGTCGTATAAAAAATGGAAAAAAGACATGTGGTTTTTAATTTTAATCAGTGATCAAAGATGCACTGAACATCCCCCGAGTGTTATTTTGAGATGAAGAAAGAAAATGTCCGACCAACATGAAAACGAAGATTACGCTTTTTGGCATTATTTAATCGTTTGACTTTACTAGTCACAATCTATTATTCCAGAATTTTTCTTACAAGCCCTAAGATTTTTTTAGATTCAAGATTCTTCATTATGCATGAAATGTGCACTATAGGTAGGTACCACACACCGACCACATTTACCTACGCGTAATTTATGTACCTAGTTACAAGGTTATTAGTTTGGATTGTTTATTTATTTCGTAAAAAAAATAAGGATTTTTTTTAATGTCGACGTGATGAAACTTGTGCTTGTCTGATGAGAATAGAAGAAAGAAGCAATATGAGACAAGGGCAGAAACTTGATGATATTTAATGTCAAATAAACACAACTAAAATTAGGAAGGGCATGTCTGCCAGATACTGCCGGTGCAGCTGTGGGCCTGAATATCGCAAGATTGGAGCCCTGACACAGCTAGTACTATAGTGCGCGCGGAACTAGTTGGCCGCTCCTTAGGTTGCGACAGGGGTGAGGGGGCGGGTTGCCTACAGCTTGCAATGCACAGGAGATTATAATTAGACAGTGATGACCAATCTCGAGATATCGTGAACAATAATTGTTCAATTTATTGAAAAGAATACTTAAATAAAAAACAAAAACTTGCCTAAGGAGCGGCCAACTATGTAGTTCCGCGCGCACTATAGTCGTGGCAGACGGAGAAGATGGCGGAAAGTCTTGGATGGCTTCTTTATCAATTGATGAGAAAAACCATACCATCTCGTGAGAAGTGGACGGAATGGCTAACTAAAACACATTTTCTTTTCTATTTTTATTATCCGCTTCCAATGGCAAATATATTAATCTTTGTTTTGACTGTAGACAATAATCAAATTACGTGTTCAATAGAAATAAAAAAATAATAATATTCAATAAAGATACTCAGACATACATATATAATAAAAGAGCCTCGTTCGAATCATTAATACCTAATCAGTATAATAGTATTTCCTTTACTAATTCGTAACAATCCATAATAAACAAACGGACCAACTAATGATGGTAAATGAATTATGAATGTAATAGCCTCTGAATGCATGTTGAATGGAAATTAAGTAGGAGAATTAGGTTACTAAGAACAATGAGAATTTCTAATGATATCCTGAGTTTATCGAAGTGGTAATTGTGTGTTTTATTAATGTTTTTTTTTGTTTGATTATTGTGTTTTAGTTTGTTTGTTCTGTTTTTTATGAAATCGAAGTACTTGTAATGGTACAAAAACACGACCATTAGCCCGTAGGTATTCGGATGCTCATTTCTCTTTATACTCAAATTCAGGCAGATGTTTGGAAAATCTTGCCCAGTTTCATCGACTTAACACTTCTATGAATGCCCGTGGGCATAGGTACTCGACTCAAGTACTCTTAGCCTGAATACAGCAAACATAAAGTAATAACGAATTAAAATTATTGGAAGTTTTATTTTAACTGAAAGTTAATACTTGTTATCGATTTTACCAAGAAAAAGCTGTGAACGTTTAAAAAACCTAGGCCATCCATTAAGTTATCTCTAAGAAATATACATAATCTTTATACAATCCATTTCCCCATTTATATACTAAGGAAATATTTTTCAAAGTCCCTTTCTACACCCCAAAAACTTTCTAAACACTTTTGCAAAGCTTTCTTTACCGTTAACATTCCACAATTTTCCATATCTCAAGCCTTAATACTTCGCAATAAGATAGGAGTTTCTGTAAGTTGAGTTTCAGGGAGGTATAATGTTTATGTTTTTCTTAAAGGCACTGCCATGTCTATTTAGTTCGCTGTATGAATGGGTGATTGATGTCTAAAGGTGTTACCTGTCGACGAGTCGGTATTTTGTCCAAATAATTATCTATTGCTAGTTTGAAAGGATGCGGAGGTGTTTACACGTGTCTGATGTTACCTTTAGAAGTGTTGAGGAGGTACTTTTGATTCAAGGTCAAGGTAGGCCTTTTAATCGGTTCTTTAAGTAGGGACTCTTTGATGGTTTATTTATTCAAAACATGTTCAATATTAACGTGGTCGAGGCAAAAGGAGTATGTAAGGATCGAATCAAAAAACCAGAGTGAGTGCTAAGTGTGTTCTAAATCTTGGCAGTTACACTAATTTGATCTACCACTTGTGGTCGTGGGCATGATGGTTGAGCATAGGATCCTGGGTCTGATTCCCCGTTCGGTCAATGTTTGTTTGTTATCTTCGGTTGATGTAATACGAGAATATTGCATATAGGGCAAGTGTCCTCTATTATATCATTCTCTTGGTCTTGACCGATTTTAAATAAATTAGGCTAAACCTAATTTATTTAAAATCGGTGCAACAAGTCTTCTTTATCCATTTTTTTCGAGAGATGACGAGTAATATCGTCATCTCATTAACCAACTCCTTTCTTGGCGAGCGCCCCCTATGACATGGACCTTGAAAACAAAACAAGCGATATGTGCGTGTGCTATTAGGTAAACCTCTTCCTGATCCTGACCCTTTAAAGATTACAGGCGTGTTGTCATAATTGTATGTAACACTGAACTATAGGGCGAAAAAAACAATGCTTAGTATGATAACATTTACTATTTTAAAATTTGAAGAGACAGAAAGTTCAAAGAAAATTCTGTGTTGTTGTTTATTATTTGTAGCCATGGCACATTATTAAGCAACAAACCCGAGTTTTTGCAATAAATTCATCACATTTCCTTCACGGTTTTCTCGAAAAAGGAGAAAATAAATTATACGAAATAGATGTAGGAGACTTGAAAAACTTAATGTCTTATTGGAGTGTCTCTCGTAATTCAGGTTTCTATTATTTCGAGCAGTTCCCAGTGAGCTCTTACGTCTTCCTTAACATAACTTCACGCCTATCATCCCCGGGCCGCGGATTTTAGAACGAGATGACGTGGCTTCGGTGCAAGGGCAAAGAAGGAACATGGGTTCGGTTTTTAGTCAGTAGAAGTGTGACACTCCAAGAGCAACAAGAGCGGGGGGGGGGGGGTCATTTGAGTCTCATATGGTGGCGAGCCTATTGCCATCAAATGGGCACACAAATTCTAACTCCGTGGCTACTAAGAGATTCCTTATGGGAAAACTTGTTAACACTTTGCCCGACTTGAGATTCGAACACAGGACCTCCTATACAATAGTTGCACTTGCGACCGCTAGACCAACGAACCAGCCAACCAAAATTATCCTAAACTAGCTAATATCCGCGGCTTCGGCCGCGTGGATGCCAGTTATCTTGACAAATTATATACTAAAACATTCCTCGAGAGGGGATATTTTTTTAGTATAAACTAGCTGATACCCGCGACTTCGTTCACGTGGAAATTTTGTTGTGTGACTGTCTCGTTGATCGAGTGGTCTCAGGTGCAACTACTGAGGATGAGGTCCGGGGTTCGATTGCAAAGTGTTTTCGCAGTAGAAGCCACGGAGAATGGTTTTCATGCCCGGTCGATGGCAATATTATACCTATAGACGTCAAATTACATGGCGCTTGAACATTACTGGCAAAATGTGGGTTTACGATTAGGTACACCACTGCCTAACTCTTTCGGGATTGAGGCGTAATGTTATTTTATATGTGAGACCTGACGGCTGGATCAAAATGTGATGATGTGGGTAATGATTACAAAAGACGTCCTTATGGGCGCTGTCATTATGAGCGGCAGCGGCTTGAATCAAAATGAAATGGAGTTGAGACGACGATGGCTTAAAAACCGTAACCGTACCTTAACTTATTTCTCAAAATGTACAAACAAATGCCTTGTTCTTTGGTGACAGCCCTTTTACACATCCACTCTTAATCATTTATATTAACCTCTCAAATTTGGAAAACCGTGCATGGTAAGTTCATCTTCTTTTGGCACTGGATGGGAAACCTCTTCGGAAACTGGAATTTTCGCATCTACATCTAATTCCAGGTGGCACTCTCCTGTCTAAAGCAGCTTATTTGCAAAGACATATGTTCCATGGCCAGTCGCAGTTTTTTGGTGATGTTGCAAGTTGGGGTAAGATTCAGCGGCAATTTGTAAACGGAAAGTGCAATTTGGCCATTGTTAAGCAAAGTTGCAGCAATGCCCGAGGAAGCCACAGCGATAAGACGGCACGGTTGGCGCAGTGCCCTCAGCGTATGACTGTGGCACTGCATGTCCTGTATTCGATTCCCACACTGAACAAATAAATTTACGTCGTGGGTCTTATCTAATTTTGATTAGGTTTTTATTTTAAAGTTTCTACTACTGTTTTTCTTACTTACTTACTGTGTACCGGTCAATTTGTAGTTGTTGACTAATCACGACAAATATTAACACCGCAATTCAGAAAATGGTGTCAAATGAACAATGCCATCTATCGAAGACGAAGTTAAACTGCCAAAATTTAATGCATGGGAAGCAAACACCCGCTATAGGGCTTAGGCTATGTAGTTTCCTGCATGAATGGCGCGCGGAGGCACTACACTGGGGGGTAACTCCGCTGCCGCGGCATATTGCCGCTTGGCGGACAGACCCCCCCGGTGTGATTTCATGGCAACATGGAGAGAGCGACTGTGGCAACCCCGTGCAGGGCACAGTGGTGGTAACTCGGAGGAGTGGCTTGAGAGGCGCCACGGCACCCTCACCTTCCGTCTGGCGCAGGTCCTCACCGGACACAATTGTTTCGGGAGGTACACCGAATCAGGCGGAAGGAAACGCCCGGATGCTACCATTGCGAGGATCAGCCGGAGGACACGGTGGAGCACACCGCGGAAGTCTGCACCGCTTGGGTTGAGCCCCGTCGTGTTCTCTTAGCGGCGATCGGCGATCGGCGGCAAGCCATGGTGCGGGGCGAGAGAGAATGGGACGCCGTCGCCTCCTTCAGCGAAGTAGTGATGCTAGCGAAGGAAGTGGCGTAATGTGAGAGAGAGAACCTCTCATCCCAGCCGCAACAGGAGACGCTCCGGGCGTCGGGGGCCACGTGATGGCTTCCGGCCACCGTAGGCGCGGGCCTGTGGACGGTAAGTAAGTAGTGGGCTAGCTCGCCGTTCGCCCGTCTTATGACGACGACAGGCCGTGTCGACGGGTGCGCCAAAGTTCACCTAAAATTTCAACTCCGATAATTGGAAATCCGAAAATGTTCTTCCTAACATTTTTCATCCTAACAATCGCAATTCCTAACTTCTCTGTCTCTAATGTTTTAATTCCGAAGCATTCGACTTCATAATGTCTGTAGCAATAAACATCTATTACACTATTATTTGTTTTCCTATATTTTCTCAACATAACCATCTTTTACACTATTATTCAAAGTCATATCTTTTTTTTGTTTATATTACTTTTTATTCATAATAATCAGTATTATAAAAGGTCCCATTAAAATAGGTGGACAAAATTTTAGAAATCATTCAGACCGCTAAAATAAGGACAATAGCAAAAAAAAAATAAGAATAAGAAATAAAATACCTACTTTTATAGGATGAGTTTGTTCTAGAGTGCCGGCAATTTATTATTTTAAGTCAAAATAAAATCACTTTATATATAGTGTTTTTTTTTTGTTTAGATGTCTTTAGTTAGGCTTACTAAACGCTGTGTTAAAATTTGTCCACCTATTTTAATGGGACCTTATATACTATGCAAAGATATCCATAGGTTAGGTTAGGTTAGAACCGTGACCAACTACGCGCGAGCCGAGCGAGCGAAGCGAGCGGTGCCGCGGCAGCGGCCGGCGAGCGCTACCTCGAAATTGGTCGCGAAATTTTTCTAAGTATTTTTTTCATAGTGCCCCCAAGACGACACTCTGACCTGAATTTCATTCATTTATTTTATTTCAAGACAAAAATCAGTGAAACGACCTTTAATCATTCTAAACAGTTGTATTCAATGAGTGAAAATATTATGGTAATTATGTTTAGGAATAAAAGCGTTAGGATAAAAAACAGTAGGAGTTTAAATATATTTACACTAATGATATTATGAATTCCAATTTTCGGAAACATGAGTGTTATGAACATCGTCGGTAGGACTACAAATAGTATGAATGAAAACTTTAGGATGAAAAATTTTAGGAAGAGTGATCATTCGGATTACAAATCGTTAGGAAGAACAATTTCGGATAAAGAACTTTAGGTGAGCCAATATGGACCCCGTGTCGACGGCGCGTTCGTGTTCTACGCGCGCCTCAAAGAGATGTCAGCAATATGGAAGGGACCCGCAAGGGCCGCCGCTCGTCAGGGCTGCGGGTTGTTCGAAAGAGATATCGCGGCCCCAGCACAAAGGGCAAAGTAGGAACATGGGTGGTTTTTATTCAGTAGAGAAGTCGGACATTCCCTACCGGTACCGCTATGCCCAGAGCGGGAGGAGTCATTTGATGATTTCCCACCCTCCAAAAAAAAAACCCTACATAGATTTTCAAAGCAGCGTCATTTAAACTAATCAAGAGTACCTTTTGCTATCGTAACTGTTTGAAAAAGACGATTTAAAAGTTATCTTGTGAACACATTTATTAATTAGTACCGTTTTGGTGCAATAGATGTCGTTGCATGTATGTTTCCTTGATAGAGAGCACCAATTACAATGAAACAAAAACTAAAACCCTAATCATATTCTTTTTAAAATCATATGTTTATGTTTTTTTCTTAAATAATAATATGTTCAATATACAGAAACTCTTCGTCTACAGATTTATAATATTGTATTTACAATTAAAAGTAGATTATATTAATCTACTCTGAATTGATTTGAATATCATAAAGCATCAAAATAAAAACAAATACCTGGAACTTACAAAAAGTGAAAACCGATTGGGGATCGAACTCGCGAACATTTTTAACATTTTTGGAAATCTTTCAACATTATAAAAAAACACAAAAAGTGGATACTGACTGTGATTTGAACTTGCGTACCTTTGTTTGCAGGTAAGTCTCTGTACCGTTTAGGCTACGTACACCAGTGATAAATAGTTTGAAATAGACCTTCTACTTAATATATAGTATGACAGTTGACAGTTTGATTGTGGTTCGATACCGAAAATTTGAAATGACGTAAGGGACTTCAGCTTTCTGTTGAATTTGCAACGCTCGCACCAGGCACCTAAAGTGACAAATTGCACAGCACGCTCGATGTCCCTTGCGTCATTTCGTATTTCCAGTATCAAACTGTAAAACAGTTGAGGGTTATAGATAATGCAATACTGCTCACCCCCTAAAGTTATAATGGGGATAATATATAGCCCATGTGTTATTCCAGACTATAATCTACCTCTGTGCCAAATTTCATTCAGATCCGATCAGCCGTTCTGGCGTGAAAGAGCAACAAACATCCATACATCCATCCATCCATCCATCCATCCATCCATCCATCCATCCTCACAAACTTTCGCATTTATAATATTAGTAGGATTAATAGAAACAAATTAATTTCTTAAGTTTTCAAAACAAATGCTAATTATAACCTTATAACACTCTATCCAATGGTGTAAACAGCATGAAAATCGGTGCAGTACTTTTAGAGTTAATCACGAACAGACAGACGCGGCGGAAGATTTTGTTTTATAATATGTAGTGATAGATGTAGGAGACTTCAACTAAACCGCGGTCTTATTTGGAGTACGTCTTGTTATTCAGGTTTCTATTATTTCGAGTAGTTCCCAGTGAGCTCTTACGTGTTCCGTTATTATATTTAATTGCAGTTTTACATGAAAGATGAAGAATGGTATGGAACTGTGGAATAGGTTGTTTTGTTTTTTGTTTTGAGCATTTTCTACGAGTTCACGTTAAGCAGTTATGTAAACATAGACATCTGTTTTGTGCCGTTTGTTTTGTTTAAATTTTATATCTTTTGTTCTTATTGTTAATTTTTAATCATTTTGTTTTGTCCTGTGTGAGGCCAACAGACATAATCACACCTAGGGTTAAGCAGAGATGTAACAATAAGTACTTACTATAATTAATCACACTAATAAATACCTTTTCTTTCTTTCGTTTTGATTATTCACTTGAAACTAATGGTTATGTACATAACTACATAGAAAGCAGTAGATACATTATTATTATTATGCACCTACTGCTTTTTTGAAAAAAAAAAAAAGTGAATAAAATGTGTGTTAAGGACCTACCAGGGTTATTGTTGTGATATCGTGGGTCTAGTGGTCGCGTGATTAACTAAAGTAAATATTTGTTATTGAGTTATTCTATTAGGAATTTCTAATAAGCAGCTACGGAACCTGTATTTGGACCCAGTGGATGGCAATAGACTCGCCCACTATTACAATAACTGGCAAAATGTGGGTGTAATACACACACATACACTTTTGAGTTACCTTTCGGGGATTATAGGTGTTTTTTTTTACAGTTTATGTCTATGATCAAGTATAGCATTCTACGAGTAGTTATGGAAAGCACGGATACCGCTTATTATTTATATATCTTTGCAATTATTAAACAACAACAAAATAGCCTTATTTCTTGCTGTCCTTCCTAAATTCAAAAACCCAATGGAATAATAAACACACTCATTATATCCCCGGTAAACCGCTGACTGCAGAAGCCCAACGATTAAGATTACAGAAATTAGAAATTATTCTTCGAAAACGCACCGGATGAGATTATGAATAAAAAATACTGGAATAGCAGCAGTTTTGAATGAGCCAAGAGCCAATTATTTCGATCCGCTTATATCTGTAAATCGTTCCTGCTATTTCTGAAATCTCTCGGGATTTCTAACTAGGTACTTACCGAGGCCTTATTTATTGGTGAATACATAAAAAGGTTAATCATCAATCCCAATGGTATGGGAATTTTGGTGGTAAAATGTTTTGCGGCCTATTTGCCTCCAGGGTTTTAGGTCAAATACGAGTATTTTGAGCTGTTTTATCTAAGTGCTTTTTAAACATTGCTGATATAATCTGTATGCCGATCTAAAGCCATTTATTAATTGGTCTTATCATAACGTCACACCTGTAATCCCAGAAGGGTTTGGCAGAGGTACACTTAGTAGTACACCTACATATCGCTGTTATGTTGAAATCTCGTGTAATGGGGGCGAGCCTATTGCCATCAACTGGGCCCAAATCCTGATGAATGAAGAAATTCCTGATGGAGAACCCAATAACACTTTGAACAGGACTTCTTGCTCAGCTGTCGCACTTTTACTTGTTAGACTTGTACTGGTAATACATACTTACATAAATAAATTGAATATAAGCATCGCAAGCCCAGAAGAAGATGGCAGGACGAACTCCACTCTTTTCTCAAAGGTTGGTCAATGACAGCTGAAGATAAGGACAAGGGAAGGACAGAAGAGAGCTCTTTGCCCTGCAGTGGGACACAAATAGTAGTTAAATAAGTTTTGGTACAGCATGTTGTTAAAGTTACCACTTAGCTGTTACTGTATCCTACTTCTTTGTGAGCCGTCTGTTAAGTTTCTCCCAACTTAAACATCAAAGCTCCAGACGTCTTATTATATTTTTTTAAAGTTACGATACAGAAAGAAGTTTCGTAAAGGGCAAGTGTATTAAAAATATTAACTTAGCTTGTATTTATTTACCTTATAGAAAAAATTGAGAACTTATTAAAAATAATCTTTAAAAGACGGTATAAAATCTCGTTGAAGCCGCATAAACAAAAAAAAAATTGATTGGATCAATGTTAAGAGGGAAACACGGGGATTCTCCATACAAATCGCACCTTTAAAGACATACTGCTAAACGAAAATATACAATTTTACACATCGGCTGGGTTTTTCGCAATAGGACTTAAGATCATGGTGCTTTGACCCATATTTTGCTATCATATAATGATATGGCAGCCCCAGCTGTGTCGTTGTGGCGGCCCCGACTTATGAACAGTTCACAATAAATATTATTTGTTTCTCTATCACTACACATTTAAACACACCGGTAGTGATACTGAAATAGAACTCGATACGAATCTGCCGACAATGTATATTGTTAACAATGTTGTAGAAACTGCGTCGTTACCGATACACGCTTGTTTTCACACCTGATGAGACGCAGATTGATGGTGCAAATGTTTTCTAGCTGAGTATTCCTTGGTTTAGTACTTAAAAGATTGACGTGATGACTTCATTTTTTAAAGGACGGCCGGAGAAAACCGCATGGATAGAGTAGTGAAGCGCTATAAGGGCTGCCTCGAGCCAGCAGTGAAAAAATGTTTAAAGTTAGGAATTTCATTTGCTTTTGAAAATTTTCGTAGAAGAAGCCACTTTAACACTTGATAGACAGTCCCACTACTAAAGTTCTCGTCACTGAACTGGTTGTCACACTTCTATCACGAATCAACGGCATAAAATATGTGCTGAAGGACACAAAATTGTCTCGGTATGTAATGTCACCCATCCTCGAAACAACCTGGTGTTCAATTGATCCATGCGGCTCTGATTACTTAACCACTGATAAAAAATATAATCCTTCTCAGTTATTTATTCTAGTAACCTCGTCCAGTTGACTAATTTTAAGCAATTTACATTTATTAAACTAGACCGTGTCAAAAGGGCAAAATACTGCTAAGAACACAAAGATCAAAGTGAAAAATAAGAATTTTAACAAAAAATGTTAAGGGTAATTGTTCCAATTATCCTAAATGTACTTATAAAGTATTTGGCATGAATGTTTGTAAGTCGCGAGGAAACTTTGGAGTGTTAGAGTCTATGACCTTTCACCCACGCGTCGTTGTCGTAAAATTATAAAATTTTGACAAAAAAATGAGAAATTCTACCGTCCAAGGAGATGATAGAATTTTGTAATATAATGCTAATTTTAGAAGACATTTGTGTTAACTATGCCGAGGACAAAGTACCAGAAGCTATTGAAGGGCCCTATCCAAATGTACATAACAGAATCATGAAAACAGATTTCATTCTTCTTTTCGAAGTTTGAGTTAATTGATTGTAGTAGATAATAATTCAAACTTTCGAATACTCATGCTATTTACGCATTCCCGTCTGAGATTATTAATTAAATACCTCCTGAAATGTACCACCCAACCACCAATTCACTACTAAGTACTAAATCGGTCTGCCTGCAGTGTTTGCTTGTTTGTATGTCAAAAACAAATATGTTTGGAATCAAAATAATTATTTCTAACGTCCGCTCTATAAGTCTTTAATGCTCATTGTTCTCCGCCAAACAGTTTACTCTGCTCATAAAATTCGAATTAAAAAAGAAAATACGTCTAAACCCCGAGACACACTATTCAGTGTTCTCATTGCACGAATCACTGGGGCAAACTTTAATAAGTTTGTATGGGATGCTGGAATTTTAGTGTGTGTGTGTTTTTTTAGTGACCTACACAATTAGACTTGAGTCTAATTTTATCCAAATAATATATATTTTAAAGTTTTATCTTTAAATGTTTATGTTAACCTAATCATCATTTCATCACGGAAATAAAATGACTAACCTATGTGATTTCCAACTACTCCGTCATCTAAGAATAAATCCAAAAAACAAACTCAAAGGTCACTCTTTTCATACCAAACATAATCCAAACTATTGAGAAAGTTCCACAATATAGGGCAACATCTGGGAAACCCTTTCGAGGAAAGAGCCATCACAGCTCTCAGATGATCTATCCTAGCAGACGGTAGGTACTCATAAATCAGTTACCGCTTAGCTCAACAACTCGACCCTATTTAGGGAGCTCAACGACCCGACATGACGCTAACAATCAGCAGGATATTTAGTAGGCCTTGCTAGATGTAGGCTAGACTTAGATACGATCGTTGAAATATTTCAGACATTAATGTTGATCAATTATTATTATTGTTTCTAGGTATTTAGATTTCTCAGCTCGTTCAGGTAATGAATGCTACTAATTGGCTTTGGTATGTACACAATGTCTCCTGCTGATATGGAGGGAAGGAAATTAGGGTTTTCCTACTCCTGCGCTATTACTTTCTGATTAATACACTGCGGGATCCAAGACAGTTATATTGTCACAGTTTAATTGGGTCTTCGTCGAGCTTCATTGCCTCGACGCTTTTCTGGTGGTCGCCGCTGTTGGTTTTGGCTTTCAAAACTTTCAGTGGTTTGGAAATAGTGTGGATTGTCCTTATTACAATTTTTTTCTGATTTACCTAACACTAGACAAAGTTACAACTTTTAGTTTGCATTACGAGTAAAGGTATTAATTATCATGTAGTTAACAACAGCATTTCCTACTGACCTCTTAACTAACAAGTCCGTGGAACTACACTAACAATAAAATATTAAAAATCATTACAACTGCAAATCATTAACTCTCAACTTTACAAACTCAATCCGAACTAAAACAAGAACAAATGAAAATCGGTGCCAGTACCGATTTTAATTTACTAAAACCGAGAGAGTTCATAAAAGATTTAAAGTTGTGCGGTATTTACTGGTTCCGTATAATTTCGTATCTTGACTGCACAAGGCTCGGCCATTACTGCCATTAGTATTAATAACGCGCGTTCGCTCTCATTAAAGTGTGCGCTAACCCTCTCGACGCTGGGGTCTATTCAGTACCGGCTTAAAGTACAGTTATTGATATCGCTTTTTATAGACACTTTGAGCCGTTACGACTTTGACAGGAGAGGTGGGAAAATGCCAGGTTAGTTTGCTAGGTAGTTTATTCTGAGTTAGAAAATAGAATTTCCTTATTTTGTTTTCTCAGGCCTAAAATAACTGAAATCGTTTAAACGAAGTCTGTAAATATAAATGAGGCAAGTCCAAATGTATAATCTAAACCTACTCAAGTAAGTAACCTGATAAAATTCCACGAAAAAGGAATGTTACCTTCAAAAGAAATGTGAAAGCGAGAAAATAAATACAATAGGAATTTTATACACCTTTTCTCACAGTAGAGAAACATGTTACAACTCTTTGGTAAGTCAAGCCACTTTCATCACAAGTACGCCAATTGAATTCGAAAGAGACCGAAAAAAAAAACACTTCATTCGTGAAAACACGAACGCCTATTTACTTTGTCCCTTCATGGTTAATTCTATACATGCGCGCCTCTATTACCATGGGCGAAGGTGCACGAAATCACAATTAACATATAGATGTGACACTCGACCCCAGCCGGCCCCTTTTAGCGAAATTACTAAAGACACGCTTTTAACAAGGTCTTGTAAAACTTTGGTCCCTCGAAATAACACAGATTAAAATATATTGCGCGGAAAATGAAGTCCGGACGCAGTGCGTCAATAAAAATGGTCGGCTGTGTTTTTTCTGTGGCAAGTTGGGTAAGGGTTGTCAAAATGGGAATAGAAAATGAGCCGGTGTTTGTGCTTTGACAAAGGCATTCATTAGTGTGCCCTAGGGTGAGACTGTGACTTCGGCTCTTTTTATTTTTCCCGTTTTAATAAGTAGCTTCCCAGTTAATTGTGTGTTCAGCCTATATGGTAGGAAATGATGATACGGATATTAATTTTTAATTTTGTGGATTTTACTCGGCGTTATTGTCAAAGGGTTGTGTGCACGTTATGAATTTAATTATTTTTTATTAAAAATTCATACAATTTAAAAGAGGAGCGTTAAAAGTAAGCAGGTTTCAAATTGCTATTATTTGAAATAGCAAGAACAATAATTAATCAATACAAATAAATACAATTGAAATGTCTGTTTGTTATTTGAAAATAACAGCTTTTTACTGAATGCATAATGGATACATACGTAATTAAATTTTTGTCTGTCTGTTGGTTCCAGAAAATCTCCGAAACGCTTGAACCGATTTTGATGAGACTTTTGTTGTCATGTAACTGATATTATAAGAAGTTATAAAAGGATATAATTAGGTGCTCATAAAAGTTTTTGGAACTGAAACTTTAAAACTACAATGATTAAGAGGGAATCAAATGTAGGTTTTTGAAGAAACGATTGCCGTCGCTGTCAAACCTGCTCGTAGAGCGAATGTTTGTTTCCTCACGATGTTTTCCTTCACGGAAGCAAAAATGATAATTATACAGTACGTATGTATATGAATTCGAAAAACCAGAGTAATATTGGGTTTGGGCTTGGGTATTTTGTAAGTTACTTTCATGGGAATCTAATTTTCACCTTCATTTACACAACCTTTTTCCTTAACCCTAAAATGCAGGAGCTTAACAAGTACAGGCCGTTGATACCGATACCACATTTCTGCGGGAACCTGGTTCCCTGGTATCTACTAATGGGAACATGGACGATGCGACGTCGGCGTCGAAATTGCGGACCTATTTACAGGTTCTAGTGGTCGAAGAAAGTTTTTTTTTTGCGACTCCGGGTCTATTGGAAAATTGGTGGTGCAGTGTTTTGGAATCAATGACTTTTTTATTTTTGTTGCTTTTCTTTCTCTTGGAGTAATATGGTGAAAAATCAAACTCACTCAGCTAATGAAAACCTCACCAAACAATGCCGAATATTTATGATTTCTGGCAAAATTGCTCCCAAACTTAAAGTACCCCATCTGAAAGCTTTTTCGAAGTTTTCGTAATATTTGCGAATAAGTTGTGCACAACATAGATTATTATGAGATTCTATTTGTTCATTATTGCTAGCTTTTTGTTGCTAGCTGCTGCTTCATTGGTCTGGTGGTCGCAAGCGCGACTGCTGAGCAGTCTCGGGTTCGATTTTCAGATCGTGCAAAGTGTCATTGAGTCTTTTCAAGAAGGATCGCAGTCATGGGGTATGGTTGACGGCAATTCGATCGTCCTCATTACCACTTACCGCACCCACATTTACATGGGAACAAACACAAACATTTGCACAAACATTTTTAGAAAAATGTAGATGTACACACATTATAATTATGTTATATTTATTGAATAGTCACAATTTATACTAAGAATCTAAGCAATTAGTCATCCCGTAAGTCTTGTGCAATTTGAACTGAATTGCTACGACGTAGTTGACGCTACATATTCATTGCTACGAGTGACATCTGCTTCGCCCGCGCCGTAGCGTTTACCAATCTGCTACAAATTCAGTCAATAATTTTGTTCTATACATTTCTATACATCCGAAATGGTACTACTATATCTAGCGTACTGTCATGGTCAGCAATTGTCACTAAATATCAATTATAATTATGATTTAATAATAACAAACATATTCGGATGGTTCGATGGTAGTCAGCGACAAATTACATAAATTATGACCTATTGTCTCCAATTAATTGCTCATTATTACTAATTATGTCTAAAGGTCATGGGGCAGAATCTGACCCAGTTAACGATAGTCTTCCTACAAAAACCAAATTAGTTTTATATTGTTAAGTATTAACCTACACTAAATTTAAGATGGTTTTTTTTTTTTAAACCATGGGAATAAAATGTTATAGATGAATAAAAAATAGATAATAAATGTATAGATAAAACAATTTCAGTGAAGCATTCTGTTAAATAAACAAAAGAAGCAAAAGAAGCTACGCGGACGATACGCTGGTGCTGGCACAGGAGGAGTCGTACGAGGCGGCGGCCGAAACGATGACGCGCGGGGTTACGATAGTCGTCGAGAGGATCCGGCAGCTGGGTCTCGAGGTGGCACTTCACAAGTCGGAGGCCATGGGCTTCCATGGACGTGGGTAACTGCTGCCGTCGGGATCCCAGCTAACGGTGGGAGGGGTTCCCATCGGCGTCGAGTGTACTTTGAAGTAGATACTAGGGCTCGTCCTCGACAGCCGGTGGAACTTCGTGGAGCACTTCCGACGTTTGGCTCCCAGACTGGAGTGGGCTGGGGCTGCCTTCAGGTGGCTCTTACCCAATTTGGGGGGGCCAAACGCCTCCTGCCGGAAGCTCTATGCGGGGAACGTGCGGTCCATGGCCCTCTACGGGGCCCCGGTGTGGGCGCGTGCTTTGACGAAGTGGGCCGCCCACTACTGTTAGGCTAGTCCGTGAGTACCGCACGATCTCCCGCGAGGTGGCGAACCTCCTTGCCAGATTGCCGCCATGGGATCTGGAGGCGATAGTCCTCGCGCGCCTGCGTGAATGGCGCGCGGAGGCGCTACACCGGGGGGTCACTCCGTTGCCGCGGCAAATTGCCGCTCTGCGAAGGACCTCCCGGTGTGATCTCATGGCGGCATGGAGACAGCGACTGTCGCAACCCCGTGCAGGGCATGCCATGATAGTGGCGGTAAGTCCCCTCTTTGAGGAGTGGCTAGAGAGGCGCCACGGTGCCCTCACCTTCCGTCTGACGCAGGTCCTCACCGGACACGGATGTTCCGAGAGGTACCTGCACCGAATCAGGCGGGAAGGAAACGCCCGGATGCTTCCACTGCGAGGATCGGCCGGAGGACACGATGGAGCACACTGTGGAGGTGTGCCCTGCTTGGGCGGAGCCCCGCCGTGTTCTCGTAGTGGCGATCGGCGGCGGAAACCTCTCGCGTACGGCCCTGGTTTTTTGTCTTGGGCTCGACATCAAGATCAAGTAGATACGCCTGCGGCGTTATTAAACGATACAATTATTTCTGTGGACATTGATCATGTCGAAAGTTGAAGTCGGTTTTATTTTTTGTAAAAAAGTTTTTATTTTTCACTTTTTAATGGTTCACATGTGCTTACCCCTTCACAACGTACCAGCGTGATGTTATGTTATGAACTGGTGTAAACAATAGACAGACATGAGATTTCAGCAATCCCAGTCCATTTGCTATCATTTATTGAGGAGTTCCGTTGCCTATCTCCGAAGATCTTCATCAGATCTTCACCAAATTGAAATGGAACCACTTTCAGAAAGTACTCTTCCAAAAATGGGGGAGAAATCGGTGAAAAAGCTAGTAATTAATAAGAATTAATAATAAATAATGACTGTTTTAATCTATTAATTTTATATGTAACAATTTGCAGTGCCCTTACAGGGTGCATGTTAATACTGTGCCATGAAATTGTAATGCATGCCTACTAACCAGTGTTTTACATGTAAGCAAATAAATAAATAAATAAATAAATAAATAAATAAAATACATTAAAAAAAATGTGTATTGTACACATCTGCATACCCCCTCAGAGCATACAGGCGTGATGTTACGTCATGATAATGTATATTCAATAAACATCCAAGCGATTCCAGCAATTACGACAGATTTGCCGTCTATTTTTGAAGAGTTCCATTGTATATCTCCGAAGATCAGCACCAGATCTTCACCAAATTAGAATGGGACCACCTCAGGAGTTTACTTTTTCAAATAAAAAAAGAATTTTGAGAATCGGTCCACAAATGGGGGAGAAATCAGGTAACATACATAAAAAAAAACCTCCTCCTTTTTTGAAGTCGGTTAAAAACTTAAAAACTCTTCTATACTTGTTTTGTTGTTTGTATTTTTTTTTTCAAATCATGTTTAGTGTGTTCAGTGGTCAATTGGCTTCTAGCGAGAACGGTCGCGTCATACACGTTCTTGCACAAGTTCGCGCTCGTGTAAAACTGTTGACGCAGCAACATACTCCGGCGCGTCTTGACACGGTCGCCGCGATGACCTACATACCGCCCTAAGTGAATCATGTGTAATTGTGCAAATAAACGATAAGTTATAGTTTTTAATATTATACTACTCAATTATGTCTTCACCAAACAAAATAGTTCTCAAAACTGAACTCGAGCATAAGTTGTACAACAGATACATCGAGGAACAGAATGAGCGCCTCGAACTACAAAAACTAGTGAAAGACCTCAGTGGTCAGATAGAATCTCTGCAACAACAGCTGAAACTCATTCAGGAGCAAAAGAATGTTCCTTCACAGAAGGAACAGTCAACGAACGACAAGCCCCAAAATGCAGTCGAATATGGGACTGACGAGGAGGAACTTGCCCGAGAAACCGAGTGGGTACGACAAAAAAGTAGGAAGAAAAGGAAACTGAACACTTCGCTATCTCCTCCTTCTCAAGGAGGAAACTTAAATGAATCTCAGGCCGGCACGAAACCCGAGAAACCAAAAGAAAAGAGGGCACCACAACCTCCACCAATCATAGTCGAAAACATCAAGAACTACCAACAGTTCTACGACCTTCTTTTGACTAGTCTAAACGGTGATTCATTCATTGTAAAAATGATGAACGGGGAAACGGTTAAAATAAACGCCAAGGATGAAGACTCATATCGAGCGGTATCAAAATTATTGTTGCAAAATAACTGTCTCTGGCACTCGTATGAGAATAAACAGGACAGACCGATACGAGTTATGGTCAAAAACCTGCACTCATCATGTCTGCCGAACAGAATAGTCGAAGAGCTGAATGCTAAAGGTTATAAAATTCAGGATGCCGTAAATAAACTAAGCTGGAGGACTAAGGAACCTCTTAACATGTTTATGTTATCATTCCAAAAAGATGAGAACATAAACAATATCTACGGTATTAAGGCCATATTAGGTTGTAAGGTAGACGTACAGCCTTTAAAAACATCAAATTTAATTCCTCAGTGCAAAAGGTGTCAAGCATATGGCCATACACAAAAATATTGTTCAAAGGAACCAAGGTGTGTGAAGTGCACTGGTAAACACCTCACCAAGGACTGTACAAAATCAGTAGATACAAAACCTAAATGTGTTCACTGTGGCGAGCCTCACCCGGCTAACTATAGAGGATGTACTGTAGCTAAAGAACTACAACAAATGAAAAATAAAGCCTCCAAAAGAAAAGTAGCTACGCCTAACATCCCGGCCTCTGGTGCTGAGAGACAACAACCATCACGTTCTACTCACAGAAAGGTAACAAATAATGTGTCCTTTGCGCAAATGACAAAAGGACCGCAACCACAGTCACAGCCAACGGTGCTCCCAAATTCTGTAAGTACTAATACAGATGAAAATATTAATAAAATTTTAAGCATGTTAACTTCTTTTGACCAAAGGTTGAGGAACATAGAAAGTAAACAATTACCTACTCATTCAAACCAAAAATGAAAAACACACTAAAAATTATGACGTGGAATGCAAACGGACTCCTGAAACACCGAAACGAGTTGCAGGCAGTCTTAACAACAGAGCAAATTGATGTATGCCTCATTTCAGAATCTCATTTTACGAGAGAATCTTTTATTCACATAACAGGCTATAACATATATCACGCACTGCATCCCAACAACAAAGCGAGTGGTGGCAGTGCCGTCATTATTAAAGATAACATCTACCATTACTTGGAACACAAATGCGAAGAACAATTTGCACAAACTGTAGCTGTTGTGGTCAGAACCAAACATCATGATATTACCATATCAGCTGTATATATTCCACCTAAGTATGCGCTGAAAACAGAGCAGTACAGGAATCTATTGAAAGCTCTAGGAAACACATTCATATTTGGAGGTGACTTTAACGCAAAGAACACACATTGGGGGTCTAGGCTAACTAATACGAAGGGTAAGGAATTGCTATGTGCTATCAGAGAAATCAAGTGCAATGTGATTTCAACGGGCAAACCCACTTACTGGCCTACCGATATTAGAAAAACACCAGATTTGATAGACTTCTTCATTTATAAGAATTTGTCAGCTGCATACCTTAACATAGAAGAAGGATATGATATGCATTCTGATCATTCACCCATTATCTTAACTCTAAGTGAGACAATAATACAAAAAGAAAGCAGTCCAACCTTAGTGAACAAAAACACTGACTGGGAGAGCTTTCAATTTGATTTAGACCACTGTATAGACCTCAAAGTATCCCTCAAAAACAAACAGCAAGTAGATGACGAAGTAGCAAAATTTATTACCGACATCCAACGTTGTGCCTGGCGAAATACACCTGACATGAAAAGAAGAGTTGCAACTCAAAGATATCCACTGGAAATTAGAAATCTAATAGCCATAAAACGAGTCCAGCGACAAAAGTGGCAACAATTTAGATATCCGCCTGATAAAACTCTGCTAAATAAACTCACAAAAAGGTTAAGTAGAGCAATTCAGGAATTTCACGATGAGACAACAAATGATTACCTTAGTCAACTGTCAAGTAATGGCACATCTGATTACTCACTATGGCAAGCCACTAAAAGCTTAAAAAAGCCTATCAATCACGTTTCACCTATTCAAAAACCAGATGGCGAATGGGCCAAAAATAATGAACAGAAAGCGACTATATTTGCAGAACATCTAGAGCAAACTTTTCAAACGAACAGCGAGGAAAGCTCTGAAAATATAACACTGGACGCGACTCACCATGACAACATAGAAATAAAACTTGTTACTCCAAAAGAAGTTAACAACATTATCAAAAATTTGGCAAAAAGGAAATCTCCGGGATACGACCTAATCACTGGAGAACTCCTACATAATCTGCCACGTAAAGCAATTGTGAAACTTACAACCCTTATCAATGCCACATTTCGGTTAAAACATGTGCCTAGTATGTGGAAAGTTGCTGAAGTTATCATGATTCCTAAACCTGGAAAACCACCTCGAGAAATAACATCATACAGGCCCATATCACTCTTACCAATTATATCCAAATTGTTCGAAAAACTACTACTCAGGCGTTTAAAACCTATTATAGAAGACAGAGAACTGATTCCCAACTACCAATTCGGTTTTAGAGAAAAACACTCCACAATAGACCAAATACATAGGATAACCAATGTTATTGAAAAAACATTAGAAGATAAGAAAGTTTGTTCTACAGTATTTCTAGATGTAGCTCAGGCATTTGATAAGGTATGGCATGGAGGCCTAATATATAAGTTAAGTAAAATGCTCCCAAAACAATTTGTGGATATTTTGGAATCCTATTTAACTGAGAGGACATTTAGAGTGAGACATGAGGATGCTTATTCAGATATCAAACAAATAAAAGCTGGTGTACCGCAAGGAAGTGTTCTTGGACCTATCCTGTACCTATTGTACACCTGCGATATCCCTGAAACCAATAACAGCGTCATTGCTACTTTTGCAGACGACACGGCTATCATGGCTACAGGTGTCACTCACACAGAAGCAGTGGAGAAGGTACAAACTGCCGTTAATGCCATCACCGATTGGACAAAAACATGGAAAATCAAATTAAATGAATCTAAATCGACACATATCGACTTCACAAACCAAAGACCTAATTATACACCAGTATATATTAACAATCGTGTAATACCACACGAAAATACGGCAAAGTACTTGGGCATGACGCTAGACGCAAAACTTCGCTGGAAGGCTCATGTCAAAAAGAAACGCCAGGCGTTAGACCTTCGCTATAAAAATATGTACTGGCTACTTAGCAGACATTCTAACTTGTCAGTGTATAACAAAGTACTTTTATACAAGCAAGTACTCATGCCAGTATGGACATACGGCATTCAACTTTGGGGATGTACAAAACGGACTAACGTTGATATCATACAAAGATTCCAAAATAAGGTACTTCGGGCTATAGTAAATGCTCCCTGGTACGTCAGAAATGATGACATCCACCGAGACCTTGGAGTGGATCTTGTAACTGAAGTTATAAAAAAACACGCCGAAGCACACGAGCAGAGGCTTCTTCATCATGTGAACGTCGAGGCTATCCAGCTACTTGACACCACAGACATAGTGAGAAGACTAAAAAGAACTAAACCATTTGAGTTAGTTTAGTAAAGTTAGTGTAATGCAGTGCAGTGCAGTGAGTGCTTCGCTACGTTTAAAGAACACGTGAACAAAGTGTCTTTCAACTTAATAGAGACTATAAGAAAAGTGCCAATGGACACATTCTTAATTTTGTATAAGCTTTAGCAAATTAAGTTAAATTTAAATTACTTATTAGCCTCAAGGTCTAGATTGTAATTGTATGAGTAACCGTTTATTAGCGAGTACTTCATAATGAAAAAAAAAAAAAAAAAAAAAAATGTTTACTATCAAGAAACCAATAAAATGTACTAAGTCTTGTTATAATTAACATAATCACTGTTTTTTTATTTTTTAGATTAATGGTTTTTTCCCGGTATCTGCGTTAATGCGACATATATATTCGTAAACTAGAGACGTTTATCTAAACATCCTACCTATTTTTTTTTCTGTAGGCTCTGGGTATAGGTTCCATACTTAGTTGCCCAATGACCTTTAATTTGTCATGAGTTATTAAGATGCGAAATTGTTAGATTTTTGAGTAGTGAATTTAATTAGAAATATCTTTACCTACCAACGACGAGAGTAGTTGGAGTAGACGAACAGTTCAGGACTAATTCTAAAATTATTATTATATATTTTTTATTTTAATAAAAATGTTATCGCTCACTGTATCTACACACATTTACATAGGAAAAGTTAAAGATTACAAAAATTTTACGTACTACACATGCATAATTTTTTTTTTTTATTTTTTTTTTAAACGGTGCCCCACACTAGGAATTTCTCCTGTATCGTGGGTGCGTTCACAAACATTTAATTAAACTCACATACACAAATACCCAGACCCGAAACAACTATTTGTAGGCCATACAAATATTTGTTCCGTGCGGGGATCGAACCCGCGACACGCAGCGCAGCAGTCCAATCTCTCAGCCACTGCACCAACCGTGCCGTCTATATAAAATGGTCATACAATCCTGCATAAAAAGAGAGATTTTGAATAAAAAAACACGTCTACCTTTTTATATCTCAAAATTCCAGTCCCAAGATGAAAGAAAAAGGACATCTCTATTCCCTTGTACTTTTCTCCTTCTATACCACTATCAGTAAACGTTAGTAATATACTCGAACGTATTAGTACAGTCAATACCCAGCATTACCTGACCTCTCTCCTCACACCACTTGCTATCTTTTTTTCTTAGTAGAATAGGTCAGGTAAAGCTGGGTACTGATTGTACGTAGAGTATGTTGGATCCCTGGAGGATTTTGGCTGACATATTATATGTTTGAATCAATCCGAGGGATCCGATTAGTGAAGATATTGCGGACCATTGCGAACCTTTTCTCATACAAATGGAATTGTGGCCCTTGTAGGTAGTTTTGGGACGTAGTACAGTATTATTATGTTTCTGTTGTAATCGTTTTTGGATATAATTGTGTTATTATTAATAGGACTGGACTTATTATTACCGTACCGAACTAGTATAGATAGACTGTATAGTCTATACAAGTACGGGGAACTGAGTGATTCAGTTTCTATGTTGACATCTATAATTATTAGGTAACAACACGTAAGAATGAACAAAACTTTAACATCTAGGTACTGTATATTCGTAACTTACACCTCGAAATCTGTAGGGTTGTTATTTAGATTTTACGAATAAATTACATGTTTTTATAATTGTTTGACCCATAATTTGCTCTAGGATTTTGGTAATTGTTTTAATATGCAATAAAGCATCATCATTATCATTCTCCTGTACTTATCGCAATTTATTTGTAATCGTTGCAGCACGTCTCTCTCTCATCCATACCTCTCTATGACTCAGCAGTCACCTCCTTCCTAGCCATAAAAAAGCATAGGTATCATCCGTAACACAGTCCATCCAACATTTCTCTAGTCGTCACGAAGATGTATACCTATTTTATTTCTAATCTACTCATTGCCACCTGCAAGGATACTCTTCAGACATTGGTTATGAGCCAGTATCTAACGAATCATGTTTATTAAACCGTAAATAAATATAATGTAAAAAAAAAAAAAACACCAGTCGTATTTTCCAGCACGGTGATAGATTACAAATTCATATACGAACCGTTAAAGTTATTTACTTGAAGACCGCTATGAACTATTCCGAGAAACCATTAAAACTTCCATTTTATTCCCATTTACCCGAAAATATTAATAACGTTATTTTCTGTTTCTGGAAATCCATTACTAACAGTAATATTCAACAAAAATAAACTTTACAATTTTATTCCACCCATGCGGTGAACTCCGCACTAATTTGACATCCGATCTCAAACCAAGATTGATGTTCGAAAAACATGTTCGAAAAACAACAAACAATAAACAGGGCAAAACAGGTGTTTATAAAAACGGGAGCACATCGATCACAGTTTTTGTAAGGGCGCGTCTACATCGAGTAAGACAAATGAAACTATTGGGCTGTTGGGTCTCTTAAGTGGAGGTTATTTTTTATTTGTTAACTATAGTAGAATTTGGTGTTAGTATAGCACTAACAAATTAATATTGATGTCTTGTTCTATTAATAGAGATAATAATGAAAGATACACAGTTGGCAAAAGATTATATATTGTTATGACAGCGATGTCGGGTCTGAAAAATCCTAAATGCAGAAATAATTTTGATACAAATTCTGTTTGGTTTTAGATCTGTCTAATTTTAACACGCTTTTAGTAGCTACCTATAACTACATAGGTAAAAAATCTTAGAAGTTAATTTAAACTCAGTTTTCGGCTTTATTGAGCTAAAATGCATACATTTTTAATTTGGACGCCAACGATGACAGCTAAGTGCAGTAAATCTGTATTGCAATGTGACGGGGGAATCCCAAAATTGCCCTACTAGTTATTTAAAATGCATTTTCTACAATATTTTATTTAGCAGTCTTTTTCAGCGCACCTTTACTTTTGAACACCACTAAATGTTATGTACAAACTAAAGAAAAAATATCTTGTTATTCTGCCTAACCTTAATTACAAATCCAAGACAGCAATAATTTTAATGAAACATTACAGTTGCTTTATATACCAATTGCCAGTTCAAACTCAAACGGTCTCAAAGCCATTGTATTGGCAATTAGGCTGGTGTTTATATATATCCTTGAGTTCGGAAGGTAATTTCCATAGTACTTGCTTCTGAAAGCTTCCCCTTGGGGCATTGAGATGTTATTTGATCTGACTGTTCAAGGGAACCATTTATTGTGACATTCTTCAGTAGTAGGTATTATAAGGAACGTAGTAAATAAATGGCGTTTTAATATCATCATCATCGGCCTTTAATGTTCCCACTGCAGGGACTCAGGCCTTTCTCTAAGAGAGGAATGGGCTATGAATCATAGCCCAGTGCGGCTGCTCTAGAAACGGTGAAGGAAAACATTGGGAGGAGACCAGCATATCGTAGAACCAAAAATTGAAAGACATGTGAGAACCCGCACTTGACCCGCGTGGTCGATTATAGTCCATTCCTTAGAAGATCTGTGTCCAAGCAGTGGGATCCAAGCATTATAAGCTGATTATGTTTATGTATTTATTGCCTTAAAAATTACATGTTGCAGCTCTGTGTACCTTTTTTTTTGGTGGATGGGAATTAAACAAATGACTCCTCCCGCTCTGGGCAGAGCGGTAGGGAGTGTCAGACTTCTACTGACTAAAAACCACCCATGTTTCATCTTAGCCCTTTATGTCGAGGCCGCGGTATCTCTTGCGAACAACCCGCAGCCCCGACGGGCCCTGTGTACCATATCGGGTTTACAGGCCTGATATTGTTATGTAAACGTAATTATCTATTAATACATTATAACTTTTATTATTTGTTACAATATTATATCGAATGTTTCCCCAACCATCAACCCATCTTCACGGTTATGTCCCAAAATCAATAACGACTTGTTATTAATGCCTCGTAATCCCACTAAGTCTGCCAACCCATTACGTATTCAAATAATAATCTATTCGGAAATCGTTTTGATCGCGATACTAACTATTTATTAGTCTATAAAACTATAAATAGGGTCCCGAAAAAGTATCGATATCGAAGTTACATTGATACTTATGTTTGTTACTCGTACGGAGTCTAGATAATTGAATCGAAATATTTCAGGCTATAATCGAGAGTCATTTCATTCGTTTGGAAGAATAAAAATGTGCTTCGCCGGCCCCAAGTAGAATGGAACAAGGGTAGGAAGATATTTAAAAAGATATACTATGGGTATTACTGCAATCATGCAAAATTTCTAATAGAGGTCCATATTTTTAAAATGCTTTGTTATAATCAAAATCAATCAAAATCAAAGCATTTATTTCAAGTAGGCCAAAGGCACTTTTGAACAGTCGAATTAAACTAACTGCGGCACTCAGAGATATCCAACGATTACTCAAGCCGCCACCGAGCAAATGCCTGACATACTTTTGTATGACAAAACTGCCAAAAACCTTTACCAAGCGATAAAGATATATAAATCTATCTCGTATCATAAACATCGCAAAATTTTGTTGATTTTCTAGACTTTCTATTCTAGTCACGTCGTGGAAGTGTGCCAGTTTTAGCTACCTAAATAATTTATTGTGATAGTGTTATGTTTCGACTCCTGGGACCGATATCGTTATCAGTAGGTGAACCGTGTATTTAAATTCTACTTACTCGCTTTTGTTTCTGTTTTGTCAAGGGATTTCATTTGAATTTTGGGAAAGTTTTAGTGAATATTATAGAACATTATTATTCATCACTGTTATCATATATTCAAGTATTGAAACTGGGGATTTAAATGCCGGTTTTCACAAACACTAAGCGGCAACGAATATGAATATTTTTATTAAATGTTATTGCACTATCAGGATTTTTTAAATCTGTCAAGAATAGAAAATCTTACTCTTTAAGAGTTACTTCATCAGGATTTTTTTAGTAGTAGTCACGACGTTTACTGCTACATGGGACTTAAACGTAACTGGCAAAATGTGAGTGTACTATATACGTCTCTGTACAACCCTTCGGGGATAACAGGTGCGATGTTATGTATCGCAGATATTATAAACATTGTTTCCCTCTTATACTTTACAAAAGAAGTCGATAAAATTAATGAATCACTAGGAAACACGTATTTTTTACCGTCAGACATTATCTTCATAACCTTAACTAGGTACTTGTAATTAGAACCGATCTTTTCAAACAAGACACAACAAAACAAATTAATTATAAGCAAAAGTGTCTTTATAAATTCTAAATAAAGTAGCCTCAGGTGTAAAGGAAAAATAATTAGGCTTAAAAGCTTACTCAGGCCAGACTTAAGCTGGCAGATCTTTTGTGTAAACCGGTGTCGCGGCCCACGAATTGATTAGCAAAACCGTTAATTAATCTTCTTCATGGAACTACCTTTATTTTACTAAGCCGAGGATTTATGTTCTAAGAATTTAGTCATGCTGGGGCCTGAGATCAATAATTAATTAATAATAATAATAATAATAATATTCCACAACTATCACACAACGCCATCTAGTCCCAAGCTAAGCAGAGCTTGTGTTATGGGTACTAGACAACTGATAAACATACTTATATATTTCTAAATACATACATATTATAGATAAATTACACCCAGACACAGAACAAATGATCGTGCTCATCACACAAACATTTGTCCTGGGTGGGAATCGAACCCACGACCTCCGGCATAGCAGTTAGGGTCACTAACCACTAGACCAACAGGCCAGTCAATTGGTAATCTGAATCTTGTTAGAAAGCTTCTAGTATTTATTTGCCAGGGTTTGTACTCAATAATTCTATGCCTAGCGTGTAACTATGGTTGTGTACATTGTGCATATAAATACAAACAGTGTGTGTTTTATTAGTGGCAACAGGTCGGCCATATCGGCCGCAGAACTGATAACCCTTGGGGTAGACGTATTCTTGAGTGGAGACCGCGAATTTGCAAGGGTACGGTGGGACGCCATCTGACTAGGTTGAGCGACGATCTTCGCAGGGTTGGTGGCAACTGGATGAGACTTGCTGAAAATAGAGTTAAGTGGCGTGCGATTGAAGATGCCTTTATCCAGCTGTGAATTGCTGAAAGGTGATGATGATGTGTATAATTTTCGTACAAACAACAAAACACACGCGTTAAATTGACAGATATGGGAGTCTGCGGCAGCCATCTTGGTTTTTTAATCGGCAGATCTTGTGTCTAGGACTATGTTCAATGAAATGCAATGCCATTACCAACTGAAAATGCCAAACTCGTCGTAAATTTTGGGCTTACTCAATTTAAATATTGTTGTCAATACGTTAAGATGAAGACTGCCATGATTAGTCATGCCATGTCTAAGAGACCGTCTCTAGGTGTCTTAGATTCGAGTATTAGATATAATAATTATGTGTGACGTGAAAATCAAAAGACTTTTAAAACCAGAGATTTCTAGCTCACTTTTTAACCGACTTCCAAAAAAAGGAGGAGGTTATCAATTCGACTGTATTTTTTTTTTTTTTTTTTTTTTTTTTTTTTTTTATGTTTGTTCGCTCATAACTTGCGACTGGGTGAACTGATTTTCATGATTCTTTTTTCATTTGAAAGCTGGTGCTTCCCGTGTGGTCCCATTGTCACCATTTCAATATCTGATGATGGGATCTTGTAGAAATCGGGGGAACTCTTCAATAAATAACAACAGATTAACCGCGATTGTTGCTATAGCATATCTAAGCATTGTTTACGCCATCACACAACAATATAATATCACGCCTGTACCTACTCACTACAAAGGTTATAAAAACTATTTTGTGAAAATCTGATGAAGAACTTCGGAGATATTCAACGGAACTCCTCAATAAATGATAGCATCTCATATTGTCTGTCTATTGTTTACACCAGTCCTAACATAACATCACGCCGGTACGTTGTGAAGGGGTAAGCACATGTGAAACACTAAAAAGTAGTTAAAAAACTAAAAAACCCGACTGAAAAAACTGAAAAGCAAAAAACAAGGACATTTTAAATTAAAAAACAAAACTTGGAAGCAGGCGGGGTCCATTCTATTTTTTAATTTTTTCTTTTCATAATTTAATATTCAAATGAACCCCGCCTGCTTCCAAGTTTTGTTTTTTAATTTAAAATGTCCTTGTTTTTTGCTTTTCAGTTTTTTCAGTCGGGTTTTTTAGTTTTTTAACTACTTTTTTTATTTCCAACTTTTTAGTTCTTTTGTGTTTGTTCTTTCGTTGGTCGCGTAAAATTCTTCGCAGATGATTTAACTTTTGTGCTTGTTTATAGAATTTGTCAGTTTGAATTTCTTTTAAATATATAAGTGTTATATATTTTTGTAATCTCCTTTTAAAACCCTATAATTTGATACCCTACTCGATGGTATTGAAAAAAATTTTTTTTTTGAACTCCGCGATTTGGCCCCCAAAATCCGCAATTTTTCTTTGTTTTTTAATTTTAATGTAGCCTATAACACTCGCGCCATCAAGACGAATCTAACGACGTATATTTCATTCAAATCGGTTCATCCGTTTATGAGTTATGAGGGAACAAAGAAACGGACATACATACATACATACATACATACATACACGTCAAACACATAACCCTCCTTTTGGGCTTCGCCGCAGTCGGGTAAAAAGTGAAAAATAAAAACTTTTTTACAAAAAATAAAACCGACTTCGACAAAAAAAACACTCAAAAGTGAAAAATAAACTTGAGAAGAAAAATCAGTTTCTGAAGTCGGTGACAAAAAAATGAAATCAAAGAAACAAAAGTCACCGACTTCAGAAACTGATTTTTCTTCTCAAGTTTATTTTTCACTTTTGAGTGTTTTTTTTGTCGAAGTCGGTTTTATTTTTTGTAAAAAAGTTTTTAGTATAGGTACTTACGGTAAGAGCCGTAAGTCTTCCGTCATCCGTAAGTCTTGTTCGCGAAAAGTACCTACCTATACTCCAGCTCGAGTATACGACGCGAGAGTCGAATGCAGTAAAAATAAGTAAGTAGGTATAATCGCGCGGCAATCCAAAGGTAAAGTCGCGCGCTAGCTCACCTGCGACAAAGCCACAAATAAGACAGTCTAACCAGTCAACACGTGAATCCAAATTCAATTTAAACTAACTATCACATTGTTGGTTCATAAATCTTTGCAATCTTTTCTCTAGCAAAGTTTCCGCCACCAAAGCTTGCAGTCAGAAGTTTTATTAAGTTGCTTAGAGGTGAGCACACACCAGGGCTCGCGAATAATGTAAAAGCTGGAGTTAGAGCAAGCAGTCAAATAAATTGACCTCAGCGCGCAGACTTATTACGTGACAATCTTGAAAACTGGAGTACATAATTCTTTTTCAAGGAGCTCGTGGCTAAGATACCTGCCGCTCGGGTAAATCCGGGTTGGTCCGTGGATGGTTGACCCCAATTACATACCGAGGTTCCTCCGTGCCTCGAAAAACACGATAAGCCGTTGGTCCCGGCTGCCATTTATATCTTTGGCAGTCGTTACAGGTAGCCAGTGGCCCGAAAGTCTGGTCACCAGTCAAGGAAGTCCAAGGGATATCGTTTAAGAGGAAATGCGGGAGGTCTTTTTTCCATACAGACGCTCTCGCCTGTTTTCTTTCTTGTTAATGACTATAAAGCTATGATTTTTTACATAATAATAAATAGGATTAACTACTTGTACGCCCTTATGTTTTTCTTTTTGATGACACATTATTTTTCTAAAGCTCAAAAATGCTCAAAATTGCTTATTTAGATCGCAACATGGCCTAGTGTACAAAGACAACTATTAACGAAAAAAGAAAAACGTAGGGGCACAGAATACATCCTTTTTTTTGGTATCTAAAATATCTTATAAATTGGTACAATATTGGAGGAGGAAATAGGCGAGAGCCAAACCTAGAAATATGGCTTTTTACTTAAGCTATTGAGTTGGATCTGCAGTTGTCCTTATCACACAAATTTGAGGGCAGGATGGAGAGAGACAGCGATAGTCTCTTCAAATACCTAATTTTCAAAAGTTGTGGAGGTCATATAGGTAGTAAAAAATACTGGTATTCAGCTGCATCTGGTTTGACTAGAAGCCATCCTCAAGACAGTTTGGAAATGGCTAGGCAGATGTGGAATTTAGACGGGTATAACACGCTCCATGTAGGTATCATTCAAATTATTACTACAAAAAAGTTCAGTTACATCAAAAACAATATCTCGGAAACGATTACTCGTAAGAAAAAAGTGTCAAGACAATTTTATGATCTAACATTTCAGTCGGAACAATCATTGTTAACGAGAAAGCTGATATTTTTAACCTCTAACCTTGTCTAACTTTTATAACTTACACAGAATTGGTGGGGACTTTTGATATTAATTTTTTATTGGTGTTTTCAAGACCTCCATATATTTTCAGCTCTATGCAAATTATTGTCATAAAATTAAATCATAAAATTATACACATTATTATTAAGGAATTTTTGTCTGTATCTGTATCTGGAGAAGGGCGTTGGAAGCTGCGCTACAGTTTATACTTTTGCAGCTTCCATCGTATTATTTGTTTTATTATGTCGTGTTGTATACTATTCCTAAATAAACTTTTATTATTTATTATTTATTATTGTTATATAGCCACCCGTAGTTTGGCTAGACTATGAGGCACGACACAACACCATTCGGGTCTTGCTATACTAAAACCAATGACTCCATGTTACATCATACGAATGCTCGAAGTTTGTTATGGAGACAGTAATAAATTAGGCTTAACATCGAGCTTTGAAGCTTCAAAAGCAGACGACCTGGGGGCTGTACTGATAACTATTTTACAGTAGGTACTCTCGGTGAGCATTCAACTTTACATGGCGACAAAACAGGTGGTACGATGGTCGTTATATTTACGAAGTTCAAACTAGTTTATGTGAAGTTCACAGCGCGTCGATTGGAGGGACGCCTCGGGTGAATGCTGTTTTATTCATTTGTCTGCATTCGAAATTCCTTTCTTTGGCTGAAGCTATTGTTTAGTATTGTCTTCGATTGAGGGAGTGCTTGACAAAAGGATTGCTGTAGAAGTATTTGTAGTTTGTGTGCAGCGAATGTAAATACTTGGTCACCTTGTTCGCTTGAATTCCGAACTGCATAGTACTTACCTATGTAAATACGAGAACATTAATAAATTATTGTAGAGGTATTGAAGATTTCAACATATCATCATCTGCCTAGCATTTTCCCAAATTATTTGGGGTCCACTACCAGTCTAACCGGATGCAGTTAAATACCAGCATTTTACATGGAGTGGGAACTGGAACTGGGCTACCAGATCACAGCCAAATGACTGTGATCTGGTAGACCAATTCAAGCTACTACTACAGGCCTATAGGCCTCCTGTTTCTTCATAAATTATACTTGGTCAACATTCCAATTACAAGACAACTACAATTTACACGTTTATCGTAGTTGCAATACCGCGAATCCCATTTCCTCCCTCTAATTTGCACAATACTAATCAGTAGGATATTTTATACACGTGTGCCACGGCTGTGTTCAACACAGGCTCAACATAACGTCACGTAGTTGTAATGTGAAGCAAAAACGCCAAACACGCTAAATGGCTGAATGGCTAAACGGCTGTATGACCACGCTAATGGTTATAGCCGTGATAGCTGAATGTGGCTTTGTTTTCTAGGCTATGGTTGTGAATTTTGAGAGGATTTTACAGTTTTTGTGTGCATGAACTATCTTTTTGCTTGGGTTCTGTAAGTCGTCAGAGTGACTGCTAGCATGAGGTCTTGTCAAAGTCAAAGTAAAAATCAAAAATATTTATTTCAAGTTGGCACTTTTGAATAGTCGAATTAAACTAACTGCGGCACTCAGAGATCATCATCATCATCATCATCATCAGCCTCTAATGTTCCCACTGCAGGGACTCAGGCCTCCTCTCTAGGAGAGGGATGGGCTATAATCTACCACGCGGGCCCAGTGCGGATTGGTAGATGTCACATATCTTCGAATTTTTTGGTTCAAAGACATGCCGGTTTCCTCACGATGTTTTCCTTTACCGTTTTGAGAACAGTGGTGATGAAATAAATTACACAAAGTAATGTGCCTGACGGGGTTCGAACCCACGACTCACTGTTCGTTAGTCGGGGCCACCACCACTGGGCCACCACTGCTCTCACTCACACTCAGAGATATCCAACGATTACTCAAGCCGCCACCCAGCAAAGGCCTGACATAGTTTTGTATGACAAAACCGCCAAAAGCCCTTACCAAGCGACGGCCCAAGCAAAAAGCTTGGGTTCGATTCCAAGGTTGTGCAACGTGTTATTGGGTTTTACTGTCAGGTTTTTCAGTAGCAGCCATAGAGTCTGGTCTTGTGAAAGGTTGATGTCAATAAATCTCGCCCCTGTTACATGGGACTTAAACATAAGTAGGTATGTTTAAGTCTGGTGAAATGTGATGGGTGCACTAATGGGTATTGGGTATACCTTTGCCTAGCCCTTCGGTGATTCCCTGTGTGTTTATGGTGCATTGTCATCTTTTAATCAGAGACCTCGGAGATGAGTGAATGTAAATATATATATTATGAATATATGTATGTAATATATAATATATGTATTCGGGGCGTTAAGTCTCTCAATCTATCCAGACATAGTTCAAACAATTTGTAGCGTGGATTTTTCTCATTATGTAAATATTGGAGCTTGTCGTATATTTTTGTTATTCTTACTTATTAAGTTCTGTCGGCCTACGATATAACTTTGTGTCTGTCTTTAGCACCCAAGTTTTTGTTGTTGAGGTCGTTTACTTTTATTACCCCATTTTAGTTACATGGCGTTTAATACATCAGATGGCAATGATAATGTTGCGAAACTTTTATTTACTGACTTTGACTAAACGGTTTTGACTGGCCTGTTGGTCTAGTGGTTAGTGACCCTAACTGCTATGCCGGAGGTCGTGGGTTCGATTCCCACCCAGGACAAATGTTTGTGTGATGAGCACGATCATTTGTTCTGTGTCTGGGTGTAATTTATCTATAATTTGTATGTATTTAGAAATATATAAGTATGTTTATCAGTTGTCTAGAACCCATAACACAAGCTCTGCTTAGCTTGGGACTAGATGGCGTTGTGTGATAGTTGTGGAATATTATTATTATTATATTATTATTATTATTATTTAACTTGCATTATTTTTATTTTTGATTATTCTTGCTTGTAACCTGCAAAAGAGTGCGTTTCAGAGTAATTTTATACTCAGGATCAAGTGCGATATAGCGAAAAGTTCCTTCGAATTACTTAAAGAAACGAACCCAAGTCTTTTGATTTTTCGAATTCATATGCGTATTATGTAGTTATTATCATGTAATAATAAATTATAGCATGTAAAGCTAAGTCAGAGGCCTATGGGTGGTATACAACTTTGACACCTGATTAGGCATTAACCTCACGATAAAGAAAAAACTTAAAGAAATCCTAAAACAAAGCAGAATTTATCTAAAAATCCGAATTTATCTCAGTAATAAAATGCATATCCAACAACAAAGGAATGCTAATGCCAGTCAGGACATTTTTTATTTAAATTTCGTCCAACTTTATAGCCCATATAAGGGCGATACCACCGTAATTCAAGGACACTTGTCCCGTATCGGACCACACGTAATCCCACTACGGAGGATTTTATGCGGACCAGGATTGGGAGTTCAGCCGTCCAGTTAACTGATGTACCTAATGTGTTCAGAATTGTTTTGGTCCCCTGTGGTAAGAGTACGCCCGTTCCTACTCTGTGTTTGTGTGTTTCAATTAGGGTAATTGGATTTGTAATGTGATTTACGAAAGTACCTAAATGGTGAAACTCGTTGTCAAAAGTTTGGAGCCCCAAAATGAATGTCGACGTGTTAACGAATTCCTGTAAAGTTATAAGTGTAAGTTATCGGTTCAAATTAGACACAGATTAGTTCAACACAATTTTATTGTTTCATTACAATTTCAGCCTTGCTTTTATAAATAGTTTTATACATTATTTACATCACAAACCTCTTTCTTTTCGAGTACAAATTCCGTAAAAAGTTTTTTCAAATTTTGTTCAATATTCAAAATTATCGTTACAATTTTGTGTAGAATATGAGAAAATAATTTTCATTTATGACAATAATGATAACATGGGTTTACGATAAATACAGATGTGGATCCAATGAGGAAATTAAATGACGTGGACCCTAAATCAATTGCTTACAATAACGATCATAACATTCTTAAGTGATTGTCCGTCGAGCTACAATCACTCTTCGCGTACTGTCATTGTCGTGAAAGGCCTAAACTATTAGCTAATTGCGAACACCGAGCAACTACTTCATCTTGTAGAAGGCTAAATGACATAGCTATTAATATGAGTCCAAAAACCAGGTAAGCACAACACGCGATCATTTGAACGTACTCGCTTTTAGTGTGTTCTGTGCTCTGTTTTGTCGTGAGGAAGCTGGTGGGGACGAAGTCGCCGAAGCCAATGGTGGCTAATGCTATGAAGCAGAAGTACGCGGCATCGAGGAAGCTCCAGTTTTCCCAGGCGGAGAAGATGGCGGCACCAACGCAGATGTACGCGAGGAGAAGGAACAGGACGATGCCGACGGGGATGTGGCAGTGCTCGATGCCGTGGTGGATGTGGTGCTGCACGCTGGTGGACGCGCTACTGCTAGGCACGGTACAACTCTTCATCTTATGGTTCTCCTCGTTCCATATCAAAGGCACTCGTGATGGTGTATCATGCGGACATATTCTGTGAACAATTTCAAACATTGAAAATGACATTCACTTTTTATAAAAACAGAACTCACTGGTAAAACTAGCAATGTAAATATATAAATGCTTGTAATAAAAACGTTTGATCGAATATTTTATTTGTGAATGTGAAAAAATACGCGCTGGTTTATTTGCTAAACTGAAATAACTCATCGATTTGAAAAAAAAACTACCGACTTTTGACTTTATGATTTTATTGTTTTGATAGTCTCGACCCGGTTGGTATGTTAACCCTACACTAGAACATCATTTCAACCCGTAATCACCCACTGTTGGGTATAGGCCTCCCCTTTCTTCTGCCAGTCTTCTCTGCTTTGTGCGTCTCTCATCCATCCATTTCCTGAGCTCCTGACGATATCGTCCACCCAACGCACTTAAGGGCGACCCTGGTTTCTCACGCCCAACTTTGGCCTACACTAGATAAAAAAAAAATAACGAAAATAATTCAATTTAAGAAAATATGGGTTCATTACGTAACATGAAAATGAAATCAATACAATACCGCATCTCAAAATTTCTGGGACTAAATAGAATGTACCTATTATAGTCTAGAGCAGACCACATTGGAGTTATTATGAAGTCGTCACACCATCAAAAACAAGAAAAGAGATACTCACGACTCATCAGGATCTTCAGAATCGTCCAGGTCATCCTGGCTCCTGTTCATCTGTAGTTCCCCACACTCCTCAGCGATCAGCTGTTCTATGACGGCTCCCCTGGGCCTCTGCATGGTGGACCGACCCCTGCCCCGGCCTGGGCCGTGAACTGTGGCCAGGCACTTGGTACTACCCATGGACTTCTTGCGGTCAAGGGTCTGGGTTTGGAGTGATGATGATGTGTGTGGCTCTGGCGGGGTGAAAAGAATGACGAGATTATCATCGTTCATCAATAAAAACACAGACTGTTGTTATGTGTAATACAGGGTGGAAGATACAACCGAATCCGAAAACTGATAGGGTGCATTTATCTCCTTAACCTGAACCATTTTCCACCGGAATTTTAATCCAATTTTTTTTATCATCTATACAGTTACTATTCCAGACTTGTACTGACAAAAACCCACCCATGTTTCTTTTTAGCCCTTTGTGTTCCGGAGTCGCAGTATCTCTTTCGAAGAGTCCCGCAACCCCGGTACCTTACACCCTTTTTTTTTTTTGGTTGGTGGAAAATCATCGAATAACCCCCCCCCCCCCCCCGCTCTTGGGCAGAGCGAAGGGGAGTGTCAGACTTCTACTGACTAAAAACCAAACCCATGTTCCTTCTTCGCCCTTGTGTCGGAGCCGCGGTAACCTTTCCTGTTAAGGATCAGTTACTAGTTAGCTTCACATACTTCAGTATGATATTTGCCAACCAACAAACATGAGTGCGAAAGTCTCTTTTGAGTCTATGCGTCTTATATTATTACAAATCTAAAAATCTTTTTCCACAAAGCCTCGTTTGTACTCATTATCTATAGTAAACTCACCATCAGCCAAGGCACTGCGCTTCACTCGACCCAGCGTGGCTGCCCTAGCAGGGCTCGCCGGGGCTCTCTCAAAGACCTGAGAGTACTGCCCCCTGTCTCCAGCCCTCGCCTTCACAGTACCAGGAGACCTGTGACTCCTTGGCGGGAATGAGGTGTACTGGTTGTGCTCTGCTGGCTGTGGGAGTAGGCGCTGCTGTTCGTGGAGTTGAAGGTAGTTTTCCGGCTGTAGGAAAGAAAGAAAGAAAATGTTCACAGATTTTTTTTGTGTTACGTTTTGTAGGCTGCCTGTCAGTTGTAACAAAAATAGTAGGTATAGTTACCCTGTAGTGGTGTTAGAAGAAAAAAATAGCTTCAAAATTTTACAAAATAAATAAAAGACAAAACCAATAATGCCAAAAAGGTTTCAGCTCAGCATAATGCCAGATAGCAACACAAGGTGTACCGTACCACCTGACACTGATTTTCAGTGGCAGCCTACGAGTGCCACATGCCCGGAAAAACTCAAATAAAAGACTAAAAATATTTATATTGAAACTCCGTATTCAGTTAAACCAGGTCAAGGTTGAAGTGATCTTGAGATTAAGGATAAAATCAGGAAAATGTATGCTTAGATTATCAACCAAACTTGTCAAAATAATGAGTCTATCACAAAAGGTTCCTCATGGCAGTCTGCAAAACAATTTCCCCGAATGCACATTCATAACTTTTAATGAAATCTTCGAAAAGACAAAACAATTTTCTTAGAAAACGAAAAGACAATGCCACACCGGGAAATCTTACTTTTAAACAAGACTAAAATAAAGTTTTAAAGCTCCTTTCTCCGAGACGCTTACTCAGTTATTATTTCAGCTGCAGTTCAGCTTTTCTTTCTTGAGACTTTAGACTTTAAGTCCATTCTAAATGACTCCTTTTTAATTATCGCTTTAACTTTATGTAGTATCTCATTGTCTAGTATCTTAATTACCTGTTTTAAGTCTGTGGTTGGCACACACTAGTGTGCTTGTAATCTAGTCTCTACCTTGCAATTACGGACGACCGACCGTAGTCGTTGTGATTAAGGCAAGTACCACACATTGTTCATCAGGAAGGTCTGCCTGGGACATTAATAGGCTGCTAGTTTGCTACCTAGATTTAAGCTTGACACATAGATAACACAAGAAAAGTGATTTAAGAACACAAGGTTTGAAAAAAAAGTGTTTGTCACAAGAGTGAGATATGTATCGAAAATTAGCACTAATGGGGATTATTTAAAGTTTTCTTTCTTTTGCTATGGAAAACCCCGTAGGGGAGGGATTTATTTTTAAATTAAAAATTATATTTCATTATTTATATATATATTTATAAATCACAGTTTTATCATCTGTTCATCACATATTTTTTGATAATTTCTTAAATATAATCATCAACTGCCTAGCCGTTTTCCAACTATATTAGGGTCGGCTTCCAGTATTTCCGGATACAACTGAATACCAGTACTTTAGTATGGAGCAACTGCGCATCTGACCTGCACAACCTAGTTAGTACCTACCAGGTAATACGATATCCCTTGAAAAGACTGTATACATAAATATGTAGTACGTACTTTAAATATCTTTATTGACGATTGTGAGTCTATCTTTATAAACTCTTATCTGGTTTTTAGGCTGAGGCTACATTAGGCTGCGACGCGACCTGCGACACAAGAGCGATTAAAACAAGTAAATGAATGCTCACGTATATGGCTACACCGTACATCAATTCAATTCAGTTCAAAAATTTCGCTCTTCCAGTCTCATCGCAAATCGCCTGTAGCCTCAGCTTTAAAGTTATCTCGTTTCACTAATGTTTCCACTAACGAATTATATAGTTTAAATGGGGAAGTAATTAATTGCATTAGCAATTATAAAATTTGGTGAGCCAAAAAAATACAGCATTTAAATAATTTGGTCGTTAAAACAATCAGGCAGCAATCCTTGTTCCGCAAATAATTTTGATAATGGTCAAAAATTAAATCATAAATTGGCAGCTTAAAATAACATGAGTTTGCATAATAAATATTCAGTCCGCAAAATAACTACTTGGTCGGCAACATTAGTACTTGGTCAGCAAGATTTCATGATCGATTAGCAGAGAAAACATTATATTTATGCAGTTTGTTTGATTGGTATGCATATTTAAAACATGGTGAGCAAAATAACTAACTGGATTGCGAAAATCGGCAATGTACGATAAAAGTGGGTGGTTAGGTTAGGTTAGAACTGTGACCAGCTACGCGCGAGCCGAGTGAGCGGAGCGAGCGGTGCCGCGGCAGCGGCCGGCGAGTGCTACATCGAAATTGGTCGCAATATTACAGTCCAGTTCCGGTAGTTATATGCTGGTCAAAATGTTTTTTTTGCTTACCCTCTCAGTGCTTACCAAAATTTTATTAAACAAGAGCAGCTTATTGCAGCTTATATAATTAATATGCTGTACAAAAATAATTACAGCCATCCAGAATGACATAAATTGCTGATTGATATTGAAATGTTGGCCATGAGTTGCTGACCAATTAGTTATTTCTGCTGGCAGATTATATTTTTCTGATGACCAAAATACGAATACTAACCAGTTAAATAACTCCCGTTTAAATGGAAGAACATTTTTAGTAATAAAGTTTTTCTGCCAAGCCAATACAATTTTTACGTTACGTTATTCATTGTGAGAATATTTATTTCAGTTGTTTGGGGATATTGTTGAATATTATATTTCAGGTTTCCAGGAATCTAGTTAGTTGGCCAAAAAATATTTTTTTTGGTTCATTTTATGCTACTCTTGTCTATTTTTTATC